>OZ004884.1:1506925-2706925 GCA_963926505.1 Russula olivacea
GGCAGTTCATGCTATTAATTTCATCAACAATATCCTTCTCAATCTTGTCACCCCATTAGTTAGAAATATACTTAAAAAGAACAGTTTTTGCTCTGTTATCAAAAAGAAATGCCCTCTATTTGAAAAGTGACATTGATTAAACTGGCTTAAATCTGCCCCTATATTATGAAAACTGAACAGCAAAGGATTAAAAAAGGTTTTATAGTCAAATGAGACCCTTTTTAAAACTTTTACTGTTCAGTTTTCATAATATAGGGCAGATTTAAGCCAGTTTAATCAATGTCACTTTTCAAATAGAGGGCATTTCTTTTTGATAACAGAGCAAAAACTGTTCTTTTTAAGTATATTTCTAACTAATGGGGTGACAAGATTGAGAAGGATATTGTTGATGAAATTAATAGCATGAACTGCCTTATTAAGCTTTTCAGTAGTAATTTAACAAACAATAAACTGTTTATTATAAGGGAAAAGCAACCTTTTTTGTTGTTTTTTTTGTTCTTATTCATTTTTTTTCTTAATTGTGTTAATAGTAGACTTTCCTAAACCAGTTTTGGACCAAATCTGATACAAGGAATGGCCTTTATAAAAAAGAAAAAAGACAATAAAGCATTAAATAGAGAATATAATGTATATGTTGTAGTAAGAAGGAAGAAAGATAGTGGGGGTGATTTCAATATGTCAAATATGTATAAACAAAGTCATATGACATTGCTTATCACTTTTGGACTTGATCTCATAGTGATTTAGGTTAGTTTAAAGGGTGTATTGCTGAAATAAAAAAGGGTAAAAAAACTGTCCCAATGATAGGGTGTTTTGTTTCACTCAGTACTACATCAATTCTAAACCAAATCACATGATCAGGGTCTCATCTGAAAGCCAAGATGACCTAATATTACATCAATTATTTTCAGATTATTATGTAATTTATTGGATTTGTATTAAGTCAGTCTTTCCAGAACTGCCAAACTTTGGGACAGTTTTTTGAGCGACTGTATACTATCAGGAATAGGGGCCACTCTCAGATATAGTATCAGTCTCTGTAAGCAGCTCTAAGGCATAGATTAATATACATGAAGGAGCAGAGTGGCATTCAATCAGATAGAAACTAAAGGAAAAGGAGAAAGAAGAGTGATGGCATGAGGTGCCCAAGGCTGTTTCTTACATAAATGCTGAGGTATATCATTGTGAAGACAATAGGGGAACACTCATAATCATTCTCTACATTAACAATATTACAATCTTGAGGGACAATCTCAAAGGCATTAACAAACTAAAAACTACTTTAGCCAATCACTATGAAATGACTGATCTTGGTGAGATTGAGTTGTACCTTGGGGTACAGATCAAGTGAGATAGATCTACCAAGCAATTAGAAATAGATCAAACATATTAGGTCTTAGAGATAGTCAACTGCTTTGGGTTATCAAATGCAAACTCTACACTTACCCTCCTTCCCGCTAGTGTGGACATGCATCTTAAAAAGTATGATGGACAGGTGTCTCAAGCAGACATTAAGCTCTACCAATAGATGATTGGGAGCCTGCTTTATGTACAAATCAATACTCACCCAGACATATCATTTGCAGTCTCGTGCTTAGCACAGTATGCATTGAACCCTTCATCAAATCATATTAGACTAGCTTTGTATGTGCTACACTATCTAAAGGGCATGAGAAATCTAAAATTGGTCTACTATGGGAAGAACCAGAACAGACTGTATGGTTACTTAGACTTCAGTTGGGGAGATGACCCAGATGACCAGTGCTCCACTGCCGCCTATGTTTATTTGCTAGATGATGCCACAATCTCTTGATGCTCATGCAAACAGAAAACCACCATGCAAAGTACTACTGAGGCAGAATACATGACACTAGCCAAAGCTGGAAACCAGACAATGTGGTACAGAGTGTTTCTGGAGGAACTCAAATATAAAGTGATAGATCTGATCCCGCTCCATGGAGATAATAAGAGATCAGTGGACTTGGGACTCAATCCTGTCACTGGGAGAAATCTAAGCATATACCCATTAAGTTTCATGCAATTCAGGGTTATATTGAGAACGAGCAGGTGGAAATCATTTGAACAAGCATAAAGGACATGCTCGCTGATGGTCTCACTAAATCCTTTGCAAAGATAAAACTTGCAGACTTCATATTAGGACTGGGTCTTATTTGATCTACTACTACACATCTTGATCATGAGGGGATGTTGAGACATGTGTGAACTGAGGTGAGTGGATCTGCAGTCCAGGGACTGAGATCCACAAGTTGGAAGTCCAAGGATACCAGAATAATGGATTGGAGGAGTACAGTAGATGTCTCGGGTACCTGTAGCTAGTGTACATCTTGTTTCAATATAATCACAAACATTTACTAGTCTTATATTATGTTTCTACAATATGGACTCCACAGAATACAGTAATATCATATAATACATACAATGTGCATTAGGTATTTAAGTGCACATACTTAAGATATTGGACTTCAGTCTTCCTATTCTCAGACTGAAGTGAGTATACTATATTGCTTGTGCTATTGCTCTTTACTTACATCACTTGTAGCACTACATTGTATAGGTATGATATTGTACTAATATTACAGTCTTTCTATTCTCAGACTGAATGCCATATTGTATAGCATTATCTAATCTACTTTAAGACCCGCTGCGCTTCAACAGTGCCTACGACTATGCCTGCCAGTGAACTCATGACAGTCTATCAAGCTGGCCACCAATGTCATCCCCTCCCATGCTGAGATGCAATGCACTTTGCACTGTTCATTCCCAGTGCTTGTGGAGGCTGCAGATCACTTGTAAACATTGGCAGTCTTGCCTTTGTCTGCCAATGGTTGCATGTCTATTGAGTGCTTTATTATCTTAGTGCTTATTATGACATATATGTATGTATGTATATTAAACAGAGTGCTCATGGTGCTGATGAATGACTCCATCTCACACTCATATATTGACTTATTTGGCATGTTGACATTTTTATTCAAGTTTATATTGGGGGCGTTTAAAGTTGTAATTATTATGTCACTTATGTCTTACTTATTTGTGAATATAAGGAAATGAAATAAGTGACATAATAAGTACAACTTGGAACACTCCAATGGGGTTGTTCAAAATTGTACTTATTATGTTACTTATTTCATTTCCTTATAAACACAAATAAGGAAAAAATAAGTACCAACTTTGAACGACCCTATTGACTGTAGTAAATAATGTGCTACTCACTTGTGAGGAGGAAATAAGACTAAAGGCTTATTTCCATCCAGCTGCAGGAGATATGAACCTGACTAAGCAAACCGAAATAAGGAAACACCCTTTGGAGTGATGCTCTGACACAATAAACCTGTAAGTACTTGTAACAAATGGTCAGCCTATAATGACACTTCAGTGCACAAACAAGGATTGTTTTTGAAACCGTCGCTGAAACTGTTGCCCCCTTGGCACAACCCTGCATATTGGCAGCATACATGGAAGGCTGCCCATAGCCTAGAACCCTGCTTTCTTTACGGTCAAGACCCCTTTTGCCGTCCTCATCAGACTCCATTTTCCCTATTCTGTGATGAAGCGCAGCTGAGGGTAACAGGGTTGGTCGGCAGCCAAGCACGCAGACCAGTCAGTAAGAACTGGGGTGCTAAGGCATACAAGTTACACTACTTATACAACTAAGGAGTGTGCCTGATCTGCAGTGATTGTCGGTAGCTAATATGGGTAGTATGAGATAGACAATAGAGCTACCAGTAAGTATGGAAGCTTACTACAGATATAATAGGCAGGTAGCTAGACTATTATGGCACATAAATGAATAGGAGCTGCCGACAACATATCGGCTATCAAACGCGTGGTGAGCTGCCGAGGCGCATGGAGCAGTGGCAGCTATGGGCGGTCACAGCTAGCTGTTAGGCAGCTATAGGCAGCTATAGATATGTATTAGGCAACTATTAGGTAGCTGCTGAAGCATTCAGAAACTCGTAATGAGCGACTAGAAACAATAAGATATATTGGAGCACTCGGCAGCACTCGGTAACTACAGTAGGTATAGTATGTACAACCAGAGGCAGTGTAGACTGCAAGAGCGCTCCGTCTCAACATTCTGCTCACTGTAGCCTGATTCCCCCTCATTGCCTGTCCCACAAGCCAAGTCCCCACCTTCACCCTGTGGCTGTAAGTCACACACACCATCTGCATCTTATCAGTCATAAGATGCTCTTTTGCACCCTTCATGATTCCCCTGTGTCCTTTCCCCTTGTTGCCCTATTCCTGTCTAACTCCTGTGTGCCTCATGTCGGCCTCATGTTTGCCTCATGTCCCAGGGCACCACATGTTCTGTTTCCCCTGTGCCTTGTTGTTATCTGCCTCATGTTTGCCTCCCTTTCACCCTGTTCCTGTCTGCCTCATGTCCACCTCATGTTGGCCTCATGTTCTGAGAACCCTCTACCCTGAACCTTACTCCTACTTTCCCACCCCTGCCTGTAGTAGCATATAAGGAGGGCTCATTGTGCCCAGAGGGGGCCAAGTTGAGTCTCCTGTCTACCTACCTACTGTAGCTCTTGACAGCCCCAGGGGCTCAATATCAGTTTCCCCTTTCTTCTCGTACATTTGTGCTACAACAGGGTCTCCTAACAGTACTTGGAGGCGGTAACCTGTTCTTCTGTCCCATTGTATACACGATGTATACCAGTTGTCCTTTAAGTTCCATGTCGTTAGATGCGGCTGTGACAGTTTTATCGTTACAGGACCATGCATTAGAAGTTGGTATCTTGTTGTTGCCACCTGTGGCAACCTTGGCATTATTATTTATTGGGAAAGTATATGTAGAATATTGCAAGATAGTGGGATGTGTGCATTGTCACACTAAGGCATTGCACAAGTTTGGGTAACTTGTAATCTTTACAAGTAGATCCATGGGAAGACTTGTGAGTATACATACTTACAAGTCCAAGTTGCTTGACTAGATGGATCTTTAAGGATCCAAGTATCAAATTTAATACCATAGGTACTCACACAGGTACTTGTGAAATATGTTGTCTAAAATCAAGTCCTCTCCTCATGTTGGCCCAACTTATAATTATGTTATAGCTCTGTATTTTATAATCTTTATAAGGTGTGGTATATTTTGAATTTCTGACTAACACATCAGTGTGTCCCTGGGGCCTTAGCTTCAGTGACACACACTCTCACACTCACGGACCTGATCATTAGTGTCAGCACTTCATTTTTGGCAACGGAACTTTGTATGCTGCAAAGGACTTCTGCTCAGAATGTAGCAGAATAACCATATTGGAGCAATAGAGTGCCCACAAGCCATAAGGACAAACTGTACAGTTTTTCCACATTTGTTCATCATTATTCCATCCTGATCCCCTCAATCAGCACATCCCTCCCCTCATCTTATGCAAGATGACTGTCATGATATGCTGCGTGCTTGACTGAATCTGGGGGAGCTGGAGGCGCTGGTGAAGCGTGGGTGCTAACTGAGCACTGAACAATCTGGAAAGAAAGGGGAACCTTGACTGTAGTGATAGGCCGGTCGGCTCAGGGCTCAGACTCAGGCAGACCAACTATCTGAATGAATACAGATGGGTCTATAGATAGAGATCAGAAGGGGGACACAATGTAAGTAAGTACCAACCTATAGACAGAGAGGTCAAGATGGGAAAGGATGTAACAGGAAGCTATAGACTATATACTATCAGGGACAGGGGTCATGCCTAAATATGGTACAGGGCTTTGTAAGCAAGTAGGCTGGCTGGCACATATAAACAAAGAGGAAAATGGTGCCCTCTCCCAAAACCCTGCCATCAGGACACTGGCTATTAGCAAGGGGGTAATGTCAGAAACAGCATGTTCTGACTGATTCTATACTACTGTCTCTACTATATTGCTTGCTTGCCTCTTTGGGGCCTCCCACCCAATTTCCTATCATGGCAGTAAGGCCGCATCTGGCTCATTCACGCGTGCTTAGCCAGTGATCATGCGTCCGTTTCCCCAGGCTAAAGTAATCTTATCGTAATAATGTACTAATTTAAATAATCGCATGTGATCTCAGAGGAAATACTTGCACGTGTTTCAGCATCGCCACGCTCCCTCACACGGCTCGTGGGAAGCCCAGGATGAGCGGGCCCAGTCAACACCAATCCACCGGCTCCAAGGGCCGAGGAAAGTGGGGTTTCATAACAGAGATAAGGAAACAGAGGCTCGCCTTTTTGGGAGATTGTAAATGTGTTTGATAATCTTTAAGGGAGCTTGTTGTGTGATCTTCTTCTTGGAAGTTACAGGGATGCAGGGCCCATAACCTGTTAAAGCACAGCTATAAGATAAGATGAGATCGCTATACAATAGTGTTCAGTCGATAGATATGAGACTATATTACATGATGTAATTACCTATACAATAGCGCTAATAGATAATCAGTAACGTATTATCGTAAGCATGATTAGATACTCACTTCAGTCGATAGATATGAGACTGAAGTAGTTCTGTACTGCACGCGCTACCTAAATACTACTTTGCGCGTGCTATGACCTTTCGTATATACAATAGCTACTGGTCTGTATTATTCTACAGAATAATAGGAATTATTTGTACTATTTACTGGCATTGTCTATGATCAGACCTAGTGCGTGTGAGCACGCATTTCCTATTATCTAATCTACATTCCATATTTGCTTATCTATATTCTATGTCTGGATCTCCATTCCTCCGGTCCAAGCATCCAGCTATTTGGACTTCCAACTCCTGGATTCATTGATCCGTTGATCTGGCTCACGCGTGTTTCAACACTGTTACTTCATCCTTGCATTTATCGCCATCCTATGTATGTCCAGTACACTGATTAAGCCTGATACTACATTTAGTTATGACCCCTATCCCTGATCCTATATAGCCAGTAGCTTCCCCTTTTGTCTCTCCTCATCTTGACCTCTTTGTCTATAGGTCTGTAGTGTTTGCCTGTATTGTTCTTCCTTCTTAATTTCTTTGTCTATAGACCCATCTGTCAGTTGCCCAGATTGCCAGTCTGTCTGAGTCTGTGCCTCAAGCCAACCAGTCTCACTACTCAAGTCAAGGTTCACCACTTCATTGATCAAGTTCTGTGCTCCATTAGCACCCATGCTTCGATAGCGCCCCTCATTGCACGTTATCAGTTCAAGCACACACTGTTTTACGACAGAGATGATGGAGGCACAGAAACCTACTAAAGAAGATCTACTTGCTCAGTTGCTTACAGGGGACCATCAGGCCACTACCAATGCTTTACTGAATATTTTTGATTATGAGCAGGACCAGCAGGACCGGCAGGACCGGCAGGTTGAGTCAGACTGAGACAGTGATAATTAAGTATTGTGTCACATTATCCAGTAGTCAGTTTTACTCATATCAGTCTTATACCATTCACTTCATGTACCATTTGCTCCATGTACAGTATGTCCTCCATGCCCATCAAACAAAGTTCTTTTAGCACCGGAAGAACTCTGGAAGGAAACTGCTGAACAAATTCCAAAACAACCATGCACACACGTTGATGTCAGAGTTTGAAGCACTGTTGTTTGTTTTACACTCACAGCCTGTTCAGCAGGTCAGCCAGCTGCTTCCTTTTCACCCTTCCCTTTGGCACAATGGTGGCTTATTCTCAAAATACAACACTGAACATCATTCAGGTGCACAGAAAGTATCGAGTGGGAAAGCCACTTGGTTCCAGTGCTTTTGGTACATTCATACTAAGGTCATGTCATACACAATATTTAAATCCATACAGGGAGTGTTTACTTAGGAAAAGACATCAAGAGTAAGCAAGACGTAGCTTGAAACTCAAGGTTGCTCAAGACTCAAGTTCAAAGCTCATGCATGAGTACAGCATTTATCAGGCTATTTCAGGACTCTCCAGGGTCCCCAAGGTGTACTGATACAGGAGGGAAGGACCATATCATGTTATTATCCTCAATCACCTTGGTAACACACTTAAGGGGATAAGATGAACATTTATTGACACCAATACTGTATTTAATTATGCAATGCAGATGGTATTTCTCTTTCTTACTTACAGTACATTCATGCATTTATGTTTACAGTATGTTTATCCAAGCTTTTGATCCTTGAGTCATTGCATGATCAACATTACATTCACTTTGACATTAAACCTGACAATTTTGTGTTAGGTATTGGTAAGTTGTCCAATCAGGTTTTTCTTATCAACTTCAAACTTGCTCAGCTCTTCTGTAATTCAGCCACTCATAGTCACATCATGCAAATTAATGGATCTAGTACCATTGGCACTATTCATTATTCATCAATCAACTGTCATCTTGGACTGACACTATCCTGATGCGATAACCTGGAGTCCCTCGTCTATATTATTGTCTATCTGGTGAAGGGGAGCCTACCTTGGCAAGGCATCACTGTCCAGCCCAGTCAAATTCACCAGGATGAAGTTTTGAGAGTGAAGCAAGCAACTACAGTTAAGGCCCTCTGTGAGGGTCTACCTCAACCCTTTGTTGGGTTTGTCAAACATATATGATACCTTGGCTTTTGGGACAAACCAGACTACAACTTCTAACGCTCCATCCTCAAGAAGTGTGCACTGCCACAGACACTCCCAAATTCAGACTGATGCATCATCAATCAGGCACAGTCAGATTGTCATCTGCATGTAGGCAGTTGAAGGTGTGCTTGTCTAATAACGCATTGAAAGTGAACTAACATTATTATAATTCTCACTCCTCTCAACAATGGGCTGTGACCCAAATTACTTAAATGTCCAGTGCCCTTGACAAGATTTCAACTTAGCCTCTCAACTCAAAACAGAATGTGTTTCCAAGTGTTTCAGTGGACATTTATTTGTTGAGCTGTGCATATATACAGTAAGTGGTAGCATATTTTATTTTTGTAGTATGATGGTGTAAGGATGTTGTCACATGTGTTGCACTCAATTCCTCAATGTTGGTGCACTCACACATGCCCACTGCAACTTCACCTCATGCTGTGCCTGTATTGTGATTGGGTTGACATCAGCAAAACGTTAAGGGCCTGTCTGGCAACCCGATTGTTCAGACAATCAACTTGATTATTGTATTTGATTGTTTGAGTGACTGAGTGTGACGCATTGTGACGTGATGTTCCTTGTCATGGTCACATAATGGGCTGTGAGTAAACTAGCCCAATTTGGTGATTACAAATTGCTTTCTGAGCTTTCACACCACACAAAGTGTGACACATGTGGACACACATGACTGGAATATAAATTCGGATTCAAAAAAAAAAAAAAAAAAGTGAACACACATGATCGGGTGACCCTCAGGAAAGTGATCAGGAAAGTGATCGAAGATGGTTGTGATGGCAATATTCAATTTAGGCTGGATTGTAATGGCGATGTATAATTTGGGCCTGTCACGCATTCATCACACATTCACATTACATAAAATAATCAAAATGTATTAATCAAGTTGATTGTCTGAACAATTGGGTTGCCGGACAGGCCCTAAGTGTCTTGATCTGTACTTTATTAGCTTTTTTCCCCTTATTTTCCCTTGTTTCAAGACATGTCACGGACTTGTCTTGAAACAAGGGAAAATAAGGGAAAATAAGGTGGAAAAAGCTAATAAAGTACAGATCAAGACACTTGACATTTTGCTGATGGAGGCACTGTTCTGTTACATTTGATGTAAGCCATGTAGCCTTGTTGTACCATTGTTTCTCTCCCTATTTTGGCTTTTTACCTTTGGGATCCACACATTGAATCCCATTCATTTATGTTTTGCATATCCTCTTAGTGCCTCTCCAAGTCTCAACTTCACACCAAGCTGAATCCATCATGCTAGGCCAAGCACAATATGGCCTATAATTGTTATCACATCATGAAAATTTTCTTTCCTATACATTAAACTACAGCTAATTAAGTGTGCTATATGCCAAGTGGTCTTTGCCTCCATCTCCCACCATGTGTGTGAAAATCCATGCAGTTGCAGCTAAGGCTGATCATCATTGTCTGAAGTCTGAAAGGGGAGTGCAAAGTTAGGAAAAGGGGCATCGAACAGGTGGCTGTGAGGGCAAAACAGCCTTCAACTTGCTCAGTGTCATCTTGCACTGAAGGTTGAGATCATGAGACAAAAGGAAAGCAAAAGAAATGAAGTAAAAAAAGACAATGATAATGATAAGTGTGAGAAACTATACAGTTGTAGCTGAATGGCTTGAGAGCTGAGCTAAGCCAAGTCAGCAATTTGATTGGCTCAGCTTCGCTTGGCTAGTCAACAGCTTGGCTAGAAGCAGCTTGGTTAATAGCTCAACTCAGCTGAGCCAGCTGCCACAACACTAAACATAAGGCAAGAAGGAGAACTGAAAGTCAAATTAAAGACTGGTTGTAACCAATCTTGCACAGTTACAATCAGTTCTTGCAATCCTATTAAACCAAAACCAATGAACAAATTAATTCATGTAACCATGACTGATGGTCCAGTTACCCTCAGTTATGGTCCAGTCTGGTTTCAGTCAAATTCCAGTTTTGGTAACCAGACCTGAAGGCACTACTGTAGGTGTCAAGGAATGGTCATCAGTCACATGGCCTGGACTCAGACAGGGACTTGCAATTCAAGAGTAACTTGCTGCAGAAAGTGTAAAGGAGATCAGCCACCAAAAGAATGGGCATAGGTGTCATGGTTTCCCTAGTCCTATGATAGCATGCTATGCTCTGAGCCACATTCCAGCTTAGTCATAGCCTATATTAGCCACACCCCTGTATAGCTACTCCCTAACTTGACCTCTCTGTCCCTTCTCATTCTAGTCTGTGCTTCAGAGCCAATTAGTCTGTGAGCACTGTGTGCCTTTGAGCCAGCCTCACCTGTGATACAAGGCAAGTCTATACCACCTCCAGGGGGCACTACGATAGTGTTTCCCTTTCTTTTGCTGTCTGGGCACTCTAATAGTGTCCCTTGAGGCACTGCCTAGTTCTCAGCTTGCTGCCCAGGCTGCCGATCAGCCTGACAGGCAGTAGTTTGTGACAATAGGCTTATGACTCAAGCATAATTCACCATTACTCATAGAGTCGTGGCAAGAAGTGAAGATGGTGGCCACTAGTGTTTTAAGGTCTAGTTAGGTCCGGTTAATTAGCATATTTTTTATTAACCTTAACCATAACTGATTAAATATATTTACATAACCAAACCAAACTGGTTTTAACCAGTTAAATTTAATATGATCTTTAACCAGTTATTTATCAATTATAATTAATGTTGTCTTAGTTTAACTATTTAAGCCAGAGGTTTTTAGCTTGTTTATATTTTAAAAAATAAAATAGCTAAAATTACAAAAATATTTATGAAGATAGATAAGATCAAAACCCAGGGGGTCCTCTGCCAACTCTAAGCGATCTGATTAACTGTTTCTGAGTTATTTGATTGGATTTAAAATTGGGTAAAAATTAAATAACTTGGGAACAGCTAATCAGATCACTTAGAGTTGGCAGAGGGGGGTATAAGCGGCAAATAATTGCCAACTTTGAACGACCCTATTCACAGTAATGACACCTGACTTGACAGCATTTCTATCTGCTGCTCAATTTGGGCACTTGATTGCCTTTTTGGGCCATTTTCCCAGGGGTCAAACTTTTTTTTTTCATGACCAAGGACCCCCCCCCCCCCACCCTAGGTCCAGGATTCACATTCCGCCACCCCTTTGAATCTACTTATTGCTGGGTTGACAGTAAAACACAAATAAGTGATCAATAAGTAGAAATATAATTACCTGATAATTACCTACTTTGAACGACCCTATTACTGTACCATTTTGATCAGATGCCATGGTCACGCGTCACAGACCCTGTATGGCATGGCCTAAAGGCACTTTGTCACATGTCACAGGCCTATTATGGCCTATGGACCCTTTAGGCACTTTATCACATGTCACAGTTTATATACAAAAATAGATTTTTTACTCATTTTTCCATCAAAAAAAATCTAAATTTGGCCTAATTCTTAACCTTGTCACACATCACAGACCAGTTATGGCCTTTTACCCTGTTTGGCCTAAGTACATTTTTTGTCACACGTCACACCCCCATGGCATCCAATCGAAATGGTACAGTATTTGCCATGTATGAGTTTTTCTAACTCCACAGATCTGAGTTTGGACATCTGGTCACGAGACTAGGGGAAAAGCAGGTTAGGGTAGGGAAAGCGGGTTACACCCCCAACCAGCCGAGGCATCCTGAGGACACCTGAATGGTGACTCAGCGGCAGCTGCACTTAAAATGGAAAATTGTCTAAAATTGTCACTTACACTCAGGATTTTGTGTCAACTAACTTAGTTAACTGCCGAGTCCATCCCCTTTATCGGTGGTTTCCTGCCCTGAATATAGTGCCAGGATTTTCCTGGGAGCCAATGAACATGAGACGGAGTGGCACAATGAAATAGATTCTCGGCAGTGTTGCCAAGTGTCCATGTAATGACAGCCAAAGTATCCTGGGGTTGAACTGGCATCTGTCCTGAGGTTGAACTGGTATCCACCCGAGGTTGAACCGGCATCCATCCAGTGGCACCAAGGGACCATTGCCACCGGCTATCACATTTCCTTTTGCCAAGGGTTCATATTTCTGTGTTCACTTTGCAGGCAGTCATAAACAGTATAGTAATTTGACTGGCAGTCATGTTATTTATGTGACAGTTTGTAAAGTACAGCAGTAGTTACTGTAGTTAATCTATGTGAACCACTGACAAGTCACCCAGAGGCATTGTCGGACGACAACTTGCCCGCACGGACAGGTCGGGCTGACTAACACCACACCCGCACCCGCACCCGCACCCGCACCCGCTGACACCGTACCCACACCGGGTAGGGATATGTACCCTACCCGTACTCCAACGGTGTAGTTGTAAACCTGCAGGTCCTAATGAGGACCACTAGATGGAGATGTGCCGCCAATGCCCTGAATCAGGCTATGTGCGCGGGAACGTCCAAGTGCCAGTGATGCGCTGGACACTGAGACATGGGAATCGTGTCGTGAATCCCCACCGCTGCCTGAACCTGAACCTGAGCTTGTATTCCGTGAATGAGAATGGGAGTGGAAAGCGCCGCCGATCCGTGCAAGGGAGGTTGCACTGCCATTGCGTGAGCCAATGATGCCTTAGGACTCGGCTGAGATGGAGGTGGAGAAGTAAGCCAACAGAATCTTCGCGTTCGTGCGCCTCGAGTGAGCCATCAGGCGAAGGCTGTCCTGAGCGGGATGGCCAGTCGTCCTCGCAGTCTGACTTGTGTAAGACTTCCGAGCCGATGCTGTGCCACAGCTGCCGACGGTGTCCCTCGAACATTTGTTGTGGCCTCGTGGCCGCAAGACCACGCGTTGGTGTAGGGGAGACAGGATTTGGTGCTGTTGACGGCGTTGACAGCCTCCTACAGCAGCTGGATGGCTTAAATCGTGCTGTAGCGCAGTGGAGTGTGTCGCGCTTGTGAGTTCGGGAGGAGGGAGATGAAAGAGATAGGGAGAAGATCGACCAGAGGGCACGACGCTGTGACGGCTCGGCGGCTCCGTTTGGCGACTGGCTCGGTTCGGCGTCAGAGTCCTCAGGTCGAAGAGAGAAGGGGGAAAGGCTTGCAAAAGGGAGAAAGAAGTGCACGGCGGCTCACAGAGAAGGAAAGTGCTTGCAAAAGAGAAAGAAAAAGGTGCACAGCGGCTCGCAGAGAAGGGGAAAGTGAGCTCGAAAGGGGAACTAATCAGCAAAAGGGCTCGGTCGATATGTACGCGCGGTCGGCACGGCGGCTGCAATTGGTGAAACAAGTCAATCAGGCAGGCAGATGAACAGAGAAAAGAAGAGAGAGGTTAAACCCATACCCGTGCGGAACCCTAGCGGTAATGCCAATGTCGATGACCGGGTTCGATCTTTTCGTGGTTGGGTCGAACTAGACTTTTCTTCCTACTCACAAGCGCCATTGTGAAACCAGATTCCGGGTCAGGACTCGTTTGAGGCCAGCGAGAGAGTCGTAAGTGAAGCCAGAGGTGGCAGCGTCGATGAAGTTGGGGCTCTTGGGGCTGGACAGGGAGGAAAGAGATGGGCACCGGGGAGGGAGAGTGAGGAGTGATAGGGAAAGGGAAAGAAAGTATAGAGTACTGGCAAGCAAGAATAGAATAGAACTGAGGAAGCAAGCGAACACAACGAGAGCGACAGAACAAAGTCAACTGTGACGCGCATCCACGTGGTCACAGGTGTGACGAATGACACGTGATGGCAGGAATGTACACCAAGGAGATCGAGATCTCAATTGGGACGAGGGTCGACAGGAAGATATCCTGAGGACACAACCTAGTGCAACCGCAGGACACAATCCAGGGCAATTTCAGGATGGGGCCGATGGGCCTGACAACTGGCCAAGTGCCACGTCACCCACACCCGACAGCAGAGACCGGCCAATAGTTCAGCATGCTATGTGGTTCATCCGGTTGCTCAGCCTGATGTCACCCGAATTACTACTAAATTAATTAAATTTTATTATCGATCACAAGGACTCTGTATTCACTTGTAACGGCACCCAGGCCCAAATTGTCTGGTTAACCTCGGTATATTTCTCCGGTCTGGGGGTGTAGGGTAGGGATAAAGATCACCCACGGGTTCTCCGGCCCGCAAAGCAGGACCATTTGCGCCGTTTGCGATTAACTGTACTCTTCAACCACACCATTGCGCCTACTTCTGTCTTGTCACAGCTCACGAGATCATAAGTGAAGGTGTTTCGTCATAGTCCGAAAGAATCGCTTCATGTCTTCAGCATTTCGCAATGGCACGGGATCTGGCTCTGCTTTGGACCCCGCTATTTTACGTGTTACGGTGGTTGCAACCCTTGTTGCTACTCTTGTGTCTGCCACCTCAATATTCATGCACCTGAAGAACTATCGCAAGCCTAAACTGCAACGGTGAGTGGATCCTTGTTTCATGAAGATTTGATCGCACCGTTGGTGTAGAGCGTAGAATGTTGAAGTGAACATAGAGTGGATCGTACTCACTTCGTTTCCATTAGAATGGTTGTTCGGATCATGGTGATGGTCCCACTATATGCCGTCTCTTCTCTAATATCCCTTTTCTCGCTGGATGCCGCTTTCGTAATTGATGCTTTCCGGGACATTTATGAGGTATGTCGTGCATCATATAACTGCTTCCGGATTATGACTACTTTAGCAGGCTTTTGTAATTTATTGCTTTTTCCAACTATTAGTCGAATATCTCGGTGGGGAGCGCTCTCTACTCATTCGAGTTCATGGCCGCCAACCAAAAGCCACCCCCTTTCCCATTAACGTGTTCCTACGCGAGATCGACGTTAGCGACCCGTTCACATTTTTGTTTCTTAAACGAGGAATCCTCCGTAAGCAACTTGCCTCGATGAGATTCTCACTTCATGGTCTAAATTTTTTTAAAGAATATGTTCAAGTCAAGCCAGTCCTCGCGATCGCTTCGCTCGCGTTGAAGGCATCAGGAAAATACAATGAAGGCGAATTCCGCTCAGATTCCGGGTACCTCTATGTCAATATACTCTACAATGCCAGTATCTGTTTAAGCTTGTACTGCTTAGCTATGTTCTGGCTCTCGATCAGCGAAGATCTCAAGCCATTTCGGTTAGTGTTATATCACTCATCATTTGAAAACTTGACAAATGGACAAACGCATGGGTAGCCCAATGCCTAAATTCCTCTGTGTAAAGGGCATATTGTTTTTCTCGTTCTGGCAGGCCACCGGGGTATCCCTTCTGGTTTCTGTGGGTGTAATCAGGAGGCTCGGTCCATACACAGACAAAGAGCATATATCCCTCGGTCTAACCGACACTTTAATCTGCCTCGAGATGCCCTTTTTCGCTATTGCACACTTTGCGGCGTTCTCCCAGCGAGACTATGTTGACAAGAAGTTGGCATACGTCGGACGCATGCCGATGCGTCACGCGTTCCGGGACTCATTTGGTTTTAAAGACGTTCTTGAAGACGCCATAGCAACGTTAAATGGTCGGGGCATGGATTATCGCGAATTCGAGCCGAGTGAAGGACACATGCATCAGGGCCTTGGTCGCGAGCGTCGAATTCGTGCGGGACTTCGCTACTCGCACGGAGGACGGGGCAAATACTGGTTACCTCAATCTGCAGCCTCAAGTCGTTGGGAACGCTCACCGGAAGGTGGTGTTTCTGCTCCTCTCCTCTCTGAAGATGTCGAGGATGCTATGGACGAATCATCCGTGGCTGTTGGCTTTGACCTCCCTTTCGGTGGTTATGATTCGGAAGACGAAGAGCTATATGCAAGTAGTCGGAAATACCTGTTTGGTGACTACAATTACCCATGTATTGACGCTAGCTCCGAGGTCGCGCGTGCGAAAATGTGGGAAGAAGAGGAACGGATTCTCAACAATGAGCGCAGCGCGTGGTTCTCTGATCATCATCGCCATCACGGTCACGGTGCCATGGCTGTCACGGGTTACGGCGCTGTTGGCGTGTCCCAACCGCAGCTGAACAAATCACGTACCCTCGCAACACCCCTTTTTCCCAGTGCGACCATGGACCCGGAGCCTACCCACGGGCCAGTCGGAGGTCATTCAGACGCGCAGCTCCGTTGGGCAAACGTATTTTGGCCAAAATTCAGGTTGAAATCACCACCGAACCCTGGCAACCCCCATGTAACCTCTCCGCCGATATCAACAGAGATAAATGCTACAAGGCCTATGGCACGGCCTGACGCTGTTGACCTCGTGACCGAGGACCACCGTACTGCGGACATCGCTGTATCACCCGAGCACCATCAGGGCGAGCGTGCATCAGGCGACGTAACGACCGAAACCCGTCAGCCGTTGGAGAACCCGGGGCGTGACATGGTTGCAAATGTACGTATATGGGATAAAAGTAATGATCCACATGCAGCTCAAGGAGATGCCGAGGGGGTGGATACGAACTCTGACTCGGAAGCAATCAAGACTACTACACGGGTGGACTCACCTCAGTCACGTAGTCGGACGAGAGTATCGGAGAATGTTTTCGATGATTTAGAGGGTGATGAGAATCCCTGGGCGTGATGTACCTTATGTGCCTGTGATATCATTGAATTGGTTCGATGATCGAACCAACTCAACCGGATACGAGTAGCTTACGCATGTCCGGCATGGCCGCGTACGTAACATTATTTGCACCCGGCCGGATACTATTTGTACTATTGGTACAAGTTTCTGGCACTCAGCATTTTTATTTTTATACTCAAAATTTGCCTCGATACTTTATGTGGACATCAGGATATGATAAGGTCGAATTGGTAGAGCTCACAGGAGGCCGCTCGGAAGTGCTTGGCGAGTTTGTAATTATTTATAGATGAGTAATGCATGGAATGCAAGCAACGTGCGTAACAACGGCGCGCTCGCGCATGCAGTTATACCAGTACCCACTTCCATTCGTCTCTTGTGCAAACCCGCACACTATTTTGTTGAAATACTACTGTCTTTCTTTCCCTCCTCCTTTCGTTATTCGATTCACGACTTCTATTTCTTCCGTCTTTGCGTCTATCCCATCCCCACCTTGATCTATGTCCTTCCTCAAACGACATCGTAACCCCAACTCTGACCAAATTGAGGCCGATGATCACGACTCCAACGTTGACCATGACCTCCGCCTACGCACCGTTCGCACAGCTGCGTCGACCATTGCCGAATCCATCGCTTCCGAGCAACGCGCCGAGCGCAGACGTTCAACTAGACGTTCCAGATTTTTTCGATCGAAGTCGGCGAAGTACCAGGACCACGAGAAGACACGCTCTTCCTTACCAAATGCGCCTGCTGTTCAAATTATTGGGAAAAGGAGAAATGTCTACGTCAATATGCCACTAGTTGCGACTGAGGTAGATCGGTTTGGAGAACCTATAATACGCTATGCGAGGAACAAGGTGAACACGACCAGTGAGTTGCAACATGAATTTGTATCGCATTCTTCTCACGCTTTCTAGAATACACCATAATTACATTCGTTCCCAAAAACTTGTACGAACAATTTAGACGGTAAGATGCGCGCGATGTTCATCTCGGTATCTACTGAGTACCTGTAGGGTTGCAAATCTATATTTTTTGGCACTGGTCGTATTGCAAGGTAGGTGTTTCGATGTCCAACGTAGACGTGTAAATCCAAACTGCCCTCAGTTTTCTCCATCTTTGGTGCCGTATCACCACAAACAGCGGCCCTGCCACTTATGTTTATTCTCACGGTGACCGCTATCAAGGATGCCGTAGAGGACTACCGCCGAGCGATGTTGGATGAGGAAGTCAACACTTCAGCCGCAACTAAGCTCAGCAACTGGCGTAACGTTAACCAGCCCAGGGATCCCCGAAACTGGCTTGAAAAACTATTTGGACTCAACTCACCTGGCCGTATAACCAAGGGTGTTCGTAAACTACGGGAAAGGGAGGCGAGCACGAATTCGAGAGTTGAACTCCAGCGCACTGGAAATCTCGTAAGCGAAAGCGTCGCCAATTTCAGTAGCTTATCTCTGGACAGAGGTGACGGTGGAAACCAACTCGAAGATATTCAAAGCATCGACTCTCATTCGTATCCCCCGATTACCGGCAACAATCCCGCTCAACCTTCAACGTCATCCTCGAACCTAGTGAGAAACACATCCTCAGCTACTT
Organism: Russula olivacea; assembly: GCA_963926505.1. Lineage (NCBI taxonomy): Eukaryota > Fungi > Basidiomycota > Agaricomycetes > Russulales > Russulaceae > Russula > Russula olivacea. Next base: position 1,525,551 of record OZ004884.1, read on the forward strand.
TGGCAGCCTCCTCCGGAGTATTCGACCAGTCAAAGCAGGTCTCGGGCTCTGCTCGGTGGGAGCGTACGCTCTGGAAAAAGCTTGAAGTTGGCGACGTTGTCCTTCTTCGCGATAACGAACAAGTTCCCGCTGACATTGTCGTCCTTTCCACATCCGACCCCGATGGGGTCTGTTATCTTGAGACCAAGAACCTTGACGGCGAAACTAATCTTAAACCGCGTAGAGCGGTCAATGCCACGTCACGCATACTCACCGAAGGAGATATAGAGCGCTCAGCCTTCGTCCTGGATTCGGAGCCCCCACATCCCAACCTCTATCTTTACAATGGAGTCTTACGTTTTCAAGATCACACCTCAAATCAGTTGAAGGATGAACCAGTCACGATCAACGAGATACTGCTTCGTGGATGCTCGATTCGGAACACTGCTTGGGTCATTGGCCTAGTAGTCTTTACCGGAAAGGACACGAAGATAATGCTTAATGGGGGCGACACGCCCTCGAAACAATCAAAGATCGAGAAGGAAACCAACTTCAATGTCGTAGTCAATTTCGTCGTCCTTCTCTCGATGTGTACTGTTTCTGCGGTCCTCAACGGCGTTTTCGACTCTCGGACTGGGACAAGCGCCGCGTTATTTGAAGAAGGTTCGGATCCAAGCTCTTCGAACGTGTTGAATGCCATGGTTACCTTTGCGTACGTATAAACCGTTTGTTGAACGAACCTCATTATAACTTATACCTATTATGTAGATCCTGCCTCATTGCCTTCCAGAATATCGTTCCCATCTCTTTATATATTTCCATCGAGATTGTCAAGACAATCCAAGCTTTCTTCATCTCCCAGGACCTCGATATGTATTACATGCCCTTGGACTCGTCATGCACTCCCAAAACTTGGAACATATCCGATGACCTTGGTCAGATAGAGTATATCTTCTCCGACAAGACTGGGACGTTAACGCAAAATGTGATGGAGTTTCAAAAGTGTTCAATCCACGGTGTCACGTACGGCGAGGCCATAACTGAGGCTCAGCGTGGTTCTGCACGACGGCAAGGTCGAACAGATTTACCGGATGCAGAGGAGCACTCCATTCGGATGGCCGAACTTCGCCAAGACATGTTGCAGTTGCTGAACCGGGAATTCAAGAACCGCTACGTACAGTCGGACAAACTGACACTGGTGTCTCCGAAACTCGCTGAAGACCTTACGGATCGATCAGGGGCCCAACGCGCTCACATTATTTCCTTCTTCCGTGCACTTGCCATATGCCATACCGTTCTTGCCGATAAGCCAGATCCGGAACAGCGCCCATACTTTCTGGGTTACAAGGCGGAATCTCCCGATGAATCGGCACTGGTTGCAGCGGCACGCGACGTGGGCTTCCCGTTTATCAGCAAGGGCCGCGAGAGGATTGACATTGAGATGATGGCTCAACCAGAAAGCTATGTCCTTCTCAAGGTTCTCGAGTTCAATAGCACGCGCAAGCGTATGAGCGCTATCGTTCGAAATCCTCAAGGTCAGATTATACTGTATTGCAAAGGCGCGGACAGCGTTATCTACGAGCGTCTCGCGGATGACCATGACTCTATACTCAAAGATCAAACGTCGAAAGATATGGAGGGCTTCGCTAACAGTGGTTTGCGTACACTATGCATTGCATACAGACTGATATCGGACGAAGAATACTTAGAGTGGTCCCGGGTCCATGACACCGCGGCTTCATCCGTTAAGGACCGCGACGAGGAAATCGAAAAGGCAAATGCACTGATAGAGCATTCCCTCCATATCCTAGGTGCGACTGCGTTAGAGGACAAGCTACAGGAAGGCGTACCCGAAACAATCGAGAAACTCCATGCTGCGGGAATTAGGCTTTGGATTCTTACAGGGGATAAAGTTCAGACTGCTATTGAGATTGGTGCGTCTCAGTCCCCCTTTTGTTTCTGCTCTCGCTGAAGTCGACTTAGCTTTCAGCTGTAATCTGTTGAAGAGTGATATGGAGGTTATGATCTTATCTGCAGACACCGTTGATGGAGCCCGGGTACAGATAGAAGCTGCCTTGAACAAGATCGCCTCCGTCCTAGGACCCCCATCGTGGGATCCCAATAAGCGTGGTTTCTCGTCAAATGCGACGGCCTCTTTCGCAGTCGTCATCGATGGTGATACCCTTCGCCATGCTCTGGACTCTACTCTGAAGTCTTTGTTCTTGAATCTCGGAACTCAATGCGAGTCCGTCGTTTGCTGCCGGGTATCACCTGCGCAGAAGGCGCTCACGGTCAAACTCGTCAAGGAGGGTAGAAATGCGATGACATTGTCGATTGGTGACGGTGCGAATGATGTCGCGATGATTCAAGAGGCAAACGTCGGCGTCGGACTCCTTGGGTTGGAAGGCTCGCAAGCCGCTATGTCAGCAGACTACGCATTTGGCCAATTCCGATTCTTGACCAAACTACTCATCGTTCATGGTCGTTGGTCTTATTACCGCATTGCCGACATGCATAGTAACTTCTTCTATAAGGTAAGTATTCGGGTTCCGTATGTTGCTCCAGCAATCTAAGAACATCGCTTCAGAATGTTATATGGACATTGGCGATGTTTTGGTTTCTTATATACAACAGGTAACATTGACATCTCGTTAGTGAATAATACTTACACCCCGTCCAGCTTTGATGCGACCTACCTGTATCAGTACTCGTTTATCATGCTGTACAACCTCTTATTTACGTCACTACCCGTAGCGGTGTTAGGGGGTAAGCTGTCGGAGGTTGTTTTGCGATCCCTTTTTTGACGTCTTCTCTCCAAGCTTCTGACCAAGACATCAACGCCAAGGCCGCTATGGCATTTCCTCAGCTGTACATCCAAGGAATCCGTGGACTAGGGTACACACGGACCAAGTTTTGGTTGTACATGCTTGATGGCCTGTATCAGTCAGCCGTCGTATTCTATATACCGTACCTTGTCTGGACGGCTGGACAAGCTATCTCATGGAATGGCCGAACTATTGAGTCATTGTCGGACTTCGGGACAACGGTAGCCGTCGCGGCGATTATCACGGCGAACACTTACGTGGGAATAAACACACATTAGTGAGTTTTCTGTGGTTGCTGCCTCGGGTTCAACCTGACCGTGCCGAATAGTTGGACTATCATCACTTGGGTTATCATCCCAGGCTCTTCTTTAGTGATGCTCCTGTGGATTGTGCTTTATTCATTCTTCGAGAGTTTTGACTTCACACATGAGGTGGAGAGACTCTACGGAGGGGTCACATTCTGGGTTACTGTTGGTTTAGCTGTGGCGATTGCGCTGCGTGAGTTCACTAAATTGTCGAGCTTCGCGTACTCCTCACTCGAATCCTCAGTTCCACGCGTCCTGGTAAAGTTTGTCTCAACGTCTTTCGCACCCCAAGATATCGACATAATTCGTTATATGTGGGTCAAAGGCAGTCTTAAAGACCACCTCGGTATCAGGGCTCGTCATGAGCAAAAGGTCCCCGTGGACGGATCTTCATCAGGCCTCGAAGGCACGCCGATGTTTAGCGAAACCCATGCACGTTCTCCCTCCGAGGTGTCGATCTATGAACCGGGTCGGCAAAGCAGATCTGGGGATCGTACTCCCCCCACTCAGACTGAAAAGCTAATTGGCACATCCCTTCATATCAGTGCAACAGTGGTGGCTTCCTCGGGCTCTTCACACCGCCTTCTGACTCCTATTGCGACGACGAGTGCAGACGAGGATATGCCCATAGCAATCTCAGCGACTGAGGCGGGAGATTCAGTTGCGATGGCCCATTCCCCTCAACCTTCTTACTATTCGGCTTCTGACATTCCCTTACCTTCCCCCCTTCCGTCACCAAGTATCCACAACCCTTCGCAAGCTTTTCCGAGGATGGCGTCTATCTCATACTCTCGTCCTCTTCGCGGCCAGTATCTCTCTCCTCTCTTAGATCACGTTCCCTCACCTCCGAATTCAACCGAAATGCGTCCGCACGAGCGAAGATTAAATGAAAGCTCCTCCCCACCGGAGTTGTCAGCACTCAGTGAGGCGTCCTATGAACTTTCTGCCATGGACAAACCCGGTGATCAGCGCCGTTCACGGAGTCCAAGTCCTGCATGGCGCGCAAGCACCTTACTAACAACCGATGAGCCAATTGCTTTATAGTCATTTTTAATTCCGAAGCCTCATAAATCTACTTTTGAGTTGTCTATCTCTTGTTGACTGTACGTTTGCCTTACATAGTCGAACTTATAGATAGACAGATACACATATACTTACACTGACTGATCCCTCTTAACTTTCACTCCTTGGCTTGATAAATGACATGTTAGAATAGTATAGTAGAGAGGAATGGTATGTAGAGTTATAGAATGTGTTCGAGTTGGACCTGGCAGATTTTCGTGCACTGGTACACTCCAGCACACTGCGATACCGGGTCTTTACCATATCTGAAAGACTCGAAATATATAAGTACAGTAGGTCTGCCTGAAAGGTTTTAGAAAAAAAATGTGTAAGATTAGTTCTGACGGTGTAAGCCTTGCATACAAGATATAACATCATGTACAGTAAGCAGTCCAGAATGGAAACCTAACCCCAACTCCAAACTCCCTTTGTGCGTTTTGCCATTCTGCCGAGCAACATATACACAGTGAAACCTTGCTGGAACACATAACTTCAACAACTGTGTAAGTAAGATAGGAATTAGACATAAAGGCATAATAATTGTCTGAGTATAGTAGTATGAGTTTCCTGGTTTCTGGGTTTTCAGGTTTTCAGGTTCTCAGAAACCCGAAAACCAGTGGAAACCAGTGGAAACCCAGAATTTAATTTCCTAATTTACTGATGTGGAGGCAATTCAGGTGCACACCTCCAATCGCCCTTCGTCAGCTCAAGCCAACATCAGCCGGAACATTTTGATCGTGCATACCAAGAATAGCGACAATACGAGTAGAATACCCCTGAAGTAGGTTATTTGTGTAATATCGGTCTTATCTATCAGTCTTATCATCCAGCGAGACCACTACATGAGCTTGTTGGACGCGGACATTAGGTTTACAATGCTAGCCGAGTTCGCAGGATCTCGGCGACGCGTTCGAATATGGCATCCACTTTCGTGAGGTAACTGTCCGTATTCTCATCACGAACATTGCTAGGTGGCACATCTAAAGTAAAGGACGGCGCATAAATAGGGAAGCCTGCATGGTTGGGGATTGGTGTGTCGAGGGAGAGGGGTACACCACACTGTTCAAGCCTTGAGTACCAGCGAGAGCCCTTGCAACGCTGACGCACCGCAAGAGAGGTGAGCAGAGCCCATGCACGGGCGGTGTTGGAAGAGCTGTACCCACCTACATAGCATGTGAGGGGCAGGAAATGTAATGATCGTACAAGTACTGTACCTCCACCAAGGAGTAGGACTTTTGCAGGGCAGTCAAGTACGCGCTGGACGCACCAGGCTAAACCACCTTCACCGCCTAGAGTCCAATTCCATGCGCCAAGTGGATCTTCTGCAAGGCCATCGACGCCACATTGCAATGCAATATAATCTGGTACAAATGCCTCAAGAACGCGGTCAATCGCCCGCCACACCCGCGCAAATGTAGCGCAACTTGCTCCTGCGTGAAGTGGCAAAGAAAGTGAGAATGGATCGAAGGCAGTTGAAGATATGTCGGGAAGGGCAGAATGCTCGGAAGCTGGGAAAAATCCAACGCCGGCGTGGTGAATAGATAGAGTTAGGACTTGACCTCGTGCGCCCGCGTCTCGAAATGCCGCAGCGACACCATCGCCGTAGTGCACATCCAAGTCCAGGTACATCACGCGGGATTTCTTCCGGAGGTTTCCCGGGTTCAACGAGGGAGATGGTACCGGGGAAGCACGCCTGAGAACTAAAAGAGCCAGAACGCAGTCATTTACATAGCAAAAGCCTGAAGCCAGTGACTTGTGAGCATGATGTCTTGAGTCCGCTCAGCGTATGGTTGGAGTGGGTTATAAAAATGTAGCTGACCTTCCGCCGTCCCAACAAATGGCAACATCACACCTGCCTTCCGCAAGCTCCCGCGCAGCCGTCATTGATGCACCTGCTACTCCGAGGACATATTCTCTGAGGCCAGGAAAAGGCGCGCAATCCTACACTGTATGGTTATCACAAAATGGATATGCTAGTAGAATGGCACGTACACCTTCAAGGCCAAACTCGTTGCGGTTCATGCGGTCAGTGCCTGGGGGGTCAGCAAGTAGAGCATCAACATAGCATCGATCGTGGTATGTCGTCAGGTCGCTCTCGCATGCCGGGGAGGGACGAAGTAAGGAGACAACATAGGAAGCTTCGCTGGGAGGAGATCGGATAAGGTCGAAGGCAGTAACGAGGGCGTGAACGACAGTAGAACGATTCCGGTTTGAAGGAAGAAGAGAGCAAGTCTGAGAGATGCATATGATCGATGGAAAGCGAAACTCAGAATAAATACGAACAACGAACCTTTGCGAGCCTCTCTGAGGCAACATAGGTGATGCGACGCGGACCCACCATGGTCGTATTTCCCTTCGTTCAACAACGGTGATCTGTTAGACGGTCGCACTGTCAACATAAACTTTTTGGAGAAATATAACTCAGTTCCTTCCTAACCTTTTATAGTGTGTCCGTTGCAACAAATCGACACTGCCACCGTGACTGCCGTTGGTTGTTGGTCCATGACGCACACGTGACGAAGATCCCCGTTACCAGCCCTTAGCCCTACTCAGATCTCGCGTTTGTTTCGCCTTTCAAACTTTCCCGAACGCACCCTAGCTCTCAAGTCAATGGCCACCAAGATTCCTCGTTTAGCTTTACTTGTATGCGATACCCCCATCCCAGAGGTGTTAAAGGATCATGGAGAATATCCGACGATATTCGGTAGACTATTCCGTACTTCTTTGCCTGATGGAATTGCAGACTTTGCCATGGACCCTTACGACGTCCGGAATGCGAAAGAATATCCCAAAACGGATATACTTGACACCTACGATGGCATCGTTATTACTGGGTCTGGTGATGCGCTTGTTCAGTCTAATTGACCAAGTTAATCTCATTTCGCTATCGATTAGCCGCATCAGCATATGAAGATGTTGAATGGATCAACAAGCTCGTATCTTGGGTGGCCGATGTTGCCAATAGCTGGCCACGTATTAAGATTATTGGTCCGCCCAGTCTACTAAATCCACCTTACATATCGGAGATAATGCATGAACAGGAATATGTTTTGGTCATCAAATCATCGCGCGAGCTCTCGGTGGTGAATGTGTACCGAACGGGGGGAAGTGGGAAGTTGCGGTTACTGGGGTTGCTCTCACCGAACTCGGCCAGCGCATCTTTGGCGTGCCCGGTTTTGTAAGATGAATTTCTCTTCACGCTCACTGACTAATGCTGTGGCAGAACATCCAACAAATGCATCGAGACCATGTACCCTCAGTCCCACCATCATTTCATCTGCTTGGGTCGACGAGCGTGACCAGAAACCAGGGTATGGTGCAATTCTCTGATTTGGATGCACGTATCCCGGAAGTCGATGGTTCGATCCCTCCAATTCATATTCTTACGCTGCAAGGGCACCCTGAGTTTACCACCGGGATTGTGCAAGAAATTATCAGGGTGCGAGGGAAGAGCGGCGTATTGGACAAGGATACGGTAGAAAACGGGTTGATCCGTACCGACGACCACAATGACGGGGACGGAACCATAGGGAGAGCAATTTGGGAAGTGCTTTTGCAGAGATCTGCTACAATTAGAGTTTGAATAAAGCGATATATCAATGTAGATGTAGTGACTGTACTTTGTCGTGGTATCGAGATGTATAACAGTAGTGCGAGTGCGAAACTGCGAGTAAAACATTTGCCGAGCCGTAATACATATGAGTCACTTGCAACATCCAACAACAAGTGATAATGCCGTTCTTATTTCCGGGCTAGCAGCTGTCAGTCACTACTGACTCACTCTTGTCTGTGCCAGTGTGGGGTTGACAGAGAACGACTTTCTTGAAGAGAACGCTTACATGCAGCCGCTCTATCCATCAACGAATGAATCTTGCCTTGCTTCGTTGACTTCGCACGGCTGCGCGAGGAGAAGTATTGAGCTGACGTGGAGCGTCGAGCGAAGGATCTCAGCGCGAGGGCATTGTCACGCGGGTAGAGTTCTCGTTTGTGTGCTGACCAAGGACTTGACTATACTTCCAGCTCTCACATCATCTCCGTTAACGTTAATCCCCTTCAATGATGACCGGATCATTTGCAGTCCCTCTTTGATAGTCCTTAAAGGCGGCGGCGGCGGCGGAAGCAAAGTTGGGGAATAGCGACATGAACTCGGATATGTTTTCGTTCAGCGATAAGTTGCGAGGGCCCTCCTGAAGAGACCTGGAGCTTCACGATAGAAACACGATTGAGCCACCTCCGAGCGAGGTGAGCGCCCTACGTTTGGCATTTTCGAGAGACGGAAGGCGCAATAGGGAGAGAAGAGAGCGGGGAATTAATCCGATATACAGTACCCTTGAAGGCAACTTGAAGTTGATTCTCATTCCTGACTCATTATGTCGTCGAATCATGGATCATCTCACATATCCCTCCTACTTGATCTTTACCTTGATTCTACCCTTTCAGATAACAGCAGCCCTTCTCCCACTTTTACAATGACTGCATCGACAAGAAAGGTAAAGATCCACAGTGCGTTCGCCCCACATTCTCGCGGAATAAAGTGCTTATACTCCATAGCAGGTACTTCAACCCCCCAATATGAAGGGCTCAAGCTCAAGGCGGGAACACAATTCGAGGCCAGTTCAGAGTCTAGAAAAGAACTGTGTTGTTCGTAAATTAGCACAAAATCATTTGCAAAATGCCCATAATAGATGACCGCGGTTCTCTCAGTATAGAGCATGGATGCGATCGCCAAAATCAACGCTCAAATTATTACGGTCGAAGTGGGTAGGTAAGAATGGGGAAGATAAGCAAGAAAGAAAGCAAATATAATTATGCAGCACGGGATTTTGCTGGTATTCGTTGTGCGGCTAGCATTTGCCTTTGCAAGACGAATAATTGTCAGTTCGTAGTGATGTACGAGAAGCATGACGGTACGTACTGTCGCGCAGCCAGGATCATCTGCGCCTTGCGCTCGCGTAAACTCGCTTCGCGCTTCTCAGCCGTGTCTTCCCACACTGCGCGTCCGCCTGCGTCGTCTTGCGGTGGAGGCACATCGTCCGCACCAGATAGCCTGGATTCGAGTCCATAGCGGGATATCAACGTCTCCTTTGGCCGTGCCTGTGTCGCAGTCGTGGCAGTGCGCGCAGCGCCTGGTGCGCCAGCAGGTCGCGGCACCACATCTGAACCAGATTGGCGCGGATAGAGCGTGAAATAAGCTTCTGGCGGCTGTGAGGGCAGAAGTGAGTAGGGAGAGATTAGACGAGACAAAAGGGTGCGCACTGCGTCAAGAAAACCGTGCTCGAGAATCTTGTTGGTCGTAATTTCGACCGAACCCGTGCGGAGAAGATCGTAGTGAATATTGGCACTATGGAAGACAAAAAGTCATTCCTCATGTGTACCTTTCATATGTTGGATGGACGAACTGAGGGATATCGGGGAACATTCCGGTTACGGTTTCTACCTGCGCCTGAGAGTTCAGCGGGGCTAATGAAAAGGTCGAGAGGGAGCCGTGCCATTTCTGGAGTCACTTTTTTCGGCCTGAAGCGCAGTGCACGGGCAGCCGCTTGCTCTGTCGTAGACTCGCCACCTCGTGTAATACTGAATGATAACGGAGAAGTGACGGAAGAACGTGACGCACTGGAAGTTGTAGCCCAACGAACAATTAGAATAATAACGGCAAAAGCGACGACAACATTGACAGCTTCTCCCATTTTCCAAAGAAGCAGTCTTGAACTATAATTGATGTCTGAGTACCACTAGTACTTTAACTACCAGCAACAAGCTGAGGCTGAGCGGGGGATGATGTGGCTGACCAGAGTCACTCGGCTACTGCCGAGCCAATACACGGATTCTTATGTCAGCCTAACACAAACCCGTCGCCCATCCGAACAATCTCGCTCAACACCGCGTTCTCGTTGAGAAGCACCGAGTCGCGATCTTTTCCTTTCTCCTATTAGTAGATAAGTTTCAGTTTTTTTTATTTCTACCAAGTATTTTCAAGGCAAACCTTTGGTGCCGGAGTGCTCGAAAAGCGGTTCAACACGCGGAATGGCATAGGCTTGGTGAGACTAGGGTCCCATATAGCACCAAACCGATCACCACCCAATGGGTCGTGGAAAAACTTGGCTGTATCAGCATAGATACGCTACTCGATTTGGTGAGATATCAGGACAGCAACAGAGAACGCCCCCTTGCATACCGTAAGATCATCGAGATATGCCTCTATGGGGTCGAAACCAGGCCGCAGCGGCACTTCTGCATCCGCGGATGGGTCATAGACATGCTTATCAGCCCAGATGGAGGGATTTGCTGTTACATTTTGAAAATACCGCGGGAGCACAGCTGGTCGGAGCTTTACGACGAAGTCGTAGTCCTCTTCCGGATGAATGAACATACCCTAAAATATGGCCAGAAAATCCAAATAATGAGGGCCGAGAAACTGTCCGAGCTATCTGAAAAACTCACGGAGACTTCCAGCACACCCGATTCCACACCTCGTAAGTAGGCGTGCGTTGCTTGAGCAAGAGCACGGACGCGCCGTGCCGCAACAACGTCTGGCGCATCTAACGTCCACATGCATCCATCAGGATCGGCCTCGGTCTTCAGGGACCAAACGCCTTTCGCCCCTGCCGCTGAACTCGAATATACGTCAGGTCCTGGATCGGAGGCGGCATATAGTGGTACGGTCATTCCTTCTAACCCATCCCAATCACGCAACAGCCGAATGACGCATGCAAAACCTCGCTCGCGGGTATTAGGAACCCGCACAGAACCGACACCTGCGAATACAGCGGCGCAGATTATTTCTACTGCCTCTTCACTCACGTGCAGCCGAAGAAGCCAGTGAGCTGACAACCAGCGCTTCACGAGGCGCACAGTACCTCCAAACGCCGTGAACTGATGGTGGAGAGCAGCGACGGCGCGATGATGTCGTGGTGCGGCAATGAAGCGTCGGGTGTACGATCTGCGGGCAATGCGTGCGTTCTCTAGGTCATGTGGCGAATATGCTGCAGGTGGGGAGTGAAGGATTCGATCGAGTAATGTGGCCTCGCGATCATGCCAGATGCGCAAAGCAAATGCCCAACCATCTGGTGTGGTAATCTCAAGCTGCGCCTGATCTGTCGTTTGTGGGACGCCAGTCGGGGATACAATAGCAACCCGTGCGAGAAGACCGGGCATAGCTCCGGTCAATGCTTGCGCAATCCGATCCATGAAGGCCATTTTCATCTTCTGTATAGCCACCAGGTCATCAGGCCAACGTGCGGACTTCTCGAATTCAAGATTGAGAGACATGAGTGGGACATATCTTGAGCAGGGAGGGAGGGTTGCAGCGCGCGCTGACACGGAGACAGGGGCGAAGACGCTCGTATACCGAAGCTCCGGGGCGACTGGGCTAATATTGACGACGGCCAATGGCAACTCCTTGCTGATTGTTTTGATGGAGCTAGTAACCTTCTGAAACGCCGTAAGGGCTGCCTTAAATCCCGAAGCACGATATTGCGAAGCTATGGATGGGGGAAGCCGGAGAAGCGCATCAAATCCAGATTGCCATGAATTCACGGCATCCCCGCGAATACCAAAATGTAGGTCAAGAATGTGTCGTACGATCATCGCTGGTATATGTGTGCGTTCATCCGAGTCTCGAACGTGCCAGACGACGCTCTCCGTTATGCTCCCGTCCTGGAATCGTCGGAGCTCAGCCTTGTTGCCCCATAACTCGCGGAACGCCTCTGTGGTACGCGAAGGCGCCTCAGTAGCCACGGGCCCATGATCTACGAGACGGAATGCATGCTCTTGATCAAGTATCAACCCAATAAAGACGGTACTTGGGGTAGTGGGAAGTGCCTCAGATAGAGCACGCTGTTGTGTCGACCGGTGTAGGATTGACAGAACCTTCACCCGTGTGCCTAGTGCATCACGCAAGCGTGTAGACAGAGAAGCAAGCTGGGCGCTTAGAAGTGAGCCATTTTCCAATACGTCATGGACTGACAATTGCCTCGGGGTAGCGGATGATAAATTGGCCCTGAGACGCAGAGTCAACAATTGGACAATTCGTGGGAGGGGGCAAGCCTACAGGAGTACGAGATCAAAACGGGAGGCGAGGTCCCTGTGGTCGGTAAGGAAAACTTCAGTGAATGTATCACCAACTGGTGTATTCACGTCTAACACCTCCAACGTGACCCGTGCGTCATGTTTGAGCTTTGTGACAAATTAGCGACATGGAATCAACAAAGGTAGACACTTACCATCTCAATGGATGTGAGAGGTACCCCGGCAAGGACGTTGACGCAAGAAGAGTCGACCAAGACAGCTTCATATTTCCCAAAATATTCTTCGGGAGGGAACTGAAAATCCAAATCCTTTAGTACGACATCAAGCGAAATTCGACTCCGACGCACCAAATGACCCTCTTTACATTTCACGAAAACAGGATCCTGAGAGAAGTCATGTTGAGCTGGGAAATGGTCAGTCAGCATTCGCTTTGCCGCGGTAAGCACATACACAAAAAATCCAGAGCAGCCTTGAAGAGTTGGTATGAACTGAGGCCGTTCCCTAATGGGCGTCTCCTTGTTTTTGTTCTTCCGGAAGGCCCCTCCCCACGGATCAACAACTCCAGTACTGCATTCCACCAAGGACCCGCACCCTCAAAGCCTCGAATGCATGTCCGCTGGCCTTCTCCATACCCTCGTTGATTAGCCCACACTCGCAAGAGGGAGAACGCATCACGGTATGCAGGGACATCATCCTTTAAGGTATTTATCGACAAAACATGGGGTCGAGGAGAGAAAGTAAGCATGAGAACAGCATTGTATAATGGGGTGGGGACATTCTCATGACTTAAGTCATCCGAGTCAGAATGGTGGACTCGAAAATTGCTCCGGGTCGGAGATAGCCTCGTCCGTGGAATCGGAGAAGATGTGGAAAGTGTAGGGATTATTCGCACTACTACATTCAACTTTGAAAAGTCAATGGGTGAGTTATCTGAAGGACTGTCAGCATAGTCAATGAGATAATCTGATATATTGAAGAGGTACCATGCCTGGGCCGCAGTATCAATGTGGTCAGCCGAGGGTCTCCTCTTTTGGACTCGTAATAAGCATCCACGTCGAGCCCGTTTGAAGCATCTGACACGTGGTTGGCGATTACAGCAAGGTAAAAGGCTCGCTTGTGGAAGAATCGACTGTTCATGTAATCTTTTGCCTGGAACAAGCTCTGTTGCACGGATAATCAGCAATAGATAAGCATCACTCGAAGATAGACGTGCTGAAGGCATTTCCACGGCCACGTCAATGACCCATGGCCCGTCATCTGTATGTTTGACGGCTACATTGTTAATCCAACTCCCAACAACTGCGATATTCGCTGGTCTGTCAAACGCGACCTTCCAATTGGCATCTTCAGTCGGAACTGGGAGGGGATAAGGAACGGAGGTAGTTTGTAGAGGTGTGGCATTTCCATTCCGAGAAGAACGTCTCTCGGAGCTAGACAATAACAAACCCTTGGAAAGAGCTCTCAAAGCTGCCAAAGGATGGAGAGGTTCGATGGACGGAAGAGACGACAGACATGCGTGAAGAGAAAAGAGGAGCTTGTCGATTAGTTGTTTGCGTGAATCTTTCGGCCTAACGTTTGGTAGAAGTGCATCAATCTGGGTGCTCGTAAAAGTGAGGTAACATGAGACACAACAGAGGGCGACAATACTCACCTGGAACTTGAAAGAGCTGGACATATATAGATCTTGGGCTGCCTTTATAGCTGTGATCTCGGCTCCCGTTGGAGGTTTATACGTCCTGCTATCTGAGGTACGCAATTGGGCAGTCTCCCCAACACTATTTGTACAAATACCATGCCATGATTTTTCACTTGCTAGCGGGCTACCGCCGACGTCCGACAAATCACCGTCAGAGCCAAGGGATTCGCTTGATTCATTCTTTTCGTAGTCATCGGCTGCCTCACGGAGGGACGGGCCATCAACACTCTCGTGTGATTGCAGTCGCTTCTGCGAGATTGAGTTCAGTTCGGTAGGCGTACATCAAGTGACTACGTACTTTTGATAAGTGGTTGTCTGTCTCATAAGCACGACGCCTTTTCAGATTTGAAGGCATTCCAAGTTCGTTGCAATCCTGTACGCGCCGTACGGGGTGGGTTAGATTTTAGGATGCGGCGGAGCTCGCCGGGCCGTGGAACTTACAGGACCTCGGAACCACGATTGACCCCCGGGGACTTAGGGACTGCACTCGGACCGCGGACCGGCGCCAAACCGGCCAGCGACATAGCGGCGTTCGCCCTTCTCATAACATACCAGCGCTGCCTTACCCCTTCATGACCCTCCGTTGCTCTCATCTATATACCTCCCTGAGAAACCGTATCTCCCGTATAGTTAAAAAACTTCAGTGCAAACGCCACTTAAGGAGGTTAGCTAACTCTTTTCTTTACGTGTCCTGCCACCATCCATTGCCCTCCACTCGACCCGCGACTAACGCCCCGCATGCTCTGCCACTTTGCTGCATCACCATTTACTTGTTGCAAGGGCCGGGGAGAAATGTCCCCCATATCTGGGCGTGGCCCGCTGCCCTCACTTTGCCTCCGGTTTTACTTCTGTGAAGAATAGGCTAACCAAGGGATTCAGGAACATCCATTCATCACGAGTTACCCTTGTACACCGCCGGGCTTATGACAATATCCATCTTCCCCCGGAAATATGGCACATCATCATCCGTGAGGCGACTTTCATGACGCCGGATCCTTTAGACACATCGAACGAGTTATCCTTCCTCGAGGCAACCTCCCTTCACCTTCCGGCATATCGTGCATCCATGCGCTTCAAGATGGCTCTCTCTTTAGTCTGCAAACGATGGAACGCGTTTGTCAAGCCATTCCTCTACGAGTTCGTATGGATCAGCCGAGCGCAGCAGGCCAAGGCACTCGCCCATACCTTGCTCCTCGAGTTCGTCGACGGCACAGGGTCCAGTGGTCGTTTCCTTAGACGGTTACACATCGAGACGCCAGTATTGGAACGCTGCGCGCCAGCGGACTTGCACACCATCCTGGAGTACTCACCGCAGTTAACCGTATACACCGACCACCAATCCGTTCAACGCAACCGCTATGATATTCCAACGGACCCACGTTGTCGACCGGAACGCCTCCTCTCTCTTCTCGCACACCCCCGCAGTCAGTTGCGTAGGCTTTCATGGACAAACTATGATGACCAACCCTTCCAACAACGCATGTCTCCCCTACAGCAAATGCGCACAATGCGCCTCGAGTACCTCGAACTTTCGTCTTGTTCACCGAATTTCCGCACGTTGTTCCCCAATTTGACACCCGGTACGGGTATCAACGGAATGGCGGAAATGCCAATGCAGTTACCAGCACTTAAGAGTCTGAAGGTCAGCGTCGATAACGACATGTTTGCGGCGCTTGCTACATGGGATATGCCAACGTTGCGCAATTTGTCTGTTGTCTCCGCGGACTTCGGTTATACCGGACCGGGATTCTATCAATTCCTGGAGGCTCACGGAAAATCGATTAAGCAACTGGAGCTGGGACACTCCTCGTCCATAGTGGAAGAACATTACCTTACAGCACCGGGCAGACCAAGGACACACGATTCCTTCTCACTTGCCCGGCTGTGCCCAAACGTGACAGAGTTGGTCTGTTCAGCAGAAGTAGAATGGAACTGGGAGTCACCGGACTGGATCGCACCTCACGTCCTCCTACCTCATCACCCGCGTGTGGAACTCATCGCTATACGAGACATCGATACGCGTATCACGGACGCTCTCGGAATGGGACTTACGGGTGACGACGGCTCAGCATTTTTTCCTCTTCTCGAACAGATGTCCTCCCTCCTCCGCCACGAGGCATTTCCCGCCCTTAAATACTTGCGCGATCTCAGCGTTGAATCCACGATGCTTCGCGTCCGCCGACCGCACCCAGCCATTCAGAAATTCTGGCACAGGGTCCTCGCTCGATGCCAGGCGCGCGGGGTATGGCTCGAGGATCATGACGGTGTCAACATCACTCTTCGCGGACTAAAGCGCGCCAGCCTTGTGTAGGGTAGTTGCTGGGAATACTGTTATTTTTGTTTGTGGTGTGGTTGTTATACCTTGCATTGTAGTGCTTGCAGTCCATCGTTCGCTAACCATACATTGTACATTTCCCAACCAAAATTATGCATCATGGCCCAAAAAAATAGGGTATTAGGTTAACGCTTACTAAGTATGTCATCTCATGCTACGTGACCTCAATGACCTCAATAGGAAGTCCGGTACGGAACAACTACGGAATAATCTTCTCCAACTTGGTTCGATTTTTGGACAACGCAATGGTAAGGATTTAATAGTCGATTAACCTGTTTCTAATACTTGAGTAGAATGGTGATCGTCTCGAACACCTCGTTCTCTCGGGTGAACTCTTTCGTGACCCTAGTCGGTCTTCCTCACCAGCACGGTCTGCTTCATCCGATAGCAATGACGGTGAATTCGATGGATTATGGGGCAGTCAGGTGGATGAAGAAGTCGATGCACACTCGCAACAAGTCGACTCGATTGGTATGGGCCCAGGACGAACGGGCGTAAAAGGCGTCATTCGCGATCGCAATGAAGCCGCAGCACGCGAACGTTCCAGAAAGGCGGAAGAGCTAGCAGAACTAGCTACTCGAATGGAACGTGCAAACCTAGGAGGGAAAACGTTTCTTGAAGAACGGGACGAGCCCATTACCCTTGAGCGGCGGCAGCGGGGGCGGTTCGGACATCTACGCGAGGTCGGGTTATCGGGGTTTGTCCCCGCAGTAGAGGAGGATCGAAACGTGTGGGTGGTGGTACACATTTATGACCCCGTGAGTGCAGTGACCCATGTGCTTAGATTAACACCAGCGACTCACCTACGCTCTTTTTGCCTCCTATGGCTGCTATCAAGTCACTTGATAGATGCGATACCATTGACGATCGGCTCATGCGCTTGGCGCGTGAAAATCCAAACACCAAGTTCATCAGGTGTCGCGCCTCCGCGATTGGATTCGCACTGAATTCCCAAGCAAAGCCTCGGAGTTTACGTCCACCCTCGTCAACTTATCTATCCAAGTCGCGTACATCACCTAGGTTTGTACACCAGGACGACGATGACCCGTACGGTAGCGACACAGATGAGCCTACTGGCATCGACGCGCTCAACGAGGACGAGGATGAAGATGAAGAGGATGTGGACACAGACATGCTCCCCACGATACTCGTCTATCGCTCGGGCCAGCTTGTACACAACTGGGTACGAGTAGATTGGGAAGCTGGTTTGTTGGGTATAGACGAACTTCTCGAGCGGTACGTAGATTTCTATGTCATCCCCTGGAAGAACCTCGACTTACTGAGTACGATAGCCACGATATCATTCAGTCTACACACACAAGGGGATCCCTGAACGTGCCTCTAAACGATGAGGGCGATTTGGTCTTTAGCACTCCAAGTCATGGCGAAGGGTTATGAGCAAACCAGTACACGATGTCTTCCAAGTATGATTGTGGGTGCCTGCCAGTACAACTGGCATATGACGAACAATCGCGACCATCATTACCCAAGTATGTGGAATACGTACATTCCAGCACCGTGACACTTCCCATGTTACTGTATTATTGGAGCCACCAGAAGCGGGTGATCTCTCAAGACAATGGGGACAAGCTAGTCTGGGCACTGGATAGACTAGCTCAGAACTCTTGCATGTGAGACAGTTCCCGACTGATCGTCAGGCCGTCCAGCCCGTGTGACTGTATTTTACCCTCGCAACCGCGTCTGAATTTTAAAATGTACACGGTACCTCGACGCGTGACCGTCAAACGATTCAAGGCGTCAATGACATAGTCAGGTACTTAATGGTCGAACTATCTGACATTGTGGTGTTACATGGATTGCCTTGTCCCACTCACACAATGAATAGTCGAGGTAATGTTACATTACGAATATGATTGTTAGTAGACCTAAGATACTGATTAATGATAGTCGTGAATGGTTTGGAGCCGCTTCGGGGCTACGCGAAATCTGTGACGGCGAGTTAGAGTGGGAAACACCTGTAGTATTTGTTCTTGAAGGTAGAGGGGCGCTGGAAGGCGCTGCCTCGGAAGTCGCTGGGAAAATATCAAATTGGCGACTATCTGACCAGGAGTAACGCACAAGGAATGTTGCCACCAGATGTAGCATTAGACTGAAATGCAGCTTGTAGGCGCTGCGCAGCGTCTGGAGGTACAGTTGAAAGGAGTCCCACTTGAGGTTGGTCTTGTGAGGGATGCGTTAAATTTCCGTAATAGAATGCAACAATCATACTAGTGGGTGTGTAGGTGACCGCAATCAGATCAGCAGGCCTGCTTACGATTTGAAAAATGGATCGCCAATGCTCCAGCTGTATAGAAAGCCTGAGCTCGGAGGATCCGTAGGAGCTATGTTGGGGGTGCACTGGGAAGTGGTATCTTCAAAGGTCGGAGCGCCAAAGTCACGTGGGTCAACCGGGTAAAATCTTCCGCCGATTTGAAAAGTAAGTGTATGAGCTTCAGCGCAGTCATAGGTATCACCCCCGAGCTGCGAAGTAATTGCGTCAAGAACGTCTCTGGGACCGCGAATCAGTGCGTTCCCCTATATAGGAAGGACTATGAGATCTATCTGAAGACCAAGCAAAGGACGAACTGTGTCAAGGAGGGCAGTCAGAGTGACGTTTGATGCAGCGAGGGATGACCGTGACAACTTCTGCCCATCAAAATATACGTCATCAATGGCGACTTCCCAAGTAATGGGGTAGATCTGATTCGACGTTCATTAGAGTAGAAAATATAAGTGCGCTCAGATGCACCTCATTTGGAGACTCCTCGGGCGCAGGAAGCCCGCCCTCCGCAGTGGTGTAACCGCGTAAAGGGACCCAAGTCAAGTCTTCCATAGCTAAGCCTGCTGGTAATTCGCCGATTGAGAGCATACCTTGATTTCCACCAATATCAACGGTATCTCGTTGCAGGGATATAGCAACAATTGGTGAAGTTAATGCTCCAGTCAAGATAAGTCGAGGAAGAAGCGGGCCGTTACTAGCAAAGCTCGCAAGTATATCATCCACGCTTGGAAGCAGCGATTGGTCCAAATGACTGAGCATGGTCGGAGTAGGATGCCCATGGATACCCAGGAGTTCGGAGAAGACACGAGGTCGGAAAGATGAAAAACTTCGAACCTCAAGACTGGTTTCTCTGGAGGCGAGTAACTTGTTCCAAATCATACTGTGGTAGATCATACCATGAGCACAACCAAGAAAAGGGTAACGAAGCGGGGATTGTTCTGAAGGGGCTATGTTTCGCACTTTGATACTCCGCTGCGTTACCGCAACGCACAGAATTGATGACCACCGTACGACATCACTGGGCTCACCTGTTAACCGGAAAACCAAGGCCGAATACTCCGGCAGAACCTGACTGCACTACATTTGTATTTGTTTCAGAGATTGCCGCAAGGTACTGATCTTGAAGCCGCAAGCCAGCGAGATCGACGACGTCCATCCCAACGGGGCCTTGAGCAAAAGTTCCAGTCAGGGAGTCACCGTACTCAAGCCGAACATCAAGCCCGCTTGGCTGGAAGGAGGTCAAAGGGTATAACGGGACAGCGGTAGCGAAACATTCAGTGGAACAAGGACTAGAGAGCACCCAAAGATCGGAAGAGCCCGTATCTAGAGGGTGAAACGGGTCGGGCGGTACACATTACAATGGGATAAAACTTACCGATGACGAGCGGTACAAGCGTCTCGCCTACTTGAACTAGTGCATTGTATGTTCTGATTCCGCTATGAGCCAGCTGCGGTAGCGCTTTCAAATACGCACACATCAAAGTAGTCTCCGAGACCTATGTCGCCTCGCTTGCGTACCCGCTGAGGTGTGCTTGTATTTATCTCCCGTCTAAATAATGGGAGATGAAGTCCGGGCGTTCGTGGACTAGTGGCAGACAATGATAAAGGGCTTGCCAGTGACCAAGGTAGGTTGATAAGATAAAAGAGTGGTAGAAGCATGCCAATCCGCCGCGGCATAGAGGAAAGTAGGAAATTGGAATCGGACTCAGACGAGATTGGAGTACTATATGAGGCTTACCCGGGCCGCTGCTGTTGTGAAGTAAGTGGCGGCGGCACGTGCTGTCTTTGTCGTCCTTCAGCTCAATCTACCTTCAATCAAAATTACACTCTCTATCGTCGGCTGGGGTATGGAAGCTTGAGCCCTTGGGGTCAACAGGACCTTCCAAACCCTCCCATCCATTCCGAAAACCGGCTTGGTTATTGATCAGAATGGATTACACGCTATCAGAACAACAACAACAGGAAATCACCGCTCTAAAGTCCATTTATGCCGACGACTTTATAGAATGCCAGCCTAGGGCCTGGAAAGTATGTCGTACCTAAACTAGTTCCAAATAATTAGAAATGGAAGTACTCAATGATTGTACTTCCATGCCTAGGGTGCCGCAAGGCTACCCGAGTTCATCATCAAGATCACACACCCAGACACTGAACATGCTACTAAGATCTACTTTCATTTACATACCATGTCAATAAAATCCTGTAATCCATGATTTCGACTCATTTGTACTTCCATAGATTTCCCCGAACTTACCCTACAAATGCGCACCCAATTTTTACTGTGCAGCAACCCATCAGAGGCATTCCAGATGATTGCATCACGAAGCTCTCAAATTTTATTCAGGCGGAAGCGCGACAGTCTCGCGGGACAGAGATTGTCTTTCAGGTGAGCAAACTCTTGAACCTGTCAATTTTGAACGGCGCGCGCCATTCTGAGACTGTCGCGCGGCTGTACCCTCAATCCATTTGACCCCACGATTGTTTAAAAAAAATCCTGACTACCATAATATACAGGTCATTACTTTAGCGCAAGACTGGATTGCCACTAATATCTCGCCTCCTGTTGAAGTTCTCGGTTCTTTGGCGTCGGAGATGATAAGACGAGCATCAGAGGAAGAACGGGCGAGTATCTAGTTGAATATTCCATGTTCTTTATTGAGGATGTCGACTCCATCAGGCAAAGAAACGGCGTGAAGAAGCTGAAGCGCGAGAAGAGGAGGAGCGCAAGCGTCTTTTCGCTGAGGCATTCAATGAGCAGATACAAGCAGATGCACAACGGCACCAGATTGAACGCGAGAGGCACCGGGCGCGCCATCGGGCACAATCTGATGCGACAGAGGTTCCAGAAGAGCTTGCTGACGGCATACTTACCCAATCCTTCGACCGTGAGATCGCCGCAAATGAATTGCATTTCCGTGCCGTTAAACTCTTTCATCCACGACATGGTCAGTTGCTATTAAACATCATTTTCCGTAGACTCATGTTACTGCAGATTGTCTTGGTACCGTTTATCAAGCGGAACCTATTTGTGATGACATTGCTGCCTCTCTTCCGCTCGAGCTTCATCTGGTCACATTCGACACGCACTATTACACTACACATCAAGGCCGTAAGAAGCTTAAACTCATTCAAGAGGAAGTCCAGCGCCTCATAGGGATCCATCACGAGAATGTCATCAGATTGTATGCCGTCAAGCTCTCCCTCCCTCAGTCGGGTGGTGCACCCCAGCTGGCGGTCCTCATGGAACAGAAGCCACAGCTGACTTTGCACGATTTATTGGAAGATTGTGAGTCACTGCGTGAGGAGCGTGCATCGGTACGTCGGTGAGGGACATATATAATTCGGTCTGACATCGTGAAAGAGTTATCTCACCCAAATCCTGGCCGGATTGAATGAGGTGCATACGGCGGATCTTCTTCACAGAGGTAAGCCAATATTCCCTGCTTGGACTTGAGCTTGACTCTGTCCAAAGGGCTTTCCTTACACTCGGTTGGGCTTTCGAGCCGGGAAAGGCTGGGCCAATCTAAACTCGTCAAACTCGTCAAAGTCAGCTACTATGTCAAACTGTTGGACCTTCACCGGTCAAATCCATTCGGACCCAATTCCCTCCCCGCCCTAGATTCGACGAACCTTCCTGAAAGCTGGTAGATTCCACTCCTTAGTGCTGCGTATCCTGGGACTTATTCACCTCAGGCTCGCGAAGGATGGCCATGACTCGGCACTGATATACACGAAGGCTCGTGACGTCCATTATGCTGGTGTAGTCCTTCTGCAGATGCTTCTGGGGCGTGATGTTGTGGAACGCTTCCCCGATGCACATGCAGCGCTTGTGTCTTGTGAGTCACACACATCCGGGTGCAATGTTTACTGCTTACATCCCACAGCTCTGATATCCCCTCCCCTTCAACGAATTGTGTTGAGCATGGTCTCTCAAAAGAAGAAATATACATCATGTGCTGCCATTCTCGTCGAACTAGCTCAAATCTCGTTCACGAAATCCCGCCCAGTCGCGATACCAGTTTCCGGTAAAATAACGAGAATTAGCTTTTGAATGTCGCACTAATGAATGTTGGTCAAGATCCGAGGACACCTGTTCCCCAAGCATATGGGAGCTCACCTGAGGTTGACTATTTTAGAGCACCAATTCAAAGACGGCAACAAGCGAGCCGATGGAAGGAGGATTGGGAAGAACTGGAATTATTGGTACGAGTTTTCTTCCTTTACACACCCTGTCAACCAGGTGTCTTAGTCAATGGCAGGGTCGCGGTGCATTTGGCTCCGTAGTCAAAGCTCGTAACAAAATCGACTCTCGTGTCTATGCGGGTACGGTCATATATCAGCCGATAGCCGCAGTGACACCTTTGACACAATCCCCAGTCAAGAAAGTACGCTTACGGACTCCGAATACGGACAATAAGATCTTACGAGAAATTAACGCACTGAGTCGCTTGTCCCATCGGTTCGTTGTGCGTTACTATACCGCATGGTTCGAGGATTCGGAGTTGGCGTCTGCGACTGTGTCTTCAGACGATTCGGGTGATGACACCGCGGATGGTGCAACGTCCGTTATTAGTGGCATTATTCGCCGCGATGGCTCGTCAGATCCGTTTGGTATAGACCTCGATGACCTTGGTTCAGAAAGCCGTTCCTCTACGTCGTTTCCGAGCATCCATTTCACAGGATCTGGTTCCGGCGGCACAGAGGGCAGTGACGGGGACATTGACGGAGATGAGACTGAAGCTGATGAGCTAGAGGAGATGTTCGAAGCCCCACGGAACGGTTCTGGGGTTATCAACGTTACGGTAGTGCCTCGCACGCCGGCCGCCGCTACACCTCGCACGCTTTACATCCAGATGGTTAGCTTCTTTACTTCAACACGGATATGACCCTAACGATTATGCAGGAGTTTGTGGAGCGGCAAACTCTCAGAGAGGTAAGATGGCCTTTGACACACTTCGTCTGCTGTCACCGACAAGGCACAACCTTTAGCGCATAGCAGAAGGTCTCTCGGAGGATGAAGCGTGGCGTTTGTTCCAACAGGTCGTCGATGCACTTGTGCATATGTCAAGCCTGGGAATTGTTTGTGGTCAACTCGATAACATTTAACATTACTAACTGGGCCTCAGCTTCACAGAGATATCAAGCTTACGAATATTTTCATTGGTGCGATAGAAATACTTGTGTAGCCGATATTCTTCTGATTTGTTTATCAGACGGTAAAGGGGATTGTAAAGGTAGGTTCTCGAGAGCCGAATAGCTTGCGGTTGTGTTAACGGACTATTGGAAGTCGGCGATTTTGGCCTTGCTACGTCTAGTCTGGCTGCAGCCGTCGACCCATCCGAACTGGTTCCGCACGCAATCACAACCGACGCTGAGATGACGCTTGGTTAGTGCATAGTCATTTCACCTGTCAGCCATCTCATCACAATTTGCAGAGGTTGGGACCAAATTGTACATCGCTCCTGAAGTCCAATCACCGAAAAAGGGGCCGCGAAATCATACTAAGGCGGACCTGTATAGTCTCGGGGTAAGCCTGTACATACCTGCATCCGGGGATTGCAGTCACCGAACCGTCTTTAGATTGTGTTTTTCGAGATGAACTACGTTTTCTCAACCGGAGCAGAGCGCATTGCTGTCATCGAAGGCTTGCGTAGGAAGGACATAGTCTTTCCTGTTGACTGGGATATTCATCGAACACGTCAGAAGCAGAGTATGATCTTCCGGCTCAGCCCCCATTCGCCCAATTTCTCATTAATACTCTCCAGTCATCACTTGGTTGCTCAAACACAACCCGGATGAACGCCCCACCGCCCTCGAGCTGTCTCAGAGCAACCTACTTCCCCCTAGATTGGAGGATGAATACTTCAAAGGTGCTCTGAAGATGATGAGTAAGTTATCAAGCAAGGTCCCGAGTAGATACTCATACGTCGCCCAGCCAAAACGGATTCCCCTCACCGTCAGGTGGTTCTTGCAGCACTCTTCAACCAGACTTCCCGAGGTGTGCGCGGGTTTCTCTATGACAACGATGTTGAACATCCAGAACATGCGTCACTGAATGGAGTTGTTCGCGACACGTTGGCAACCATATTCCGCATGCACGGCGCAATTGAAATGGAGCCACCGTTGATGATGCCAGCGACTGATAACAATGAGGATACGACACGTGTGCTATTTGTGGATAGACATGGAGAGGTCGTGGTACTTCCAAACAATGCATTGATCCCGTTTGCACGCGTCGCAGCAAGAAATAACCTCAAGCGAATCAAGAGATTTCACATTGGCGATATATATCGCCCCAAGTAAGTCTTAATCTATAAAGGTTATCTTCTTCTGCCCTCATCAGCACGCCAGCCTGGTTGCAGGGCATCCTAGGGTCTTCAAGGCTGCCGTCTTTGACATCATTTCCACGGATGTAACCAATAGCGGTCCAGTGTCGATTGCAGAATCAATCACCATCATGAATGAATGTCTGGATTCGTTTCCAAACCTTTCTCAACATTATGAGATACACATATCTCATTCTAAGGGTAATGCCTCTGATTAGTACTGCCGTCTTTGTCGCTGATTGTTACCAAGTTATTGAGCTGGCATTGAGCCGGGTCCCGCATGATATCCGCAACTCTGTTATTGAAATAACCACGCAAGCCAAGTCGACCTGGGCCCAGAAACGAGCAATGCTTCTCAAAAAGGGTCTCCTGAGAAGTACAGTTGACGAACTTGAAATCTTATGCGATACAGGTGTGGTCCCTCTCGGTTTTCTGACGTTTTGTAACCTATTCAATGGGCGTAGATGAGGACCTCGTAACACTCATTACTCGACTTGAGAAGACCTCGCCGCCTCTTTTGACTTTGATGTCGCCTTCCCTGGACGAAATAAAGCAAGCAATTCGATACGTTGCCCTTGCCGGAGTCACGAGGCCTATATTTTTGCATCCTTTGATGATAAGCAGCCACAATGCGTACTTCAGGGACGGCGTATGTTTCGAAGTTGTCAGACGAAGCAAGCGGAGTGATATCTTGGCTGCTGGCGGCCGGTTAGCAGATCTGGCCATGGTCGCTTCGAGTCAACTAACGCCGTACCCTTAGGTATGACAATCTCATATCCCAATTCTCTTTTCCAAAGGCTGGTGGCAGCGACGTTTGTGCCATTGGGCTGCAAATCTCCTTAGAGAAGATCCTTATTGCTTTGGCAGCGTATCAGGCGATTTCTGTTAAGAATCTTCTCAAGGAGCAACGCTCTTTCGGTTTTTGGAGTCCAAGGCGATGCGATGTATACATCGTGTCCTACCAGCCCGGATATCTCAGCGAGAGACTCGAGGTTGCGGCACTGCTGTGGAGACACGACATCAGTGCAGACGTTATGTACGAGTCAAGCCTTCTTGACAGCGAACACGAAAACCACTTCGAATTGTGTCACAGAGAGGGTATATTGTATGTATCCGCTCTCTTCTTCCTGTCTTGTCGTTGTAACGTTCGTAGGTTCTCCGTATGTCCACGCACGCGTGCTGCGCGGCGCGATCAGCCCGCATTCAGGATCAAAAGTATTCTCAAGGGCACAGAGCATGACGGTAGGTAACTTCCGCAAATCTTGTTAGGGTTGTCACCTTACAGTCGTCTTGCTTTTTTTGATCAGTTTCGAGGCCGGAGCTTGTACCGTGGCTCCAGGAGCAAATAGCAGAGCAGAAGCGGATTGACGCTGAAACATCTGGCACCGTTATCCAATCAGAACACTCGCAAGGTCCTGCCCGGTCCAAGTGGTCTGGGCCCATGTCCGATGTCCAGCTACTGCTGCCTGGAGATACCCGCAAACAACGGAAGCAAACGAAACAGATATTTCTTGACAAAGGTAAGAGCCGGCTTGTCGAAAGGGGACTTCCCCCACGTTAGCTTACTTTTTTTCCTGGTGCAGCATTTGAAATGGGTTTGCGGGTTTGCTCGGCCGTTCGATCTGGCATCCCAGTGATTGCTATTGATACTCCGGCCAACGTCTTCGATCTTTTGTGCCAGTCTTCCAGTTGGGTCACAGACGACGAGGCTTGGAAACCCGTGGCATCCTCGTTCACTCTCTCGAGTACTGGGTATGCTCCACAAATACGCGAAGCCATTTCCCGTCGGCAGGCAGAGGGTCATCGCTTTGTTCTACTGTTTTCTGTCAGAGATGAACGGGTTCACCTATTTGCTTTATGATGTCACGTGACTGAAAGATCGCTGGTCCTCGCACATGTACGACAACCGCATTGTATTTATATTGTGTCATTCCTATGGAGTCCCTCCACCTATAATTCGACAATACAGTCATACAAAATTCTTGACGTGAATGCCCACTCCTAATAGCCGGCCGTGTCATCTATACACAATACAAATTGCAATACAACTGCAATTACACAAACATACATGAGTATAAGAAAACGACAGCTAGATAAGACAACGTTGCGGAAATTAGATCCAGCACGATCAAGATTGTCATATTGGTAGCTCCCCCATTCTGATGATTTCGCACTCAGAAACTATTTGATTACGCACTGGACGCAAAATCCGCCATCTCATCTGATCCTTGGCTCCCGTGTCGTGCTAGATTTTCTCCGTACGGCGCATCACCTAGTCGATCCATGGTAAATCCGGGAAACGCAGGCAGAGGAAACAAGCCTGCAATGTCAAGATCGCTGTCTCCGAATATAGACACCAGCTCCTCTGATGGTATAAACAACTTTTGGCCGCTACCCGCCCCTGACCCTCCAGTGGGATCGAGGAGTGGTCCAGAGGAGGAAGCCGTGCCTGCTGAATATTCTCGCTAAGAGAGGGTCGACATGACAGGAGAAAGGCTAGTGATGAGGCTGAATAGTGTGCTTGCTTGTGCGAAGGAAATATGGTCGCTAGCGAATTCCGACGTATCTTGCGGTGGAGACTCCGTGCATGCTACAGAGCGAGGAACGGGCGGGTTCTTCTTGCGAGCAGGTCGAATCCACGGCGGACGCACCGGATTTGGTATAGATTCGTCAGAAGAAGTCTGGCTGTCAAGTGGAATCTGCGTGACTACAAACATAGGTGTGGTGAAGTCATATCGACAGGTGAACATACGCCTGCAAAATTGAAAACTCTTCCATCATATCGCATGAGCGTTGACCGCATACATACCGATCACTGAAGCGCTGCGGAAGACCCACGCAAGATCGTAAGCCATCAAGTGCGGGTGCGATCAAACAGAACAACCGATGAGAGTACGGCCAGCGGGTAAGCTGGTGAATCACGTGCACGCGATCTAGAGTGAATTATACTGTACGTCAGCCATGTCACGGAAAGCACATACGTCACTTACAATGTCATAAGACCCTTTTGCGCAACTTGCAGGTGAGTAGAGATAAGCTGTAACTCGACAGAATACGCCACAGTCATGGCATCCCGCTCACGATCACTCTGCCCCTGCTCATTATCAGCCGCGCGCTCAGCAACAAGGTCGGAGAACCGATGACGCATATAAGCATCCGTATGAAGAGGGAAAGGCAGTAAATGCGTTCCGCATGTGTGACACGGACGACATCCTTGCTTGCAAGCGTATCGGGTGAGTGTTGCCAGTACGCAGGTATTGCGGAACAGACTTCATCGAGCCACGTCTCCTCCTCACGCAGGCCCTTGTGTCGTCGGAATCCTGAAAGGGCAGGAACGTAGAGGTGTCACCGAGGTCCTTGGGGGGAGGTGTGTCCAACACCGACTCGAGTACGACGAATAATCGTAAGACATATAAATGCTCTCATCTTACTTGGCGGGCTGGGGTCCGATATAATCGCGAGTGATGAACTCGTCAACTACAGCCGCTGGTTCAGAAACATCAGTCACGTAACCGCACGAGTGGCGGCCGGCCAAAATGGGCACCCGCCTGTTTGTCCAACATATAAGCGCACCAAATGTGCGCTTACGCACCTCCTTCTCAATTGCATCGAAAATGTCGTACGCGTCCGTGGATATGTGTAGCCCAGCATCGAGTGAGAGTGTGACGGACTCGGAGATAAGCGCGAAAGCTTTCGATAGCTTTCCCCACCCGATTGCGTAGCAACCAGCGTGGCCTGAATAGTGTATAGGGTAGGGCGATCTCCTCCTGGAAGTGTGCGCAAGCGATTGAAAAGGTCCAACCACATGGTCCCAGACGACACCCCGTCATTTGAATTTGCATGAACTCGCGGGTCTTCGATGTGGCGCGAAGCAAGGCAACAGACCGTGACTACAAATGCTGCGAATCCCGCTCTCCCCACTTCTGAGGATCCCCGTAGTCCTGGAAGAACACAAGAACAACAACAAATGCGTGGGGTCAAGGAACTTACTTTGAGGAACGTTGGGACATGAAGGAAAGGCATCAAGTAATAAGATGTTGATAAGTAGCACTGTACAAGACTTGCCCATGTAGGCGGGTGCTGCGGCGATTATGATGCACAACGAAGACGTACCTATCCATAAGATCGGGTGGTATGAACGAAGTAACAAGCTCCCAAAGCCGCTCTGGATTCATATCGTCCAGGTTCGGTCCGGAAACCATGTACTGTCTGCATAGATGACCACTGTTGCGGGAGAATTTGAGCTATTCTCGTTTTTGGGTGACGAATAATGGCGTTCGATGAGAAGATCCAATTGATTCTCCTGTGTCTGCAGAAGGCAATTGTCACTTTCATTAGAGAACAACCATAAGCCGACACTCACCGACACCGATCACAGGCTCTGGTGTTAAATGAAATGAGAAGGAGATGAAACTATCCCTAAAAGCAGTACCTGTTCAACTTGAATCGGCGCTTCTTCAGTATTGAAGCTGACTTTGTCGATAACATGGTGGCATCTTCAAGTTGTACGAGAGAACGGTCGCAGGCCCGGGCATCTGCGGCCCGGCGCGTTGACAAAGCAGGTGTATTTTCATCTGACTTGACACGGGATAAACTGTAGTCTCTACTTGATAAAACTTTTCTCTGACTACAATATTGGGTATTCGGTCCAGAGGTAAATCAACGAATAAATCCTTAGCATCATAAGTACATATACGCAACACATGAAATCATACGGGCTTGGTAGTTCAAGTCTCGCGAACATGCTATCAAATCAAAAATCGTCGATTAAGGTCCTAAGAAGAATTTGGTATCTGTCCTGACTCGTACTGATGACACTTACAATATGATGGGATGCCGACAACTGCGGCTTTTGATGGTATTTGCGAGTCGCACGTCGGAGATCTCGTAATACTTCCTCAAAGGTAAGTCGGGACTTGTTACCTAGTGACGTCAGTACAGCGCTCAGCGCTCATCGACGACAAATGGACCTACTTAAAGTGCTCAAGAATGCATAGCTCATTGCACCCACGGCAATTCCCCCACCTTGCTGTACATCCGCGGAAGTACCCGCATCCGTTGCGCCACTCCAGCAGATCACTTCAGCCGGAGTGGACTTTTCTGCAACGAATTGCGCTGTTATGCTGCTGCTCCTGACACGACCGTCTGAATGATACTATTACGCCTAAGTGAGTCTGGCACACAACAAGTGAAGGAGCCGTCACGCACGATGAAAGGTACATCTACCGGAAACAAATATTCAGGTGCAAACTACAAATGCAACTTTCGATGGTCCACCTACCAAGGATAGATCCTGAATGGCATGACTACGCGAGTAAATGGATGGATCATCTACGTGATGAAAAACGTCACATACGTCAAAAACAGCCTGTTCATCGAGTCAGAGTCAACCGATAGCGAGAATGTGAGAAGACACGCGACGTACGGTCAGACGGCACCCTGATGGTAGGGGCTTAATCTACATAACAGTACCATTGGAAGCTGCACGGAAGGGACAGGGAAATAGAAGTACCAAAATATCATGAAGTTCCTTTTTCGACAGGTCAGCATTCTTGTCAAGGAAACATGGCTGAGAAACCTCACATCATCGATAATTGTCCCAGCCTGGGCATAGTCTAGAGGGAATATCACTGCCATAATTCATATTCATAAGGCTATGTAAATCCGGATGATAACTTATTTGCATTACCCTCGTCATATCCATCGACCTCATCGCCATTCAGGTCCCGTACTTGAGAACCGTGTCCCGAATCTATGGCATATATTAGCAAGTTTAGATTGGACCCTGTGGACAAACGCACAATGGATGAATAGTGAATCGTGTTTGTGTGCATCGCTTACGAGCCAGCGCATTGCACCGAGGATGTTCGACCTTGTGGGTAGACTACGGGGATCACGTGCATCGTCTGTCAAACGGAAGATGTCACTTGAGCCGAAGCTTAATCGATCTGCGGAGACGAATGAGATTGTCAATTCGATTAACCGAAAAATGGCGTTCGTTCTTACCCATTAAGAAACGTTGCATATTTTTGGCATCGCTCACGCAGCCATCTAGCTGGCTGTTTTGCCCGGTATAATTGATGCCGATCTTATGCACACATTAACTATAGCGAAATGTGTAATGGACACTGTAGACCCACACAGACGGCCCGTTTGCGTCCTGTACACTTTGAGAACTGGAAATCAGGATGTTCAAGCGAGTCTGGGTTCCGAGCGATAAGACGTGGCACATGTTGACCCGGGATATCTGTTGAAACGCGTGGCTGGAAGTCGGTATTGACAAGAAGCACATTGAAGATAAGTCACGTCAAAAGACGGTGAGTGGCATTCACAAGCAGCACTCCAAATTCTTACCTCTCCGTGAGGAGCATATCCATGGCTACGGTCATGGTCACGGCTGCGCTGGGAACGGTGACGTTCCGGTAGCGCCCTATCCTCGCGATAGCCATTCTTATGGTGAGGAGGTGGGACAGGAAGAGGGTCGGGGGAGCCGGATCGCATGCGCCCACCCCCACTCATGATTGACGGTGCTATCAAAATAGAAGCAAAACGCCAGAAGATACGCGGTGCATCGCTTACCCTGGACGGTTATGTCTGGCACTTTGCTGCTAGGACGTGAACCACGATGATGCCGAGAGTGCGAGCGCGAGGGGTTGAAGTTCTCACTTCCTACGGCTTGAGCCCCGTCATAATCGACGTTAGTGATAGCGCGCTCTCCATAGTGTTGTGAATGCTGTGTTACTGGCATAGCCGTATCATGAGCCGGCGGCGGCGGGATACCGAAACCTCTGAGGGTCATTTATATATCAGAGTGGTGAGTAGAGCGGTGAC
This sequence comes from Russula olivacea, assembly GCA_963926505.1. Classification (NCBI taxonomy): domain Eukaryota; kingdom Fungi; phylum Basidiomycota; class Agaricomycetes; order Russulales; family Russulaceae; genus Russula; species Russula olivacea. Next base: position 1,557,219 of record OZ004884.1, read on the forward strand.
TTATGGGGGCCTGCTCACGGTGGATGGGCAACTCCCTCTTGAAAGCGACCATAGTCGATGTTCAAGTTTGGTTCACTGTTGTGACAAGCGTCGGGAGAGAAGTTCGACTAGGGATAGACGCTTACACTAGGGGATGGCCATGGCTATGAGAGCAAGATATGAGCCATCGATGAAGAGTGGGGCCAGAATGATACGTACTGCTGTTGCGGTTGGGTATGATATTGTGAGGTTGTTTCTGGGTCTGTATCGTCCTCGTGCAAGAGAGGGGCCTCAGAGATAGGGATGGCCTGTATAACGCGGTCCTCTCTCCTATTTTTGCGCTTCCCGGGTATGAAACGACGCCAGCCCATCCTGGACGATATGGGTTGAGTGGGAAAGATGGGACTTTGTTAGTTCAAGTCGCGCATAAAAAAGGGAATCACAAATTATCAAAATAATATTATTAAACGGCACGTGGCGCGATTCTCGACTGGAAATTAAACTTACTTTGCTTCTCACCGCCCACATAGCCCCGTCCGGCTATGGCACAGGACGACTCTGACTCAGAGTCTGGTCTGCCCCAAATCATCTCCTTCTCGACCTCTGCCTCCGTCGCAAAGGGGCACCATCACGCCCTAAAAAGCTTCCATGCCGTCGAGAAACGGAAGATAAAAGAAAGAAACAGACGACATGACGAACGTCTCAAGGCACAAGCGAAAATGCGGCGGGACGTTACTGCTACAACAGGGAAAAGCAAGCATCATGCGGAGAATCACGAGGTGGAAACAGGTGACAATGAGAGTGGGAGTGACTTGGATCCCCGCCTGCACTGGCGGATGACTCGTGCCATGGGAAACGCCGAGGAAGAGATGGAAGAATCAGATGGTGCGAATACGGATGCCAGTGTGGACGAGTGGGGGGGCATCAACGTTGCAGGTGGAGAGGAAGTTCACTGGCAAGCCGCAGGAGGCCAAGATGTGGCAATGTCAAGGGGTGAAGGGACGGAAGAAACAGAGGGAAAGTCTCGGAACGCGGATCTTGACTCCGGTGAAGGGGAAGGTGATGACGACGACGGCCTGGGTGCCCTGCACTCACAAGTACCATCGAGCAAATACCTTCCAGATCACGTCTTCGTTGCTGCCCGGCCAAAATTGAATCCAGAAAATGATATGCGAATATCCCAAACAATGCCTAAGACACGATCCACTAGAAAACGGAACCCCGTACGGGCACGCGGGAAAGACGTGGTTGTTGGGTGGGTATCAATCTCTCACTGCAGTGTTCTCTTTCTGTTCCCTCCGTTCTATGAATCTGACACCTTCCCTCAGCACACGTACAGTTCGCACACTGTCATCATCTCCGGCAAGCGTGGACGTCCAGTTGCAGGGAACGACCCTGCGGCCTGCACACATCGACAAGTTCTTGAGCAATGCACTTAGACTTGGGGGGAAAGATAAAAAGATTTCGCCACGTGCCAATACCTCTCGGTGGGAGAGACGCCCATGTACGTCCTGCATTATGCCCGGCGAAAGCTTGTCACTCATTTGGTCCCGTGTGACTCAAGCTCACCTAGGCGTGATGAAGCGCGCGGTTGGTGCACCTGTGACAGGGTTTGCACGCACAGCGTCAACACTGAGTTAGGTACATGAGACATTTGTACTAGAACTACAGCAACAAGCGCCGCAGGTTCCTGGGTAGAGACAGGCAATTTTTCGGATCCACGCAGACGAAACTAATGACTAGCTGCGTTTCGACAACTTGTGGGAAATTTGGACAAAGGATATCAAGTACGTGAAGATCGTCGCGTCGTAAACCGTGAGCACATTGCGTAAACGGCATTTATACTAGATCGTAAAGTACATCGTGAGCAAGAACAGATATCGACACTTCTTATGATTGTGAGAGCACCCTACATCTCGATACGAGATCATAATAAATAACGAATCGAAAGCATACCATATATCAGTAAATCTCAGCATGGGGTCAGTGCAATGGTGACGCGAACTCAGGCACCGAGCAACACTGGTACGGTCAGATAGAATGAAGCTTGTAAGACGGGTTTTGATAGGTTTTAAACTTTTATGGGACCGATCGTACGGGCGTGGCTGGGGCGACCGCGGGGTCGAGGGCGATTAAGGCGCAGATTTTCACCGGGGCTGTACTTCATAGTTAGTATAGAACAAAGGTAAGTAATGCATAAAGGCACACCCCGTCATTGCCCCGGAGGACGAATCTTTATTTTGGTTTTCCTTGCCAACACCACGCTTAGCCCACCCAAGCACGCTGCGCCGTACGCCGGATCCAGATCGAGACTGGGGGAGCAAATCAGAGTCACCTTTGGCAGTCTTCCCAGGCACCACAGAGACTCCGGTTGCCGTTGTGTTGATATTGACAGTACGTTGCTGCAGGGCCTGAGGTGCCAATATTGGTGCTGGTGATGCTGAGCGTGCCGGAGCCAGTGCTGGTTTTGGCGCTACGGATGTAGCGACTTCCGGGCCCATAGTCAAGGGAGATAAAGAGATTTTAACAGCCCGCTGCGGTTGTGGGTAGGGCGACGGTCGAGAATTGGTGCGTGAGCGGATGCGGCGAAGTTCAGCAGAAAGTGGCCCATAAGTCTTGCGAGAATGGTCCAAGAGTGCTCGCATACCGGTGCGATAGGCAGGCGGTTCAAATGCTGCCAATCATGTTAGCGGAAGGCGTCCAAATATTAGATATACGACGTACACTGCACTGCGTAGATAGAGAAAGGCGTGTCTTGCCACAATTGCTTGCTCTCTTGAATAGTGATATCGGCCTCGCCTTTGAGTGTATAGTATTTTCTTAAAGCTACAATCCCGCGCTCGTCCCATTGAACGGTGGACGCGTCATCAGGATCGACAATCATAACACCGTTATCAATGACGGGAGATAAAGATGCCTTCACGGAATCAGGGAAGTCATCGGTGACGGGTGTATGGTTTTCCTCCTCGATAGTCTCATAAACAGATGTGCGTGAGATTTGTATACCAGACAGGCGTCGACGATGACCGTGACCCTTGGAACGGATCCGGTTTCTTGGCTGCATGATTGTTGGGTGGGACATGTTTGTTAGCGAAAGGTCGACGTGTGATAGATCGATGCTGGAGATGGAGTCACTGGCCACCGAGGAAGTTTCACCGGATGATGACAGAGAAGGTGTATCTAACCCAGAACTAGTTGAAGAGTGTGTACCCGACCTCGAACGGGACGCCGGTACAGGACGAGAGAAGACAGGTTCTGTCATGACTAAGAAATTGGTTAGTAGGTTGCGCGGAGAAATAAACATCTACTAACAAGAAGTATCCACACCATCGGCGCAAAGACAATGTTCCTCTAAGCTGTCGCGTGAGAGCAAGCCTTGTTGCGCAGATATCATACGCTCTTCGCCGAGACCGTTAGGCGATCTCTTGACCTTCTGCGCCGTACTAGGAGGCTCCACCCCTTCCTCGCACCGTTGAACAATATGACGTTGTTGACCCCGCGTGACCGCGTTTTTTCTCTTCCCGACGCGTGCAAAGATCGGCGAACCTTCCACGAAGGAACTCACTGAGCGTCGACGGACGCGGCCACCCCCAATCATCTGTGTACCATACATTATGGTCAAAGTTAATGTTAGAAGGAGAGACACCTACAGAAATCATAGTATCGTCTTCACGTTTAGGGTCAGCCGAATCGCCTTCTGCGCTGAAGAGGGAAAATGCCGGATCATCGTTAATGTGGAGCTGATTCAGAGAGTCCTTTGAGTGAGACCCGTCTTGACCGAACGCGGAGTCGAAGGTAGACGAAGTCCTGCGATTGCTCTGATCCATGATCGAATCTCTCGAGTATGACGGGCGTTCATCATCCATAATAGAATCGAAGGAGCCTCTGCATCTGACACGCTGGTACGAGTCATCAGAAGGCACGCTCTCGCGCGGCGACGCTGTGATCGAGGTGAGCGGAACGCAGTAGTCATGCCTAGAATCGAGCATCTTGTCTCCGAGAGTGGGGCGGGGTGCGCGTGCAGAAATGTCACTCATTGCCGAATCAGCCGACAATTCTCGCCGATGACTGGGAGCCCACGATGAGCGGTTTCCGGCAGCAAGTCCGAATGCGGCGTGACCATGAGTTCCAGAACCGACACCCGAACCAGAGTCGATCCCTCGGTGCAAACCGAAACTACGATTGTAAATGCTGACGGGAGGTGCTATAGAAGTTGTTGAAATAATGGAATCTCGGAGTTGGCTTTTGAGCGGTCGCGGGATACGCGATGCGCCGGGCGCCCGGAAGTAGAAGCTGGACGCGTCACTGTCAACACGCTTGCGGCGAGGGCGACGGATGAATGAAAACGTGTCATCAACCGATGTCGACATTGTCACAAACGCAGACATATCACAGGAAGCAGGTCGGCTTTGATAGCCATAGTCGAATGGATCCTTGACGCCTGGGTTGATGACCCTACCATAGGAAGACACCGATGCGATGCTGATCATAGAGTCTCGTGGCATCTGATTGCGTCGATGGTTGAACGATGGAGGGGGGTAGAATGTTGGCCTATTTTCAACGAACTCAAATCCACGCCGTATTTCATCAAAGGACTCGAGGCCCTTGAAGCTAGTTTGGGATGATGCACGAGAGTGCAAGCTGTACGCATCCATTCGTGAATCACCGTACATCGAGCGCCTCGAGCTGGAATCTGAATTCACACGACGGCGTGCGGACGGATATGAAGAGGGAGCACTCATGGCCTCAGGCAAGGCGAATTGCTGGGGGAGATCATCTTGTAAAGAAGGCATAGAGAGCGACCGTGCATGGGCTGGAGAAGGGATGATGTCGGAGAGGGTCAATTGCGAGCTTGCTGCAAGTTCCGTAGACATAGGTGACCCCCCAAACTTGAAGTCGAGATTCAGCTGACCATGGGATGGCTTGTGTGACGCAGAAGAGTTCTGGAGTTGGCTATGTGACAATTCGTGCGATAGCGCAGCATTCGTCGGCTTCTTGGATACTATGATCTCTGGGCTGGGAAGAAGCGGTGATACAGGGCTTGAAAACACCGCGTTGGGATCACCAGGCTCATTTGAAGGGCGGCGCCTTGACGTAAGATGGGGAATGGGCGGCACAGGAGGAACATCCTCCGGCCCAAAGTGATTGAACCCATCTAGATCGTATTTTGCGGGCGTACGGAAAGCATTCTCGAGTTGCTCCACAAAGCTGTGGCGGTGACTTCCAGCAGACTCGCTTAAGCTCTTGAGTTCGCTGGTGAAATCGAATGACTTCCTCGTGTCATTTTCCTCTAGTGACGATAAATCGCTTTCATCGTAATCGCCTGGTTGCGCCTCACCCTTCCAGGAAACAGAGATCATCGGGCGATCAGAAGGTTCAATTGATGTCTGTAGTACCGCCGGTATGGGTAACGGACTCCTTGGGGGGAGACCTGGTGAAGGCGGTCGACGTGAGGCAGACGGAGATGTGAACTTGTCTTCCCCGGTGAGGATGGCCTGGAGCTCATTGGGGATATCCGAGTCGGGCTCATCAAAGTCCATTGATTGGTCAGGGTTCGGTGAGCTCATAGAACCTCCGAGTGTACCAGCCAGACCTAGATCTTTCTGTGCCTCCTTAGACATTGGCATTCTAGTGCGATCGGTGCCAAGACCTAAATCGATTTCCTTGTTAGCACGCAAAGAGAGTGTTGACATCATCTTGCGGAAAGTATTGCTGAGCGGGAATTCTTTCTGGCTATCCAAAATTGGGCCGACACTCTTCTTCTTGGAAATAGACCTAAGCTTGCCTGAAGACGGCTTCGCTGGTACATTGGTCCTGTCCGTCGAAGAACGCCCTTGAGACGGGAGCATCGATGCCACAGGAGTAATTTGAGAGGATTTCTTCGCCTTCGCCGACGAGAGGGGACGGGATTCAAGGGAAGCTTTGGATCTTGCAGTGGAGCGTGCCAAAGACGGATCTAGGACTAGGGTCCCACTAGTAGAAGAAACTGGTGGAGGAACACCAGGCGGTGAAACTGGCCATGGAGCAATCTGCTGGCGGAAGGGTTGGTTATTAAGGGCATCCTCCCGTGATCCACTTTTCTTAGGGCTGCATTTCAGACGAGGGGATTCCGCGAGCAAGTTGGTAAAGCTAGGTGAGAGACGCAGAGTACTACGGGGAGTGCCGGGTGTCGCCTCAAGGTCAAGGCGACTAATGAGCGAGGCCAGCTCATTAGTCGCCGCATCCAACGCGGAAAGAACACCTGCACACGTGCAAATATCAGACTGAGTCTGTTATGCATGCATCATTCGGTAACTCACCATTCGGATCATGCCGTATACACCTCAGTCGTTCCTTATCAGTCATTTGGTCGGACGCGGGCCGAGATCTTGTTTGTCTGCGCGGCGTCGCCTTCGACTCACTTCCTAGGACAAGATGACCATCCTCCGAGGCTGCCTTGGTCATAAAAATGGGTGTTGGAGCCGACGAGGCTGACGTCAAAGATACTGGGCCTGACGAATGCTCCGGGAGTATATCTGCAATGGCACCTTCGGGACGTGCTTCTTTATGCGACTCTTCACGTCGTTCTGCAACGCGTTCACGACGACAGGCCATCTTAACAGTCTCCAGGCGCCCCCCCACCCACTTCACGGAAGCTGAGCTAGAAGAAGAAATGCGCGACTTTGCAGTCGTAGGCTTAAGGGAAGAGGTCGTGGACACCATTGACGAGGAGCGGCCGTGGGAATTGAAGGACGAGGTGTTATTAAATCCAGTAGAAGTTTGACTGCATGAACCAGCAGATGAACCGCGCACGGTCCCAAAACGAAGACTGGAAGGGAAGCCGAGCCCTAAGACCCCATGCTTTCGTGTTGTGGAAGGCTGAATGGGAGGAGTATTGTTGTTGGCGACCACACATGCCTCTGAGCTGCCACCAGGGATCCGCAAGGTCATTTGATCCCCACCTGAATCGAATTTTCGCTTTTCGCTTTTCTTATTCTTTTTCACGTCTACAGGCTGCTTGTGCTTCTTCACTGGTGGCACGGACAATGTGGTGTCCTTTTCCATGGTTTTTCCATTGGTCCAATTCGCCAATCGAGCCACTGAACGCATGGAACGCATAGCACGTATGGCGATGGAACCGGTCATTGTGTCTGGGGGAGCTAGAAGGGGAGGCTCGTGCATCTCCTCTGGATCAGGACAGGACGTTGTTGGGGTATGGGAAGTATCTTTGAGAAGGTCAGAGTCCTGGAGAGGTGACTCCGAAGCTGAGGCCGACCGAACTTGTGCTGGGCGCTCTGCAGTTTTGGAGGTGGTACTAAGGACGACGCTTGAGTCTAGAGAATGAAAGCGTGCTCGGGATGCCAAAGCTTCCGAGGGAGCTCCAGGAGCTGAACAAAGTGCAACATGAATAACCTCAACTTGCAATAATGATGGGGACACATACGATCCGTTCGCAGGTTCTCCTTCTCAATTATCTTCATATCTTTGGAGTCCTTCCGCCCTCGGCCAATGCTCCACCACTTCTCTTTGTCTTCATTCTTCAGTCGGGCTCCCCGAGTCGGATCTTTGGAAGGAGCGGAGTTTGTCACTTCGGCCAAGGTCCCCCACTTCAACGCACTCAAAGCGGCACGGCTCTTTTTCTTCTTGACCATAAGCACCTCGCCAACTTCGGATTGAGCAGTGGGATCCACATAGATCTCGAAACCACTTTTGGCGACGGAATCTGTAGCGGTGTTCACCCCTACACGGCGTGCGACATCAGAGAGATCATTGTTCTCAGGTGTCTTGCCGCGTTTCCCGCTGACAAGAAGGCCTAATTTTGATTTCTTCGGAACAAGACGCTTCCTAGGAGCTTGAGAGTCATTCTTCGGAGCGAGGGGTGTCGGAGAGACGGTCACAGAAGGAGAGCTGAAAGAGGTATCGATGAATGGGTCTCCTAAACCAGGTGCAGAACCTGCGGCGGAGGGAGCTGCAGAAATCAGACGGATAGTAGGCATAGAGTCGCGTTGGGGTGGAGTTTGAAGCTGCGGGGACAGTGTTCGTAGTTGATCTTGTGATTGTGCGCGAGATCGTATGGGCATAGTGCTGCGCATGTCTTTGGGTATTGATGCTAGGTGGTGATTGCAAACAGAGATTGAATGGGACGTGATGATTCGTTAATAACACAGATGAAGGAAAAAATATGTGAGCGTGAGATTTAAGCACTGCTGTTTCTGTGAGGGAGAATGCAATAATAAAATGTCGTCGCAGTGAAGAGAGTGAAATGCAAAAGAAATGCGTCAGTGAATGCGGGGAGGCCAAAAATGCTTATTGAGGAGCGTGATTAGGCCAACGAGTCCATCGGTAGACTCGTTGGAGGACAAGGCTGCGCTAGGCAGAGGGGAGGAGACCAAAGTGGAGAGAGTGTTGAGAGAACGAGAGAAGGATGCTCGCTCGACGCCCAAAAGTCCAACTTGCCCAATTTGGTCACTAATACGCGTCAAATACGCGCATACAACACGCTCATCACGTGATCGAGAAGTCAAGCTATCTCGGAATCGAAGCGGCCGGGTATTTCAAATGCCGGACATGCGTTCGAGATCCGATGGATATACGATACGGTGGTACTGCACCGTGCAATTCTCCATGTAGTATTCGGGTCCTTTCGGACGACGGATTGCCAACAGCCGGGACTCGGAGACAATGCTCGGAGAAGTAGAATCCTTGGCCGGATGAGTCAAGCTGTAGGCCCTAGATAAATCGCTGATAAGGCGCGCTCACCTGCCGTCGGCACAGTCATACTAGTATACGGCTACGCCCACATATAAGTCCAGGTAGGCTGACCCACATCAACTAAATCGCTTTTTGAAGACGTACCGTGAGATTCCACTCAGGCTACAATGTCGTTCTCGTGAGTACAGCAAGCATCAGTCACTGGCAGCGTCACACCCTAATCCATTCACACGCTAGATTTCCGTAAGTTATGGCCCTTCTGCGGCGGCCTTCACCATTAGCGAGCATCTGTTCACCATTATGTTACCCCTTTGTTTTCCAAAGGCAACCTCAAACATCGACTGGTCCGCCTTCGATCGAGTACGAGTCTCCAGGATCGTACGTATATTTCGGAATAGAACTCTATCGGTATCAGAATGTAAATGTGGGTGAATAACAGGATTTCCGGTATTCCACCGAGCCCCAACTCCAAGTGCGTATGCTTCACGTAGCTGTAGGGGACGAGCGCCCTAATATTCATGTTATGTCCCTCACTCACGGACATCGTCCTCGCTCGCATTTGCATTCAATGCATATAGCAACCATTATTACAGTCATCAGCCTTCTCATTCCAGCTCCCTGGCGCCAAGCCCAGCTCCGTATGTTCCGAGTTCATACTTTTGCTTATTCCGATTAAATATGTCTTGACTCGAATCATAGGTCGCAGACTTATCTCCCGTCCCCTGGTCTGGCACCGACGTACGCTGACCATAGACAATAATTGCTTAGTAAGCTGACATTCTATTTTTAGGGAGCAAGATCCACGTACATATTCTGACTCCAGCGATAATCACCACCACCATCATCAGCATCATCACCGCTCCCATTCTCATTCTCATAACCACTCCTACAGTGGACATGGGAGTCCTAGTATGAGTCCAGCCCCTCCCTTGATGATATCACGTGTGTATCACTTACTCATTTCATGTGCACTGAATCTCACATAAGCACAGAGAATTCCGAGCCAGTGGGACCTTACGTGTCTGTACCTCCTTTTCAGCCACAATACGCACAGTCACAATACGCACAGCCACAATACTCACCCCAGCCTACCTATGGGCCCACACTTACCCCTGCGGCCGCTCCTGTGCCTATGCCAGCACCATCGCCCGGGCCAACTGGAATGACGCACGACGTTTCTTCGCAACAATATCCCCCTGCGACTGGCGCTCCATTTGAACCACCTGTACAGACCCGCGCACTTCATCCTGTAGGACGTAACCCGCGCTCTCACGGGCGCCAGCCGCTTGTCTCAAGAGAAATGGATGCTCCAGAGCCAAAGCGTCGTGATTGGCGTGGCCACCCGCATTTCAAGTTTTCGCAGTGCACGGGCGGACGAAAGGCCCTTTGTGTACGTTTCTCTGTATTAGCCCTTTGGATTGACATTGAACAAGGATACAGATAGGGATCAACTATACCGGACAAAGCAACCCACTCCAAGGATGCGTGGATGACGCAAAGAACGTATACAAATTTATCATGGGTTCGTCTGATGCTTGTCTAAGGAAATGTGTAGTGCTGACCTTGTCGAGGAACAGAGAATCATCGCTATCCCCGTTCTAACATAATTGTGCTCACGGATGATAACTCAAACCCTCGTTCGCAGCCTACGCAAAAGAATATTTTGAATGCGATGCGGTGGCTTGTAGGTGGTGCCAAGGCCGACGATGCTTTATTCATTCATTGTGAGTAGACTGAAGCGCCAAAACATGGGTGGCGTTCGATATCACTTTTGCTCCAGATTCGGGACACGGCGGTAGGACGCGTGACCTAGATGGCGATGAGCCGGATGGATGGGATGAAGGTGGAGCAATTATGCTTTAAATCCTACCCTTTTAACTGAAAGGAGATGTCAGTTATCTTTCCGGTTGACTACAAGACTTCCGGAATCATTACTGACGACGTGAGGCCTCCTTCCTGTGCTTTGTAATAGTGACTGACACCACTACCTTGCAGGTTTTACATAATACCCTGGTATGTGTAAATCTGGACTGGATCATACAGTTCCTGATATTCACATTCACAGGTAACACCCCTCCCGGCGGGTTGTCGATTGACTGTATGTCATTCTGACGTCAGATCTTCTCTAATTAACCTATCTATACATATAGGCCGTATTTGATGTGAGCAGTGACACACCGTGCATGAGCATACGCAGTACTTATTGGGTATATAGTCCTGCCATTCTGGCTCAATTCTAGGTGCGCGTTACTTCTCTTAGTAGCACAGTGGCTGACAGCGAGAAGATCTTAATTATGAGGTACTGTGTACAACACCGTTCGCCGATTCCGTAGTGTTGAGCAAGGCATAGTTCCACTCTAATGGACGACTGAAGACAAGCCCAGTGGCCCCCGCATCCCAACAAGCGAAGTCCTCGCCAGCTGATGTGGTATGTCAAGAAATGGGTTTGCTAGGAAGCCGGAAGGTTTTAAACAGAAAACCTTTAGGTTTGTTTTAGTGGCTGTAAAGATACGGAGACGAGCGCGGACACTGTCCAAGACGGAGTGGCCGTAGGTGCTATGAGCTATGTAAGTGATCGTCGAAGTCGTCAAGTCAAACTTCACTGACTCGATACTGTAGGCATATCTAAAGGTATTGAGTACGTACCACCGGTCTTGATCCCCTTTCAAATAGTTCACTAGTGCCCAGAGCGCAATCCTCAAATAAGCTACATTGACCTACTACGTGGAGTGCGGTGCGTGTCTATATCTTCGGAACCGTTCCGCGTATGCGCTCAGCCTAGTCGGTCTGCATAGTGAGATTCTCAAGAAGAAATATAGTCAAAAGCCACAATTATCAGCCACGCACGAACTTGTGAGCTGGTGACTACTTTTCTATTGTAACACTCACCGTCCATCTTTTTTTCAGGATGTCAAGCGTAGCTTCGTCATGTAAGCATACCGGGATACGGACTATACCAAGTTGTGCCAGGAAGCTATGGTCGTTATCGATAATCGATAACCCTTTCTGAAGAAATGTTGTTTGTCTCTAGGAGTCTTTGGACACTTGTGGTCGAATTGACCTAATTATGATCTCCTTTTTTGATGCTGAGGCAATATGTCCACACACACCAGTGATGTAAGATGTAAAAAATGCTAATAGCCATCTCCCTGGCGGGGAGTCGAACCCCGCTCTCGCGCGGTCAGAGAAATGACAGGCGCGTGTACTAATCCGATATACTACCAGGGACTGAATATCAATCAAACTTACTGAATATCAGTCAAACTTACACCATATGAGGACCAGGGCCGGATTCCTTGGTTCTTCGTTAAGGAAATGGGACGTTGACTTTTAATTCCTCTTAGAATTAGAACCAAAACATGCTTTTTTGATAGACTCGGTATGTTGGGCACTTGTGAACAGCGGGGGGAAAGAGATCCTTCGACGGCGGACAATATAATTGTAACTTTTGCACAGTGTGCGAATGCGAGGAACATCCAGGAACGATCGCAAGTTATCGCGCAAATCACGTGAGCACGTGAGGCACGCGTTCTGAGTCGTGCTTGTACAGTTTCTCGCGTTTCATTTCACCATCGCGACTCGGTAGTCACGGTGTAGACTCGGGCTCATTACCATCCGGCTCTCAATGCAGTCCAACCTTCGCTATCCCAAAGTTAATGGTGCCAGACATTTCCCTACCCTTCCGATGCGCCTCGACTAATTATAATAAAAGGTTATCGGCTCATCCAGCAAGTCGGGGGCGGTGGATTCTCCACGTGCGTTCGTTTGCAAAGGCAAAAAAAAGGCGGGAAAGGCGGATGATGTACTATTCGTAGGGTATTTCAAGCCATTAGTACCCAGGACCATCGCGTCGCTGCTTGCAAAGTGGTAGCACTGACCGCAAACACCACTCAAGCTATGCGCAAGTCAATGGACAAAGAGATGCGCGTTCACGCCGCCCTTAAGCACGAAAACGTTCTCGAGTTCCTGACAGCGGCCACTGTGGAACCGGGCACGGAGTCGCTCTACATTCCTGCGATTTACATGCTCCTGGAGTTTGCGGCCGGTGGAGACCTCTTTGACAAGATCGGTGCGTTTTCATCTGACCTACACCTGGAGGGTACCGGCTGACCGAATCGTCAAAGCACCTGATGTTGGAGTTGGCGAAGATGTAGCGCACTTCTATTTCCTCCAGCTACTCTCCGGTTTGGTAACGTCCAACACCTATCGTCAGCGCGCGGCCAAGCGTTTGCTAACCTTTCACCGGAAAACGCCGCTCAGGCTTACATTCATTCAGAGGGTGTGTGCCATCGCGACCTCAAGCCCGAAAACATTCTCCTGGATGCAGCAGGGACACTCAAGATATCAGACTTTGGTCTTTGCTCGGTGTACAAGCTTAAGGAGTCGGGCAGGACACGAATGCTCACCGAAAGATGCGGCAGTCTACCATACGTCGCACCAGAAGTGTGTTTCTGTACTTATTCTGTCATTTGCAAATTCCTGATTCAAGAGTACAGCTGAACACAGACAAACCTTATGCCGCAGAGCCCATCGATGCTTGGGGAATTGGTGTTATTCTCTTTACAATGGTTGCTGGGAGTGCGTAAGACCTTCCGCTGCGAAAAGCGTGGCGATATCTCATCCAATCTCAAAGATACTCCTTGGGATGAGCCAACGGCACGCAGCTACGAGTTTGGCCGTTACGTTTCAGGCTCATTCATCGATGACGCCCCATGGAACCGAATACCTGCACCTATTTTTTGTTCGTCGTCCATCGCGATGCCTTTCCCTAGTTGGCTCACGTGTCCTTGAGTAGCTTTGATCACCGGTTTACTCGCCGTGGATCCACAGGATCGCATGACGCTTGCGGATGCATTTCGGCACCCCTGGGTGCTCACGTATGTTCTGCAATGGATCACCAGTCAACTGATTTTAATTCTTTGTTCACAGACAAAGCCAATTAGCTTCCCAAGGGCCACAGGCCCTAGCAGAGAAACTTACAGAGTCTCTCCGTAATACAGGTGATCTCGACCTTGTTGAAATCGATTTACAGTCGTACGTTGTCACGTTCCCAAACGTTACGAATGACTTGACTCTCTAAGCCCCATAGACAATCACTTGCACCTCGTGACGATGACCAAATCATGCTTTCGGCGACGCGAGGGTCGCAGTTTACCCAATCGCTCATGCTCTTCGTTCGTCCATCCCACTTTCTAAGACACACTTCACAATCGTTTCCCCTCACAACGCCTTAGTCGCAGACTCAGGGCGGCACGCGCTACACACCGCATCTGACGCGTTTCTGGGCGTCCTTAGCCCCGCTGGAGTTGTTAGCCGCCATCGAAAATGCGCTCCAGGTGCAAGGCGTCCGCGCAAAGCGAGCAGCTGATGGGCCCAATGGTGAACTCCGTTGCCGTATCGGCGCATTGGATCACCGTCGTGTACCATTTAAGGGCTGGGTGATCGCCGAACCTTTCAGCATGGCGGATGGGAGCGTGGGAAGCTTCTGCATCATGCAACGTGACGAGGTAACAAATTACTGTCTTTAATGCCTCGTGCTGACGTATCTGCGATATGGAACATAGGGCGATCCCTTATCGTGGCGGAGGATGTTCAAGGGCACTGTACAATCACAGCGACTTGCGCAATATGTCCTCCGCCGGAGGGCCAGAGGATTGTGAGAGTTTACTTCAGATATTATGATATAATCGATCTAGCCATGCGTTGCCATTCTCCAACAAGTCTTATTTCCTATTGATCATCATGATAGAGGTATCCCTTTGGAGACTAAAGTATTCGCCATATAATATGAAAACCGTTGACCACTATCCCTCAATATCTGGTACCACGGACAGAGTTGACCGTCATGGCCTGCTTGAGCTCTGCGAGATCCTCTGTCGTCAGCTCGATGTTACCCGCCGCACAGTTCTCGAGGGTGCGTCTGGCATTTCTATAAAAACGAAGAACAATCTGTCAGAGACTAGTGTAGTAGCACAGTGCGTATTGGAGACTCACGAGCTGCCTGGGATGGGTACGACCTTGGGCCCTAGCGATGCCACCCACGCAATACACAGCTGGGCTGAAGTAATACCCTTCTTGGCGGCGATTGCCTCGATTGCCGAGACGAGAGCTAGGTTATGATTGAAGTTCTAGAAGGCGAATCGGTACATAAGATCGCATGGGCACAGCAAATACTACGGCTCACGTCTCTTTGGAACCGACTAAACTGGCGCAGCATGTTGTCCGCTGGGTACTGTTAGCATCCTGTTAGATGATACGACACCACGGAACCACGTACGTTCAAGGTCTTTGTAGGACTTCCATTTTCCGGTTAAGAAACCATGACCAAGGGGCCTAGAACGCAGTGAACATGGTGCAAAGTAGTTGGTGATAGATCACGCACGAGTACGCGATGACAGCAATGCCAAGCTCCTCGCATGTAGATATAACTATGACGTATGGATGGGTTAAGGGCAAACAATGGGGTGAAAAGTCTACCAACCGTCTTTCGTCTCCTGGGTGTAGCTCCACGGGCTAACTTCTATTTCTACTGCGGCGATGGGGTGTCCCTATAAAGCTTTGTCAGTCACGGATTCTCAGTGTGAGGGATGTGGGTTCACTCTGTGTGCCTGACGGACTTGGTCCGCGCGGACTTCAGAAAGGCCAATATGGTCGAACTTGCCTTGGGCAATGAACTTGGCCATGATACGTGTGCTCTGTTCAAGGGGGATGCCTTGAATGACGCGTGCGGGCTCGAACAAGTCCAGTTTCTTGGTCCCACGGAGCTTGGAGAGGATAAAATCGACCTTGCGTCCGAGTGCTGCCTCTCTGCAACCCATGATTTAGCAACCATTTGAGAAGTTGGTGGGAGAACATACAGGTCACCATGTGGACTGGATGGTGTGCCGCACTACATCCGTTTTTGGCATGAAGTCGCGTGGATGCGCCGAAACGCGAGATGCTCACCTTCACAGAGAGAAATGCCTTGTCTGCATAATCAGGGTATCGCTCAAAGAAGCGTGCGAGAAGCTCGAGGTTGGCGCTTGGGGGATCGAGCCCGTAGAATTCGCCTGTTCGTTAGAAACGTGGGGTTAAAGTAAATAAGGGTAAAGGGTAATGAGATTCTTCGTATACGCACCGCTGTTGAGAAACATTTTTGTACCGGGGGGGAGACCATCCATACCCGCCTTCAATGACGCGAATGCTTCTTCATCAGGGGTTGGCGGGTTGCGCCAACTGGGTGAAAGGCATCAATACTGAGATGAAACGCAACGAAGAGACGAGCGTACGTCATCATCATCAAACCGTGCTAGGAATGTGGGAGGGGAAGGTCAATATCGGGATGGGGTGGATCAAGGGAGATACACTCACACCAATGTTGCCAACGATGACATCCGAGGCAGTACCTCCGAGCTGAGCCGTTTTAGTCGACATGATAGATTTAGTGGGAAAGACAGCAGGAACGGGTCTTGATTTTCTCTTGTAAAGTGGGTGGAGAAGAGAGGAAAGAAAGCGAGGGGCCATGCATCTTGTCGGATGTTGTAGGGTCCTTTACAAGGCATCAATCAATCGAGTGAATCAGCTCAGCTCAGCTTATAAATCAGTCGGATGTAATCCTCTCCACGTAAGATAGATTAAGGTATCGTTAATGGTGTACAAATGCGCGTACGTGACTACCCAGCGTCTCGCACCCCTAGATCACGAACATGTCATGTCTTGAAGACAATTATTAAGATCAAAAGTACGAGAATTAGCAACGCAATGGTTAATGCGGACCCTGCATGACAGCATGGTCAGTATGTCATCCCAGACTCTCAACGGGTCACTCACCGTGCTCCTTTGCACCATTGGCAACACGTCCGAGTCGTTGACGAGCCCGGCCCAGGCGAATTCCTGTATTATCGAGATCGTAGTCCAACTCCTCCAACAATCCCGTGTGCACTCCAAGCTCGTCATTGATCTGCATTGACAGGTCACGCTGACGCGTAACCGAGCGTGAAAGCGAATCCAGATGTATGTCCTGGTCTGCAGTCCACGATTTAGTTTAAGAGGTATGCCATGGAAACGAGGCGGGCACGACACGTACCATCCATTAGGCGTTGCTGCTCCTGCAGCATAGAGACGGGGTCCCGTCCAGCCTCCGGGTCATCCGTATAAGGCGTAAAAACCTGCTTGTCAACCGCGGGCCACGCATGTTGGGGCTTCTCCCTGGCTTGGGGGTCATTGTCCTCTTGTGTTGGAGTTGGCTCGGGAAGGGGCTCGATGACCGCATCCGATCCCACCATACCGCGCATCCGCACATGCTGATTCCGTAGGAGCACGACGGCTTCATTGTGATCCCCAGTCGACTCGAGTTCCAGAATTCCTGACCGCAGCAGCGCGAGATTGCGGGTGATCTGCGGAAGGTGTAAGGAGCTGTTGGTGGCACCTTCGGTGACAGCGGGTGACAGTGACTGTAACCTCTGACGCTCTAATAAAAGCGAGAGTGTTTGCGTTGATAGAGATGTGAGCCTGGCCAGCGACATTTTTGTTGTTCTTGACTGAGATTGAGAGTCTGCGGTCATGTTTGGTTTTGTTACCCCGTGACTCGGTATTTTCCACACCGCCACACTCACCGCTTGGATTGTGATGTATTTCGACCTTAATGTCCCGATTCCACTACCCCCTGGAGCTTCACTTGCAGGAACACAGTCTAACAAGGGAAAGGGGAAACAGGTCCAATCCTCCCACTCGACGCTTTTTACCCCGGCTCAACTCGCAGCTATCGAAGCGCGTATAGATCTTCTCGTGCATTGTCCATCTGTTTCTAGGCATTATTATATCCAGCAAAATACTAATCGATCAGCCAGTGGGTTACACAGTGCTTGCGTTCAATCAGTGCGTAAAAACGAAGGTCGAACCGAAGACCTTCATAAACCTCCTCGACCCCTTGCTCCGCCAAGTAAAGAAGCGACACGGTATCATATATTTGAAGCGACTCACAATTTCTCTCGACGAAGACAGCGAGAAAGGTTTCGGGCTCGTGCGCTCGTACTTCCCAGCCATCATGTTGCAGCACTAATCCAAGGCTGCAGACAAACGCGCATTCCAATTTGTTTAGCCCTTACGACATCATCGCACTTGCACCAACAACCGAGGGTAGCTTCTCCCTCGCATGCTTAACACATACACTGCCCTCCCCGCTCTCTGCACATATAATCTCGGTGCCTCTCGACGTCCCACGTCTTCCGTTTCGTATAAAACACACCATGACACGCACGGCATTACGCAACGGCGCAGTCTTTGAGATCCCATATGCCAGTGCACTTGACAGTACCACAAAACGCAATTGGTGGGCAGCCGCACGCGAAGTCGTCCGCGTGACAAAAGGGAAGGGCCTACTAGTGACGGGTGGTGGGATGGAGGTTACTGATCTACGTGCTCCTAAAGATATTGGAAACTTGTGCGTAGAATCTCTTTGACCCCGTATTGCGCTCCTAATTGGGAGCATCAGAATAACGTTCCTTGGCCTTGCCCAAAATCTAGCCCATGATGCTACCACTAGCACACCCAAATCCCTCGTTCTTCGTGCGCGTGCGCATTTCCTCTTCGCTCATTCTTCGACACTTGTTGAAAGCAACTTGGTGAATTTCCAGAAACCCGTAAAACGTATCGTGCGGTGTTCTCGGAGCCGAAATTAGTTATACCAGGCACTTCGGTGGTTGAACCGGCGGAGGGCGGGGATAGCGTAGAAACCAAGTCGTCGGAAGCGAAGCCAACTGCGGTGGCACAACCAGTGACCGTTATGGCAGGATCCCCGACCGCGCAGCTAGACGGACGACAGCCAAAGCGCGCCCGTGATATCGCTGAAGTAGCTGACTGCAACACTGTTGGGGGCGCACGGAAGAAGAGGAAAGGGAACAAAAAATCGAGATAGCTTAATTATATGCGGACTATTCAGTTGATAGCAATTGTGTTATCGATGTGGCACATAGATTACACTCAAATCAAGTAACCCCGCAGCTCAGGTAGCTTGACTGTTGGGTGCCCAAGCCACGGCCTCGAAGTGACGAGCATCGCTCTCGTTAACTCCTCGGGCTTCGAGGCATCGATATACTAGTATCCACCCCCACTCATGTCGAAATATCATCCCCAAGCGTACTACGATGCGCAATCTTTGCTTAAGGTGAATCCACCTCTCCTGTACTGTACAGTACACTCCAATACGCCCTTTCACCTTTATTCTGCAGGCCCTTGAAATTTCCCAGGAGAAGAAGAAAGCACGCCGTACTCTCCGTAAACGAATTGGCGAAATCATTCGATCTCATACGGGAGATGAGTTTGACGTTGAGGATGTCTGCATGCGGAAGTATGCCGAGGATGTGGACATTGCTCCTATTGAGTTAATGATCGTAGTACGTACAGTTATTGATTGATTCTAACTAATGGTTTGCCGTGGCCTATCTCATGTCGGGCATGTCGCTCTCCTTACTATTGTAGGACAAGAGCAACCTTTCAGGGCTTCCCCCTAGTACAAACTTTGGCCGCTTACCTGACGTTTATTACCCTAGGTGGATCCCCTTGTGTGATGGCCCACCGTAGCTCACGTGTGACAGTCGTGTCGCTGCGTTATTACAGGAACATGGGTTTGACGGTATTATCCAATCCCCTGACGTCCAACGGCGTGATGATGTATTAAGAAATTGGAAGCGTGGTGACCCTCCACCCCGCATAGAAAACACCGACTTCCGATGGCCACGGTACATGCGGTCCTCCAAGCCAGAGATCATCTATCCCGCCGTTCTCGTGGCAATGAGTCCGGAACCATTCAGACTGTCTCTCCCTTGCCCTACAATCCGGCACACGATCGACCTTTTGCACTCATACGGTCGAAGAAACCCATTCCTACGCCAAATGATCTGCCTCCTCTATATCTGGATGCGTTCTTGGGACGTAAACGAGATCAGTCCAGTGACGCTGTCTCTTCTCGTGGTCAGGTTTTTCCAGGTTTTGTGCAATTTCACGTCTTTGAAGCCCTATTTCTCTGATTGATGGACAGGAAGAAGAGGTATCGAGGCTCACGGAGTTAGGACGCTCGACATCTATCTCGGACGAGCATAGGCGAGCTATTGTGCACTACACAAACACCGCATGGATGCAGTTTGACGCCGTGGAAGGTCCAAACAGGCCTATTCTGCTCAACATATCTTATGCCTTATTCCCTCCCTCGCAACCCACCAGGGACTTTTCAGTGGTCCTCTCGAGGTTTTTAAGGTGCAGTGATTTTGCAGCTGGTAATCGTCACGGTTGGCTGATAAGTGATGCCAAAGGTGGATCGTCTCTCAGAGGTTTCACCACATACGTGATGATGAGAAGAAATGGCCTGTCCTTCGCGTCAACCGCGCAAATATTAGTAGTGGAAGGTTCGCTGAAGAGATAAAGACCTTCGATGTAACAAGATTGCCCTGGTCTCACCACCAGCTCATCGTTCCTGATCCGTTTGTCCCAACCCATGTGTGTTACTTTGCCTCTAAAGTTATTCCTTAAGGTTGACTGGGTCCCCAGAACCACGCGTTCAATGTTCATCGAAGCACACTGCACTACCTCTCCGTGCTAGCAGAAGCCTGTGGATCGCTTTTGGGGACCACTCATCCGCTGCATACTATTTTTGGTCCCTACTACCGACCGGAAACAGTTATCGAGCAGCGCAATCGTAGTCTTCTACCGTCCCCGATTCGGCCCAAGATCCCTGGTACATCGATTGGAGTTCGCATGCAGCGTCAACAATATATTACAAATCCAGTTCTGCGGGAAGAGCTGATGAAGTTGAACAATGTGCGTTCCTGTTTCTCCAACGTCAAACCAGAAGGGTGGGTGCCTGATCATGTCAAGTCTACACAGGCGATCTCATCAGATCAACATGTACGTGAAAAGCGCCTACGAACGATAGCAAAAGTAGAGAGTTCAATTCGGAGACATTTCGGCGAAGAGTTTAGCATTGGAGCATTCGGGAGTACACAGTATGGTGTCGATGGACGAAATAGCGATCTCGACCTTGTCGTCATTGTAGGAATTTTTTTGATGTTTCATTTCTGTTTCTGAGGGAGTGAAAATACTACAGGACCCCGACAGGATGTCAGGGTTCAGCCCTGATGTCGATCTGGATGCATTACCCCGTGCGTCTTTCTCCCTCATTATGCTCTCGGAGCTGACGTGCTGTAGGTATTTATAAGATAATGTATGTATAAAGAGAGACCAATTGACTTGGCCTAATATGATGGCAACAGCGAGGTCAGCAGCGCCCTCAAACATTCCGGCTTCTGGATCCTCCAAACGATCCCCAGAGCAACTGTGCCTATAGGTATCCCTCCACGACTCATCCGTATACGTTTTTAGCTGATTGCAATCTTTTCAAGTGAAGTTTAAAGATCCTCACACTGACGTTCAATGCGACTTGAACATAAATGATCAGCTGGGCACTATCAACACTTCCCTTATCCGACATTATTGCGACATCTTACCCATACTTCGGCCGCTACTCCTTGCTATCAAGAAATGGGCACGACCACTTGGCTACAACAATCCAGCAGGCGCCCTTGGGAAGCCGATCACATTCAGTAGCTACACACTCACGATAATGACAATCGGGCTCCTACAGGTGCTGTGCCGTACCTGCACATATTCGGCGCTAATCAATCGCTAACTTCTCTTAGACCAGGGGTATGCTGCCAAATTTGCAAGAAGGTACCGAACTTTCGGAAGGTAGGACGTTCTGGTTACGAACGAGCACACAAGAAAGGATTCGCTGTAATGCCCGGTGGAAGAACGTACAAGATTGGACGCCTGCCGGGGTGGTGGAGGTTGAACAGGCTTTGGAGGACTGGTTCCAGTACGGCAGCATTCACTTGTCTATACCGCCAAATACCTGTCTGACCTAGGCCACAAGGTATTGGGGTCATGAACATGATTACCGCAACAATTTGGTTAGTGTGCGTTGGGGTGGAGTTGTTCCTCGCAGACTTCCGTGCGATAGAAAAGAATCGGAAAGTCTGAGGGACGGTCCATTCAGCGGGTTCCGGTCGCCTTCGAACACGACTGCCGGGAACAGCGCGGCCGAAAAGTCTCCAATGAAGGGAGAGCGGACCAAGGAAGGCGCATTATCGGAGGGAGATGCTAACGTTTCAGAGGGACAGGGGCAGAACTCTGGGGACAAACAGGCCCCTGAGACCGTGGGTAATAGTCCTGACGGACCACCAAACAGGGATGAAGACAGAGGGGAAGATTTCGACACATGGTCTGAACCCGAGGACCCCGCAGCAGTGGCAGATGAAGATGAATTCGAGGTTGCCCCAGAAGTGGGCGAGGACTCGGAAGCGCAGCCGTTTCGATGGCAGTCTGACGTGCTCTGTGTGGCTGACCCATTTATTGAAACAAAGGTAAAGTTCGGCTCAGAGGGGATATCATAGATGGATGCACAGTCTTATGTTACGTTCCTGATCACAGAACCTGGCTGGACCCATCAGGCCGAATGTTATCGTACGCTTTCGGGAAGATTGCCAGCGTGTGGTGATGCGACTGCGCATGGGCGGAACTCTTGATTCACTCCTCTGGTTCGACCCGCGCACCCGGCCACCGTCACCCACACCACAGCCGCATGCGAGGCGAAGGCAGCAGCAGGGTCGAGGGCAAGAGGAGGGAAGGGGAGGGCGAGGACGAGGACGAGGACGTATTCGGGTTGGTGGGTAGTAGAGAGGCGGATATGTGGCTTTGTAAAGTAGCACTCGACGATCCGTAATCGGCCCACATCGATGACTCTTTCTTAACACTCCTCGTCGACGACGTGTATCCCAGACGTGTCATTCACCCCGTCAACATGTCGTGGAAATTAGGCACATCAAAGAGTGGGTCTCGCCTCCCGCGTCTGCGTTCAGGCAACCCTCTGATGATGCCCTTGGATACCACTATCAATTGATAGAAAACAAAGAGACCAACCACAGGGACCCAGGTCCACCCTCTCGCTCCCTCACCCCCGTCCCAATTCCTTCTCGCTCAACAACGCCGATGCCTGCCCAAATCGCACACCAGCCCAGCTTCCGCTCAGGTACCCTCACAATCCGCATCTTCTCAGGTGATTACCTCCCCTGTCAAATCCAACTCTTGGGCTGACGGGCTACTCTCTCGACTCTGTATTCACTAGGGCGTGGCCTTGCGCTCGCGCCCGGCGTTCGCATCCCGGATGTCATCCAAAAGGCCCTAGACAATGGTCCTCCGCCGCGCACATCTTCCTCAAATCGCGAGAGCATGCAACGCCGGCGTTACTGGTGGCTTCCTTACATAGTCCTAGAATTCGACAAGAACGAGATTCTGGTCGACGCCCTGGCCGGGGATCTCGCCAATCCAGTTTGGAACTATCGTGCCGATTTGTGAGTCGTTATCACCCTTCCGGGGCGTTTTATACGGCTGATGTGTTCACCCCAACCCGACCATAGCGATGTTTCGCGGACATCAAACCTTTCTCTTTCCACGTACCTTCGAACTTCACAGGGCATGGTGGGACAGGATAACATGGGGAACGACCTTCTCATGGGACGTTTGGATCTGACCCCTGTATTGGATGCCCATGTGTGTCACTTCCTCATTGCGTCTGCGTCCGTCCGAGCCGCGTAATGACCCCCAACTATAGCACATCTCTGACCAATGGTATACTGCGACCTCAGGCTCTGGATCATTCCATCTTACCATCGCCTATAAGCCTGCTCGGCATGAGACCCTGACGATCGACGCGTTTGATCTGCTCAAAGTGATCGGGAAAGGTTCCTTCGGAAAGGTCATGCAAGTTCGCAAAAAGGACACGCAACGTGTCTACGCTCTCAAGACGATCCGGAAAGCCAACATAGCAAGTCGACCTGGCGAGATCACTCATATCCTCGCCGAGAGAACTGTCTTGGCCCTGGTTAACAACCCATTCATCGTCCCCCTAAAATTCTCCTTCCAAAATCCGGACAAGTTGTACTTGGTGATGTCATTCGGTATGTTATACCGGCGGGCCGTCCAGGTCATTGGCATTTCATATTTTGTTGACTTTCATTTAAGTAAATGGAGGGGAGTTGTTCTATCACCTACAGCGTGAGGGTAGATTCGATGAGAACAGAAGTCGATTCTACGCCGCTGAACTGCTGTGCGCCTTGGAGCACTTGCACATGTTTAACGTCGTCTACCGCGACCTAAAGCCGGAGAATATCCTTTTGGATTACACCGGCCATATTGCGCTCTGCGACTTCGGCCTCTGCAAGCTGAATATGTCAGAGACTGACAGAACCAATAGTGCGTTGCATTTTGAAAGTTCAAAGTCTTTTCACCCGACAAACGTGATATAGCCTTTTGTGGGACACCAGAGTACATCGCGCCGGAATTGCTTGAATCTCAAGGCTATACAAAGACTGTTGACTGGTGGACTCTGGGGGTATTGATATATGAAATGATGGTGGGTTACGATTATTCGCCCAGTTTCATCTGTTGATACCTTTGTCAGACCGGCCTTCCACCATTCTATGATGAGAACGTGAACGTGATGTATCAGCGGATCTTATCCGACCCACTACACTTCCCTGGGGACATGTCCGAAGAGGCGCGGAGCGTGATTTCCGCATTACTACAGCGAGATCCGTCCCGGCGGCTCGGTAATAGCGGAGGGGAAGAAATTAAGCGACACCCCTTCTTTACGCGCCATATTGACTGGAATAGGTGATGTCTGGCGAAGATTTATGCATAACTTTGATTAACATGACTTTACAGGTTGATGCAAAAGAAAATTCAGCCACCATTCAAACCATCAGTCGAATCGGCCCTTGATGTGGCCAACTTTGATCAAGAGTTCACGTCAGAGACCGCCCAGGACTCGGTCGTGCAGGACTCACAACTCTCTGAGACCGTGCAGGATCAATTCCGCGGCTTTACCTACAATCCTGCAGACGAGCACCTCAGTGAGAGTGTCAGTGCAAGCTACGGTGCCGCACTCTAGATTCGTCAATATGCTTGTCGCTCAACCGGTATTGAGACGACGGGTTGGAATATTAACCAGAACGCCCAGATCGGGTCTCTTTTGGACCTTTTCTTTTTTCACGCTTATCGTGTGATTCGTCCTTCGCTACGTTTTGAAGATGTACCAGGTGGATTCAATTGGTGCTACTTCCCCCATTTGGATTTCGTGTTCGATTTCGAGGAAGACCGGTGTAGTTGGGCAGGATTTGATAAAGGAGGTTTGTAGTTTACCTGTAGTGCGATGGTGCTGTGTAGCATATGCACGTTGTGCTCTTTGACTTTGTGTTTTGCTGTGCGTGGTATCATACTGCGGGCAACTATATTCGGATGCTTTCAATCCCTACACGGGCCATTAGTCCGCACTCACACTCAGTGAGGTGCATCATCAACATGTCTGCAGGCTCATCCTCTTCCTCTGTCAAGCGGAAACGGGACCACCCAAGCGATACACGACCAGACACCAAGGCACCCAAACGTGCGTCTGAACCAAGACGCGTCGCTCCCTGTGGGGGTCGGGTCTTCCGTTTACTGACTCACTCGCTTCTTTCCCCCAGTCTTTCCCATCTTTGAAAGGCGCAGTGCGGGAGATGAAGCGGCCGATGAGAATAAGAATACCTTCAGGTGGCTCAGCCCTCTCCTCGGTCCGACGCGCAGTTGTCTGCACGGCGTGCACCTCGCCCCGACCCCATCTGCGCGCGTCGCGGCGTTCGATCTCGATGGTACCGTTATCAAGTCATCCTATGTCGAAGTCGGGTGGAGGCGCGGTGGCGGCGGTAAACAACAACACCGTGTGATGAAGAAGAAACAGGCGAGTGGGCTTGAGTGGGAGTGGTGGAGGACTGTCGTGCCACAGAAATTAAAGGAGGTCCATGATTCTGGGTACACTCTCATCCTTTTTTTATTTCTCTCTTCCACAAAAAGTTCCTTTATTCCTTCCCTTGTCGCGCTCTAATGTCGTGGGGGTACTGAATATCTATTTGACCCCCAGGTTCTCTGTCGTGTTGATATCGAACCAGTCCCTCAAGCCCTCGGCACTAGTAGAATGGAAGAAAAAGATCCCACTGATTGCTGCTGCCGTGCGTGTCGTGTGTCGTGTCGTTCACGTCATCGTCCACATCTCCAGTTGCCCTCTAGGTACCCGAACTCCCGTTTCGAATATTTGCGGCCACGGCGAGAGACGGGCACCGGAAGCCCATGCCTGGGATGTGGTTCGAACTAGAGCGGATTTTTGCCCAAGACGGAATCACGATAGGTATGATAGATTCTTGGTCTCTGTCAGAAAGTATTTTGCATTATTCATCCTCGGTCCAAGATAAGAAGGGTTCGTATTTCGTTGGCGACGCAGCCGGACGTGCCGACGATTGGGCGTCGACAGATAGAAAGTTTGCGCTCAATGTTGGAATACCGTTCTATACACCAGAGGTAAAGGTTATCTGTCGTTCGTATAGAATGGAAACCCATCTTGAGCGATCCCAGGAATATTTCCTCAAAATATCTCCGGCACAATATACTCTCCCAGGGTTCCACGTTTCGTCCATCAAGGAGTGTGAGAGTGATAGTCTTTCCTGCGGTCGTTCCTTATGATAATTCATGCCGGGGGTTTCACAGCTCCTCAAGGTTCCCCGGCCACTACTTCCATCTTACCGCCTGATCCTCATACCGAGATCGTCCTCTTTGTTGGCCTACCGTCTCTAGGAAAGTCCACATTTTTCCGCACGCACTTCGCCCCTCCAGGGTACGTGCAAGTGAACCAAGATACGCTCGGCTCGCGTCCAAAATGCATCAGGGCCGCAGAAGAAGCATTGGCAGCCGGGAAGAGCTGTGTAGTTGGTCTGCCCCCATATTTTCTCGCATTCGTGTCCATCCATTTTGTTTACCCGGAGTCCTCTCTATATATATATATAGATAACACGAATAGGGATGTGCAAACGCGCAAGTACTATCTTGACATCGCAAGGCGGCTCCAAGTACCAGCACGGTAACTGTCACCGAGTCCAGTGGGCCGCTCTCATGTTCTGTACTAAAAAAGGTTTCAGGTGTTTTGTTTTCCAGGGTTCCAGGGAACTGGCTTGGCACAACAATCTCTATCGTGCATACGCAAGGCCAGCATCACTTTCAGCCCGAGAAGTGCGTAGATCCTGTCCAAATCACGTCTATTTTGCTCATGGTAGTACCGTATTTATAGCCTGCACGCCAAGTACTACCGGCTGTGGCCTTCACGAGTTTTGAAAATGCGTATGAGGCCCCTTCGGTCAATGAAGGGTTCAGTGAAGTGCGAGATGTACCGTGGAGATTTGCGGGTAGTGAGGAAGAGAGGCAACATTGGAGCATGTGGTTGCAAATTGACGGGAAGTAGCACGCATCCTTTATTTGAAGTTCGAGGGATCATTGGGTATTAGTAACAGCATGAAAGAAGCGACCGCGAGCGATTTGAGTATGCTACAAATTTCACAGCAGCAGTATAACGATACAAGCAAGAAACAGGGTATCACTGGCAGGTAAGTAAGGTAAACGGAATGTCCCCTGGGATTCCCCAGTGAGCAGAGTCGGTGCCGCTATGACGTCGGCCTAATACTATTAAGGCGAACGACGAGAGGAAGTAGAGACACATTCTCGCTAGATGCGTAAAACTGTACGCAATTAACATGGATCTAAATGATGGTGATTTTAGCGTCTCACAAGCAGATGCTTAAAAGAAAAGGTCGTCGTACATTGAGCCAATGATTGAAGTTCGTTTCAAATCTGATCAGAAAGTCCGACCGCTTCTTCGCCCCGCCATCGCCCTCCTGAGTCTCCGCGGCGACGAGTGCCTTATTCGCATCTTTCGTAAAAGAGGTTGTGTACAAGGCGAATGTCGAGCACGTCACGATAAGCTTCGAGAACGCCTATTATGCGTGGGCTAATAGTCAGAATGGGATTTCTTCACGATGGAGGGAGAAAATAAATCATCTTCACATTCAGCAGTTTCGAACTGGTAAGCATACATTCCTTCATGCACGTGTCGAGAAAGTCGACGTGATCGCGCAATAGTTGGTCGACCGTGACCACTTTTGACAATTTCGCCTCGAGAGCGCGCCAGTTCGGTTCCAGCACCTCCTGTGTGACAAACGCAAGTATTTGCTGTACCCACGCGAGCATCCGCGCGCGCAGCACGAATAAACGGAGACGCCAAGTGGCAAAGTCGCGCGGTACGTCGGTGCGCCGCCACACTGGGCCCTGTTGCTCGAGCCACATCGCGGAAAGCGCCTGCTCGACGTGCTTGAGGTGAAGAAGGAAGCGAAATAGAAGCTGGTAGCGAAGAATGGTCTTGCGCGAAATTACAAGTGAGAGCGGGAACTTGACGTTGAAATCGAGCTGGAGAGCATCGATGGCTGCGGGTGCGATGAACCGGTATCAGTCCCCAGAGGTGGGGATGCGAGAGAGAGACTGAGACGGACCTAGCATGGGCTTTTTTTCGTCCTTTTCCTTTCCTTTCTTATGGTGCTCATCGTGAACACCGTCCCCAGAAAAGTCGCCGTCATCGCCAATGACACCGCTGACGTTGACGATGCGGAGGAGCCATTCGTATAGACCGGTTGTGGCCATCGTCACCCGCACATCCTCCCGAAAAGTAACATCGTCGCCGTGCGCGTCCGTGCCGAGCGCAAGGTCAAGCAAGCTCTGAAGCTTCACGAGAGAAACAGCCTTGGCGGTCTTGCGCAGTTCTATATGGGCAAGGTCGAGGAAGTGTGTGAGGTAGGACGAATGGGAGAGGAAAAAACAGCGCTTGAGACAGTTGAGTCGCGGGACGAGACCTTGGTCGCGCAACAGGAGCTGAAGAAGCGTGCGATTTGCATATGAATAGTCGTCCTCGATAAACTTGTAAAAGCTTTTTCAGCCTAGATTGAGTATATGCAATAGCATTAATACAGGCAGACGCTGACCGTTCGTCATCCATGGCCAAGTCATCGTCGTGTGGGTTAGTGACTTTCTGTACCTCTATTCCGCATTCACGAATCACGTTCAGATACTTTCCGGCAAGCAAGACTTTATGTTTCCAATTTTCTAGCAATGGGGGAATACACGCTCCCCCAGGTAAACGCCCGCTCCCAGCCCTTGGCGGAGGCACGCCCGCTTGGCCCCGTTTGTTCAACGAGCCGAGTGTCGAGCCGTCACGCAGCTTGTGGGGCAGCTTAGGTTCAATTCATCACAATACGATGTTAACGTAAACTCACTGTATATCGTCGTTCCCAATACTCATCCGTGTAATCCATTTCAAGTGTCCCGCGGTTGATGAACCGACTTTCTTTGACACAGAACTCCTCGTATGGATCCGTGAGAGTGCCTGTGCGTGTCCACTGCTGAAGCGTTTCTACGTATGGTCTGCCGGCTGCACGCAAAAGTTTACCATATAGGGCGCGTGCCGCGGGGTCACCTGCAGTATGCTGCATCCTTGTGTGGAGAATTGAAAGAACTTCTCCGCCTTTGACGGTAGTTCCGGCCGAACCTGCTTCAATTTCAGACAGAACGGCCTTGAGTTTTGCACCACCGAGACCAAGGGCCTCATTCCGGGCGTCATCCTCATCGTCTTCTCCAGATGATAACGAGCTTTCTCCGTCGGGATTTTCTGTCGCTACCAGCTCAGTGGTAAGTTGATAGAGCAGTGATAGCGTGTGGAGGGTAGGGTGGACGTAGAACCAGAGCTTCTGAAGAGAGAACTGCGGGGAGGTGTTGAAGGTGTGTTCAAGTTGGGAAAGGAGAGTCTGGTAATCCTATACCCGCATTGTCTAGGGAGTTTATTGAGAGCTTCTGAGAAGCGTGCAGACACACCTTGAGCATTTCGCGCAAGGCAGCACAGAGCGCATGATTGACCCGCCCAAAGTCAAGATGACTACGAAACTCGATAAACGATGAAATTGCGGTGTAGTACGTTGCAAGTGGAAGAACTCTTTCGACTAGATCGCGGAGTGATGGGTCTAGGAAAAGTTCAGCAAGGAGAAGAGCAAGACCTCGTGTAAGGCGTACCTAGCCGTTTCGAGGCCGCGAATCGAACTCCCTGCAGAGCATCATCATCTTCTGGCGAGTAATCCTCGTGATATGTGATGTGGGTTCCTTCGATACCCTATTCATCGCGTCCGGAGAGATCGAAATATGAGAGGCGGCGGGACACACACCATGAGCACGTAGAGGAGATCCTCAAGAATCATCGCTTCTTGCACTTCCAAGGGAAATGAATCCAGAGACTCCTCCTTGGCTTTTCCTTTCGATTTTTTAGCGGTTGTTCCAGAGACGATACGTGAATTGAGTGGTGCGCGAACGAATGATTCCTCCGAAATGAAGGAAGGTTCTGGGCGAAGCTCAGCAAAGCCGACAGAGCAGCAAGAGTCACATCGACGCACCTCTCCATCGTAATTCAGCAGATGGCGATACGCGTCCGTTGGTCTGTTCTTCGCCATCTAGTCGATGTCTGTTCCTCCGAGCAGAGGCGATAGTCCCGGTCACCTGACGGTGAACGATCAGGAAGAGAGAGTTGACCTGAGGGATGTATCGCATACTTTAGCATACTCCTTTGTTGATAAGGACAAGTTGTTCTTGCGTCCGACTGTGCGAGGTCGAGGAGTGAAAGTATCCATTGAAGAGGTGACTGGGTCGCGCGTTTGCACGCGTCTTGGTCACTTGCACTCAACGATGCGCGATCTCAACGTTTTCAATTTCAAGAGGGCCCTCCCTCGCATGGTGCTGTTCTCTCCTTCCTCACCACTACAGCATCACTCATCTGCCGTCTAGAGTTGGACGCGCGGGAACCTTTACAACCTCTGGCGACGTTCTCTCGGCGAACTTGCAAAAGAAACCGACTTCACCCGCTCACAAAGATCGCTCTTCCAGCAGCGTTGGATCGCGAAGCGTCTCATTCGTGCTTATCATGGCGACTATATCAACGAGGAAACGTTCAAGCGTTGGTACCTACCCGCCACTCTCCCCGACGTGCGTTCACGGCGCGGACAAACGGAAGACCATACGATGCAATTAAACAAATGGGCGAAATTACCGACAGCAGTAGAAAAGGATGCAAAAGTCCGGCGCAAGGAGATTGATGGGGAAGACCAGGAGGAACTACCGCCAGTCGGCAGTTTGATGTTTTCGGAAGTTGAGCGTCGCATAGATGTGGTCATTTTCCGTGCATGCCTAGCGCACAGCGTTTACGATGCACGGAGGATGGTTATACATGGACAGGTGTTACTCAACGGGAAAAAGGTACGCCGTTGTCGTCTCCCGTATCCCCTCAACTAACGTGCTGGTAGCACTCAAACGCGAACACCCGCCTCGCAGCAGGGGACATGGTATCTGTCGACCCAAAAGTCATTTCATTTCTCCGCCCGAAGGCCTTAAGTGCCGAGATGTCTTCAGAAGAGCCCGCAGCAGAAGAACCCAAAATGGAGCGGTCGGTCCCCACTGAAGGGCCCGAACTCGGAGGATCATCTCAAGCTCACTCGGGCTCGAGCAGCGACAATGGTCTTACGCCATTCAATCTTCCCGCTTACGCGTCTCCATTCATATTTATCCCTGCTTATCTTGAGGTCTCCTTCGCGACATGCTCTGTAGTTTACGTGCGACATCCCACCGCGCGTCCCGGTTACTCAGAAATTCCTACACCATACGATGCTGATGGGGAGGTTGTGCGACTCGCTTGGGAATGGTACTCCAAAGTGCGACCGAGGAACCGAAGCAAACGCCAGTTGGCACGCGAACCGGAGAACCGACAATAGCTATGCTTGTTAATCGCTAGATTACTTACTAATATATAGTCTCAAGCAACTTTCCTACCCATGACGTGCTTCTTGATAGAACGTATCTCTGCCATGTATCAGCAGTGCCAGACATCATCACACACTCGCTCGATGCCGGTGAGAAGGCAAGTCGTATAAAGGACTCTCGTCTATATTCTGGCACCCATCTTGCTCAATCACCCACCCAACACGTGCCACTGCAGATCTTCATTGTGCAACAAATCGACTCGCGCGACGAATGGGCCGGATGATCCGATCTACATCACTCAAGCCCCGGGAGTGAGGATCTCACGGACATCGTGATCAATCAAATATTTCCGAAGCTCGTTCGTAGACGCTCTTTCAAATCAGGTCATAGTCTGAGAGTGCGCCAACTTCCGCAGATGGATATTACAGTAGATATTACAGTAGATTCTTTTTGAAGTGACAAGATGCACAGTACAGGCTAGTAGTCAAAACGACTATCACTATCTCGAAACTGGACTTTCCATAGCCCTCTCCAAGTCGCTGTCAAGGCTTGATCTGTGCGGATTGTCACCCAGTTGCCCATCCATGCTGATTATGGACTGCGCCGTCGAGTCCCGCTCACGGCGTGTGTCCACGGTTACCTCAAGCTGGTTGAGTGGGGTCGGCGCGGAGGGTTTCCAATTTTTCTTCGTGACTTTGCCATCACATATTTGAAGGCTCAGGCTATTAAATGCTCTACATATCATCGACGACAGTGAGCGCAGGAGATAGAGGAATCGAAGAAAGAAGCACATCATGACGTCTGTGGACCCGTAGACAAAGTCCGTTAGATTGCGATGGATCCGTGTCGCGGCAATTGACATCGCAATCACTGAGGGGAGCTGGAACATCTGTATCAAGGAAAGGTATACCGTGAGAGCCTCCTCCACGTCGTAACGATAACAACGCACAATGTTGAGCGGAGCTGATGTGAATCATCATGTTCAGTCCATTTATCCTTGACAGATATACTAGAACGAAGCGACAATACCGTTCAGATTCAATATGATGAATACCTGCGACGTTTACATGGTGATGCGTAAAGAGACAGACAAGAAATGACACCTGACATACCGTTGGTGGGAACCCTGCGATTGTGGCAATTAGGAGCCAAATGACACCCTTAGGAAGTGGGGAAAAGTAAGTGAATTGAGACGCTGCAAAATGAGACCGCCCCGATCCTACCTGTTTCCAAAGGAGGCGCCCAAGAGCAAATGACCCACCGCTGCCATGGAGGAGGCGTAGCAGTCCGATGAGCATGATAAGAAGTAAAACGATATCATTGATGAGGCTGAAAATGATACTAGGTTTGTTTTTCTCAGTGTCGAGCACGATACAGTCTTGCAGAACAGGGTCCCATGCGGAGCGCATCTGTAGATGGGTAAGCTTGCACGGCCCCAAGTTGCTGAGACAGGCTATTCACCCGCACGATACTTGATACAAATCACATTAGTATGGGATTCCCGGGACGTTTGTAAGATGTGGGAGGGGGACTAACTTGTCTAAGATGATGTTTAAAACATTGGTCGCCCATACAATGATTGCGGTCCCCACAACAAGCTTATTTTTGTTCCAAATGGCAGCGCTGGAAGCCTCGGTGAGATTCGTTTGGGAAAGATGACCCCCAATCGGAAGAACAGAGGAAAACGTACATGCGAAAAATAATCAAGAGGGAACCGGCGACGAGGCCCAAGTTGGCAAAAATCTAAAAATGTAGTCAGGAGTTCTCTCCCCAGACACCTGGAGCATATCAGAGAAAACCCACGAGTTGAAATGTAATCCAGGCCTAGAGTCGTGGCTAGTCAGTGTTTATATGCCATGAGACAGACGTAGGACGTAACACCGACCTGACAATTGATTGGGGTAGTGGTATCCAAAGCAACGAAGTTGAGAATTACGGCCGTGAGGGTGCTCACACGCGTAAGGGAGTAGATCTGCCGAACGGAAAATTCAACCCAAATCCTTAGGGTAGATCACGGTAGGCGAGAACAGCGCCTGTCGTCACTGACCCATATCGTCCACCGGTAGGGGCGACGCCCTCGGATGACATCCAGCTCGAAGTCAAGGGTTGTCAAGTACTCCCATCTGGGAGTGGAAGTTAGGGCGAGGAGTCGACATAGCAGATCACACCCACATGTAGAGACCATTTATGGTATGCCAAAAGTACTTGAGCACCGCTGTTCAGAGGAAGGTTTGTTAGGCTTTCCGGGATCCAGAGCCAGGATCCATGGGCAAGAGAGTAACGCGCCGAGATCATGCTCAACTACAACGGGGTCGCTGAAACGGGTCATGCGATCGGAAAACGAACGATGGGGTAGACAGTAGGGAAGTACGTAAGTCCGGGTTAGTAGCAATACAACCTTTATACACCATCAGCCACAGATTGTCGAGCCATCAAACCTAGTGTGAAAGGCCGTGTGAAATACCGGTGACATTGGTGCCCGCCCGGTCACGAATCTCAAGGTCAACCGCCAAGATTTGAGCAACGAGGTACGGTCTGTCCGGGGTTGCGATTGGCATTGTGATGGCTGCGCATAAGTCTCCCGTTGAGACTTAGTTACGAATATATGGATGACACGATGGCAACTAAAGTCACGGCAATGTCGAAATAAGCCAACATATCCATGTATTGCACAGGAATGAGCATGATTGACGGATCTACGTGGGTAGGTTCGGATGCGATTGCCATCTCAACCAACCAATCTAAACGTTCTGTTGTCTCGATCCATGACGTTTATAGTATAGAAGATTGTTCAATATACCGACTCACCTTTGTCGTCAGGACTCCAGGAACATGGGGCCAAAATTACTACCGTGGACTATGGTTCAACGGAGTCATTTGAAGAATGCCATTACCAGAGCTGACGTTGTGATCTCTACCCTTAATCATGACCCAGAGGCTCTCCAGGCACAACACCTGCTCGCAGAACAGGCAAAAGCCGCCCGTGTGAAGCTGTTCGTGCCCTCCGAGTTCGGTGACGCTACGGATAGCGAGAACCTCGAGGGTGTTTTCGCGATCAAGCAGTCCGTTCATCGCAAGCTGAAGGAGCTGTATTTACCAAATGCCCTTTCTTCACGAGTCCACAATCGGACTTCGTGTTTATTCCGTATGCGCCTAGTCTGGTCCCTGGGTGCTGAGCCTCGCGTATGTTGACTAAAGGAATTAGGTTGCTCGGCTTGGATCACGACGCAACGGGAGTACGCGCTGACTAACTTACTGCGGTCAAAGCTGAAACGGCGGATCTTCCGCTTCGAGGCCGAGCGTAAGGTAAGAAAGACTGGCCATATGTGACTTTTCAGGAGATAGATGACTGACGAGGCTCACTGGCAGTCCTTCAACCAGATTTTTTAAGAAGTACGAGGAAAGGACGGGGAAAAAGCTGAACGTGACGTATCGATCTGAGTCTGAGCTCCTACAGACGTTGTGTCAGTCCTGCAGCTTAACTGGGGGTTAAGTGTAGGACTTGTTGGCCCTTTGGATTAGTTGAGCGTTTCGGCTTATCCTGACTGGAATCCCAAGACCATCGCGGACTCGGATGTAGAGTTCTAGTCCAAGTAAGTTAGTAGTCTCAAAGTAGATGTTTCCATAAAGGGTCACCTTGCACACCGGGCCGTGATTCTCCTGAGTCTCAAGCGACCATCTGACCCCCGACCTTTGGCCCAACTTAATTGCCTCTCTTCAGCGATGGCGTCCAGACCACTAAATGATGAAGAAGTGCTCAGCGAGATGAACAAAATGGTTGGGTTTTCCTGTGTTTCTCTTTTCTAGTGTTATGACGTCGCCGCGGCTCGCGGCTTGCATCCTTTAGGTTGCGTTCATCAAGCAAGAGGCCCTGGAGAAAGCTCGCGAGCTTAAAGTGAAGGCAGATGAAGAATTTGCTATTGACAAAGTCCGCCAAACTCACCATGTCTACCGATTGGCGATAACTTACTTACATTCTGGCAGGCAAAGCTTGTGAAGCAGGAACAGCAGGCTATCGATGCGCAATTCGAAAAGAAGCGCAAGGGAGCAGAGACGGCACAAAAGATGTGCGTTTATCTCCTCTTTAATCTCGTCATACATTTTAAACCAAGAAACCGAACACCATTCGTTACGATAGCCACCAGTCTACACTGACAAACAAGTCGCGACTGCGGCTCCTACACCGCCGGGAGGAGCATTTGCAGGACCTCTTTGCCGCCGCGCGCACTCAGATCGCAGGGCTTGCCGACGATGAGGCGCGTTACGTCCAATTTCTCGAGAGCGTGATCGTGCAGGGTCTACTTCAGCTCCTCGAGCCATCGGCGGCGGTGTATGCGCGTTCCAAGGACGAGGCCATCGCGAGACGCGCTCTTGACGGTGCGAAGAAATCGTACTACGATATCTGCGGGCGTCAGGTAGAGATCGACCTTGATGCGTCGCTGAGCGATGATCTGTAAGTTAGCTGGTCCACTGGCAGACTCGTTGCATCCTAATAAGTCGTCGGTATGTAGCTCTGGCGGTGTCAAACTCGTCAGTGGCTCGCGTCGCATAACGCTGGATAATACTCTCGACGAGCGTCTGCGGCTCCTTGAAGATCGGGTGCGTCATGTCGGTATTGATGGCTCTTATGTTTCTGATATCTCTAGCACAGATGCTCCCGGAAATCAGGTATGACCTATTTGGAGCCAACGAAAACAGGAAATTCTATACCTAGTTGGAGGTTGAGGGCGTCCATACGAGAGAAGACTACATGAGGTGTATATGTTCTAAGGTACAATAATACCGTTTGATGACTACTGGCATATCCTTCGCCATGATTACTCCGATGACGTATGAAATCATCTTCTAGTACGCCCGCGCAAAAGTATCTGCCTTTGGTGTAAACATAAACTACTGCGACATCGTGGATGACGTGAAAGATCAGTCCACCCCTGTGAATATATAATTATCTTGCTACCAGGGTGCTCTGGCCCTACTGCTGGCAGCGAGTGGCCTGTTAGTTGTTAGACGGCATTGCGTCTCCAGGGTATCCTCGCTTTCACTTGAAGGCGAAGGGATAGTGGGGTGAGCTGCCTGGGGAATGCTCTGATCTCTGAGAGCGCGGTACGGTCCAACAGCGTGGAGTTCGAAGGGTGGTGACGTGACGCAGAAGACCGGAACCCGCGTTTTGTGTCGACTGAGAGAGGGCTGTGAAGTTCAGCTGGTACAGAGGGCATCTGCGCTCCCATATGGCTCTTCTTCCTGGTGTTGAGAATAAATTTTGGCGACTGCTCAACAACCCGATAATCTTCAGGAGATAAGTAGTGTGGATCCTGAATCCTGATGCCCCTGGACAGTACTCGGGGGCGGCGAAATGCGCACGTTTCCCTTCACATCGCTTACTGTGGATGGCCGACGGGAGATGTGGGATGGGATGCCCAAGGTACGCGATCTTTGCCATGAAGGGCCCGGCCTGCCATCCTGTTTGCGAGGTCAGACTGGCCGGAAGGCCAACAAAATACATCCAAGGACAAACCGTGAATATCCGTAAAACTCCCTCATCCCAGACATTCCTCTGAACACAATGTTGATGGTACTGTGATTATGTAATTGAACGCGTTAAATTCTCCATTTCTCGCGAGTGGAGTTCGAAAGATGCCGCAAGCAAGAACAACAGACAACCATCCTACCGTGAGCCCACAGGCATTGCTATCATTCGGCTAATAAGTGAGGCATGTTAAGTATGCCTTACTTTCCGCGATCATTAGAAAATACCCGCACATAGCAAGTGCAGCTTTTCAGACATACAGTGATCTTCTTTTTGGTGAGTTCCACTTTTTGATCCAGAAAGGTGGGTCCAGTTAATCCATGACCCCCACAGTGCAGCAGTGGAGTAAATTAGAAGTTGTGGACCTACCCAAATGTGGGGGGTGTGCCTTTCGAGGCCGTCGACCTGAAAATGTGAGGCTTTTTTAAAGCGTCTCTGAAGATCGATTAACTCAGCTGCACACTAGCAAGATATGGACACATGTGTCGTTCCGTGTTCGCTGGTGGAGACGATATCAATGAGTTGGTAAGTTGATAGCTCGATACTACTTTAGATTATTTGGCGCTACTGAAGAAATCTCTTTGTAAGGCTCAAATCTGCGTTTAGTGGACTGGACAACCCCGGAGAAGTGTTTTTAGCGATCTGTGCAGAAGACTCGTCGATTGTGTATTATAAATTGTCAGCGGGAATCAATAAACCATCTGTTTGACACTTGCTGCCTCTCCTGGTTGCCACCTCACACGAGCCACGCCACGCTCCCGAACACTCTGCAGACGTGATTAGGTTCCCAACTACGTGTCCTGGGGCATGTACCCGAGCCAATACAAGGAAGGCGACTGGGAGTGTAGAACACGTTTAAGGATGTACAATCTGCGCCAACGCTCTGCTCGTGTGAGAAAGATCGAAACGGGCATGCGTGACGATGACGTCAGATCCGCCAGTCACCTGCATTGTACCACAACTGCATTATACTTTTTCTAATTTACCTTTCTAATTTACCTGCATCACCCATCCCCGCCATGCAGAATTGCCAAGACGAGCATCAACCACTATAGATTCGACATGCCGTGGCCAACCGCCCATCTACGAAGTGATAATCTCGGCGCCTGTGCCCGGCGCCAGGCAAGACAATTACTCACCCGAGCGCATTCTCTACTGGGTTCCCTTGTACGTGCTGTGCCGTCGTTTTTGAAGTGCAATGCGAGTGATTATTTGGTTGACATATGAAGATTGATACTCTCGCATCTCGCCGCGGCTGGGAATCGCTCGAACTTATTGATCGTTGATATTGCGCCCACACTCCACCACATTTTTCACCACGTGTGCAGCGGGAATTGTGCCGACGGAACTAGCGTGGCGGATGAACTTCGTGTGTAGCCAAAAACCTCGCGCACTCGGTTCTTTGACTGCGTGCTCGAGAGCCTGAGGTCGCCAAGGGCAAGGGGTGTATAAAATGAGCGCCGTCGTCCCAAGTTGGCTGGTCCGTGCGCCGAACAGAGGCAGCAGTTGTCTGGGTCGCATGTCCTTCAAGTCATTCACTCCACCACGGGACCAGTAACGAGTGGGCGCTAATCAGTCCGGTACGTACCTTTACAACGAGACCGTACTGTATTATTACCATTTACGTGCCGATTGTGACCGACATGCGTTAGAGCCCGTTCGGCTGCAGTCGATTATGGTAACAGACTCTTGTGCCTTGCTATCATAGCTAAAGACTCTGAGGGCCCGTTGGGTAGCTCTGGTTTCAAAACTGGTGCCCGCCAAAATCGCACGGTCCAGTTTCGAAAACGCCGGTTTTGAAGCCGGAGTTACCGAACGGGCACTAAAAGTTATTAGTCACTATTAGATAACTTTCGGCTGCAGTACCGTCACGGTACTGCAGCCGAAAGCCTCAAAATAGCATTGCAGCCGAAGGCCTAAGATGGCACTGCAACCGAAGGCCTAAGAGCACTGCAGCTGAACAAGCCACTGCAGCCGAACGGGCCCTTAGGCTTAGGCCGCGATTTGCTATGCTGAGACGCTCACTTGTTATAAAACTGCCCCACCTGATACTCGCTCCTTCCTTTATCATACGTCCCATCATGATGATGAGGTTTTTGGTTCTTTCCATCTTCATCATCCAAGTGTGGTCGCAAACCATTACTATTAATACAACCTCTGGTCGATTATTAGGAACACAAGCCGACGGAGGTACGTGTTCCCTCTGCACTTTATCGCCTTATTCACCCCAAGTAATGCACCGGACTAGTGGCATCCTTCAAGGGCATTGTAAGATACCCACTATAGCACGTCTCGAGTAACATGACGGAGCCATTTTGTTTAGCGCTTTGCACGCCCCCCTGTTGGAGATTTACGCTGGGAGCCTCCAGTGCCATTTGTTTCTTCTGACACTCAGAATGCGACTTCCCTTGGCCCATCATGCGTCCAGCAATTTGCTTTCCTAGGGCAAGCTCTCGTCGAGGAACTGTATAATACACCTGCGCCAGCCGAAAACGAGGACTGCCTCTACTTGTAAGTTCATTCATGAATGCACCTCGAAAGTAGCCGATGGGTCCCTGTAGGAACGTTTGGGCCCCAGCATCTATATCGGGCCCTTTAAAACATGTCATCGTCTGGTTCTATGGCGGGTGAGAATTATTATCTCATTTTAGACTGGTCAGCTTGAACCCAGTCTTGCAGAGCGTTTGAATTTGGCACGGCATCACTTCCGATGTATGATGGTGCATCCTTCGCAAAAGATCAAGACGTCGTCTTTGTGTCTTTCAACTACCGTACGAACGTCTTTGGTTTCCCAACCTCACAGGAATTTTCTGCTCCGAATAACAACCTTGGTCTTCTCGACCAGGAACTTGTGCTCACCTGGGTGCAAGACAACATTGCCCAGTTTGGGGGAGACAAGACCATGGTAACACTCATGGTGCGTATGGTGTGCGCCGTCACACCATAGCTGACTTTAGTCTTGCAGGGCCATTCTGCAGGGTCTTTTTCCGTCTCAATGGCCATCACCCGTCGGGAGCCGGGTGTCACTCCACCATTTCGTGCTGGCATCATGCTATCCGGCGAGAAAGTTTCCACATCCCCAGTACTTAATTTCTCGATATTCGATACGTTTTCGACTGCGATGGGATGTGGGCAGTCACCAGGTCCGGAGCGGCTGAAGTGCCTCCGCAATGTCCCAGCTTCCACTATACGAGCCTATACGAACGGCCCCAACAGTGGGCTGTTTAATCCAGGGGTCGACAAGTACGCATTCTATCCTACCCCAGAGGAGGTACTCATGTGATTGGTAGCGTGACAGTCTTTGACGACCCGCTGCAGCGCATTCGCACAGGCCAGTTTTCCCGTGTGCCCATTCTTCTCGGGAATATGGAGGACGACGGCATCCTCTTTACGTATCATACGACTGAGAGTATTTCTGCATTTCTCGCAGACCGGTTTGGTTCACTTGCAAGCTCCGTATCCCCCGATAAGGTACGGGGATTATACCCTGGGTTGAGCGACCCACAAGTAATCGCTAGCATAGAGCGTGATATTCTATTCCGGTGGTGCGTCCATTTTTTGGTTTAATATGAAAGGAAGTAATAAGTGTCAATCGTACTCTCACAAGCTCCGCAAAACTGTGGAGCGATGCATTTGTGTCAAGTGGGGTCAGGAGCGTGTACCGGTATACTTACGGTACGGACAGAGCAGTTCCATTTATCTCTGAGAGGCGTACTGATCTGCCTATGCATGTAGGTGCAAAATTCGCCAGTTTGCAGTCCATCCCGGATTTGGGGGTGTGGCACGGCTCAGAATGTAAGTCAACCATGTCTCGTAAATCATAATAACGAGTTTTTTTATAATGATCATCACACCTTTACCATTTCGTAGTGCCCATTCTTTTTGGAACATTCAACAGATCGACGGCCACCTCTGCTGAAGTAGAGCTCTCGCAGAGTCTCCAGACTGCATTCGCAAACTTTGCGAAAAATCCAAACATGTCGCCGGCGCCTCATTGGCCCCCGTACGAGCCCGAGGTTTCGGGGAATGCATGTACTCCCACCCTTGCTAAGATTGCGTATCAAGGAAACGTGGACTTTGGAAACTTTGTCCAACCCTTTCAACCCAATTCCACGGTAAGCACGGGAAATGACAACGCAAAAAAAAATTATTTTTGTTTATTTATGAATTTCTCGACCATAAACAGGATGGACCGTGCAATGTATGGGACAGTTTTTTGGATTTCCGCCCCTGAAAAGCTCGGGATTTCTGCATAAAATTATTCGCGTAGAGCGAGTAGAGGGCATTCCCGACTTGGTGCGCAAGACAGTAAATCGGTTTTGTATATTGTAAGGTGGGCAGCACGGCTGCGCTCGTGCAGACCGTCTGGGGCGTCCTATACCCTTTTCTATCTCATTTTCTCTTACTTGGTACTTTAGTCATAACGGACTCTTCTATCCCCAGTACGATATGGCACCTTTTATTTGAATCTAGAATGCCGTGCGCTTGCAGTGTTAGCCTCGCGCTCGGAGCCTTAGCCTTCTCTTTGTTGCGGCCGTTGCGAGCATCATCCGTCTAAGGGTGGATGGCCCAGACAAACAGAAATGCTGTCCTTAATCGCCGTATAAGTCTCATATCTTCCGGTCTTTTCTTTACAAAAACCTGATGGTGTGCGATAAACCCTTAAAGGCATTGGAATGTCACCCAACATTTGGAACATTCCCTCTATCAAATATTTTAAAGGATATAAAGTTGAGATGGACTTCCCTCTGAACGGATCCGTCGGGCCGAGCGAAGCGAGTTGTGGCGGAATATGAAATGAACGCGTATGGCAACGGAATTAGCCGCAGTCCAGGAAGCACGCCGCGGGTACTGTACTCCGGACACGAGTGATACCACTACAGTACAGCTTTTCTATGTTTTCTCTATCTATCTAGCTACAAGGCTAACATGATCAACCACTTTAAAGATTCGACAATGCTGTGGCTAACCACCCATTTGCGAAGTGATAATCTCGGCGCCTGTGCCCGTCAAAGCACGACAGTCACTCACCCCAAGCGCATTCTCTACTCTTGGGTTCCCTTGTATGGCCCTGTGCCATTGGTTTTGAAGGGCAATGGGAGTGACTATTTTGTTGATATATGAAGATCGATATTCTCGCATCTCGCCGCCCACACTCCACCACATGTACAGAAGATATTCTCCGCCGGAAGCCATCCTTATCCCTATTTGGCTCTTCGCTAACTGGATCAGTCCATTTTTCACCACATGTGCAGCGGGAATTGTGCCACGGAACTGGCGTGGCGCCGGTGGTGGATGAGGGGAATTCGTGTGTACTCAAAATCCTCGCACACTCAGTTCTTCGACTGCGTGCACGGAGAGCCTGAGATCGCCGAGGGCGATGAGCGCATAGACTGCGAGTGGATCACACGTCCTTCAAGTCATTCACTCAACCATGGGACAAGTAGCGAGTGGACGTAATCAGATCGGTACGTCCAAAAAGACCATATTATTACCATATGCCGATTGTGACCCTGATGCTTGATGGCTTTTTAGGCCACGGTTTACTATAACCGGGACTCTCACTTGTTATAAAACTGCCCTACCTCCCGCTCTCCTCATTCATCGTACGTCCCATCATGATGATGTTAATTATTCTTTCCATCTTCATCTTCCAAGTGTGGTCGTACCCCATTACTGTTCATACGACCTCTGGTCGATTATTAGGAACACAAGCCGACGGAGGTATGTGTTCCCTTTACACTTTGTCGCATTATTTACCCTAAGTAACGCACCGGATTAGTGGCATCCTTCAAGGGCATTGTAAGATACCCACTATAGCGCGTCTCGAGTAACATGACGGAGCCGTTTTGTTTAGCGCTTTGCACGCCCCCCT
This sequence comes from Russula olivacea, assembly GCA_963926505.1. NCBI lineage: Eukaryota > Fungi > Basidiomycota > Agaricomycetes > Russulales > Russulaceae > Russula > Russula olivacea. The sequence goes on from OZ004884.1 coordinate 1,600,025, forward strand.
GTTGGAGATTTACGCTGGGAGCCTCCAGTGCCATTTGTTTCTTCTGACACTCAGAATGCGACTTCCCTTGGCCCATCATGCGTTCAACAAATTCCTTTCCAAGGGCAAGCTTTCGTCGAGGAACTGTATAATACACATGCGCCAGCCGAAAACGAGGACTGCCTCTACCTGTAAGCTCACTCTTGAATGCACCTCGAAAGTAGCCGATGGGTCCCTGTAGGAATGTTTGGGCCCCAGCATCTATATCGGGCCCTTTGAAACCCGTCATCGTCTGGTTCTATGGCGGGTGAGAATTATTATTCCTTTTTAGACCGGCCAGCTTGAACGCAGTCTTGCAGAGGGTTTGAATTTGGCACGGCATCACTTCCGACGTATGATGGCACGTCCTTCGCAAAAAATCAAGACGTCGTCTTTGTGTCTTTCAACTACCGTACGAACGTCTTTGGTTTCCCAACCTCACAGGAATTTTCTGCTCCGAACAACAACCTTGGTCTTCTCGACCAGGAGCTTGTGCTCACCTGGGTACAAGGCAACATTGCCCAGTTTGGGGGAGACAAGACCAAGGTAACACTCATGGTGCGTATGGTCCCCAAGAGATGGGCGCCATCACACCATAGCTGACTTTGGTATTGCAGGGTCATTCTGCAGGGTCTTGGTCCGTCTCACTGGCCATCACCCGCGGGAAGCCGGGTGTCGCTCCACCATTTCGTGCTGGCATCATGCTATCCAACGTGCAATTTTCCACATTCCCAGTACTTAACTTCTCGATATTCGATGCGTTTTCGACTGCGATGGGATGTAGGCAGCCACCAGGCCCGCAGCGGCTGAAGTGCCTCCGCAATGTCCCAGCTTCCACTATACGAGCTTATACGAATGGCCCCAACAGTGGCCCGTTTTCTCCAGGGGTCGACAAGTACGTGTTATATCCTACCCAAGAGGAGGTACTCATGTGATTGGCAGCGTGACAGTCTTTGACGACCCGCTGCAGCGCATTCGCACGGGCCAGTTTGCCCGTGTGCCCATTCTACTCGGGAATGTGGAGGACGACGGCACCGCCTTTACGTATAATACGTCTGACAGTCTTCCTACATTTCTCGCAAACCAGTTTGGTTCACTTGCAAGCTCCGTACCCCCCGATAAGGTACGGGCGTTATACCCTGGGTTGAGCGACCCACAAATAATCGCTGGCACAGTGCGCGACATTGTATTCCGGTGGTGCGTCCATTTTTCGGTTCAATATGAAAGGAAATAATAAGTGGCAATGATGCTCTCAAAAAGTCCCGCAAAACTGTGGAGCGATACATTTGTCGCACATGGGGTCAGGAGCGTGTACCGGTATACTTACGGTACGAGCACAGCAGTTCCATTTATCTCTGAGAGGCACCGTACTGATCTGCCTATGCATATAGGTGCCATATTCGCCGATTTGCAGCCCTTCCCCAATTTGGGGGCGTATCACGGCTCAGAATGTAAGTCATTCATGTCACGTATAGTATCATAATGACAAGTTTTTTATAATGATCATCATACCTTTACCATTTCGTAGTGCCCATTATTTTCGGAACATTCAACAGATCGACGGCCACCTCTGCGGAAGTAAAGCTCTCGCAGAGCCTTCAAACTGCATTCGCAAACTTTGCGAAAAATCCAAACATGTCGCCGGCGCCTCATTGGCCCCCGTACGAACCCGAGGTTTCGGGGAATGCATGTACTCCCACCCTTGTTAAGATTGCGTATCAAGGAAACGTGGACTTTGGAAACTTTGTCCAGCCTGTTCAACCCAATTCCACAGTAAGCACGAGAAATGACGATGCAGAATTCAGTTGGTTTATTTATGAATTTTTCGACCATAAACAGGATGGACCGTGCAATGTATGGGACAGTTTTTTGGATTTCCGCCCCTGACGAGCTCGGGGACCTCTGCATTAAATCATTCGTGTAGAGCTAGTAGAGGTTGGTGGTGTAAGGATCCCTTCGGAGCCAAGCTCGGAATGGAACAGACTTCCGCGTCGGAGCGCCCGTCGTCACGTGCTCCTGTTTTCTTTTTCTTTTTCTTTTCTGTTGCCCCTCGTCGTCCTAATCGCCTCGCGCTCGACAACAACAAGCATCCTTTCCTTCATCTTTCCTTTCTCCTCTTCATCTTGTCTCGCACTCTCGGACAAAGTTTACCAACACAATGCCGCTAACCACGCAGCAGCCGTACGCTCTTCCCTTTCTACCTTATTTTAGTCTTTCCATTATACTTAAGCCTTGTTCTATTCAATTCTTATCACCGGCACCTCCGCCTAGACACAGCCGAAAGGCAGCCGTGCATGTATATAAGACCCCCCTCCTGCTCGTTGAGGAGGGCATCGATTTGGAATCAGCAGCTTTCTCTTCCCTTCTCTTCTACTAGCTAGTGTGTTTTTTTCTCTCTTCTCAGTGACCGTCCTATAGAACTGCCGTCCACGCGATCTTGGCCGATCTCTCACGTCTCGTTTATCATAGTCAATTTCTTTTCCCTCTCCCCTCTCTCTCCCTCTTCCCCTGCTTGGACGACATTCTCACCTCGCAGCAACTACCTTAGATACAGTCGGTGCGGAAGACAGTAAATCAGTTTTGTATATCTTCGCCTTCAAATCGTTTGGATAATCATACTAGGACGGACGGATACAGTCGTTATAGCTTTCCTTCAGTTGACATTCTTCAACAATGCTCTAGACCAGAGTCCCTTGTGGGACAACGGTTGTCGCAGGTGCAACGTCCCGCTAGTGACCTCGAAAATTATGCATCCAAAAACCGGATAGTCGCTATCCTTGATTTTATAAGTGAATAATTGGTAAACCGGTAAAGTAAGTTGCGGTGAAGTGATGTCTCTCTTGCTCGGCGCGCGATGGCTTGGATGAGGCACCACCGGCATACCTGCTCGGATGAGATGCTTGCGCTTTCTAACTTCATGTACACTGCATGGAGAACGCTCGAAAGTTCCTGCCAAATCTCTATGCTGCACAACCACTCAGTCAAGATGTGTGCTCAGAAATAGTGGACATACAATTCTCAAGTCGCACCTCGAATTGAAGGACGAATCCGGGCCCGCCCGCCCTGCCCTGTCCAAAATCGTCAACGCGTGCTCAGCAGTAACGACTTGAGCGTTTTATCGCACATGGTGCACGATCGCTGACCGCTGTATTTAAAAATAATATAAGGCAGGGGGGAAGTGTAAAGTAACGAGTAATGAGCGCTAACACTGGCAAGCGTGTGAAACTATACAGTTGTGGCTGATGGGCGCTCCGACGTTTTGCTGGCTATTCCGCTCCGTTCCGAGTGTGCCTCCGACGCCTTTCTTAGAGCGCGAGTGTCGCTAAGTCTTGTCGCGGTCCCGGGACGGACGGTCCGTGCACACGCAGCAGTTGTCTGGGTCGCATGTCCTTCAAGTCATTCACTAAACCACGGGACAAGTAACGAGTAGTGGGCGCTAATCAGACCGGATGGTAATATTACCATGCCGATTGTGACCCGTGATGCTTAAACCTGTTTCCTCCTTCTCCATCGCACGTCCCATGGCGATGATGTTCAAGTTTATGGCTCTTTCCATCTTCATCATCCACTGGCAATTGTGGTCGCAAACAATTACAGTTAACACAACATCTGGCCAATTAAAAGGAACACTAGCCGACGGTGGTATGTGTTCCCCTCTACACTTTGTCGCCTAGTTCACCCCAAGTAATGCTGCTATTGCACCGGACTAGTGGCATCTTTCAAAGGCATTGTAAGATACCTACTATAGCACGTCTGGAGTAACATGACGGAGCCGTTTTGCTCAGCGCTTTGCACGCCCTCCTGTTGGAGATTTACGCTGGGAGCCTCCAGTGCCATTTGTTTCTTCTGACGCTCAGAGTGTGATGTCCCTTGGCCCTTCATGCGTTCAGCAAATTCCTTTCCAATGGCAAGCTCTCGTCGAGGAACTGTTTAATACACCTGCACCAGCCGAAAACGAGGACTGCCTTTACTTGTAAGCCCACCCATGAACGCATCTTGAAAGTAGCCAATGGGTCTCTGACTCCCTGTAGGAATGTCTGGGCCCCAGCATCTATATCGGGCCCTTTGAAACCCGTCATCGTCTGGTTCTACGGCGGGTGAGGACTATTATCTCATGTTAGACCGTCAGCTTGATCCCAGTCTTGCAGAGCGTTTGAATTTGGCACGGCATCACTTCCGATGTATGATGGCACATCCTTCGCCAAAAATCAAGACGTCGTCTTTGTGTCTTTCAACTACCGTACGAACGTCTTTGGTTTCCCAACCTCACAGGAAATTTCTGCTCCGAATAACAACCTCGGTCTTCTCGACCAGGAACTTGCGCTCACCTGGGTGCAAGACAACATTGTCCAGTTCGGGGGAGACAAGACCATGGTAACACTCATGGTGCGTATGGTGTGCGCGCCGTCACACCATAGCTGACTTTGGTATTGCAGGGCCAATCTGCAGGGTCTTCGTCCGTCTCAATGGCCATCACCCGCCGGGAGCCGGGTGTCGCTCCACCATTTCGTGCTGGCATCATGCTATCCGGCGAGAAAGTTTCTACATCCCCAGTACTTAACTTCTCTATATTCGATGCGTTTTCGACTGCGATGGGATGTGGGCAGCCACCAGGCCCGGAGCGGCTGAAGTGCCTCCGCAATGTCCCAGCTTCCACTATACGAGCTTATACGAATGGCCCCGACAGTGGCCCGTTCATTCCAGGGGTCGACAAGTACGCGTTCTATCCTACCGCAGAGGAGGTACTCATGCGATTGGTAGCGTAACGTTCTTTGACGATCCGCTGCAGCGCATCCGCACGGGCCAGTTTGCCCGTGTGCCCATTCTACTCGGGAATGTGGAGGACGACGGCACCCTCTTTACGTATAATACGACTGAGAATCTTTCTACATTTCTCGCAGACCAGTTTGGTTCACTTGCAGACTCTGTGCCCCCCGATAAGGTACGGGCATTATACCCTGGGTTGAGCGACCCACAAGTAATCGCTGGCACAGTGCGTGATATCCTATTCCGGTGGTGCGTCCATTTTTTGGTCTTTTTTTTTAAATATGAAAGGAAGTAATAAATGGCAATCGTGCTCTCAAAAGTCCCACAAAACTGTGGAGCGATACATTTGTCTCATGTGGGGTCAGGAGCGTGTACCGGTATACTTACGGTACGCGCACAGCAGTTCCATTTATATCTGAGAGGCAGCGTCCTGATCAGCCTATGCACATAGGTGCAATGTTTGCCAATTTGCAGTCCATTCCCAATTTGGGGGTGTGGCACGGCTCAGAATGTAAGTTATCCATGTGCCGGTCCCGTATATCATAATAACGAGTTTTTTTTTACAATGATCATCATACCTTTACCATTTCGTAGTGCCCATTATTTTCGGAACATTCAACAGATCGACAGCCACCTCTGCTGAAGTAGAACTGTCGAAGAGCCTCCAGACTGCATTCGCAAATTTTGCGAAAAATCCGAACTCCTCACCGGCGCCTCATTGGCCCCCGTACGAACCCGAGGTTTCGGGGAATGTATATACTCCCACCCTTGCTAAAATTGCGTATCAAGGAAACGTGGACTTTGGAAACTTTGTCCAACCTGTTCAACCCGATTCCACGGTAAGCACGGTAAATGACGATGCAGAATTCAGTTGGTTTATTTATGAATTTTTCGTCGATAAACAGGATGGACCGTGCAATGTATGGGACGGTTTTTTGGACTTCCGCCCCTGAAAAGCTCGGGACCTCTGCATAATATTTTTCCCGTAGAGCGAGTAGAGGGCATTCGTCAGTTGGTGCGCAAGGCAGTAAATCATTTCAAATTTTGTAAATCTTCGCCTTCGGATAGTTCGGATAATCATACAGGGACAGACGTATACTGTAGATTCATTTAGCTTTCCTTCAGCTGACATTCTTCAACACAATGCTGTAGATCAGAGTCCCCTGTGGGACAACGGTGCTCGCAGGTGCAACATCATGTTGGCTCACGTTTATGGACCTTGCACCTGCTTGGTCATAGCACCACTTTTGAGAGTGTTGTCCACCTCTGCCTCGGCATCATCTCTGTAGCAAGGCCGTCCCTTCTACTTTGCAGGAGGACAATGGTTGGCTCAGCACCGAGCTGTGCGATGGACATACAAAAATTCCGAACCTTGAGCTACAGGAAGATGGGTCTCGAGGCCGCAGCGTCGCTAATTTTCACTCAACTTTTTTTTTGGTTTCGCAGACAAGAAACTGTCGGGGTGGAATGTACAGTATATATCATATTCGGTTGTCCCCAAGAAAAAGGAAGATTTTGATCCCTATTGTGTTTGTCGTTTGTTTTCTGGACAAGGTTGGCAGCTTCTTTCTATGTATCTTGACGAGTCCCTCAGGCCTCAGGCTTCAGCTACGCCGATGAACTCGGTGATAAATCATCATTTATTCAAACTGAACTTCATCTCCCAGTCTACGGAAAACAATAAGGTATATTCTGCATGTAGCTGTAAAATATATCATCAGATATCTAGATTGCACAGAATGCTGAATACCGAATGAAAATGTTACGACACCAGTGACTGTACCTGCCCCGAGTTGAGGACGTTGAGAGTCTTCAACACCTTTCCCCTAAACTTCCTAGAGCCATACATTAGGTAGGGTTCAAACTCTTGCCTTGCTTTGTCGATATGTGGGCCTGTCTGTCCTTCGAAAATGTTGCCTAGTAATAACAAGAACTCGTCGACGATATAAGCAGGGTAATAGCCATCAAACTCCCAGTGACGTGAGATGGCAATATCGAGAATGAGCTTTTGTGTTCCAAGCGAGTCTTTGTGCTTGCTCCAGTCAGAAGTAATGGCCCGAAACGTGCCCGTGTATAGTGCAGAGTAGGATTCCTTTAGAGATGTAGATAACAGCTGCTTGAGGGCAAGGAAGAAAAGCTCGACTGTAAAGCCAAGCCCGCCTCCATCACGCAAATCCTGCAGACGCCACGACTGTCGCTGCATCTCATCTCCCCGCCAACGGGAAACGCGGGAATTTTCCAGGTTCTTCAGCAGCTCTTTGTATGCATCGGCATCCCCTTGTCCTTCGAGAATATTGCGGAGTGTCAGGGCAGGGGAGCACATGCTCTCGAGAGTCTGCCCTGGGCATATGAATTGCAATTTATGACGATAGGAGGACAGTTCGGCAAGGCGGCTGAAGGGGATAGGCCCTCGATGCTGGAGGTGGAAGTCATCGAGAACGCCAGGAAATTGGGAAATGATTTGGTGAGATTCGTCGTTGATAGCATTTTGCGTGCTAAATATCACATGATCTATCCCTTCAAGGACAGTTTCGATTTTGATTTGCTCCAGCTCTGAGATGTCAGATTCGTGGCCACGGATGATTTCCTTTACTTCTTCTGTCAGGTCTTCTGTCCCGCACAGAGCATAGTATAACCTTCCTAGACAATCGTCTGCTTTCTTGAGAGTCTCGTCAATCTCCTGAGCAGCTGCCAGGGTCCGGGCGTCGTCGTTACCAATGCCACCTTCCCACGATCCCAACGTGTCTCTCGCCCAAATCGGCACACGCCCGTTGTCTTTCAGAATCGGTCGAATGGCCACGAGTGAAAGCAAGGTCCAGCGCATCACGAACAACTCGTCCGTTCCTTCCAACGACAATTCCCGTATCTTTTCCCTTCTACCGATATCTCCAACCAGTTTCGAAATGTCTCCAAACCAGGCAAGTTTTGCGTTAGCACAGCATACAAGTGATGCAGCGGCCTCGATACAGGCACGCGTTTGCTTCCGCCATAAACCATCGTTTGCAAAAAGTCCATGGTTCTTGCATATCTCTGTTGAGCGGGCGACACGTGTACTGAGCTCGTACACAACACTCTCTTCTCGGATATGCGCAGCGATAGAGTGCGGATGAACATTAGGTGGATGTGGTATAGGTGAGCATGTCGTTGCATGGGTAGGGGGATGACGGGGAGTGGGTTTCCTAACCAGGTGAATGATTGGCCTAAGGACTCTGCGGATGCTCCAAGACGATGAAGGTTGGTGAGCTATTGTATCCCTATGTGTTCTCGCAACAGGTTCATCCTGGCTTTGGTCCTCACTCTCGTGGCGTTTGCCCACCCCCTTCCAGACTTCTGTGCCCCAGTCCGTGTTGAACGAGCCAGGTATAGCTGGTAAAAACTTTTCCATTTCCGCATCTTCCGTCAGATTGTCAATCAGCCATTGGATTGCCCGTTCGTCTCGGTCCTTGCGTGCCTCCGTCTCTTCCATTGCGAGCTGCATCTGTCCCTGTGCCATGTTCGAGTCCACATATTTCACTTCTCCATCGGATTCGTGATCCCTGAATCTCCGGCCATGCAACTTCTGGATCAAATACCAGAGAATGCCGGAAAATATATTCTGGTAGGGCGATTGCGGATATATGATTGGCGCAAATATCATAAAGATGTACAGCAGGCCGCTGACGCCGATGGGAACAATGGTGCTTAGAGCAACTTTTGTGTTGGTATTTAGTAGCGAGTCGCCGAGCCCTGCAAAGAATAGAAACAGGGAGGCGTGGAGAAATCCAGGGACAGCCTCAGCCACCTTCGGCATGTACCACCTTTCGCATCCATCATACAAGTACTGCCGAAGTCGGGAACTCTTCAGAGGATTGTCATACCGTTGGAAGATGTGCATATAATTGCGCACCCATTGTTGAACAAGGATCGCCAGGAGTGCTGCCAGAAGGCTAAAGGCGAGGGCCATGAACCAGAAAAAATTAACACGGACATCAGATGCCGATGGATTGGATGGTGGGAAAGGAGGTGGTGGGGAGGAAGGAATGGCAACCTGTGGGGCGATTGAGGATAGTTGCACGGAGATCTGAGAGAGGATGGTGGAGTGTTGTCGGAGGTAATAGATGGTTTCATCTGCAGGGCTCGGTTTCAGGTCGTGTTTGCTATCGACTACGAATGCTGTAAGAGCAGCAGAGAATAAACCAGCCTGTGGTGCCACGCATCAGCATAACCAAGTCCATAATGGGGGCATGGACAGAATATGAACTGACGAATATAAGGGCACTCTCCATGCCCTCTTTGAGGGTATCGATTCGGGCGTCATCATGGCTCTTGGCTTCATCTCTGTAGAGTTTCCAGAATTCGTTGGCACTGCCGTCAAAGTCCCCAATCATGCGGGGTTCTTCAGATTCGGTATTGCGAGGACCAGGGTCAAGAATTGGAATACTAGCCACAGCTATATTTGTATTTGTCAGGTCATTGAGATCTCTACAATCGTGAGGAAACACGCACGAATCTGTGCCTCTGTCCGAGATAGCCTATCGCTGGTAGTATGGCTGGCATCACCGCGGCTGCAGGACTGGTTGATGTTCATCTCAGGGGCGTCGCTTCCCCCCCCGGATCCTGTAACAGAATAAAATACAAAATAATCGTCTCGGGATGCGACAGCAAGGCAACATGGGACGCACCTTCAGCCTGTGAGACAACTGACTGTGCCTCGTCGTTGATATCTTGGCCAGTAGACACCGACCGCAGTGAACTTGCAATACTGCTGGTGTGTGGCACAACGATATCCATTTCATGCGTCTCGACTCCTCCCACCTCTTCCTTGCGAGCCGTTACAACTTCGACGGCGATGAGAAAGAGGGAAAAACGCACCGGCATGTGGCGCGGCCTGGGCAACTTGTTGAGCCTCGAGATCGATGACAGAGCTCATGATGTGAGGTCCTGGCAACTGTCAAAAAACGAGGATGAGAGATTTGTTGTGTAAGATTGGTCACGGAGAGTGGGAATGGGGGGAAAGTGAGAGCGTGGGACAGTCGACACGAGGGTGAAAACCTAAACAACTGAATGGGGTAGTCATCCTACGCCAACCGCACTCGGATAATAGCATTCTCGCGCTGATTGCGCTGATTGATGGTGGCGGCTGAACTCATGTAATTCCGGTTCCTGATGGATTGGAGGATGACGCAAACTCCGAACATTAACTTAGTCTCTCCGGCCCGAGGAGGAAGGCACAGATACAGTACAGTACCCACAATCACTAGTCTATATAACAGTCCAGTCCCACTCGCATGGACCTCTTCCCATTTGCATCATGACAAGGCGGGCGTATGCAAATACCTCCGATACCCCTGCTCCCGTTTTGGCCAAGGAAAATAATACCTTGGGTCCGCGCAGCGGACGGAATAGCTGTGACAACGTCCGCAGATAATTGGTGTGTCCTGCGCGAGTGACGGTGGGTGCGATTGACGTTGAGGCTGTTGAAGTTGACATCGTCGACGCCGACAGCGAGTGATACGATCTGTGATTGAAAATTGTGAAGCCTCAGCCTGTATGCGTCGAGTTCACTGTGCTGTTGGGCAGGAGATGAATCGATGAAGTCTAACACAGCCCCTTCTGAGACAGCAGAACTAGGCACGAGGTCGGTCTTGTTTCCGACGGTGACAAGACAGCATCCTTCCATTCATCATCGCCAAGAGGTCTGCACGCGCAAAACTCTGACCACCAACAGTTGAGAGTACGCAGGGTCTCGGGCTGATTGACGTTGAAGATGAAGATGACGGCATCCGCTCCACGAAAAAAATGAATATGCAGAAGAAAGGGATGAAAAGCGTTCTTGTCCGGCAGTATCGTATGGTCATGTAAGCGATGGCGGTAGAATGGCGGTAGAGGAGAGTTCTGGCTTGGCTGCGCGTTGCCTTAAGGCTGTGACTACGCTTATGTATAGTAGCTGCGACCTCAGGGGTACCGGCGATGGCAATTGAATGGAGAAAGATGTAAGCATAAAGTAGACTAAAAGGAGATGAAAATAAGAGCGTACAGCTGCCACATGGTAAGTCAGCAGCGTTGAGTCAATAGGTGTTGTTCGAGAGCATGAAATGAGGGGAATAGGAAAAAGGAAATATGAAAAGGACAGGATGCTCCGGCCCGAGGAAGGCACACAAGGCCACAATACGTAGAGTCGACAGCGTGTGAATTTCACATGTTGATGTGTTGAGGGTATTGAAATACTGTTCAGTGTTTCAAAATAATCCATTCATCGTGTTTTCCTCGTACTGTACTGAACTGAAATTCATGGTTTTCGGACTTTACAGTGGCCCGGGCGCGGTTTATTACCACCGGGACGCTCACTTGTTATAAAACTGCCCTACCTCCCGCTCCCTCCTCATTCATCGTACGTCCCATCATGATGATGTTAATTATTCTTTCCATCTTCATCTTCCAAGTGTGGTCGCACCCCGTTACTGTTCATACAACCTCTGGCCGATTATTAGGAACACAAGCCGACGGAGGTATGTGTCCCTCTACACTTTGTCGCCTTATTCACCCAAGTAATGCACCGGACTAGTGGCATCCTTCAAGGGCATTGTAAGATACCCACTATAACGCGTCTAGAGTAACATGACGGAACCGTTTTGTTTAGCGCTTTGCACGCCCTCCTGTTGGAGATTTACGTTGGGAGCCTCCAGTGCCATTTGTTTCTTCTGACACTCAGAATACGACTTCCCTTGGACCATCATGCGTTCAGCAATTTCCTTTTCAATTGCAAGCTCTCACCAAGGAACTGTATCCTACACCTGCGCCACCCGAAAATGAGGACTGCCTCTACTTGTAAGCTCACTCATTAATGCATCTCGAAAGTAGCCGATGGGTCCCTGTAGGAATGTTTGGGCGCCAGCATCTAAATCGGGCCATTTGAAACCCGTCATCGTCTGGTTCTATGGCGGGTGAGATTTATTATCCCTTTTTAGACTGGTCAGCTTGAACCCAGTCTTGCAGAGGGTTTGAATTTGGACCGGCATCGGCATCACTTCCGACGTATGATGGCACGTCCTTCGCCAAAAATCAAGACGTCGTCTTTGTGTCTTTCAACTACCGTACGAACGTCTTTGGTTTCCCAACCTCACAAGAAATTTCTCCTCCGAATAACAACCTCGGTATTCTCGACCAAGAACTTGCGCTCACCTGGGTGCAAGACAACATTGCCCAGTTTGGGGGAGACAAGACCCTGGTTACACTCATGGTGCGTATGGTCCCAGGAGATATACGTCATCACACCATAGCTGACTTTGGTATTGCAGGGCCAATCTGTGGGGAGTTTGTTCGTCTCACTGGCCATCACTCGCCGGGAGCCGGGTGTCACTCCACCATTTCGTGCTGGGATCATGCTATCCGACGTGCAATTTTCTACACCCGCATCACTCAACTTCTCGCTATTCGATGCGTTTGCGACTGCGATGGGATGTGGGCAGCCACCAGGCCCGGAGCGGCTGAAATGCCTCCGCAATGTCCCAGCTTCCACTATACGAGCCTATACGAACGGCCCCGACAGTGGCCTGTTTGCTACAGGGGTGGACAAGTACGCGTTTTATCCTATCCAAGAGGAGGTACTCATGTGATTGGTAGCGTGACAGTCTTTGACGATCCGCTGCAGCGCATTCGCACAGGCCAGTTTGCCCATGTGCCCATTCTACTCGGGGATATGGAGGACGAGGGCGCCTCCCTTACGCTTAGTACGCCTGATGAGAGTCTTTCTGCATTTCTCGTAGGCCTGTTTGGTCCACTTGCAAGCTCCGTACCCCCCGATAAGGTCCGGGCGTTATACCCTGGGTTGAGCGACACACAAGTAATTGCTAGCTCAGCGCGTGACATTGTATGCCGGTGGTGCGTCTATTTATTGGCTTAATATGAATGGAAATAATAAGTGGCAATCATGCTCTCACAAAGCCCCGCAAAACTGTGGAGCGATGCATTTGTCTCAAGTGGGGTGAGGAGCGTGTTCCGGTATTCTTACGGTATGACCACAGCTGTCCCATTTATCTCTGAGAGGCAGCGTCCTGATCTGCCTGTGTACATAGGTGCAATATTCGCCGATTTGCAACCCTTACCCAATTTGGGGGCGTGGCACGGCTCAGAATGTAAGTCACCCATGTCCTGTATATCACAATGACGAGTTCTTTTACAATGGTCATCATACCTTTACTATTTCGTAGTGCCCATTCTTTTCGGAACATTCAACAGATCGACGGCCACCCCTGCAGAAGCAAAGCTCTCGAAGAGCCTCCAGACTGCATTCGCAAACTTTGCGAAAAATCCAAACTCGTCGCCGGCGCCTCATTGGCCCCCGTACGAACCCGAGGTTTCGGGGAAATCAGTTACTCCCACCCTTGCTAAAATTGCGTATCAAGGAAATGTGGACTTTGGAAACTTTATCCAACCTGTTCAACCCAATTCCGAAGTAAGCACGCGAAATGATGATGCAGAATTCGGTTTGTTTATTTATGAATTTCTCGTCCATAAACAGGATGGACCGTGCGATGTATGGGACTCCTTTTTAGATTTCCGCCCCTAAAAAGCAAAAGCTCGCGGCCTCTGCATGATATTATTCGTGTAGAGCGAGTAGAGGGCATTCTTCAGTTGGTGGCACCGTCACTTGGTGCGCAAGACAGTAAATCGGTTTTGTATATCTTCGCCTTCAGATAGTTCGGATAATCATACACGGACGGACGTACACTGTACATTCATTTACCTTTCCTTCTGACATTCTTCAACACCATGCTCTAGATCACGGTCCCCTTGGGACGACGGTAGGCGACATGGCACGTGCACCTGGCCGCTCGGCCGTTTACATACATTTGGGTGCGGTTTTTCGCTTATGCTTGTGTCAATTCGAGCTTCTCTCTCTTTGGTTCGGCCTCTTTTTTAGCCTTATGATACTTGCTTTGGTTTCATGTTCCTCTGTATCTGTTCATACTGCCATCACGGTGTGTACCTGGCTAGACACCATGCGTGTGCATCTAATTGAAGAACTCTGGTTAAATTCATCTTCCCTTCCGTGATATCATTACCCCAGCCAATTGGTTCCTGTACGTATAGCGGATAATTCTTACGCTTTCCCCTGTTTTTCTCCAAAACCGTACTAATTGATTTCCCCGTCGTTCAGGACCGTTCTATGTAATTAACTGCGGCATGTTGCGTTGTGCCTTCAGATACAATATAATGGCAAGGCAACCCAACCCACGCCACTCACTCCCGCCTCCCGCACCCACTCGATGGCTGGCTCGATGACATTTCTTTGTTCATACTAATTTCGACTGCGTTTAGGTCACTGTGATGACGCTGAGAGAGTGCTTGCGGTAGGTGAACTTGAAGCATTGAGAGCTTGAAGCTCGAAACCATGAGAAGCATGGAATAGAGCGTGCCCGCGAATTTAAGGGGAATTTTTCTGTTCAGTCATTTGTTTTGTTGCGAAGGCCAAGGCCAATGTGAGTATATGATAGCAAGCGATGGCCCTGTGTTGACAAGGTGATGTCATAATTGGAGCTGCAAATCAGGGAGCCGCAAATACCTTCAGGAAACGCGACAACTACAAGGTGACTGGAATAATGACAAGGGTTTGCATGAAGAGGCGAAGACAGTGCACGTGACTGGTCCAGTGAAGCCTCCCGGGCCGCCCGTCTTCAAAACTTGAACTGCCCAGCCTGAGCCGCCATCTACTATATCGAGAAGAGTAGGACAGCGTAGACATCCCGAGAGAGAACGCGCTCTTCGCTCTCCTACAACACCGAACACAGCGCCTAGCCCACGGATCTTACTCGTGCACCACCGCCACCACCACCACCGCCGTGAGTGGCATCAAAGCCACACCGTCATCTATTGTACTGTTCCAAGGACAGACCCCGCACAGCGTCGACGGCGCCATAGAGAACGCGCTCTTTGCTCTCCTACAACACTGAACACAGCGCCTAGCCCACGGATCTTACTCGTGCACCACCGCCACCACCACCACCGCCGTGAGTGACATCAATGCCACACCGTCATCTATTGTACTGTTCCAAGGACAGTCCCCGGCGCACAGCGACAACGGCCCCATAGAGAACGCGCTCTTCGCTCTCCTACAACACTGAACACAGCGCCTAGCCCACGGATCTTACTCGTGCACCACCGCCACCACCACCACCGCCGTGAGTGACATCAATGCCACACCGTCATCTATTGTACTGTTCCAAGGACAGTCCCCGGCGCACAGCGTCGACGGCCCCATAGAGAACGCGCTCTTCGCTCTCATGGTCTACAGCACCTCGGCCGACACTGGCATTGTCCTCACAACCCACTCTTTCGAGAAGACATCTCACTCAGCATGGACGTCGAGAGAGAGAACGCGCCGCCCCATCAGGATTCAGGAAGATGACACTTGGCTCAATTGAGTGTATTTGGCCGCACTGGGAAAATATGCCAAGACGCGTCACGCCCCCAAATACAATTATTGATGCCTTTGCCAACTGTCCCAAAATTGTTGTTTGCCAATACCACCAATCTTCGCGCCAACTACACTGCCAACTCGACTGGAAAACCTCGATCGCCTTCATGGTGGGAAACACCCGTCATCCGTGTCTTCGTCTTCCTGTAGCAGTACTTCTTCACTGCGTCTACTTCTACTGTGCATACAACAAGACCATATTATTACGATGTGCCGGTAGGGCTGCCAACTGTACCGTATACGGCTACGGGCTATCATGGGCACGAAATATGGGCGCGAGACGATTTGTCCGGATCAAAATACAAGTCACTGTAGGGAACTTGTTATCCGTGTGCTCTCGGGACGCGCTCAGGGGAAGTGAGTCATACGGTTGGCAGTCCTGTGTGCCGATTGTGATCGTGATGCTTGATGGCTTCTTAGGGCGCGGTTTCCTAGTCAGTCACTACCTGGACGCTCACTTGTTATAAAACTGCCCCACCTAATCCCGCTCACTCCTCCATCGTATGTCCCATCATCATGATACTTATAGTTCTTTCCATCTTCATCATCCAAGTGTGGTCGCAAACCATTACTGTTCATACAACCTCTGGCCGATTATTAGGAACACAAGCCGACGGTGGTATGTGTTCCCTCTACACTTTGTCGCCTATTCACCCCAATTAATGCACTGGAATAGTGGCATCCTTCAAGGGCATCGTAAGATACCCACTAGCATGTCTGGAGTACAGTAACATGACAGAGATGTTTTACTTAGCGCTTCGCACGCCCCCCTGTTGGAGATTTACGCTGGGAGTCTCCAGTGCCATTTGTTTCTTCTGACACTCAGAATGCGACTTCCCTTGGACCATCATGCGTTCAGCAAATTTCTTTCCTAGGGCAAGCTCTCACCGAGGAATTGTATAACACACCTGCGCCACCCGAAAACGAGGACTGCCTCTACTTGTAAGCTCACTCATGAATGCATCTCGAAAGTAGCCGATGGGTCACTGTAGGAATGTTTGGGCGCCAGCATCTATATCGGGCCCTTTGAAACCCGTCATCGTCTGGTTCTATGGCGGGTGAGAATTATTATTCCTTTTTAGACTGGTCAGCTTGAACTCAGTCTTACAGAGGGTTTGAATTTGGCACGGCATCCCTTCCGACGTATGATGGCACGTCCTTCGCAAAAAATCAAGATGTCATCTTTGTATCTTTCAACTACCGTACGAACGTCTTCGGTTTCCCAACCTCACAGGAAATTTCTCCTCCGAATAACAATCTCGGCCTTCTCGACCAGGAACTTGCGCTTACCTGGGTGCAAGACAACATTGCCCAGTTTGGGGGAGACAAGACCATGGTAACACTCATGGTGCGTATGGTCCCCAAGAGATGTACTCCATCACACCATAGCTGACTTTGGTATTGCAGGGTCATTCTGCAGGGTCTTGGTCCGTCTCAATGGCCATCACCCGCCGGGAGCCGGGTGTCGCTCCACCATTTCGTACTGGCATCATGCTATCCGGCCTGCAATTTTCTATATCCCCAGTACTTAACTTCTCTATATTCGATGCGTTTTCGACTGCGATGGGATGTGGGCAGCCACCAGGCCCGGAGCGGCTGAAGTGCCTCCGCAATGTCCCAGCTTCCACTATACGAGCTTATACGAATGGCCCCAACAGTGGCCCGTTTATTCCAGGGGTCGACAAGTACGCGTTCTATCCTACCCAAGAGGAAGTACTCATGTGATTGGTAGTGTGACAGCCTTTGACGACCCGCTGCAGCGCATTCGCACAGGCCAGTTTGCCCGTGTGCCCATTCTACTCGGAAATATGGAGGACGACGGCACCGCCTTTACGTATAATACGTCTGAGAGTCTTTCTACATTTCTCGCAGACCAGTTTGGTTCACTTGCAAGCTCCGTACCTCCCGACAAGGTACGGGCGTTATACCCTGGGTTGAGCGACCCACAAGTAATCGCTGGCATAGCGCGTGATTTTATATTCCGGTGGTGCGTCTATTTATTGGTTTAATATGAATGGAAATAATAAATGGCAATGATGCTCTCAAATAGTCCCACAAAACTGTGGAGCGATGCATTTGTGTCAAGTGGGGTCAGGAGCGTGTACCGTTATACTTACGGTACGACCACAGCAGTTCGATTTATCTCTGAGAGGCGCCGTACTAATCTGCTTATGCATATAGGTGCAATATTCGCCGATATGCAGCCCTTACCCAATTTGGGGGCGTGGCATGGCTCAGAATGTAAGTCACCCATGTCCCGTATATCAGAATGACGAGTTTTTATTATAATGATCATCATACGTTCACTATTTCGTAGTGCCCATTCTTTTCGGAACATTCAACAGATCGACAGCCACCTCTGCTGAAGTAGAACTGTCGAAGAGCCTCCAGACTGCATTCGCAAACTTTGCGAAAAATCCGAACTCGTCGCCGGCGCCTCATTGGCCTCCGTACGAACCCGAGGTTTTGGGGAATGCATTTACTCCCACCCTTGCTAAAATTGCATACCAAGGAAATGTGGACTTTGGAAACTTTGTCCAACCTGTTCAACCCAATTCCACAGTAAGCACACGAAATGACGATGCAAAGTTCAGTTTGTTTATTTATGATTTTCTCGTCCATTAACAGGATGGACCGTGCAATTTATGGGACGGTTTTTTGGATTTCCGCCCCTGAAAAGCTCGCGACCTCTGCATGATACTATTCGTGTAGAGCGAGTAGAGTTTCTCTCACTTTGATTTTGCTTCTTATGATACTTGCTTCGGTTTCATGTTCCTCTGTATCTTCAACAAACCTGTTCATGCTACCATCACAGTGTGTACCTAGCTAGACACCATGCGTGTGCATCTAGTAATTGTATTGAAGTACTCTGGTTAAACTCATCTTTCCTTAGTGATTCCTCTACATGATACCCAGCCGATTGGTTATTTGTACGTACAGCGGAGAATCCTTCCGCTCTCCGGTGTTTTTCTCCAAAACCGTGCTAATTGATTTCCCCATCGTTCAGGCCTGTTCAGGGCTGATATGGCTGTTCGGCGGGATATTTTTCGTTACAGTAATGTGAGCAAAAATGCATGGTGTGAACTTCTGTGCACGTGACTGGTCCTGTTCGACTCGATAGTTGGCTTGGCCTGGCCAAACATATTACGTTTAACATTTCATACACACATGGCATGCATGTAGCGAGAGGAAAAGAGAGGGCGATGCTCTACCACAGCATTAATATTGCGCGTACTGTCCCAGCCACGCACGATAGCTGAGGAGCGCCTGAGCAGTGGCATCAAGAACGGTGAACTACAGTGGGCTCCAAAACCATTGCAATGTTTGGCCATTTTTGGCTGGGTGCGATGTGGTGCTTGACAGAGCGGGAATCACGCTTATGGCTGGCAGGGTAGAGTAAAGTACTTGATCTTGGCTTTCTAATGGTGTTTTGATCATATTATTTGACCAAACAGTTATGAAGATATGCCCTTTCTAAACTAGGGTTACCATTGCAACGGTTTTGGAGCTGTTGTAAATATTCAAATATTTGAAGTGTGCAACGTAGCACTTAATATACTGAGAATGGTGTTTAGTGTAAACAGAATTAAGTAAAGTATTTGGTCTTAGCTTTCTAATTGTGTTTTAATCATATGATTTGACCCAATGGTTGTAAATATATGCCCAGTTTAATTTAGTGTATTTATTGTAATTGTCACCGCCACGGATTGTAGCAGTCAACAAGACTCTATGCTGCGCGATGTCACTAGACAAGCTAAGGCTAGGCTGCCTTAGAGTAGCTTTGAGTAGAGAGTTACTCGCCTCCCAGTTAACTTTAGGGAGACCCCTCTGTGAAGTAGAAGAGAACGCAATATGGTATTGAGACAGGAGACTCAACTTGCCCTATCTTAGGCGCAGTCGGCACTCCTTAAGTACTACTCAGACCGTACAAACGACTACAAAACATCAAGCCACGAACATGCAGTAACAGCACCCATCAAGCCACTAACACAAGGTAACAACGCGTATCAGAGGCAGTCCATCAGAACTATCGTACATGCAGCAACAGCAAGGCGTACCACTGGGCCGGTTCCCAGAACTTACCCCGGTCCGTAGGGCATACAAGCTAGCCCCACACCAAGAGCCGGTATTGGTGATCATTATCTAAATAGCAAAGCAGTCACATGGGCCCCCATCATGCCCCAATGCGGGATTCAGATACTGACAGAACATATACCCCGTTACATCACCCCTCTCATTACATAGGGCGTCCACGCCCTCCACGTCCTCGTCGTCCGAGTTGTGGTTGGTAGTGACGAGGCCTGCGCTCACCAGCTCGTCCCACGAGAGATTGCAGATGCGAGACTTGGTCATGGACGCAGGCACCTTGGAGCCGGAACTTGCAGAGTTCCCTTGCCTCGACAAGGCCCTGGAGCTCCTGTTCAAGGAGATCCAGGTGGGTTCGTGTGTCGCGGACGTGGTCGTTGAGCTCGCGGAAGCGGAGGACTTCTGCCAAGAGCCCCCAGTTGTCGAGGTCAGCAACGGCGTTGCGGAGGACCCCGAACTGGGACTCGGTCCCTGTGAGGATAACCCGGGCCCAGGCCGGAAGAGGGGACGCCGGTGCTTCATAGTCATAGCTGGGAGTGGCGTAGACCTCTGCAATATATGGTTGGTCGCTGGGTCCGTCTTGGCTGGTGTACCCAGCAACGCGTCCATCGTCGAGCTGTTTGATCCACTTGGCCGGTTGTGAGAGTCCATTCCCGCATGGAATGGCAAAGCCTGGAAGCTTTCCATCGTTGTCGACGTACCCTGAGGGCGGGCGGCCATAAGGGGCCTCGTATTGCTCCAACTGCGTCTTGAGGCGAGTGATCCGTCCTTGGGCTCGATTTCGTTCTGCAAAGGCCTCAGTCTCCTGCTTCCGGAGGGTGGT
The DNA here is from genome assembly GCA_963926505.1 of Russula olivacea. NCBI lineage: Eukaryota > Fungi > Basidiomycota > Agaricomycetes > Russulales > Russulaceae > Russula > Russula olivacea. Next base: position 1,620,175 of record OZ004884.1, read on the forward strand.
GACGAGGCCCTCAGCAACCCCCCTGAGAGTAATGGCATCGAGATCGGGGTAGTTGGCAAGGGTGCTGGCGGCGGTACCAGGGGAGAGGGGTTGAGGGACGCATTGTTGTGGAGTAGGGAAGGCAGGGGGCGGCGAGTTGCGAGGGGACTGGTCGGGCGATTCACAGGAGTGGTCGATTGAGACATCGGACATTTTGCTGGGTTTTTAAGAGCCGTAGGGATGGTGGAAGGGACAATTGTAGTTGCGACAGAAATGCGAGTGTGTTGACTTGTGGGAGCGGTCCAGTCTAGTCTCCCAATAGAACCGGAAGTGACGCGGCGATTCGTTCAGTTTGAAGATAAAGGGGCCGCTGAAGATAGGGAGATGGCGTATGGCTTGGCTGGCAGCTTGCTGGTGTCGTACTTGCTGCTTGAAGAGGCATCTGGGGCGATGGGACATGCCCTTATCAGCTGTATTAGCCTCCCTTTTATCCTTTCCTCGGGTTGGCGCCTTTGATAAGACTTGACAAGGTCTGGAGCGTGCACTTGATCAGCTGGTTCCCAGGTGTTGTCACTCTCGGGGTATCCCTTCCATTTAATCAGGTATTGCAGGCGTCGTGCCCTCCCTTGACATCAGTGGCTGAGGACACGCTCCACTTCATACTCCTCTCCGCCATCCACGAGGTCAGGTGGGGGACGGGAGAAGTTAGGTCCATGGGAGTCCGTTTCTCGGTACGGGGATAGGAGAGAGGCGTGGAAGACATCATGTATCCCCCATGACGTCGGCAGTTCGATCCGGTAGGCCACGGGGCTGATTTCTTTAGTCACTTTGAAGGGTCCGTACCGCTTAGGGGCTAGTTTCGATTTTTGATAATGGAGTTTGAGGTGGGTTGCCTCGAGCCAGACCTCGTCTCCTATCTTGTACCTTGCTTGGATGGTTCCCGTTTTGCGCCCCAATTGATTGATGGCGTCGATTGCTCTGGCTCGGTTTTCCATCAGGAGTTCTACCCTTCTTTGGGCCGCCTCGTTGTTGGAGGGGGGTGTCATGGGTGGAACTAGGGTTGTCTCGTGCCCTAAGAGGATCTGATTGGGCGATAGCCCAGTTGTCACGTTTTGTCTGTTGTTATGCACTGCTGAGGCCAGAGCTAGCCATTGGGTCCAATCTTCTGGGGATGCTGAGGTGACCAGTCGCAGGTATTGTTCTACCCATTGGTTCTTTCTTTCTGATATGCCGTCTGTTTGCGGGTGGAAGGCCGACGACAGGTTCTGCTGAATCCCTAGTTTCTCGCTGAGGGCCCTTTCGAAGTGTGATGTGAATCTCGGGTCGCGGTCGCTGATCACCTTGTTTGGCAGTCCGAACCATCTGTATACATGGTCTAGGTATAGTTGGGCAATCCCCAGGCCTGTTATTGTAGTAGCGCAGGGGAGGAACACGGCTGCTCGGGAGCATCCATGATCCACAATGGTAAGGATGGCGTCTTTGCCTCTGTGAGCCGGGAGGCCCGTAATTAGGTCCATCGCCACTTGTTGGAAGGGGAGTGTGCCTTCCTTGGTTGGGATGCGATAGAGGGGGGTTTTCTGCCGGTGCGTAAGGATTTTATTCTGCTGGCAGTTGGCGCATCCTTCGATGTATTTTCTTATCCATGCGTCCATGCCATTCCAGTGGGTGATCTGCTTGGCTTTTCATATTGTCTCGTCCCTCCCCGGGTGTCCCGCCATTGTGTGGTCATGTACGAGGGTCATGATGGATCTCTTGCGTTCCTCGCTGATATCCTTCTTTGCAGTAGCTGCTATGGTTGCGAATCGTTCGGGGGGGATTAGCATCATGTTTTGGTTGTCTTCCTTTCCTTGGTCCGCTCCAGGTGGTCGAGATAGTGCGTCGGGGGGCGTGTTGGCCTTGCCCGGGATGTCACAGCCGCGTCTAACGACATGGAACTTAGAGGACAACTGGTATACATCGTGTATACAGTGGGACAGAAGAGCAGGTTACAGCCTCCAAGTACTGTTAGGAGACCCTGCTATAGCACAAATGGACGAGAAGAAAGGGGAAACTGATATTGAGCCCCTGGGGCTGTCAAGAGCTACAGTAGGTAGGTAGACAGGAGACTCAACTTGGCCTTCTCTAGGCACAATGAGTCCTCCTTATATGCTACTACAGGCAGGGGTGGGAAAGTAGGAATAAGGTTCAGGGCAAAGGGTTCCTAGGGCATAAGGCCAACAGGAGGCATACATCAGGCGAACAGGAACAGGGTGTAAGAGAGGTAAACACGGGGCAGATAACAGAAGGCACAGAGGACACTGGACAGGTGATGCCTTGAGACATGAGGTAGTCGTGAGGCGTACAGAAACTGGATAGGAACAGGGCGACGATAGGAATAGAGGGTGGGACACGGGATAGATAAGAGATACCGACGACAAGGCAAACACGGGGTCCTGGCTTGGGCAACGGACAATCATGTGGGGCCAGGTTGCAACGAGGACGATAAGGGAGTTCAAGGTGGGTCAGAAAAGGGGTCTCGACCGCACAGAAAGCAGGGCTCTAGGCTATGGGCAGCCTTCCATGCATGCTGCCAATACGCGGGGTTGTGCCAAGGGGGTGGCGGATCGAACGACGGTTTCACGGGATGTGTTTGATCTCATAATCGTATTCTTGTAGGTTGGCATGCCATCGAGCCATGCGTCTGTTCAGGTTCCTTGGGGATTTCCAATATTGGAGGTTGGCGTGGTCCGTAAGGATGGTGAAGGGTTCTTTGGTCCAGCCTAAGTATTGTCGCCAGTGTGTTAGGCTTTTCATCACGGCTAGCAACTCCCTTTCATAGATGTCATAGTTCCTTTCCGTAGGAGTGAATGTCGCTGAATAGTATGCGATAGGGTGTAAAGTTGGTTTGCGTCTTTTGGCGAGTGTGGGTGTGGTATGTCCTCCCTCCTGCGAGAGCATGGCGCCCATGCCATAGGCCGATGCGTCAGTCTGTAGGTAGAATTGTTTGTTGAAATCCGGTTGGGTAAGGACTGGTGCCGCGCACATCCTGTCCTTGAGTTCGTCGAATGCTTGTTGTTGGGCTGTCCCCCAGTGCCAATCCGGGTTTTTCTTGGTGAGGTCTAATAGTGGTCGAGCGATTTTTGAGTAGTTCGGCACGAAGTATCGGTAATAGCCCGTGAATCCTAAGAATTGTCGTACTTCGGTGGGATTTGTCGGTGGTTGCCAGTTTCTTACGCCTTTTAGTTTGTCGGGGTCCATGCGTAGGCTGTTGTTCCCTACTATGACGCCTAGGTAGTCGATCTCTTTTTTCTCGAATGTGCATTTTTCTGGTTTAAGGTAGAGGTCGTTTTCCTTCAGCTTCTGTAGTATGTGGTTGGTGTAGGCCCTATGCCTAGCTCGATGTTGTTCTTCCTCTTCCCCTTTGTCCGGCTTTGTATGGATGGCTATATCATCCATGTAAACCGATAGCCATCCCTGAGCCACTTCTTTCCGGAAGATAGTGTTCATCATCATTTGGAATGTTGCTGGTGAATTCGTAAGGCCGAAGAACATGACCGTAGGTTCGAATAGCCCTTCCGGAGTTAGGAAGGCCGCCTTCCATTCGTCCCCTTCTCGGATTCTGACGTTGTTGTATCCCCATCGCACATCAAACTTTGTGAATAAGGTACAGCCGCTCAGGCGGTCAATCGTTTGAGGGATAAGGGGGGACACGTTGCGGTTTTTCTTTGTCCATTGATTCAGGGGGCGGTAGTCTTGGACGGGGCGTAACTTGCCATCCTTCTTTTTAACAAAGAAGAAGTTGGCCGCGTATGGGCTCCACGACTCGCGTATGGTGCCTCTTTTGAGGTGTTCGGCAACGAATTTATGCACCTCTTGTATTTCTTCTCGTGTGAGGGGGAGGAGTCGTCCTGGTAGTGTTTTTGGCGCTCCTGGGTTTAGTTCGATGGCGTGGTCCCAGATGGTATGTGCAGGGAGTCTTTGGGACTGTTCTTCATCGAAGACCTTCCCGTGTTGGTGATATTGCTTTGGGATCGTTGGGTGGACGGTGACTCCTCCTATGTAGTACTGGTCGGGAGCAGGCTTACGAGGGATGTTCCTGTTTCTCGGGACGAATACTGCCTTTTTTGCGTCGTCTGCTCGGAGTATCATGGGGAGTTGGGTGTGGTCAATCCATCCTCGTTTCCAGTCAATGTTAGGTTGCATCGCGGCAAACCATGAGTATCCTAGAATGGCTTTGTGCTCACCCAAGTCCGACAGGAAGAACCTGAGCTTTTCGCTTTTTATCCCCGTTCGAACGGTGAGGTCCACGTAGAATCGTAGTTCCCCGCTCTTGTTCTCGGTTCCGTCGACGTTGAATAACTTCCGTGGTTGAGGCAGCGCTTTGATGGGCAGTCAGAGCCATCGTGCGTAGGTTAGGTTCATAAAGTTCTCCGTTGCTCCTGAATCTATCAGGGCAACGGCTTCGGCTCTTTTTGCGATTGAATGAATGAAAAATCGTATTGTCATAGATTTTCTTGAAGACATGTATACATTTTCGTCGCTACTGTGCCTAATCAGGGCCGATCTGATCAGGCTCATTGAAAATCCTCGGGTGCTTCCATCTCCTTGGCCAGCTGGCCCTTCTCCTCCATGCTTAGTGAGGTTAGTTCAGCTTTCAGGGCGGCTACGCAGTTTTGGGACGGTTCGCTTTCTTGATAGAGGGTTTCTTCTTCTTCGTTGAAGTCGATGAGGTTGGCTCTGGTCTGTTTGTTTGGGCAGGCTCGTGCCATGTGGCCTGTTTGTCCGCAGCTAAAGCACGCTCCCGTGAACTGGCGTTTCTGGTCCGTTTGGGCAGTGTTAGCCCTGGGGCACCAGGGGCCGTTGGTGTTGTTTCGTTGGGGCCATTGCCTTCCTTGGTTCGGGGAGAAGCCTCTGCCCCTTCCTCGGTTGTAGGGTGTTCTGGTCTTGCTCAGGTCCATGGGTACTGCCTCGTTGTTCATGGACCGTGGGGCATTGGATGAGTTGTAGGAGGGGCGCGATTGCTGCCCTTGGTAGTTCTGCTGGAAGAAGGGTCGTCGTTGGGTGTTGCCTCCTGGCTGAGTTACGGGTTTGCCTCCCAGGATCCTATCCAAGAAGACCCTGTTCTTCATAGCCTCGATCGCCCTGTCCTTCATCGTGATGTAGCCGGGTGCTTGGCCGGGTTGCAGGATGATGTCCGAGAGTATAGAACGCGTGAGGCCTTTCTGAAACAGGTGTATGGTTTCTGGGTTCCCTGCCATGTAGCCGGCTTTCCTGGCGAGTTCCTCGAATTTGGAGATGTATTCGTCTATCTCTGGGTATTTCATCTTTAGGTCTTCTAGCGCGATTCGGGATTTCTCCTCTCGCTGGGTGTCCTGGAACTGCTGTTCGAACTGCACTAGGAACTGTTCCCATAGTGCAGGGATGTTGTCCTGTTGGGGAAGGTCTGCTGCCCACGCCCCTATGTCCTTGGCCCACTCGGCGACTCTGGGTCCTTTCAAGTGGGTGAGGGTGAAGTGTATTTTCTTCTTTGGGGAGTCAAATCCCGCTACATCCTCGTTCAGGCGCAGGTATGCTTTGACTTCCTCGATGAAGTCGTCTGCTTTGGTTCTATCCCCATCGAATGTGTGGGGGAGTGTTCCCATCGTCCTGACATCTCTGGCTGGTTGGATCGGCTGTTGTCCTTGGTTGGGGTTTGGACCTCCTCCTCCGCCTCCGCCTCCACCGCCTCCTCCACCTCCGCCTCCTCCGCCTCCACCGCCGCCACCACCGCCATGGCATCGGAGGGCCTGGGCTAGCGAGGCTTGGATTTGCGTGGGAGTCATTGCGGGGGCTGGTTGGGAGGTTCCTCCTCCTCCGCCACTTCCACTTCCTCCTGTAGTGGTCCCTGTAGTGGTTCCAGTGCTGGTGGCCATTTTTGGTTTGTTAGGGGTAGGGTGTTGTGTGATGTCGAGCGATGGTATGGTAATGGTCGAGCTGCTGGCTCCTAGCGTGGACTGGGCGAGTCTTTGGCTAAATGTGAGGTTTTTGCAGACTGGGCTGTGGCATATTTGGGTGTCAAGCTCCCTTTGCTCTGCGTCGTCCACATCGTCGTCGGACTCGTGTTGACTCCTTGTATCAACGTCTACTAGGACTCCTTGCTTCGCCTTCTCCTTTGCTGGTGGGAGTTCCTGAGGCGCCTCTGGCTGGAGGTTGAACTTGTCCGCTTGTTCGAATCTGTCTCCTAGCAGGATCTTGGTTCTGTCAGGGTCTCGTGCGAGTCTGTACCAATGGTTATTGAAGAGTGCTACCGGGACTGCCTTCTTGTTTAGCTTTAACCCGTCGTTATCGCAAAATACTAGATGCGCTCGTCCTAGCTTGTTTGTGGCGACACTTTTGTCGTACTGGATTATCCTTGAATTGGGTCGATACTTGACCAGCTCGTTGTCGTCGAGCTTGTACGGGCTGTCGTCGTTATCGCTAGCCGTTTTGTTAAGAAAGTTGAGTCTAATGTCACCGCCACGGATTGTAGCAGTCAACAAGACTCTACGCTGCGCGATGTCACTAGACAAGCTAAGGCTAGGCTGCCTTAGAGTAGCTTTGAGTAGAGAGTTACTCGCCTCCCAGTTAACTTTAGGGAGACCCCTCTGTGAAGTAGAAGAGAACGCAATATGGTATTGAGACAGGAGACTCAACTTGCCCTATCTTAGGCGCAGTCGGCACTCCTTAAGTACTACTCAGACCGTACAAACGACTACAAAACATCAAGCCACGAACATGCAGTAACAGCACCCATCAAGCCACTAACACAAGGTAACAACGCGTATCAGAGGCAGTCCATCAGAACTATCGTACATGCAGCAACAGCAAGGCGTACCACTGGGCCGGTTCCCAGAACTTACCCCAGTCCATAGGGCATACAAGCTAGCCCCACACCAAGAGCCGGTATCGGTGATCGTTATCTAAATAGCAAAGCAGTCACATGGGCCCCCATCATGCCCCAACGTGGGATTCAGATACTGACAGAACATATACCCCGTTACAGTAATGGTATTTATGGTAGTTTCGGAGAATTTGTGATGTAGCGCTTGACTGAGTGAGAATGGTGCTTGGCATAGGTGATGTTAAATAAAGTATGTGATCTTGGAGTTCTAATGGTCTTTTAATCGTATGATTTGAATGAGTGGTTGTAGAGATATGACCATATTAAGCTAAGGTATCTATTGCAATAGTTTGAGCTGTAGTGTATTAGTAGTGATTCAATACTTTGTATAACCCCCTTTGCCTTAAGTACTGCCTGAACCCTCCTAGGCATACTTTCTATCAATTTTTGACACTCCGCAACTGCTATCTTCTCCCACTCCACCTGAATCCTTTCCCACAACTCATGAATCCCACTAAAGGGGTGTTCATGCTCTGCAAGCCTTCTTTTGAGAAAACCCCAAAGATGCTCAATAGGGTTTAGGTCAGGGGATTGTGCAGGCCACACCATAGTACTAAATTCCTGCTCCTTTAGCCACTCCTTGACCTTTTTGCTAGTGTGCTTAGGGTCATTATCCTGCTGAAAAATGATGTCAGGAGGATTGAGACCATGATACTCCAGAGTGTTCAGGAGATCATCCTCCAGTATTTGGAGGTAAAGGTCACTATCCATCCTGCCATCAATCTTAGCAGCATACCCAACTCCTTCCCAAGTCATACTGTCACAGCCGCGTCTAACGACATGGAACTTAGAGGACAACTTGTATACATCGTGTATACAGGGGGACAGAAGAACAGGTTACAGCCTCCAGGTACTGTTAGGAGACCCTGTTGTAGCACAAATGTACGAGAAGAAAGGGGAAACTGATATTGAGCCCCTGGGGCTGTCAAGAGCTACAGTAGGTAGGTAGACAGGAGACTCAACTTGGCTCTCTCTGGGCGCAATGAGTCCTCCTTATATGCTACTACAGGCAGGGGTGGGAAAGTAGGAATAAGGTTCAGGGCAGAGGGTTCCTAGGGCATAAGGCCAACAGGAGGCATACATGAGGCGAACAGGAACAGGGTGGAAGGGAGGCGAACATGAGGCAGATAACAACAAGGCACAGGGGAAACTGGACATGTGGTGCCCTGGGGCATGAGGCCGCCATGCGGCGCACAGGAGTTTAGACGGGAACAGAGCAACCATAGGAATGGATGTGGGGACACGAAATAGATAAGAGATACAGTGAGTTACAAAACCCTTGCAATGTTTGGCTATTTTTCATTCCCATTGAGATAGTGCATGACTATGTGGATATATTGTTTAGCTATAGTGAGATACTTTGTACTTTTGTGTCTTGGCTACAAAATGAGCCCTAGATCATGTGATTTAAATGAGATTTGAATGAGATATAAGCTGTTTAATCTGAGGATACTGTTGCAATAGTTTTGTAACTTTCAGATTGAAGCATGTAAACTCATATAAAACAATAGAAAAACCTTATTGTTTGGCCCTAAAAATAAACAAACATACACAAAAGGCCTGTCTGAGTTTGAATCTGACTTTATACATCTTTGTTTTCAACTTCCATCATCATGTGCTCTCTGTCTCAAACTCAGAAGAACCATATTCTCTCTCTGCTTGATGCTCATCATTCTGCTGAGTCTGTTGCCTCTATAACCCATGTTCACCCCTCTACCATCTCTAGACTTAGGTCTAAGTATCGCCCCATCATGAAAAAATCCTTAGGTGGCCACCCAGCCAAGCTTTCCCCTGCCAACATTTGCTATGCTGTCTATCTCATCACTTCTCAAAAGGCAGAAAATGCTGTCCAAGTCACTAAAGAGCTCTGCAATGTTGAAAGGACATCAATGCATCCAAACACTGTTTGCAGATGCTTGAAAAAGCATGGCATGAAGGCTGTGGTCAAAAAGAAGCGCCCTCTTCTTTCTGCCAAACATCATAAGGAGCATCTCAACTTTGCATATATCCATAAAGACTGGACCCTGGAGGATTGGAAGAGGGTAATATGGTCTGATGAGACCAAAATCAATCATCTAGGGTCAGATGGAAGGAAGTAGGCATGGAAAAAGGCAGAAGAAGGGCTCAGCAATAGGCTAGTGGAGGGGACACTGAAGTTTGGAGGGGGTTCACTAATGATGTGGGGGTGCATGACTTGGCATGGGCCAGGAATTGCAACCAGGTTCAATGGGAGGATGGATGGGGAGCTCTACCTGAGCATACTAAAGGAAGAACTTCAAGAATCATTTGAATTTTACGACCTGAAGCCCTCTCAAACCATCTTTCAGCAGGATAATGATCCAAAACATACCTGCAAATTGGTCAAAACTTGGCTTGAAGATTAAGATTTTAAGGTTATGAAGTGGCCTGCACAGTCTGCAGACCTCAATCCCATAGAACATTTATGGTGCCACTTGAAAAAGAGGCTTGGGCAGTATGAATCCCCCCCTAGAGGGATAGAGGAGTTATGGGAGAGGGTGAAGAAGGAATAGAATAATATACCAGCTTCAGCATGTCAAGGATTGATAGAGTGCCTTTCTAGAAGAATTGCTGCAGTTCTTAAGGCCAAGGGAGGGTATACCAAGTACTAATATTTGCTAAATATTCTTAGTGACAAAACTATTGCAATGTTATACCCAAAGTAAATAGCATATATCTCACTCAAATCTTATCCAAATCACATGATCTAGGGCTCATTTTGTAGCCAAGACACAAAAGTACAAATTATCTCACTATAGCTAAATAATATACCGACACAGTTGTGCACTATTTCAACAGGACTGAAAATTAGCCAAACATTGCAAGGGTTTTGTAACTCACTGTATGGATGGCATGCATAACCTACCATGGTAAGGTGAACACGGGGACTTGACTTGGGCGACGGACAATCATGTGGAGTCAGGCGGCAACGAGGACGGAGAGGAAGATGGAGTTTGACGTGGGTCCGAAAAGGGGTCTCGACCGCACAGAAACCAGGGCTCTAGGCTATGGGCAGCCTTCCATGTATGCTGCCAATATGCAGGGTTGTGCCAAGGGGGCGGCAGATTCAACGACGGTTTCACATACACCCCCAAATCATGACAGAACCTCCTCCAAACTTGACTGTCCCCTCTACCAACCGGTCACTTAGCCCCTCTCCTGGCCTTTTCCACACCCATTTGCATCCATCTGACCCTAGGCGATTGATCTTGGTCTCATCAGACCATACCACCATTTTCCAGTCCTCCACAGTCCAATCCTTGTGGGCAATAGCATAGTCCAAACAAGCCTTGCAATGCTTGGCAGAAAGAAGGGAGTGTTTAGTTTTGACCACAGCCTTCATACCAGCTTTTTTTAGGTGACATCGAACTGTAGTGGGGGAGAGGGACTGGTTGGTGATGTTCTGAAGCGATTTGGTGACCTGGACTGCATTTTCTGCCTTTCTAGTGGTGATAAGATGGACAGCATGATGGATGTTGGCAGGGGAAAGCTTTGTTGGACGGCCACCAGATGACTTGGGAAGCTCAGAACACTCTTTGGAGTGGAGCCTAGAGATGGTAGAGGCATCAACACCAGTACTAAAGGCAATGGAGTGAGCAGAATGGCCAGCATTAAGCATGGTGAGGACACAGTTCTTTTATGCAGTAAAGAGGGTTCTCATGATGATGGTGGTTAAAAATAAAGAAGTGTGCGAGTTTTTTTAAACTCAGACATGATGCTTGAATGTGTATCCTTGTTTGCATGACCAAACAAAGCCAACTCTCCCTCAGTTTTACTGCAATTCCATATTTTATGACAACAGCTCCAAAACTGTTGCAATGGTAACCCTAGTTTAGAAAGGGCATATCTTCATAACTGTTTGGTCAAATAATATGATCAAAACACCATTAGAAAGCCAAGATCAAGTACTTTACTTTACCCTGCCAGCCATAAGCGCAATTCCCACTCTGTCAAGCGGTACATCGCACCCAGTCAAAAATGGCTGAACATTGCAATGGTTTTGGAGCCCACTGTATATAGATGTACGATAGGGGGACATAGCGTGTCGACTTCCTTGACCTCAAACGCTCATCAGCGTCTCTCTCAGAGGTCTTCATCTAATCAGCTCGCTACACAGCGGAATTAGCAAGCGGCAGAATTTGCTCGCATGGAACCCGAGTTGCGGTACACGATGAGTTAAGAAGTCTAGGAAGAGCACCACTTCACGTGTCACGACGGCATTACAGATTCGACAATTAACGCCGTGGTCAACCGGACTTAGATATTGCGCCCAAACTCCACCTCATGTACAGAAGATATTCTCCGGACGCAATCCTTATCCCTATTTGGCTCTTCGCTGACTGGATCAGTGTTTTTTTCACACATGTGCAGCAGGTATAGTGCCGACGGAACTAATGTGATGGATGAAAGAGTCGCGAGTGTGACAGAGCGTCACTGTTTGAGAGGAACAAATATGTACAAGCTCCGAGTCATGGGGGCGTGAAACGACTTACTACAAAATGCAAGTCACTGTAGGGGAACTCATGATCATCATATTACTCATTATCCGTGTGCTCTCGGAACGCTCTGCTGCTTGATGGCTTCTTAGGGCACGGTTTATACCCGGACGCTCACTTGTTATAAAACTGCCTCACCTAATCCCGTTCGCTCCTCCTTCATCATACGTCCCATCATGATGATGTTTATAGTTCTTTCCATCTTTATCGTTCAAGTGTGGTCACAACCCGTTACTGTTCATACAACCTCTGGCCGATTATTAGGAACACAAGCCGATGGAGGTATGTGTTCCCTCTACACTTTGTCGCATTGTTTACCAAGTAATGTACCGTACTAGTGGCATCCTTCAAGGGCATTGTAAGATACCCACTATAGCGTGTCTGGAGTAACATGACGGAGCCGTTTTGCTTAGCGCTTCGCACGCCCTCCTATTGGGGATTTACGCTGGGAGCCTCCAGTGCCATTTGTTTCTTCTGACACTCAGAATGCGACTTCCCTTGGACCATCATGCGTTCAGCAAATTCCTTTTCAAGGGCAAGCTCTCGTCGAGGAACTATATAATACACCTGCGCCAGTCGAAAACGAGGACTGCCTCTACTTGTAAGCTCACTCATTAATGCATCTCGAAAGTAGCCGATGGGTCCCTGTAGGAATGTTTGGGCCCCAGCATCTATATCGGGCCCTTTGAAACCCGTCATCGTCTGGTTCTATGGCGGGTGAGAATTATTATCTCATTTTAGACTGGTCAGCTTGAACGCAGTCTTGCAGAGGGTTTGAATTTGGCACGGCATCACTTCCGACGTATGATGGCACATCCTTCGCCAAAAATCAAGACGTCGTCTTTGTGTCTTTCAACTACCGTACGAACGTCTTTGGTTTCCCAACCTCACAAGAAATTTCTCCTCCGAATAACAACCTCGGTCTTCTCGACCAGGAACTTGTGCTCACCTGGGTGCAAGACAACATTGCCCAGTTTGGGGGAGACAAGACCATGGTAACACTCATGGTGCGTATGGTACCCAAGAAATGCGCGCTATCACACCATAGCTGATTTTGGTATTGCAGGGTCATTCTGCGGGGTCTTGGTCCGTCTCAATGGCCATCACCCGCCGGGAGCCGGGTGTCGCTCTACCATTTCGTGCTGGGATCATGTTATCCGGCGTGCAATTTTCTACATCCCCAGTACTTAACTTCTCTAAATTCGATACGTTTGCGACTGCGATGGGATGTGGGCAGCCACCAGGCTCGGAGCGGCTGCAGTGCCTCCGCAATGTCCCAGCTTCCATTATACGAGCTTATACGAACGGCCCCAATAGTGGCCTGTTTTCTGCAGAGGTCGACAAGTACGCGTTCTATCCTACCCAAGAGGAGGTGCTCATGTGATTGGTAGCGTGACATCCTTTGACGACCCGCTCGAGCGCATTCGCACAGGCGAGTTTGCCCGTGTGCCCATTCTACTCGGAAGCATGGAGGACGACGGCACCGTCTCTACGTATAATACGTCTGAGAGTCTTTCTACATTTCTCGCAGATCAGTTTGGTTCACTTGCAAGCTCCGTACCCCCCGATAAGGTACGGGGGTTATACCCTGGGTTGAGCGACCCACAAGTAATTGCTGGCATAGACCGTGACGTTCTAATCAGGTGGTGCGTCTATTTATTGGTTCAAAATGAAAGGAAATAATAAGTGGCAATCGTACTCTCAAAAAGTCCCACACAATTGAACTGTGGAGCGATGCATTTGTGTCAAGTGGGGTCAGGAGCGTGTACCGGTATACTTACGGTACGAACAGAGCAGTTCCATTTATCTCTGAGGGGCAGCGTCCTGATCTGTCTATGCATATAGGTGCAATATTCGCCGATTTGCAGCCCTTACCCAATTTGGGGGTGTTCCACGGCTCAGAATGTAAGACGTCCATGTCCCGTATATCATAAGGACGAGTTTTTTATATTGATCAACATACCTTTACCATTTTGTAGTGCCTATTCTTTTCGGAACATTCAACAGATCGACAGCCACCTCTGCCGAAGTAGATCTCTCGAAGAGCCTCCAGACTGCATTCGCAAACTTTGTGAAAGATCCAAACTCGCCACCAGCGCCTCATTGGCCCCCGTACGAGCCCGAGGTTTCGGGGAATGCACGTACTCCCACCCTTGCTAAAATTGCGTACCAAGGAAATGTGGACTTTGGAAACTTTGTCCAACCCGTTCAACCTAATTCTACTGTAAGCTCGGGAAATAACGATGCAGAATTCAGTCGGTTTATTTATGAATTTCTCATTGATAAACAGGATGGACCGTGCAATGTATGGGACCGTTTTTTGGATTTCCGCCCCTGAAAATCTCGCGACCTCTGCGTAATTTTATTCGCTTAGAGCGCGTAGAGGCATTCCCCAGTTGGTGCACAAGACAGGAAATCGGTTTTGTGTATCTTCGCCTTCAGATAGTTCGGATAGTCATACTGGGACGGATGGATACATTCAAGTTCATTTAGCTTTCCTTCAGTTGACATACTTCGACACAATGCTCTAGATCAGTGACCCTGTGGGACAACGGTGCTCGCAAGTGTAACATCCTGCTAGTGATCTCGAAAATTACGCATCCGAAAACCGCAAACTCTAGTCTCGGCAGAAGCGATGTTGCCGATAGTCGCTAACTTAAATTTTATAAAACTTAAGCGAATAATTGGTAAACCGGTAATGTAAATTACAGTGAGTTGCTGTCTCTTGCTCGGCGCGCGATCTCCTGGATGAGGCACCACCAGCATACCTGCTCGGATGAGATGCTTGCGCTTTCTAACTTCATGTCCACCTGGATAGAGAATGCTCGAAAGCTCCTGTCAAAGCTCTATGCTGCACAACCACCCAGTCAGGATCTGTGGACATACAATTCTCGACAATTCTATTTGGCTCTTCGCTGACCGGATCTGCTCTTTTCTTTTTCACCACATGGGCAGCGGGAATTATGCGGACGGAACTGACGTGGCGGATGAGGGGAATTCGTGTGTAGCCAAAATCCTCGCACACTCAGTTCTTTGACTGCGTGCTCGGTGAGTCTGAAGTCGCAAAGGGCAAGGAGCGCATAAAATGAGCGCCGTCGTCCCAAGTCAGCTGTCGAATATGTCCGTGCGCCGAGCAGAGGTAGCAGTTTTCTGGGTCGCATGTCCTTCAAGTCATTCACTCAACCACGGGACATGGGCGTGACCAGACCGGTACGTACAACCAGACCGTATTATTACCATGTGCCGATTCTGGTCGTGATGCTTGATGGCTTCTTAGGGCGCGGTTTACTACTACCGGGACGCTCACTTGTTATAAAACTGCCCCACCTAATACCCGCTTCCTCCTTCATCGAACGTCCCATCATGATGGTCTTTATAGTTCTTTCCATCTTCATCATCCAAGTGTGGTCACAAACCACTACTGTTCATACAACCTCTGGCCGATTATTAGGAACACAAGCCGACGGAGGTATGTGTTCCCTCTACACTTTGTCGCCTTATTCACCCCAAGCAATGCACCAGACTAGTGGTATCCTTCAAGGGCATTGTAAGATACCCGCTATAGCGCGTCTAGAGTAACGTGACAGAGACGTTTTGCTTAGCGCTTTGCACGCCCCCCTGTTGGAGATTTACGCTGGGAGCCTCCAGTGCCATTTGTTTCTTCTGACACTCAGAATGCGACTTCCCTTGGACCATCATGCGTTCAGCAAATTCCTTTTCAGGGGCAAGCTCTCACCGAGAAACTAGATGATACACCTGCGCCAGTGGAAAACGAGGACTGCCTGTACCTGTAAGCTCACTCATGAATGCATCTCGAAAGTAGCCGATGGGTCCCTGTAGGAATGTTTGGGCCTCAGCATCTATATCGGGCCCTTTGAAACCCGTCATCGTCTGGTTCTATGGCGGGTGAGAATTATTATCTCATGTTAGACTGGTCAGCTTGAACGCAATCTTGCAGAGCGTTTGAATTTAGCACGGCATCACTTCCGATATATGATGGCACGTCCTTCGCCAAAAATCAAGACGTCGTCTTTGTATCTTTCAACTACCGTACGAACGTCTTTGGTTTCCCAACCTCACAAGAAATTTCTCCTCCGAATAACAACCTTGGTCTTCTCGACCAGGAACTTGTGCTCACCTGGGTGCAAGACAACATTGCCCAGTTCGGGGGAGACAAGACCATGGTTACACTCATGGTGCGTATGATCCCCAAGAGATGCGCGCCATCACACCATAGCTGACTTTGGTATTGCAGGGCCATTCTGCAGGGTCTTGGTCCGTCTCATTGGCCATCACCCGCGGGAAGCCGGGTGTCGCCCCACCATTTCGTGCTGGAATCATGCTATCCGGCGTGCTAGTTTCTACATCCCCAATACTTAACTTCTCTAAATTCGATGCGTTTGCGACTGCGATGGGATGTGGGCAGCCACCAGGCCCACAGCGGCTCCAGTGTCTCCGAAATGTCCCAGCTTCCACTATACGAGCTTATACGAATGGCCCCAACAGTGGCCCGTTTACTCCAGGGGTTGACAAGTAAGCGTTCTATCCTACCCAAGAGGAGGTACTCATGTGATTGGTAGCGTGACAGCCTTTGACGACCCGCTGCAGCGCATTCGCACAGGCCAGTTTGCCCATGTGCCCATTCTACTCGGAAATATGGAGGACGACGGCACCATCCTTACGTATAATACGTCTGAGAGTCTTTCTAAATTTCTCGCAGACCAGTTTGGTTCACTTGCAAGCTCCGTACCCCCCAATAAGGTACGGGCGTTATACCCTGGGTTGAGCGACCCACAAGTAATCGCTGGCATAGAGCGTGATATTCTATTCCGGTGGTGCGTCCATTTTTTTGGTTTAATATGAAAGGAAATAATAAGTTGCAACCGTACTCTCAAAAAGTCCCACAAAACTGTGGAGCGACGCATTTGTGTCAAGTGGGGTCAGGAGCGTGTACCGGTATACTTACGGTACGACCACAGCAGTTCCGTTTATCTCTGAGAGGCAGCATACTGATCTTCCTATTCATATAGGTGCAATATTCGCCAATTTGCAGCCCGTCCCCAATTTGGGGGTGTTCCACGGCTCAGAATGTAAGTCACCCATGTCCCGTATATCATATAACGAGTTTTTTTTATAATGATCATCATACCTTTACCATTTCGTAGTGCACATTCTTTTCGGAACATTCAACAGATCGACGGCCACCTCTGCCGAAGTAGAACTGTCGAAGAGCCTCCAGACTACGATCGCAAACTTTGCAAAGGATCCAAACTCGTCGCCGGCGCCTCATTGGCCCCCGTACGAGCCCGAGGTTTCGGGGAATGCATGTACTCCCACCCTTGCTAAGATTGCGTATCAAGGAAACGTGGACTTTGGAAACTTTGTCCAACCTGTTCAACCCAATTCCACAGTAAGCAAGCTTCGAAATGACGATGCAAAATTCAGTTTGTTTATTTATGTATTTCTCGTCGATAACCAGGATGGACCGTGCAATGTATGGGACCGCTTTTTGGATTTTCGCCCCTGAAAAGCCCGCGACCTCTGCATAATACTATTCGCGTAGAGCAAATAGAGCATACAGGAACGGACGGACGGATACATTCATTTACTGTTGCTTGTCTTCAGTTGACGTGATCTCGAATATTATGCACCCGAAAACCGCAAGCGAATAATTGGTAAACCGGTAATGTAAATTGCAGTGAGGTGCTGTCTCTTGCTCGGCGCGCGATCTCCTGGATGAGGCACCACCAGCATACCTGCTCGGATGAGATGCTTGCGCTTTCTAACTTCATGTTCAACTGGATGGAGAATGCTCGAAAGCTCTTGTCAAAGTTCTATGCTGCACAACCAACCACCCAGTCAAGATGTGTGGACATACAATTCTCAACAATTTTCAAGTCCGAGTCGCTCGTGGGCGGCGGCCGGCCTGAGGCTCCACCATGAATCGAAGGACGAATCCTGTCCCGTCCAAAATCGCCAACGTGTGCTCAGCAGGAAGTATAGTAGTATTCTTCAGAGCTGCGCTAGCGACCAGAATAGAATAGTGTAACCCAGATTTAATTTTATCAAACGCTTTGCCAAGAATCTATTATGGCATTAAGCGTTATCGCGCGTGATCATGTATGATTACTGACCGCTGTATTGAAAATAATTCAAGGGTGGGAAGTGTAAAGTAATGGGCAACAATAGGATGATACCATGACTGTAATTGACGCTATCATGACGATCAAATTTATTGTCAATTTATCGAAGTTCGAGAGCTTTTCATGCCAGAAGGCGGCCAGTTTCGTGTCTACTGTATATTTGGCCATCTCTTAGTGAATAATACGCTCGTTTATGGACCAAGAGATCTTCCCATTGAGCGACGGAGCACATGCACCCGGCGCTCGGCCACTTACATACACGACGGGCAGGAGTGGATAAGCCGGGTCGGCTTATTGGTCAATTAATGTTGAATATGTTGACATCTACTTATGGGTCATCTTATTTTAAATAAAAATACTTGAATAATTAAAAATTAGAGGGAGATCGGAAAAACTGTTGAGCCAAAATGGTTTTTCCGATCTCCCTTTAATTTTTAATTATTCAAGTATTTTTATTTAAAATAAGATGACCCATAAGTAGATGTCAACATATTCAACATTAATTGACCAATAAGCAGACCCGGCTTATCCACTCCTGCCCGTCGTGATAAGTCCCGAGTCTACGGTTTACCGAGTGTAGACTCCAAGACTCCTTGCAAGACTAAGGTAGCGTGAATAAACCAGTATTTTTTAACTGGTTATTATTAACCAGGTTAATAACTGGTTAGTAATTGGTTAGTAACTGGGGGCCTAAAAATAGGTGGTTAAATAAGTTAGAAATTGGCACAAGATCCGGCGTGATACAAGGTGTCATAAGACTAGATTGACATGAACACAACACACTGTGAAGGGGAAAGAGATGTCCACAACAAGTGGACAATGATCCGACCATGACACAGGCCAACTATTGGCAACCAGGAACGTCGTAGTTGAAAAATAACACTGTTGAAGGTCAACATTATGGATCTGCACATCCCTGAGCTCGACAATCTTCGCAAGCTTCTTACAAATTTACCCCATGCTCTTCCATGCCCCTCCGAAGGGGACAGTGATTACCCTTTTATCTCATTTGAACTCAATGATGCAGTTCTGCAACGCACAAATGGAGATGTGGTTCGTGCAGTTGGGGAGTCACTCTGGGCAATATTCATTGCAGATGGGGAGTTATTGATCTCAGAGCGTGGTCCTTCTATTTGTGCTGTAGTTGATGTACTTGGAAAGTACCTTTCGGAATACCCCAACAGTACTGTATTGCACAAATGGGTGAGCAACATCGGGAATGCAGCTAAAAAGGTGTACAAGTCTCATGGCATCACGGTGAGCCATCCTTCATTTGATGATATCACAATACCTTACAACTTGGAAGAAGCTTGAAGGAGCCTCAATGCTGGGAGACAATCGCCGTGAAGATGGCATTGCCGTTATTGAGACAGGCCAAAAGCGTAAAGCTGATGACACCTACGAGAACACACACATCAAAAGAGTAGCAAGCACTGAAATTGATACAGACATCGAGAGAGAAGATGAAAGTCCTGTAAGTCAGAGTTACAATAGTGATTTGTTCTGAAGTCTTGAATGTGTACATCTGCACAGGGTACTCGTCCAAAAAATTTTGCGAAATTTGTCATCCAACCAAGCAAAGCGCAAAAATCTGGCCCTGGTGGGCCTGGTCGTCCCCAAAAATCTCATCTCTCATCTCTCATCATCAAATATAAACATTCCGACACAGGGAAAGACTACTATGGTTGTGTCGCCAAAGGATGTCATTGGTACCGAGCTGGCAATGCTCAAGTATCTCGCGTCTCGAAGCATGCTGTTTCATGTCGATATCTCAGTAGCAACCTCAAGGAACTTGCAAAAGACTACGCGGCTCAATCCTCTCTGGGTGCTACACTTGATTCGAGTGCCACAGCCAGTGCCGACATTAGTACTGGGTCTGTTAAACCAATGAACTCGAAACTTACCGCTGTGGCCTCCGAGAAGTCATCATTCGCGCTGGACTTCACCAATGCTGGGCGCAAACAACTGCAGGCAAAGTTAGATCACTGCATCATGAAGCTGATTTGTGTTGCAGGGCTTGTTCCACGTATCCTGGATTCTCCAGAGTGGAAAGAGTTCATGGCGACTGCAAATCCCAAGTACAACCCAACTCCATCAGACAAATTTGAGGAGGAGATCATACCGAACGAGGCTGCTTTTGTTCGAAAACAGGTCATGGAGATCTTGAAAAAGGAGGAAAATCTCACATTAAC
Source organism: Russula olivacea (assembly GCA_963926505.1). Lineage (NCBI taxonomy): Eukaryota > Fungi > Basidiomycota > Agaricomycetes > Russulales > Russulaceae > Russula > Russula olivacea. The sequence goes on from OZ004884.1 coordinate 1,639,901, forward strand.
TTTCGACGGTAATAGCACCAGAAAGCCACAGTCAGTCTATACTGTGCACGTCACTACCAAGGACCGTGATAGTTACTTTGTGGACGGTTATGAAGGCTCAGATGAGCATCATACCGCCGTTTGGATCAAAGATAAAGTTCTAAAAGTATTTCTATTTTCTTCCCGCTCGCGTTTGTTTTGACATTTATCCAACCCACAGACCATCCGAGAGATTGGCGAGGAGAACTTCGCCGCTATCTGTTCAGACAGCACTGGAAATACCAAAAAAGGTCGCAAAACTATACATGAGGAAGTACGAACGATAATCGACCTTGGTGACTGCTGTCATCACATCCAGAACACGATCAAGGACATTAACAAACTCCCGGAGCTCAGAGAAGTAAGTCCCATTCAATCCAGATAGTGTTCCACATGGGTACGGGCCCACCATTTTCGGGCCATGGGTCCTGCCAGTGCCTTCGCTGCTTGAGGCCTGAGGCCTGAGGCCCCGTCGTCACATATGACCCCATTTTCACGTGTCGTCTCTCACACCGAATCGCATGCCTCTCATATGGACCACATCCCCACTCGTCCCACTTCTCTTCCCATGGCCCTCGGTCCTCCACCACCATCCCGATCTCAGCAGTAGCATGTGGCGGCAGCCTGAGCAGGAGCATCCGGGCCATTCGTTAGCCACCTACATTGCGGCATCTGCCCCGGTGCCCCCCACGCTCGTGTGCGCACTGTTCCTGATCATCTGCATTCTGTATGATGAATGTCGTGTCGCCAAGCCCAACCCGTACTGTGCCCATGTGGAACTCTAAATCCAGAGGACATTCGGAACTCACAACAATGTTATAGATGATTTCTGATCTTCAAGCGACAGTGAAGTTCTTCAGTAGTTCGAACATAGCAGTGGCCGAGCTTCGAAAGGCACGCAATGACGTTGATATCACTACTGGCCTAGTTAAAGTTGGAAAGACAAGATTCGCCACGCATTGGGCTGCCGCATCGGCACTCAATCGGTGCCTCCCTCTAATCCGAGATTTGGTTGAAGAGGGGAAAATCAAACTTGTACGCATTCAGAAGTCTTGCCATGACCAAAGTAAATAATAAATGACGCTTCCTCTTGCAGAGAAATAAGAACCTTCATCAACTCTTTACCACTCAGACACATTATATTCGCTTTCAGTTGCAGTTGGTCCAATATATTGCAATTGTAGGCCCTCTGGCACGCTCTCTTTGGTCACTTGAAGCTTCACGAGCCAATGCCGCTGATGTCTTCATTTTCTGGCTGGCCATTGCGTCGAATCTGAAGGATATATTCTCAAAGTCTTCGGATGCCACAGGTATTTCCCAATCGTTAGCAAGACAGGTTACAGCGATTATCAATCGGCGATACAAAGCGATGATTGACGAGTCACCCAGTGACATCTACTTTACGGCGTTTTTCTTGGATCCACGTCCGTACCATATCCTTTTTGTCTGATTGACTGCACGAAGTCGTGTTTATGATTGTTAATAGGTTAGACGCACTCTGATGTACTCAAGAAACCAACAACGATGTCAGTGACCCTGAAGATACCACCTGCGAAGCCGAGCCTGTATGGTCGTGAATCTCGTGATGTGGACACCGAATCCGTCCCACATGTAAGGGCATACACTCGAGTAAAGGAGTTCCTCAAACAAATGTTGCGTGATATAATTGAGTTTGCGGGTCGTAACCTCGACACCTCGAATCCATGCCATTGCCTGGTTGCACAATTGGGTCCAAACAAAGTCGTTTCCGATTTTCGTCAACAGTTACTTGCCTTTGCTCGACAAGAGTGGCCTTTTACGGACCCTATTCCCCATGGTGATGCACTTTCATGGTGGGAATCACTTGGGCAGCATCCACATGCGCGTGTTTTGGCAGTGAGTGAAGATCTTCAAATTTTCAATCCCGGAAATTAAAGGCCCGTGACAGATGCTGGCCATCAAGATATTCTCGATTTTGGTCAATTCGATGCCTGATGAGCGTACTGGATCGAAGATTACATGGTTCAACTCCCCGTTACGTGCAAACCAAGATGTCTTGACGCTTGTGAACATGATTCAGGTTGGACAATGGTATGGGGTTCACAACGTGGGTGGCTATTAGCTAAGTCAGAAGTAACAGATGCCATTATGCTCATTGGCACTCCTTGTTGTATTGTTACAGAAGGGCGGCCGCAAAGAAACTAAAGAAAAATGTCGACCTACTGTCAAGTTTCGGGACATAGAGAAGGATCTCAGGCTCAGGCCTCAATCAAAACTCTCGGGTTCGACACCGCTGCAGCCTCATAACATTCATGACTCATCTGACTCTGACGAGTCAGATGTCGGTCGCTCTCGTTCCATCGTGCCTCAAGACGACACAATCCAAGTTGATGATGATGTAGACCTTGCATCACAGTTTCTGAAGAACATGTTTGTCGGCACAGATCCCTCCACTGCTGCAAAGGCCCCACAGTGTCACGGTGACCCAGCTCCGAAACACTCATTTGCATATGATAGCGAGGCGGTTGACTGGGATTTTTGATTTATTAACCACCTTTACGAAAATTTCACTCGGTTTTTATTTTCAACACGGTTAGAAAATATTTTTTAACCGATTAATAATCGGTTAGTTTATATTTGTTAATAACACCTGTTAAAAAACCGTTCGTGGTAGTGAAATATCTCACCGAGTTACTAACCGAGTCAGTAATTTCTAACGCTACCTTATGCAAGACTCCTTGGCGGTCTCAGTCTCAACAAACATTAAACATCCAAAGCTTTTGATTAGTGTGTGTTCTCCAATCCTTTACCCTGAGCCGACTTATTTACTATATGCTTTAGCAGTACCAAAACTCCGGAGTCAGCAAAACGGTGTGGGCACTTGGCACTTGCTCTCAGGCACTCTATACTAGTAGGAAATAGATGATTGCTCTCATGAGGTCGTTACTATTCACCTGACATGATGCCCGCCGCCCATAGTCCACCCAGGCTGATAATAATTTTGCAAGGGCGTGGCGCAAGCAGGTACAACCTCTTAAAAAGATACACCATTCATAACACGGTCCATACAAGGCATTCAAGCTTCAAGGCCCATGATATGGCACTGGAGCTGGATGCGGTACATTTTTGCCACTCAATCCGGTGACGAGTACGAACAATCAATATATCAATATCATCCTGAATCCTGATTCGAAGCAACGCTGCTTCAACATGCCATCGATCCTGTCATTCATGCTATGACCCTATGACCCAGGAAGCAGAGATGCAGAATGAAATGCATCCCGTGTATTTGTCTTGAGTGGTTATTGAACGGTCTACTTTCTCATCACAAGTGGTTTGTGGTGGCTACGGCGAACCTGAATTTGGTAAGCAGTATTTATTTGGACTTTAAGCCCGATTTCTGGGTGACAATAGTCCCGGCGTGATTCAGTGGGGCCAGTGTTGTACGTGTCAGCCTGACAACGTGTCATGTATGGGTGTCAACCGAAACTGACATGAATCTTGACAGTGTCAGGGCCGTCAGTGTAGCGGCCCGGGTATTGCTTCTCCCTCGGCTGGCCCTCTCACAAATACCAAATACACACACACTGCTGACTCATCCAGCTGCGCCTCAGCGGCCATTTCCTTTTTTGGATGGACCGTTGGCGATGTCACGAACGCTCGAACTATTTGTCCGCCTTGACATATGTCAGCTGACTGACACTGTCAGATCTAGGTCATGCCAACACTGAGTGGGGCTGGTGCAAGCTTGGGATACCACGTCATGTCTGACGCCAAAACTACATGACGTGTATGTATGAGAGGAAAAGCTGAGGGCGATGCTCCACCGGTGCCAGCGGCGGAGGATCTGTTCTTCTCTTTCACCACATAGGCAGCGGGAATTATGCGGACAGAACTGACGTGGCGGACGAGGGGAATTCGCGTGTAACCAAAATCCTCTCACACTCAGTTCTTATAAAACAGCCCTACCTAATACCCGCTTCCTCCTTCATCGAACGTCCATCATGATGGTCTTTATAGTTCTTTCCATCTTCATCATCCAAGTGTGGTCACAAGCCACTACCGTTCATACAACCTCTGGCCGATTATTAGGAGCACAAGCCGACGGAGGTATGTGTTCCCTCTACACTTTGTCGCATTATTTACCTCAAGTAATGCACTGGACTAGTGGCATCCTTCAAGGGCATTGTAAGATACCCACTATAGCGTGTCTGGAGCAACATGACGGAGCCATTTTACTTAGCGCTTCGCACACCCTCCTGTTGGGGATTTACGCTGGGAGCCTCCAGTGCCATTTGTTTCTTCTGACACTCAGAATGCGACTTCCCTTGGACCATCATGCCTTCAGCAATTTCTTTTTCGAGGGCCAGCTCTCATCGAGGAACTGTATAATGCACTTGCACCAGCCGAAAACGAGGACTGCCTCTACTTGTAAGCTCACCCATGAATATATCTCGAAAGTAGTCGACAGGTCCCTGTAGGAATGTTTGGGCCCCAGCATCTATATCGGGCCCTTTGAAACCCGTCATCGTCTGGTTCTATGGCGGGTGAGAATTATTATTCCTTTTTAGACTGGACGGCTTGAACGCAATCTTGCAGAGGGTTTGAATTTGGCACGGCATCATTTCCGACGTATGATGGCACGTCCTTCGCAAAAAATCAAGACGTCGTATTTGTGTCTTTCAACTACCGTACGAACGTCTTTGGTTTCCCAACCTCACAGGAACTTTCTCCTCCGAATAACAACCTCGGTCTTCTCGACCAGGAACTTGTGCTCACCTGGGTGCAAGACAACATTGCCCAGTTTGGGGGAGACAAGACCAAGGTAACACTCATGGTGCGTATGGTCCCCAAGAGATGCGCACCATCACACCATAGCCGACTTTGGTATTGTAGGGCCATTCTGCGGGGTCTTGGTCCGTCTCATTGGCCATCACCCGCGGGACGCCGGGTATCGCCCCACCATTTCGTGCTGGAATCATGCTATCCGGCGTGCTAGTTTCTACGTCCCCAATACTTAACTTCTCTAAATTCGATGCGTTTTCGATTGCGATGGGATGTGGGCAGCCACCAGGCCCGGAGCGGCTCCAGTGTCTCCGAAATGTCCCAGCTTCCACTATACGAGCTTATACGAACGGCCCCGACAGTGGCCCGTTTACTCCAGGGGTTGACAAGTACGCGTTCTATCCTACCCAAGAGGAGGTACTCATGTGATTGGTAGCGTGACAGCCTTTGACGACCCGCTGCAGCGCATTCGCACAGGCGATTTTGCCCGTGTGCCCATTCTACTCGGAAATATGGAGGACGATGGCACCGCCTTTACGTATAATGAGAGTCTTTCTACATTTCTCGCAGACCAGTTTGGCTCACTTGCAAGCTCCGTACCTCCCGACGAGGTACGGGCGTTATACCCTGGGTTGAGCGACCCACAAGTAATCGCTGGCATAGCGCGTGATTTTGTATTCCGGTGGTGCGTCTATTTATTGGTTTAATATGAAAGGAAATAATAAGTTGCAATCGTACTCTCAAAAAGTCCCACAAAACTGTGGAGCGATGCATTTGTGTCAAGTGGGGTCAGGAGCGTGTACCGGTATACTTACGGTACGACCACAGCAGTTCCATTTATCTCTGAGAGGCACCGTACTAATCTGCCTATGCATATAGGTGCAATATTCGCCAATTTGCAGCCCTTCCCTGATTTGGGGGTGTTCCACGGCTCAGAATGTAAGTCACCCATGTCTCGTAAATCATAATAACAAGTTTTTTTACAACGATCATCATACTTTTACCATTTCGTAGTGCCCATTCTTTTCGGAACATTCAACAGATCGACGGCCACCTCTGCCGAAGTAGAGCTCTCGGAGAGCCTCCAGACTGCATTCGCAAACTTTGCGAAAGATCCAAACTCGTCGCCGGCGCCTCATTGGCCCCCTTACGAACCCGAAGTTTCGGGGAATGCATATACTCCCACCCTTGCTAAGATTGCGTATCAAGGAAACGTGGACTTTGGAAACTTTGTCCAACCTGTTCAACCCAATTCCACAGTAAGCACGGGAGATGACAATGCAAAATTCAGTTTGTTTATTTATGAATTTCTCGACCATAAACAGGATGGACCGTGCAATGTATGGGACCGCTTTTTGGATTACCGCCCCTGAAAAGCCCGCGACCTCTGCATAATACTATTCACGTAGAGAAAATAGAGCATACAGGGACGGACGAACGGATACATTCATTTGGCTTTCCTTCAGTGGACGTGATCTCGAATATTATGCACCCGAAACCCTGACCTGTGCCGCGGCAGAAACAATGTTGCGGATAGTCACTAACCTTGATTTGATAAAACTTGGGCGAATAATTGGTAAACCGGTATGTGGTGAGGTGCTGTCTCTCGACTCTCTTGCTCAGCGCGCGATGTCTTGGATGAGGCACCACCCTGTCACCGGCATACCTGGCTCAAATGAGATGCTTGCGCTTTTTCTAACTTCATGTACACGTTCCAGGAGAATGGTTCGAAAGTCCGCTCCACCTCGAATTTAAGGACGAATCCTGTCCTGTCCTGTCCAAATAGAATAGTAGAACCCGACAAAGCGAAATAAATAATGCCTTGGTTTTAATAATTTTATTACGCATTACAGTAAGCGTTATCGCCCATGATCACCAATCGCTGTATTGAAAATAATTTTCATAATGAAGCAAGCTCAAATTTAAGAGCTTTTCATGGTCAAGATGTGTTAGACGACAAATAGCCTAGAGTACGCCGTGTATTACATAATCAACTAAAGTGTAACTGCCCTCTTCAAGCCCCTCGTTTCGTGTCTAGGGTATACTTGGTGCCATCACTTAGTGAACACGCTCCCCCTCGCGCTGAATTGTCCCACGTTTATGGAACAATGCGTCTGCTTGCTTGCTCAAGAAATCGCCCAGCCATAACGCATGATTACAACGACGCGTTTCTTGATTTCCGCACCTGAGAAACATCCTAGTTTGCAATAAATGCGAGGTTTGTAGTAAGCTACTATCTAAACCTTGCCACGATGAAGTGAAGAGTTTGTTACATTTGATTCCTCGGTGCTAGTATCACAATGCTAGTACAATGATGAAAGCATGGGCGACGCCCCTAATGAGTCACATGCGCAGAGTCCCGTTTTCAAATGGTTCAAGTGACACCGTTATACTCTACCTCAGGCGATTGAAACCGTATTCTGGCCAATGTTGGTCCTCAGGGGGACAACTTCAGTCGCACGTACAACGGCGAGCGGCTGGGCGGTAGGCGCGCCGATGGCCTTGGCAACGGCATCCGACAGACCCTGATCTACCGCAGCGAACACAGAGACTGGAAAGGCGTCAAGTAAGGTTTGAGGAAAATTTTCAGATAAAAGAACGAGAAATGCTTACGCTGACGGGCTTTGATCTCCGCTGACTTGGCGTTACGCAGATTGCCAGCAATATTCTGGATAAGGTGTTGGCGATCTTTGTCATTCATGACCTTAGTGTACAAGGCGCGAGGCTGCTCAAAATCAACTACAATGGGTCAAACCGCGTCAGAGGTTAAGGCGTCGCATCTACGGTTGTCGCACTCACGTTCACTAACGTCGTAAAGATGGGCGCGGGCATGGCCAGCCCAGATTTCGTGTTTATGCTCTTTTCCCGAGTATGGTTTGGGGCGGTAGGTTAAGGGCGAGATGGTGCTCTGGTAGTTGGGGCGAGGGCCTTGGCTAACAAACGTCGCAGGCCCATCACGTTGGAAGTTCGCGACCGGCACAACGGGAGCGTTGACTGGGAATTGTTGATAATTGACTCCAAGGCGATGGCGATGAGTGTCGGGGTACGAGAAGAGTCGGCTTTGCAAGACTGGGTCGGCACTTGGCTCTATTCCAGGCACTGTGTGGGATGGAGAGAACGCAGCCTGCTCAATCTCTGCAAAGTAATTCTGCGGGTTCTCATCCAATACGATCTTTCCGACGGGGCGGAGAGGGTAATCCTTATGCGGCCACACTTTGGTCAAGTCGAGGACATTGTAACGGAAAGACTCGGCCTGCTGAGGCGTCATCGTTTGCTATGACAGGTCACTGAGTTATGAGATTGAAGAGACAAGTGGTATGACCCTACCACATAGACCGTCCATGATGGGTAACGCTTATTCTCGATGGCCTCAAATAAAGCTTGGATGCCATAGTCTGGATTCTCCCCCGAAAGCCTACCAGCAGTTTGATTGTCAAGAGTCTGTATGAGCAAATTTAGAAGTTTGGTCTCGTCTCTGAAGCACCATAGAATTACCTTGAATCCACCATCCGCGCGAAGGTGGATCTGAACATAGACCCAATCCCCGTCCTCGCGCACAAACTTGAAGGTATGACCAGAGTAACCGTGCATGTTATGGTAACCGTCGGGGGTGCCACGGTCGGAGAATAGAATCAGAAGCTGGTGAATACTCTCAGGGTTCTGAGAAAGATAGTCCTGACGAAACGCGAAATAAGTGTCCGTTGATGGAGTACAAGTGCCTTAACTGGTGGCTAGACCAGACCGGGATAATTGTCAACTCACCCAGAACATGTCGGCATCCTTCAAATGCGTTTGAGGATCGCGCTTTTGGGTATGAATGAAGTGGGGGAACTTGGCAGGGTCGCGAAGGAAGAAGACGGGAGTATTGTTAAATACCCAGTCGAGATTGCCTTCATCGGTACGAATCTTGACGGCAAAACCACGAGGATCACGGGCAGTGTCTGCAGAGCCCGACTCGCCACCAACCGTGGAGAAACGAATAGTAGTCCGGGCTTTGTTGCCAACTTTCTTGAAGAGAGAGGCACAACTGAGGTCCGAAATGTCGTGTGTCACTTCAAAGTAACCATGTGCGCCGGCGCCCTTCGCATGGACCTAAGAGATTCGAGATAAGAATGACATGGGAATGTGCACCGAGTATTATGATACAGACGACACGCTCAGGAATACGCTCACGGTCGAAGTGAGCGAGCAGGTCAATATGATGGAAGTCTGGGGGTGGCGTAAGCGAGCTGAGTCATAATCAAATGTCAAGAAAGGCACGGACCTTGGAGGAGGAGAGGTCCATGGAGGCTGATCTTCTCAGCTGCGTAGGGACGAGCAACGGGTGCGCCGTTGGAAGTAGTGTAGACAGCGTTGTCGTTGTTGGTGACTTGCTTAGAGGGCATTGCTTGATGGGAATGAGATGAAAGTCTCAGATCGGCTGGGAAGGCAATTGGAAGGTCTTATATAGCATCAGCATGGTCGGATCTTGGGGCGTGACTGCCTCTAGTGGAACCTCTATGACCGATCTTAGTGAGCCGAAAAGAAGTCACACGCATATACCCCCCACTTTCCCGAGCTTGTCAAATTGGCTGACATTTCAGGGAGACGCAATTGGTCACGGGGAACCTGCGTTCGATTTCATTCTCACCCCCGTGCTTGTCGGCTTACCACTTAGCACTACGCTAAGAGGGGGAAACCGGGATGAAATTGCGTGCCCGCCTTGGGTATAAAACAGAGGAATGCCAGAAAAAAATTAACTCCCTGGCGGGGAGTCGAACCCCGCTCTCGCGCGGTCAGCTGGAATGACAGGCGCGTGTACTAATCCGATATACTACCAGGGATTAGATTACATTGCCCTTTGTATCTTGTTGGCTTGAAGCAGTTCCCACACTCGGCTCCATATGCATCACTCATCACGTCATTCTTCTCCCTCGTGTCTTTGGGTCACGCGAATCTCTCTGTTGACATCGGACCGGACAGCGTCCGAGTCATACTGATGGTACACGCCCCCACCCGACCTCATACCAAGCACAGCCTGTCAAATTTAACCTCCATCTTAAATGGGTCAACTACGTGTTGCGATGAATTCTTTGCCGGACCGAAGTGTAGTGGAGAATCGGAGATCTCTTCGCTTCGACCCTTTGTCTACACATTTTCGGTGTTCACTCGACCAAACTCGAGTTCACATTGACAGCGGAAAAGTCCCCTGCGCGCAACTGGCTGCTTATCACGTAGTCCACGTACCACTTCATCTCATCCACACTATGGTTATCTTGCACCTTAGGACGTCATGTCCATATGGGTACCTTTTCCTGCCATGTGAAGGTTCCTGGGACTATAGGAGGGACTACACATCACTATGCTCGCACCTTCTCCCTCTGAGCTGCACAGGGAAACGCAGGCACACGATGAGGTGCTTACCCTCGTGTCCAGTAAATTTGAGGGACATTCATTGTTTGGGCGATGGAGGGGGCACATGGACGGCCCTCCTGCTTCAGATAAGAATCGCGGTGCACAACAGCCAGCAATCATATCGGCCCTTTCCCCATGTATCTCTGGTCCATGAAGCAGAACCCGCTCTTCATCTGCGCTTTTGTCCTCGTCTCCACCTCACTAGCCCTTGACGTCTCTGCCAGGGCGATGCAAGATATCGATGGGCCGATCGCTTACACAGAAACCCCGATAAAGTCCGTCTCCAATGCAATGCCTCATGTCATTCAGAAACGTGCCAAAGGCAAAGTACAGGCCGCCTATTTCAGTAATTGGTGCGTCTTGTGCTCCCTTGAGCGTCCACACTCTGGCTTAGTGACCAATTGAAGGGGCATATATGGCGCTAATTTCCGTGCGTGACCACCCCTTTTTTTAATAATCGACATGGAGACTGTCTTCAAGAACCGACTGATATTATCCCCTCTGATCTAACACATATTATATACGCTTTCGCGGATGTGAATCCAAGTAGTGGGTCTATATTTCTCACGGACCCATATGCGGATGAACAGGTAAGGCTTTGCCTCTCCGACTTGATTTGCTATCTCCAAGTAGTTTCAAGAAACACTTTCCTGGTGATACTGCGGAAGAAAAGGGAAACAACCTTTATGGTTGCTTGAAACAGGTGTGGCTCCTTCCATCCCTTGGTTCTCTGAGGAGATGTTTAACATTGGGTCCAGATGTATCTCCTCAAATTAGCGCATAGGTGGAGATGGTTTTTCCTGCCAGTGTCACATTATTTTCTGAGAGGTCTGGCTCCAGGACGCTCAAGGTTCTCCTGTCAGTCGGCGGTTGGACGTACTCTCAAGACGGACACTTTGCTTTCGTCACCAATCCAACTCTCCGCGCAACATTTATCGCCAGCGCCATCCAATTGATCAAAGATTATGGATTCGATGGAATGTGCGTCCCTCATTTTTGCTCTCGGATTTATCACGGTTTGACTTTGCCGCCCTCATCGTAGCGACATCGACTTTGAATATCCTAGTGGCACCGCTCAAGGTCGCACCTTTGCAAATCTTTTAACGGAACTGCGCTCGGCGTTGGACGCGCTTGCAAAGAGCAACAGAGACGCTGTCCCTTATCAGCTTACTGTGAGCTCTTTTTATACTACGAGTCTCTTCTTGAACAAGGTTTTCTCCCTCCAAGGTGGCCGTCCCTGCTGGCTACGAGAAGTATGCCAGCCTGCGTGTCCATCAGATGGATTCGGCTCTGAATTATTGGAACTTGATGGTATGAAAGTTTGAGCTGTCTTGCTCACGCGGAGACTGATAGACTGTTCAACTAAGGCCTATGACTATGCGGGATCCTGGTCATCCTGGGTGAGAACTAGTTCTTCTCCTCTTGACGCCGAAGGTTTATAGCCTACAGGCAGACAATCAGGCCAATATATATGGCGGCTCCCGTACAAACGTCAGCACTCACGAGGCGATCAAATGGTATCTTTCTCAAGGAGCAACGGCTTCGAAGATCAACATGGGTGAGACGCCAGATGGCCACCAATTCATCGTCTGATATCCTCTAATTCATCATTTTACGTATAGGCATCCCACTCTACGGACGCTCATTTGGCAATACTGCAGGTCTTGGCCAGCCTTTTGATAAGGTAAATAAGCGCGCTTTTCGAGATCCTTTGCACAGCACTGGATGACGTCCCATCCTCTTTGTCCCTCAAAGGTTGGACTCGGAACGGACATCTACTCGTACAAAGCTTTGCCGCTTTCCGGTGCGCAGGTATTTGAGAACACCGCAGACGTGACCAGCTTTTCGTACGACGCGAGAAAGCGACAACTCGTCTCATACGATACACCCCATATTGCCGCGCTAAAGGCGAAATACGTCCAAGCGAATGGCCTTGCAGGGTCCATGTTCTGGGAGGTACTATGCCGTCACGGTCCACCCATTTTCGAGACGTGGTGCGCTGAAATATCTGGCGATGGTTAGTTGTCTATGGATAAGAAAGGACCCGCCTCGCTAGTTGGTGCTACCTCCGGGGTATATGGTGGCCTTGACCAGACACCAGTATGTCCTTCGTCGTCTTCGCAGTTCTCATCACCAACCTGATCCTTTTCTTCGATTCCAGAATCATATACAGTTGAGCTTCACCGCTGACACCATCTTGTCTTCGCAAAGCATAATTGACGACTGTACAGCTATCCCAATAGTAAATGGGACAATATCCGCAACAACATGGGTCAGGATACATCCCCCTCTACATCTCCTAAACCGCTGCCTACCTCTTCTGCTCCAAGCTCGGGAGGTTGTGCAGGCGTGGCGGTGTGGAGTTCCTCAGTAGGTTATAGGCTCTCAAAGCATGTTACCTGGGTCGACATTGACCTCCCGGACTAGATTGTCTACGAGGGCGGACAAAAGGCCACCTACCGTATTTGATTCCAGTTTTATGTTTAAACGCTCACGACGCCAGATCATATGCAGATGCCCACCTATGGATCGCAAAGTGGTGGACACAAGGCGATGTCCCCGGTAGTTCTGGTGCGTCCTATGTGTAGATCTCATAGATAACCATACTCAATAATTGGGCGTGTAGCCAAAGCTTGGGCTGATGATGGGCCGTGCTGAAGGTTCACGCCAGTGCAGTGATAGAATGGCGACCGTGTATATAATCTTGTCCTTCTTCTTGCCTCTCCGGCTTTCTTGCTTACCCATTCTCTCTCTGCCTCTGATCTTTTGCGTATCTGCCATGATGTATGTATTTCGAACCAATACGGAAATGATAAGGATATTCTGACTATATCGTGCTTTTAGAGGTACAATGACGAGGTAAAAATGACCGAGTTTGGCCGTTCGAGCATCTCGGATGTTTTTTCGAATTTTTGCTGAAGTTCGACGTTGCCGATTACCTTCGCAGCCTGGGCCATCTGTCGAATGAGCTCTTGCAACCGCCGGAAAACGCGAATGAGGTTGCCTTCGAACTGGTCTGTGAGCTGCAGAGGATGCCTAAGGTTAACCAAGGACCAGGGCGGAGCGGTGAACATATTTAGCAGGACGACCTGCCTTGCAGATTTCTGCGAATGACGCTCCTCGGCACCATTGCACCACTGCGTCCATGAGCTCGACTTTGAACGACTGAACGTATTCTTCCTCGGCGATTGACAACTTGGACTCTTTGCAGACTTTGGCGATGCGTCGCGCGATCTCCTGCATGACACGTAGCGGCGCCGCGAGTTCCTCCTTCAGCTTGGTTTGTTGCTCACTCTAAACAAAGAGTCAATATTGGATCTCAACTCCTTTTTTCGAGGTGCACTGACCTTTTCTGTGAAGACAAAGCAGCTAAGTAGCCCCGCACAGTGTTCCGGAGCCAGCGGGTTGAATACGCCGTTGAAAATGAGCTCAGTAAGTAGCAGCTCGTCGCCAGTGCTGATTTCGCATGCGACGCGACCCTTCACGTCCACGATATCATCTGCGGTTGTAAAACCCAGTCTACGAAGTACCCGTTTACGAGATTTGAGTTCTTCCATCTGTAAAACATCGTGCGTCGCCTGAATACGCTTTTTCAACGCACGTATGCGATCTTGCGCGGCGCGTTTTCTCGCGTACAAGTCGTAGAGCTCTGGTAAGCGCGAATCCTTGTGTAACGGACTCGCAAACAACTTATGCTCCATAGTTTGGATTTTCTAATTGGAAAGATGTTATATCAATAGGAAAATCAATTAGACGCGAACTCACCTTGACTAGAACCTTAAACTTTTCGTCCTTGATACCCATGTTCTCGATTGGATCGAGGAGGGGGATACCGTCAGGTGTCCGACGTTGAACTTCAAGGATGCTCTTCCAGACTGTCTCGCGCGGGCCAATAGAGCGCAAGTCTTTGGGCAAGTGTATGCGCATGTGGCTTATCCCATCGAGAGTTGATAGCGTTACCGGCACAACCAAAGGCTCTCCTTTTTTCCCCGATGGACAAGGAAACACGCCAACAGGGGTGGCCGTAATTGTGGAGCGATCTTTCGGTAGAGTGGAATCCTGAGCACAATTTAGAAGGACATCCACCACATATTGTTCGTGAGGAGGGATGTCATCCTTGGGTACAGGTTGATTCTAGGAGGAGATCAAGTCAGAGCTTCCTACACACTACAGTGACGACTGATCAATGTACCTTCGGTGGTTGCCGTTTTTGGCAATTAATGACAACGCCCCAGCCAAAATCGAGATCCTTATGCTTAACCTTGACAAGCCTACCAAGTTGCAAGAACGGCAGACTATAGCTTGGATGGTGAATGACCTCGCGAAAATCGGCGGACATTTGATCTAGTTGTTGCCGATACTCATAATATTGACCAACCAAGTCCTCATCCGAAACCACTATTAAGTTTTTTGCTTCTTCTTCGCGTTTGAGCTCTGAGGAAAGTATAAGGAAAGCCCCATATGAGAAAGTGAGAGTTCCCTACCTTCCTCGAGAGCTGGAACGCCCACGATGCTCTGGAACTGCATGAAACACCGTTCCAGCATATACTCTGGGCTGATGACTTCAATCTTCATTAAGTTGAGAATCATGTTGTAGCCCAAGTGGAAGGCTGAGTCCAAACGGTCGGCCTCACCCTTGATCATTGTCTTTGCAGCCACAGGCTCGAGCTTCTCATCGCACATCATGATTACCACACCTCGGTCATCAAGCCCACGCCTACCAGCGCGACCTGACATCTGGATGTATTCACCCGAAGACAAGTCACGAAACTCATGTCCATCAAACTTGCGGGCCGCGGTGAAGACAACGGTCTTGGCCGGCATATTGAGACCGATGGAGAATGTCTCGGTTGCGAAAAGGACTTTGATTACGCCTTCTTGGAATAGAATTTCAATTACTTCCTTCAGAATGGGGAGCAGACCCCCGTGGTGGATGCCGATACCTCGGCGGAGCAGTGGAAGTATGTTTTCGATCTGGGGGAGTGTACGGTCGGCCGGTGCAAGTCCTGCAATGGCATTCGCAAAAATTTTCTCGACCATGGCCTGTTCGTCCGCACTATTGAATTCAAACTTTGAGAGAGTGAGTGCAAGACCTTCACATTCACGCTTGCTGAATGCGAAGACGATCACCGGGTTGTAGTTCTTGAGCATAATCATCCGGATGATCTTGGAGATGTCAGATAGTCCTTCTACAAGTCAGTCTCGTCGTGGCACTTTCCCCAATTAACTCACCCTTTTTGTCTCCGCCTTTCTTTGTTTTGCCTTTGCGACCCTTGCCACTCTTTGGATCAGCGGGATCCTCACCGGCGCGCTCTTGCAACATTCCCATGGCTTTGGAGAAGTTGTCCTCGCGAAACTCGCCCTTCTCATTGAGCACCAGATATATGCCCTCACCACCAGCAGGGAAGAGATAATGTTGTAGTGGTGTTGGTCGGAAGTCGGTATAGACCACATGACATGGTTGTTCGTGCGAGCGACAGATCCACTCACAGAATTGCATCGCGTTGGGTATGGTGGCAGAGAGAAAGACATAGCGCACTGTATGCGGAAGGAGGATAATTGCTTCTTCCCATACAACACCACGCTCTTTGTCACGCATGTAGTGAATCTCATCGAAGATAACCCAAGCGACTTCTCGCATGATTTCGGAACCACGATAGAGCATGGATCGGAGAATCTGCGAACAAAGTTTAAGAGGGAAGGGAGAGATAATAGCCTAGATATACCTCGGTAGTCATCACTAGACACGATGCCGACGGATTGCGGGTGACATCTCCTGTCATTAGTCCGACGTCCCCAAATTCAGCCTCCATCTCGCGATATTTTTGGTTACTGAGAGCCTGAGAAGTGATACGTTACTGGCATGAGACGCAAGCTATTCCTTCAATACCAACCTTGATTGGACTTGTGTAGATGACCCGCTGTTTATTCTGTAATGCCTGTGCGATTGCATACTCGGCGACAACGGTCTTCCCTGCGCTAGTATGCGCAGATACGAGAACACTCTCATTTCGTTGGATGGCATGGATTGAAACTTGTTGAAAAGGGTCAAGAGTGAACTTGTACTCGCGCGCTGGCTTTACCGGGGGGACATGGGAGGCAATGGGAACATAGTGATAGCTTGGAGGTACGGCAACTTGATGTCGAACCTAGAATCGGCAATCAGCTAGCAATTCAAAAAGTGACCAATGCAGCCTCACCTGATATCGCAGCTCTAATCGGGAGCCTGCCGTTTCTGTCGCGCCAGTGAGCCCTGCGCTAGCTGCAACTTCTCGCTTAGCCTCGGTCTCAAACTCATCAACCACGACAGCCGGTGCAGAGGAGGATGGAATGTCCAATCGTTTCCTTTTGGCGGGCGGTCCATCTTCTAATGGCGGCGACGGTGATAGGGATATCCGCGTTTCTGGCACAGGTGATGTGACCGGCCGCTTGTTGGATGTTGTAGAAGCGTGCACCAGCCCTGTATTAGAGACGTTGTCGACCTGCATGGCATTGAGAGCGGTCTCTGAGTCACTGATCTCCGAGTCATTGTCATTGTTGAGAAAAGAGAATAGGTCGTTAGATGCCATGTTGAAATGCGGACACCACAGAGTTCGGGAGTAAAAAGTTGGTCCGGAAGTCCAACATCAAATTTTCAATATCATTTTCATACAGTTCAATAAGTCCCTGGTAGTATATCGGATTAGTACACGCGCCTGTCATTCTTGCTGACCGCGCGAGAGCGGGGTTCGACTCCCCGCCAGGGAGTACATTATTTTGCTTTGCTTTGCTCTATACACACAAGAAAACGACAATATTGCTGTAATTAACTCTTGATGACCCCAAGCTATGGAAGGTGGAAGGACACAAGCAAGGCCATTCATCAAAGTAAGAATAAAAAAGGTGGCCAGACTACAGGCAGAAGTAATGCAGGACAATGTTAAAGTTTATTACTGTGAAAGCTCCATCCTATCTGTTCTAGTGAGAAAAGTTGAGGCGGAAGTCAGCCATCACGGTTCCAGGACAAACCTTCTAGCCGTTACGGCTTGGCTTGACTCTGTCCACGCCTTTCACGCCAAGCAGCGAAGTCAGCTTTCGCTTGATTATTATATTCCTATTCGCTCAAGTGGTCAGCCCCAGATCGATCACCTTAGTATGATGGCCCGTACCGCCTTCTCGGCATCACTCATTGCCTTCCATTGACTCGAGGCGCGCCCAGACGAAACCTTGAAATAAGTTTTATGATCTTCTTCTGTCCTTGGGTGCTCATCTTTTACGCGTTGGAGAAAGCTGGAACCTTGCTCAACACTAGTACTGCTATACGTGTATTCGTACACATACCGCATGTATCCACTCATGGGGCGCCGCGGCCCGCGAACGCGCACATGGCCTTTGGCTACCCGACGACGATTCAGCTCACGCAGGACGGCAGGATTAACTTTCTCGCGCCACTCCTCAATGCGCCTGTGGTGCTCATCCAACAGAGCACGGGCTTTCTCTCGGTATTGCTATAGGGAGGTTTAAAGGACGTGAACGGCGTGAACACATAACGATTAAGATACAGACCTGCTTTTCATATTCAGGAAGCACATTCCAGGCCTGAGCACCCCTCTTCACAGTATTCTGAGCCATCTCGACGTTTTCGATTTTGGGCTGAGTGGCAATCCAATCACGCAACCATTGAGCATAGCTATTGCCAGGGAGCTTGGGTGGCAAATCTTTTGGTTTAACGGTGACTGTCGAGATGGGTCATGAACACCGAACATGTGTATGCGGGTTTAAAAAAACGGCGCATACCCTTCGGCTTCGTCACAACCTTTTTCTTTTTCTTTTTCTCCTTCTCTTTCTCTTTTTTGTCCTTTCCTGCGGTCTTGGGGCTCGACCCAGTCTTTCTGCGCGTGGACTTGGGTTTTGACTCGGGTTCAGTTTTAGAATCTGCTGTGGAATCTGAGTTTCGATCACCAGCGGCAGTTGTGAGGCTCCTCTGAACGGTCATTGCAAAGGACTGGTTGGACGATATGGCGCGTGTTGGTAACCTCTGTGCCACCGAGAAAATACGAGGATGCGAAAGCACACGTCTAAACGTGAATGACAGCATGGTGGAGATAGGGACTATCGCATAGGCACGGGTCGTTATGACACCGTTAGGTTCAGTTCCGTTCTCCTAAGTCGTGGGACAATAATTCCTATTTCAGTTAATTGTGATAAGATTAGATGATTTGGCACAGCGATTTACTCACGCCCATTCAGTCATGTCCTCGGCAGCTCCATTGCCTGAAGGCCTCTTTTTCGATCTTGTTTCAGCAGAAGAGGTGGAAGCAGCACATCTGCTTGAGATTCAAGGAAAGCCCCCTCTGATCCTGGTTTATGTCCTCTACGTAACTGTGCGGCTCTTTAGGTTTTTCACCCGACGAAGCCGCTACTCTTGAGCAGCTGCGGTACGATTATGATGCCATGTATATTCGCAATACCTAATGCACATTATTGGAAACTTCTAGTTTTCGTCAGAAAACTGCTCCGAACCTCTTCCTTGGTGCTTTCGTGCCTCAGACAGGCAGTAAACGTACCCTCCTTGGTTACGTAGATGGCGTACTCTCCTCTGAAACCACCCTCACTTCTGAGTCCATGTCCACCCATGTACCCGGGGCACGTACCGTACTGATCCATGGCGTATGCGTGACCCCCGATGCACGCAAACGCGGTATCGCAAGTGCCCTACTCGCCGAGTACCAACGGCGCCTGGCAGCCGCGCGCTCTTACGAACGCGTCCTCCTCATTTCGCACGAAGAAAAGATCGCCTTTTACGAGCGTATTGGATTCGAGTCGCGTGGGTTGAGTAGCATAGCCTTCGCCGGCGTTCCTTGGTTTGAGCTCGCATGGGTCGTACCCTCTGAACAGCCAGATGACTCACAAGGTGCCCCACAAACAATACCGTCAGGACTCCTAGAAGCCTTGCAAGGCCAGAATACCTCCCGGCGGCCGCAGGGACAGCTGCTCTCGTCATTTCAAGATGGTATTTTTGATGTCTGCGAAAAGGGTGACCAGAAGTCAAATCGCTATGATTTGCTATGTATAAATGAACGTTGTGGGAGCATTATCCTCCGGCGGGACGTAGCTGTTCTTCAAAAACGCGAAAGTGTGCAGGTGAGCGTCATTTCAAGGCATCAGTAGCGATAGCGTGACACTCCTAGCACAGATGGAACCGGTCGACGCCGTTCATCCAGACCTCCCTGCCCTACCTTCTCCACCCGATGAGATACACTGGTGGCTTGTAACTCCATCACCTATGTCATTTGAGAATATCGGCTTTTCAAAGCCTACACAGTCAGGTTTGCGCCCACTTCTGACACTTAACTCGTCTTCTTATTCCTTAATGATCCAGAGAAGCCTCTGAAGCTCCTTGCGTGCGCAGAGTGTGATCTCGGACCCGTGGGCTGGTGCGAACCTGGTGGAAATGAGTTTTGGGTTGCGTGTCAACGCGTGCGGTACAGGACATGATAATGCCGGATGCCGGATTATCTACCAACACAGACAAGGCACTTCGTATTGTGTTGCTTTACTGTCGCTGTAGCGAGTCAGTAGCTCCAAGAACGCTTGTAGTAGCTGATGACGATAAGGCATTGTGCTCAGCCAACACGTGGACGAGTGGCGCCCGAGAATGTCTCACGTACTACGTAGCATGGGCACATTGCGGATTCGGAGGTGCAGAATATGTCGGCGCGAATCCCCAAATCCACCATCCTATCATAATTTACAGGCAGTTACACTAAGGAATCTCGTTTTCTTCAGTGGCCTAGGGATACCATACGGTATGTCATGGTGGACTCCAAGTGAAAGCCTACCGATAACAGATAACGCGCAACCAGGGTCTCGGTATCGCTTGCGCAAACGACCAAAGATGGACAGAGTTGAGGTCACCCACAATATCCAAAGACAACTTTCGTCCACAGAGGGTTGAAACATGATTTGGTGAATAATGCTGATAGGTCGACTGAGGAATGATCTCAACCCAGGATAGCGACCAACACATCAGTCCCATGTCTGATAGGGTTAAGGTCAGTGTATACCCGGCCATCCAACTCGACTCCCGCTCCCGCTCCCGGGCCAATGTAGACCTTTTCTTATGCGTTGAAGGGTCATTGGGTCATTCACTGTCGAGTCACTGTCATTGGTACATTTTTCCTTCAATATCTCGGAAGGAAAAAAGGGGGCAGATATGTGCGCACCCCGTAGCGAGAGATATAGCGCCCGAAATTATATATCAAGGTACGTAGCTCACAAATAACTCGAATCAGTTCCTGGACTAACAAAGTTCTCATCTTCCTTTCCAGTCAGACGATCTCCCCTTTTTGTTCAAGTACTGTACTGTACTGGAGTGCAGTTTGCCATAGTAACTGGCTTTGTGATTGCGACAACGGCGGAGGTTACCAAATGTAGGTCGTGAAACAGCAGCATGTGCAGCTGATGTGCTCGGTAACTCCCAGAGCAACGAGTCTCCAGTAAGTAACAGTTACAGTAACAGATAGGACACACTTTCAAGTCGCTTTCTAAAAATACTTTGTTTCGATGGATTGCAACCCATCATCAGTAACAGTTCTTAACGATCATCTTTGTGGGCGCCCCGCTGGCCATTCTTTGACGTAATTAATTAACTTTCGCAACGCAATCAGTGAGTCATCGTATCAATGATGAAGGTAGCCGCCTAACCATCCCAAGAACAGCAGCTCACATTGCTTCCAAGTAGAACCTCGATGGATCATTTTCGTGATGCAATCTCATTTGGATGGCGTCTACTGTCGCATAAGGATACGTATGAATAAAATAGCCCAGAACGGCACAACTTGAAGCGCCCTTCCCATCCAGTATTTAACTTACTGGAGGGCTCTTTGCTTGACGACCAACCATCAGCTACAATGACACAATCCCCCTCGGGAACGGCTCCTGCACTGCTAGGCAAGCTGTTGTGTACTCAACCTTCAATCTATTACCTCTGCTGACGCCATCGCCATTCGCCACTGACAGGTGAGGTATACCAAAATGTGACGGCAAGCATCGAATATGCGGAGGTGGCAATGTCAAAAGCACGCACAAGTGTTGAGAAGGCGCGGACGTCCAAGGAGCATCGGCAGAAGGTCGTCTCAAAGGCTAGCGAGATCGTCAATGCTCTCCTCGAGCCAGCTTCGCAAGTAGCCAATCTGCTCGATGGCATCGGTGCTTTGTTCCCTCCGTGCAAAATTGCTAGTAATACCCTCGCCGTACGTGCCATCAGCGTTACGTTTTTTTTAGATTCTGGTCTTACCAGGCGTAGGCCGTAGTGAAGCTCGAGGTAGACCGACGCGATAACGATGTGCGAATTGCACTGCTTTTTTTGGACTTTGTACGTTACTACGACTCGCCGGCAGATATTACGGTCATCTGATTTTGACAGGCGACAGCGTTGGCGAATCTAGGCACGCTGAGTCCCGGTTTTCAATCCGTGAAGACCCTCTCTGGCCCTCTTGAGAGCTTGCTGCAGCGTTTCACGGACCTGATGAAGGAGTTCGGTCAATTTTGCGAGTCCGTCCGAGCCCATAAAGCTATTCATATATATGACTCTGACTGGCCCATCCAGAGCTTACTACGAAACCAAGGCGCTCAAGTCTAAACTTAGTGAGATCCCATTCAACCATGACTTCTGCATAATATCTGATGCCAATACACAGGACATCTACTGCACTCAAAAACCAACAAGGACAGCCTCCAAAGTTTTACCGACAGACTTGTATCCCTTAAGAATGACTTGACCGCCCTGTTGTCCCAACAAGCCGTGCTGATGTTGGGCACGCAGGCCGACACTCTTAAGCGAATCGAGTCACGCTTGACCAAGAGCCGCGATTTCTACGCTGCTGTAAGCGATGAGAATGAGGACCGCGCAACGGTTTTTGTTACCAGTCATGGAGGGGTAGAGGTAGTTCAAATGGTAAGCGCAAGGTTGGTGACTCTCTCAATCCCCTTTCGTCTTATTTCTGGATTTAGAACGATCGTCTTTTGGAACAACTGGCCGCAACAGTAGGCGAGAGCCTCTCCCCAGGTATTCTAAGGGCCGTCAAGGAAGGCGCCGAAGAGATTTTCAAGCAGAGCCAGTGAGATGCGGAGCCCTCTCTTGGATCATTCAACAATGGCTCACCATTGTGGCAGGGCCTCATTTCTGTTGAAGTTCCAGTTCGCTTTGGAGCAACGCATTGATGAATCTCAAGAAATGATCCTCAATGAACTGAAGTCAGGTCCTTATGAGCTCCTTCGCGATACTGACGTGAAGGAAATTTGGAAGAGTGAGTCCTTCGCTTGCTCGAGTTTTTTTTTCCCCTTACAATCCATGGGGTCAACTAGACACTGTGAGTATTGCGGTTACTTTGCCAAGGAGGGTACTTACCCCTTGCAAGGCTGCGAAAGAATCCAGTGTGAAACGTCGGCAATTTATTGATGCGATGAATTATCACTTCAACATACAGTTCAAGAAGTATAAGGCGGAGCATCACCGTGCGGAACGTGAAGATTCCTGGACCAGGAACATAATTTCCAAGGTCCACTGTGAGTACTTTGTCTTACCACATGGGTAGAAAGCTTAACAGTCACCTGCCTAGTTCACCCTGGTAAGTATCAGCTCTTGTCAGTTACCAGACACTGACTGGGTTTCGAAAAGCAATTGGAGATGCCATAGATGATGGTAAGAGTAACATCGTAAATTCATACGGACCTCCTTCCTGAAGATTCTAACGTAATACAGACGGGAGTGGCTATATATCAATTGAAGAACTCAACGAGTTCATGCGCAGAAAGCCTGAGAAGTGGACCGTGCCTCAATGGATCGCCTAGTACGTTCTCATATTTGATTAACTTGAACGTTCATAATTTGTCCCGAAAGCTGGGCATATGGCTGGGATGCAGACAACCAATGGTTTGTCGCCTTTTCTGCTGTCATTCATCAAATTCTAACATCTATGCAGGTACAGAGACCGGATCAACAGGACTTACGCGCAACTCGAGAAGCTCAGAGATGGTCAGGGACCTCACGCTGATCTTGTCGCCATTTACCTCGAGGAGACTAAGGATCGCGTCACGGTCTTCGCCAACAGTACCTACACTATGCGTGCCCTCGATAATTCCGCGGACATGAAAATGGACCGGCTGCGTGATGAGCTCCGAGCTAGAAACGAGAACGAGCTCAAAACGCGCCTTAAGAGTGTCAACCACAAGATCGACTACACAGTGCTTGCAGCAGTCACGGGTACCGAACGCATTGAAGAGGTACAGCGATTATATTGACTTGACGTACAAGTATTTA
Source organism: Russula olivacea (assembly GCA_963926505.1). NCBI lineage: Eukaryota > Fungi > Basidiomycota > Agaricomycetes > Russulales > Russulaceae > Russula > Russula olivacea. The sequence goes on from OZ004884.1 coordinate 1,663,380, forward strand.
AAACTGCGAACCCAGAACTTTTGCCCTCTCGCTTCGCTGTTAATCTCTCGTGACTTGTGGCTCATGGGCAAGCGAGACGTGTCCCCAGAGGCTGTGGACGAGGCGATATTGAGCGTTAATGAACTACTCGACGCTATGCGAGGACGCATCGAGGAGCTGAAGATGATCTGGCGTCGTCAACGCATGGATGTCGATACGCAGATCCGGTACTATGCTAACGGTCTGCTTCAGGATTACTACAGAGTAGGATGTTTCCCATTCGTCGGGTATAGTGCTGAAAATTGCTCATGTCTTGTCAGAAATACCGCAAGGAACAGTTTGACACCGACTTGGAGAATTTCGGAGAAGAGAGCGAGTGGGGCTCTGACGACGAATGGACGTCGGAGGACGGAGTCGAGGACGCTCACGTCGCGGACAACACGAACACATCAAGCGCTGCAGAGTTAAGTGAGTGATTGGCGCAATAGCCTGATTTATTGAAGTGCTCATTCGGACTTTGCATCTACCAGCCACCGGTAGGTCAATCCCTGCAGATGGCTACAACTACGATTCAGCACCTCGAGAAATGGCCCCACCTCTACCTGCCAGGGTTCCACCCGCCAGAATCAGTAATAATCAAGAAAGACCCTATGATCAGGTTCAACACCAATCATATCCAGACAGCACTACATACCGTGGGGCTGGGGATTATGGGGGTTACCGAGATGTCCCCCACCACTATGATGAATATGAGGAAGCAGTAGGCGGATTCCAAGAGGAGGACCATGGAAAGGGAGACGATGAAGACGAAGAAGCCCAGGAGCAAGAGCCAGGGCCAGAGGACGAGCAAGAGGAAGACTACCCTCACAGCGAACCAGTAGAATACTACCGTGACGATGAGGAAGAACAAGGTTATAATGCTCATAACTACGGGGGCTATGGAGCCGGGCAGATGGTCGAAGAGGTCGAGGACCAGTATGACGGCGGTTATGGTTATTAGGCCTCGCGGCGATGGTGATGTTGAAAAAGCGGTTGACGATGAGACCGCAATGGCAAGTTACCCATAACAGTTTTAGTGGTAGTGGTATTGTAACGAATGTGTGAATGATCGATGTCAAGCCAAAGCAGTACATGGCTCTAGAAATGCACTGGCCGCTGTGTAAACACGTACAGGACCGTGACGCCGTCACCGTTCGCGAGCACCGGGCCGATGGTCCAATCATAGGCGTGCACTGTCTCACTGTTGACGGAATAAGTGAAGGGAAAAGCTTCAAATATTGTGTGAAATTTCGATGTGTTTAAGATTTCTTCACACAGCATCGGGTTTTTGTATACGTAAGAAAAGACCGTGGAAATTGTCGGAGAACGAATCTGTGCCATCCCTGGCCGGAGATATGCGGCTATGTTCGCAATCATTCCGGCGTGATTGGCTCTTTTGACTCGCCGCTTCTTCTGTTCGAAGTGTTCCGGTGTTTGATTCCTTCCGACTCGTCTCTCCCTTGCGTATGTTCACTTTCCTCTCTTCTGTCCTTCTCTCAAAGTCATTTCACAGCTCGCATGGCCGTGTCTCAGTCCTTGCTTCGTTCTCTATCGAGACAACGCGCGTTGGATGTTAGACGCGTCCAGACCTCTCGTAGACTACTTTCCACTCCTCCCACCACCCCAGTGAGTATCTCGCGGTCTCACATCCAATGACAGTTTTTTGATTGTCTACCACGATTGTAGAACCTACCTCCACCACCCCGCCCGGAGCTGTCCGCATGGCGTCGCGGCCTTCAAACACTCGGACGAGTCACCCTTTTCACTATCGTGACTACCGGCGGTGTCTTTTATTACATCACCCAGAGGGAGCGGAATCCCGGTCCTCAGCTGCCACATGATCCTTCAAAGAAGAATGTTGTCGTCGTTGGCAGCGGCTGGGCATCAACTATGTTTCTCAAGAAACTTGATACGTCCGAATATAATGTGACTGTCATCAGCCCTCGCAATTTCTTCCTCTTCACCCCGCTGTTGCCAAGTGTCGCAGTCGGTACACTCGCTACCAACTCTATCTTGCAACGTAGGGTTTTTGCTTCTTAACTCGTCACTCCCGCTCACCAGCAAGCCAAGCCATTCGTTATCTCACCCGTCACAAGGATCGACAAGTCACTGTCATAGAGGCCGAGGCAAAATCTGTCGATGTCTGTGCCCATAACTATCCATCTCGTAAAGTCCTCATTTGATTTTCAGCCCATAGCGAAAACTATAACCTTTGCTGGTGCGTATTTTTGTACTCTAATATATGGTGACTCTTACCCTGGCACACAGATGAGACGGAAGTTCAAGGCGAGGTTTCATCAACCACGATACCATTTGACTACCTCATCTATGCCGTCGGCGCGGAGACACAAACATTTGGTATTCCGGGCGTCAAAGAACATGCGTGTTTTATGAAAGAAATTCAGGATGCTGAGAAAGTATGTTCCCGTCTCATGTATGAATATATCGAGGAAATTTCGACTGTGTTTTCTAGTTCAAGCGTCGCTTCATGGATTGTACGTTATAGCACTGAAGCGCTTGGCTTACCGAAATCTCACCACTGCTTCAGGCGTCGAATCGGCCGGTTTCCCCGGTCAACGCGAGGAGGAGATCGATCGTTTGCTCCACATGGTAAGAACGGTCTCCGGATCTCAGGACCAGCAGCTGCTGATAAGACAAGATTGTCGTCGGCGGTGGGCCAACTGGAATTGAAGTCAGGTTGGGTCATGTGAAACTGTCTCGGCCAACCTTGTTCTAACTTTTTGTCAGTGGGGAGTTACATGACTTCCTCGAGGTCAGCGGTTTAGCCCACGTTTGGTCTCTCTGTCTCATACTCTGTAGGACGATCTCAAATTTTGGTATCCCGAGCTTTCCGACAAAATCAAGATTACTCTTATCGAGGCCTTGCCTTCGGTGTTGTCCATGTTCAGCAGAGAGCTAATTGACTATACCATGTCTACGTTCAAAGAGTCAAAAATTGACGTCTTGACGGGCACGATGGTGAAAGAGATCAAGGAGAAGAGTGTTGTTTTGCAGATGCCAGACAAGACCATCAAGGAAGTGCCGGTTGGTATGGTTGTATGGGCTGGGGGAAACAAAGCACGGGCGGTGTCTGTTGACCTGATGTCGCGCCTGCCAGATGCACAGAAGAATAAACGTGGTATCACCGTTGACGGTAAGGTATTCTCCCTCCTCCGCGAGCTGCTGTCTGACTTGGTTGACTTCTCAAAGATCATCTTCGTGTGGCGGGCACGGACGGTACCATCTTCGCCGGGGGTGACTGCACTTCGACTCAGTATGCACCCACGGCACAAGTCGCCTCGCAGCAAGGGGCCTACCTTGCACGCATATTTAAACAGCTTGCGAAGCGTGATGCTCTGCTGGAGCAGATTGCGGCTCTTGAGAAAGAAGGAGCGAACACTGAGAGCCTGCAGAAACAACTTACGAAAATGGAGAACTTGCGTCCTTTCCACTACTCGCATCAGGGCTCGCTCGCATACATTGGCTCAGAAAAGGCCATTGCTGATCTGGAGTTTTTCCACCACAAGGTGAGACTAGCATTCGGTCACGGTGATCCGGTTTTAACCAACCTGACAGTTTTCCTCCGGCGGCGTTGCGACATTCCTGTTCTGGCGGAGTGCTTACATGAGCACACTTTTCTCCCTACGGAATCGCGTCTTGGTCGCTACTGATTGGCTCAAGGTGAAACTCTTCGGACGGTATGTGGGCTATCTTGCCATCATTGTCACATCCAGCTGACGGGGTTTCAGTGATCTTGTCCGAGACTAAAGAATATACCATCACGCGAGGATGGCAGTAACTATGGACCACAGGATGTTTTGATTTTCTCTTCAACGACGATAGAACCTAGAATATGCCCAACGTTTACTACATGTATCTTGCTTTCGCTTCCCCAGTATGTAGTTGCACTAGATCCCGATGAACATGGCTCTCTCGTCGGTAGTCCGGTACCCGCGAGAATCGGAACGCGGGCTGCCTAAGAGGTCGGACAGGCATCGGACTCTCACGGGTACCGTACACTATTTACTCTACACCGGGATGTCCACCCGAGACTTGCACTTTCCCATTCCCCTCCCCTCTCCTCTCCATGGCCGAGACCGACATTTACAAAGTCCCCATCCTCGGAAAGCAGTCCATTCATTGTGGCTTTCATCTTGTCCCCTACATTGCACGCACCGTCCTTGAAAGCCTCCCTGCATCCACCTATGCTCTTGTCACAGATACGAACTTAGCACGCCTCCATCTCGATGCCTTCCAAAAGGGATTTCAGGAGGAGATCGCCCGCTCGGGTAAAAGCTCGCGTTTTTTAACATACGCGATCCCCCCAGGTGAAACGTCCAAGAGCCGCGCGGGAAAGGCAGCGATCGAAGACCACCTCCTGCTGAATAAATGCACGCGTGACACCGTCGTTCTTGCGCTTGGTGGGGGAGTTATTGGCGATCTGGTTGGATACGTCGCTGCGACATTGTGCGTCCTTTTTCCTCCTCCGGCTGCTACCCTTTGTGGGGCTAAATGCATATCACGATACGGTAGCATGCGCGGTGTGCGTTTCGTGCAGATCCCAACCACTCTCCTGGCCATGGTTGACTCCAGCGTGGGCGGGAAGACTGCGATCGACACTCCGCATGGGAAGAATCTCATCGGCGCGTTCTGGCAGCCAGAGTACATCTTCATCGATGCTGCATTCCTCGAAACCCTCCCCGCGCGCGAATTCTCGAACGGCATGGCCGAGGTAGTGAAGGTGCGTTTGTTTTACATGTTCTCTTATCGCCTATGATGCGATCACTGACCGATCGCATCAAAGACCGCTGCCATCTGGAATGAGACTGACTTCGCCGCTCTCGAGTCGCGGCCGGCAGATATCGTTGCTGCCATTGAGACACCCAGCGTGAACTATTCGGGACGCACCAAGGCGACACGCTCGGCTGCCCAGGAGTTGCTCCTCTCCGTCATCGTGGGCTCGATCTCCGTCAAGGCGCATATTGTCACCAACGACGAGCGCGAGACGACCGGGCTACGCAACCTCGTCAACTTTGGACACACAATCGGACACGCGATCGAAGCCGTGCTGACGCCCGGTATGCTACACGGCGAGTGTATCAGCGTCGGAATGATCCTCGAGGCCGAGGTGGCCCGCCAGCTCGGACATCTTGGGCAGGTTGGTGTTGGACGCCTTACGCGCTGCTTGAAGAGCTACAACCTGCCCGTCTCGTTATCGGATCCGCGTATCACGGGCCTTCCTGCCTCGAGGCTTCTTACCGTCGGCCGCCTGCTGGACATAATGCGGATCGACAAGAAGAACAGTGGGCCTGAGAAGAAGATCGTGCTCCTCGCCACCATCGGCAAGACGGTGGAGCAGAAAGCCAGCGTCGTTCCGGATCCCGTTATTGGCAAGACCCTCGCCGAGGCCACTAAAGTTGTCCCTGGAGTGCCGACGAAGAGCCCAATTCGCATGGCCACGCCGGGTTCAAAGAGCCTTTCTAACCGCGCTCTCGTGTTGGCTGCCCTCGGAAGCGGCACTTGTAGGCTGAGAAACTTGTTGCACTCTGATGACACCCAAGTCATGATGGCCGCTCTTCATGAGCTGAAGGTCCGTCCGTGGCCTTCCTATGCTTTGCATCATCTTACACTTTCACCGTCTGACAGGGTGCGAGTTTCGAATGGGAAGATGGCGGAGAAACTCTCGTCGTCCACGGCGGACAAGGGTCGCTCGCAGTGCCACCAAAGGGCAAAGAGATATACCTCGGCAACGCAGGTACAGCCGCTCGGTTCCTGACCACCGTTTGCACACTTGTCCAACCCTCCGAGACTGGGCCTGACACCACCGTCATCACTGGCAATGCAAGGATGAAACAACGCCCTATCGGCGCCCTCGTTGACGCGCTCAGAGCCAACGGCAGCGAAATCAAGTACTTGGAGTCTGGAGGCTGCCTTCCCCTCTCAATCGCACCTGCCGGTCTCAAAGGCGGGCGGATCAAGTTGGCTGCGAGCGTGTCAAGTCAATATGTCTCGTCCATCCTACTCTGTGCTCCATATGCCCAGGAGCCAGTTACCCTCGAGCTGACGGGTGGTCAAGTTATCTCCCAACCTTACATCGACATGACAATAGCAATGATGCGAACCTTTGGAGTTGAAGTCGCGCGTGAGGTCGATCCGAATACTGGCCGTGCCTTGGACGTGTATAACATTTCCAAAGCAGTGTATCGCAACCCGAAAGACTACAGCATCGAATCCGATGCTAGCAGCGCAACATACCCTCTTGCTATCGCGGCTATTACTGGCTCATCTTGCACCATAGCGAATATTGGGTCGTCCTCGCTACAGGGTGATGCACGCTTTGCGAAAGAAGTCCTAGAACCGATGGGATGCACCGTCACGCAGACAGCCTCAGAGACGACGGTGCAAGGCCCGCCAATCGGCCAGCTCAAACCTCTCGGTTTGATTGACATGGAACCCATGACGGACGCGTTCCTCACAGCCTCAGTGGTTGCGGCTGTGGCTGCTAGTTCACCGGCGAAGGACCGGGAACTCGGTGATGGCAGCCGACTGACGACAACCAGGATTATAGGCATTGCTAATCAAAGGGTCAAGGAGTGCAACCGTATTCGCGCTATGATAGATCAACTTGGTATGTTGTTTCTCTGTTTCTTGTATTCATATTCTAACTCCGGAGGGCGCATACAGCGAAGTTCGGTGTCGAAACTAAAGAGCTGGATGATGGCCTCGAGGTATACGGCAAGCCTATAGCTGAACTCAAACGCGGAGTCAGCGTTCACTGCTACGATGATCACCGCGTTGCGATGGCGTTTAGCGTACTCGGATCCGTAGTCGGTGAGACGGTCATCGAAGAAAAGCGCTGTGTAGAAAAGACATGGCCAAACTGGTGGGATGACCTGGAAAACAAGGTACGATGCCCAGTAACCCATCTTATGGACGTTTGTTGAGCGTCTGCAGATTGGGCTCAAGGTTGAGGGTGTCGAGCTCCACCAGACCTCAGATCACACTTCTGCTGAGCAAGATGCAGCTGCGTCTGTGGTTATCATTGGGATGCGAGGTTCGGGAAAGACCTTCATCGGAGGACTGGCTGCTGCGACGCTAGGATGGACTTTTATCGACGCGGATGTTTACTTCGAACAAAAATTCCCCTCTGGACTCCGTGACTACGTTCAGCAACACGGCTGGCCCGCTTTCCGCACCGTTGAAGTCGACCTGCTGAAGGAGCTGCTCGCACAGCACCCGTCCCGTCATGTCATCAGTCTTGGCGGAGGCATTGTTGAAACCCCTGCTGCACGCGAGACCCTCACTGCTTACGCTAGGGATTGTCCTGTGGTCTACGTCACTCGCCCGGTGGATGAAATCGTCTCGTATTTGGAATCTGAGTCTAGCCGGCCAGCCTATGGCGAACCCATTACTGACGTCTTCAAGAGGCGTGAACCATGGTTTACAGAATGTTCCAGTTACGAGTTTGTGAACAGCGTTTCCACACCCGCGCCAGCCGAAGGTTCTACCAACGAAACATCTAACATTCGGGATGAGATTGGGCGTTTCTTTGGTCACATAACCGGGCACAAGGCGAACCTTGCCCCAATCCACGTGCGCGAACACCGCTCATACTTCCTTTCCTTGACATTCCCCGACGTTACTCCCTCATTGGCCGACTTTGAGGAACTTACCACCGGTGCAGACGCCATCGAACTTCGTGTCGACCTCTTGCGGACTCAGAGTCAGATTGATACCACGGGCCCACACATCCCTCCCATCAGCTACGTCGCCGAGCAGGTCGCGGCCATCCGTCGGGTATCCTCCCTGCCGATTGTATACACCGTGCGGACAGTATCCCAGGGAGGCGCCTTCCCCGACAAGTCTGTCAAGGAAGCTTTTGTCTTATTCCACCTGGCTCTGAGGCTGGGTGTTGAATATGTGGACGTTGAAATCTCTTGGCCAGAGAAGAACATCCGTGACCTGGTATCTCGCAAAGGAAACTCGAAGATCGTGGCATCGTGGCATGATTGGAGTGGAAACTTGAAGTGGGATTCGTCGTCTGTGGATGCCACTCTGGAGGTAGCAAAGGCGTACGGAGACATCGTGAAGATAGTTGGCAAAGCCAACACGCTCGATGATAACATGGCACTTCATCGATTCGTAACACGGGCAAGCTCTGCAGTGGACGCCAAACCGATCATCGCCATCAACATGAGCGTTGAGGGGCAATTATCTAGAATACTCAACACGACCCTCACTCCCGTGACACACCCTCTCCTCCCGACGAGGGCAGCTCCCGGCCAGTTATCCTTCGTTGAAATTCAAACAGCCCTACGCTTGATCGGGCAGCTCCCCGCTAAGCGGTTCTACATTTTCGGAAAGCCTGTTGCAAGCTCCATGTCCCCAACCCTGCATAACACTGGATTCAACCTTCTCGGCCTTCCACACTCTTACGGACGCGTCGAAGCCGATACCATCGATACGGGCGTGCGCCTTACCCTTAAGCTCGCCGATTTTGGTGGTGCATCTGTCACGATTCCCTTGAAGCGTGATATTATCCCTCATCTCGACGTGCTCACCCCTGAAGCTGAAGCCATCGGTGCGGTAAACACAGTCATCCCCACCACCAATGCGGATGGTCACCGGATCCTTATTGGCGACAACACGGATTGGACGGGGATCCGCGACGTCGTCAGGGCTCGCCTGCCGCCGTCCTTGCAAAAGATCGAGAGCTGTCTCGTCATCGGCGCCGGAGGTACGGCGCGCGCTGCGATCTATGCCCTGCACGCTCTAGGTGCATCGCGTATCTACCTGTTCAACCGCACCAGGCGGAGCGCGGAAGAACTAGTTCATGCCATCCCAGGTGCTCACATCGAGTTGCTCGACACCCTCGACGTGACGTCCATACAGGGACCCCCACCAAGCATCATCGTTTCCACAGTACCAGCATCAGCAACGACGACAGAAAAGGGCGTCGCGGACTCATTGTTCTTACCCTCGTCCCTCTTCAGCGCAGCCGCAGGCGTCGTCGTCGACATGGCCTACAGGCCTGCGGAAACACCGTTGCTGAGATTGGCCAAGGCGAGCAGGAAGTGGAGCTCTGTCATGGGGATAGAGGTGCTTCTCGAGCAGGGATATAAGCAATTCGAGTTGTGGACCGGAAGAAAGTGCCCGAGGAGGGTAGTGGCCAAAACGGTCTTGGAGGCGTATCAAGCGTCCGCGTGAGAACTTTTTTCTTTTTCTTTCTTTCGAAAAGGGTCAAATTCGGGGGGAGGAAGAGGAAATACTGGATGCAGCTAGGACGGATAGAGGTGGAGCGTAGATGAACGCAACGATGGTATTTTACGTATTGGCCGTGAGCTCTTGTTAGAGTAGAGTAAATTATCATCTGGAGGTGGCATACTTGAAGCTATAATTTTAGCACTAGCCTTGTAACAAACGCAAAATAAATTGGGCTAGTATGTAATCGCAAGCAATACAAACGTGTTCTCCTTGTACGGTAGGATATACACCCTATGAAGTGGGTATGGGTTCGTCTCAGCACCCGCCAGTATCCCTCATTACTACTGGTCTGCCGCTACCTTTGACGTTCGCCTTGATCACGACCATGAGTCACTATCAACGAGAAGGAAGGCTGTCTCTGGTAAAAGAATGCTCAGACCGGGGCGATTAAGGCATGAGCGGATGTCATGGAACCAGGTGTACCAGTCATGGATCCCCCGATCGCAGGCGGGCGCTTACAGTAACTCGCATTGCGGTGGTTCATTTACGCATCAACGCCATTTCTCACACCACGCGCGTCGCCCTTTGCGCCTTCCTGCTAACATCTGTTTTCTATACATTGAACGTACCCAGTGTAAAGATCGCTCGTGGCGCCGGCGCAGGAAGGGCTTGGCTGCCAATACAGTGGGCCTGGAGTTTAGACTCCCTCACTAATACCGAGATTGGTGATGTTATCAACAAATAATGAATGGACGACGGTAAAATGCAGCGCACCGAATATCAACTATATCGGGCTCACATCCGCCAGTTCCAGGTCAACCTGGTAAAACATGTTGAACCGAGCGTAAAGGTTCCCGTATGAGCTGCCCCATCTATAATAAGATATATTATGCAAGCATACGGCATACGACAACTGATGACAATGTAACTAAAAATAATCCTTGGACATGCATGATTTGGAAAGCGAGGTTGTGAAAACTGCAGAATGGAGGAGCGCGTGCACAAGCAAATGGACATGTGAGTAAAAGAAACGAATAAAGAGAGTACCGGTCCCAAGGGTCCATGTCTCGTACAAATATCCTGTCCATCATCCAAGCAATCGGCCAGAGTTCAACAGAAGTTCCACATGCGTACAGAGTCACTACACAATCTGTCAGCTAAGAAAAGACAAGGTAAAGAGGTACATACATTCTAAATGATAGGTCGTCATCATTGTCTGGCCAAGTAGCACTCCAAGTACTCTGCTGGCTGGCAAAGTCCCGCATCGCAGAAACTGACTCATCGAACCAAGGCTTGTTGCCCAGCCTGTCTGGGAACCAGCCACTCGATCCGCCGGCAGCGAGATCGAGAACAAGATAGAAGGCTGAACGAATAGAGGGTTGGCCAAGTCAGCGGTTTTATCGGTGCACCAAAAATGGAAGGACACACGTTGGTCGAATGGTGCTGCGTTGGTCGCATTTGCGGTGGTCGCGGTGGTCCATGGATTCGGAACGACAATCTCATTTGCGGTATTGTTATGCGCCGTGAGTGGGAAATTGCCGCGCTTCCAGAAAAAACCACCATTGCTCTGTTGCTTGCTGTCAATCTGAAGTTGAACCATATTCTTCAGTCGCGAGTCAACATAAATCTTGATAAAATTCTCAGTCCACTCAAGCGTGTATGTATGGAACCCTTGCGCGTATGTGGAGCGCTTGAGGGACTGCCAACCAAATAAACGCGAGGCGAGACTCGGAAGGGGACCCCAGGTCAGGGTCGAGCGGACATAGTTTACGCCTTGTGCGGGGTATGAGGGGCTATTTCCGCGCGCCTCCATAATCTGTGATATAAGGATCTCAGCATATCCATTTCACCAAAAGTAAATCCCAGTTATAAATTGAGCAGAACGCACATCAATCTCGCCGCTAAGAGGCCACGGGCCGTACACTGAATTAAGAGGAGCCATCCAAATCGCAGGCCAGAGCCAGTCACCACGGGGAAGTTTTGCGACAACCTCAACTTTACCAAAACGAATGCTATAGCTTCCTTTGGTGCTGAGACGAGCACTCATCACCGGGGGTATAGTTGCACCATTCGTATTACTGGACGATGCTGAGCAAGCCGAGGCATTGGTCTTGGAGGTCGTGCACCCTTGAAGTGTATACTTGCCTCCGTTGAATATTTGCTGTGGATCTGACAGTGCGCTCGAAGTGAGAGTCGGCTTGATGTAAAGTTGGCCATTGCGCACAAATAAGTTGTCCGAAAGCGCAGTAGCCATTTCAAACTCGCCATTCCTGTGCAAGAAACCGACTTTGCTGTTCTGATCTCTATGATTTTACGTAAACATGTATGATACGCACCCAAATCCGCTCATCTCAACATCGCGCGTCCAGGTCCCTCCGTTGTCAACGTCCAAGTTGTCGAACGTATCCTCCATGGCCAGGCATAACCGTTTTGAATCAATCATAGTTCTCCCTGCATCCTGGTACCCAGTCCAACAGAGCAGTCCAGCACCGCAAGCACCAAGTAAGATCATGAGAAGAGTAATCCAACGGCTAGCACGAGTGCGAGCGTCTGGGGCCTCGGTAAGCCATGGCTTATCTTCCTTTGTGAGCTTCTCTGAGAGTAGTGTCGAAGGGAGCGGGGCTTTCGGAGGAATTTCAGATCCGGCGTACGAAGGGATCGTAGTGAGAGCAGTATGAGAATGATTCGCATTAGAAGGAGGGGACCATATGAGGGATGACGGTCGGGAAGCCGGACTTAAGAAGGGCGCACGAAAGGGTGTTGTACTAGAATTGTTTGGAGGCTGAGGACCGCTAGTTTGAGCCATAAAGGGTGGATAAGGAGGTTCTAAGTCATGGTCTACCCAAGAGCCGCCCTCTGGACTTGCACGGAGCATGCTATGCGAGCCTTGAGAAGACAATGCCTGCGCGGGGCGTCGAGAAGAGGCGGGAACCGCAGAGTTATAGGCACCGTGAAGGGACTCCGTTGATGAGCGACCCGAACGAGAGCCCAAGCCAGGTGGGGAAAGGCTAGGATCTGTGTTGCCTCCATAGGGCTGGAATGGGAAATGAAAGGCGGAGGGTGGGGCTCGGGAGGGTCTTTGCAAAGTGGCAGCATCAGGCGGTGGAGTGGCATTGCCCCGAAGGTAAGGCGCAGTATAAGTCTGACCAACGGCAACGGCAGGGGTAGCAGGGGGAGTTTCCGACTCTACAGAAGCATACTTAGAGGCGCTTGAGTGAGCGCGAGCGTATAATGGGGGACTGATTGTACGGATGGGGGGAGTAGGCGCTCGTTGGGAATCAAAGGGAGGAAGGTCTAGCGGGGTGTCTGCAGCCGACCAGGAGCGTCTACTGCGCGTATTCGCGAGGTGAGATGGGCGGGGAGGGTTCAAGGGAGAGTAGGAGCGGGTAGGGCTAGCTGGCAACCCCGGGCTGGGTGAGGGAGTATACGACTCTCTGTCCGAGCTGCTAAGGCTTGCAGTGGGAAGAGGAATAGTCGTTCCCCGGTGCCGAGTGGGGCGAGGAAGGGACATGGCGTCAACATACTTCGAAACGAGGGTGCGCTATTCATATATGCGTGTGCGCCCCTCTATACTTCAACCGGCCCGGTCCAGGCACTCGGCGCCCCTCGCTCCAGCTTCCCTGCCACTTTGCTTGCCACATTCCACAAGAGAAGACAACAGTCGACAGTTTGTGCCATCCGATTTCCTTTTTTGACGAGCAGTTCCCAGGGAAAAAATTCATGAACATCGAATGAAAGTCGCGAGCTCAGGGACCCCAGAAACTCGCATTCAAGACGTAACTCGTTCAACTCATCGTGCGCCTAAGCTCTTCCATCTGACTGCCAGCCACATCCTCAACGGATATCTATATCCTTTTCTGGACAAAGATAACGAGCAAAAGACAACAGCCCCTCTTTTCGCGCCGTCGACGCGATGGTGGACTCATCATCGCTCACCTGGTCTTCTTGTTCCCTGCTGCACCACAGACAATCACAAGCACAGCTTGAAGTACAGCATATCACATACTCGTAATACTCGCGTAATTCCCCCTGGTAGTTAAGTTGTCTCCACATGTCATTGTCGTCTCTGATTGATCCTCTGCTTGGTTGTCAGATGTCAGGCGGTGGCGAATACTAGGGAGGTCAGCCCCGATTACTACGACTTCCATACATAGTACAATTCGGCACCATTTTCTTGCCCCAAACGGTTCTCAAGTTCCTCTTAGGCGTGTTCGCGATAATCGTTGTTCGACTTCTACTCAGATCTCATTTTACGGACGATCAGCACTCTCTGCCTCAGCTTGTAAGACACTCTTTCGGTGGTCCTCGAGGGTAATATATATAATGACGCCTCGCTGTTCCGATTTCTCTTTCTTGTATCGATTACAAGAAGCCCATCGTTGGATCACGCCATGGCTATCTCCGGAGGACCCCGGGGAGTCCCATTCATTCACCGTTCAAGTCAATTTCGCTCACTTCAGGTCCTCAAACCGATAAGCCCTCCTCGCGCATAGGCTGGCACTTTCCAGCCTCCTAATATTGTCCTGCCGGTTGTCGTAAAAGGGTCGTATGTTCGTGCAGGCCCGTTTCTTCACCCGTATCCTCACCTCCACCTATATTTTCTCTCCTCTCCTGCCCCGCTCCGCCGCGCCCTCCCAATTCACGCCCGTGGGCCATAGTTTGACGCTATGGATTACGACCGCTATGATGCGCTACTGCACTTTATCTTCAAGCAGACCCAGGGTGACGCGTGGTTCCGCCCCGACGCCCACGATATTGCAGCTGGCGTGTGTCTGCGCGATGATGCAGGTTCTTACCGCGTGTTCCCGTACGAGAATCTCGCTCTCGAGCCCTTTGAATGTGCTGTGCGCGCCATGGATCTAATTGTCGCGGTCAAAGTCCGTAGCGCAGTTGCGCATGCGGCCGTTAGCCAAGTGTGAGTTTATCTTTCGCTTCTCCCCGGACTCGTGTGGGTACCATTGTGGTGTGCCCGGAGAAAACATTGGGCACTTTCTCCTCATTTTTTCTCGAGAATGCTCGTGTTATCGCGTTATTACGCGACGACAATTAAAGGCATCGGCCCTTTTGTGCCATCACATTCCCATTGATTGGAATGTCACGGTACCTCTCTTGTGCGCACAGTCGCCGCTTGGTGTCACCCCTGCGTCAGAGCATATTATGGCGCTGCTGTTACTTCACATCCGGAAATGATCTGGCGTGGGAAGACAGCAGCGAGAAGACAATGCGGCTCTCAGTGAAGCTGTCAACACGTCAACGCACTGCAGGAGATGACTGGCCGCGGGGGAGATAGGAGATGTGACAGCGGAGATAGAGGCATGGGACTGGCATTTCCTTGTTCCTGTCGTTGTCGTCTGCTTTGAGCATTTGCTGATTGTTTTTGGCATTCATGAAACAGGGGACCAGAAGAAAAGAGTGTTTATCTCGATGCAGATACGCGAATCCAGATCGTTGACACGATGCTGATGCTTCCCCACGCTGAAAAGGAACAGAACGCTGCTTTCATCGTGAGTTTGGACATAATTATCACATGTCCTATTTTGGTTAATGAATGTCCACAATCAGCGTGATGAGCGGGTGCTCGTCGTCTGGGCCGACGGACCGGACACGATCATCCCGACATGCAACGACTTTGAAGAGCGTCTCATCAAGCTCCTGTGGCGCGCACGGCCTGGATTTGGCGCAGCTCCCTCTGCCTCTTCTCACCCTGCGTCCTACGCAGACTCCGCCTCAGCACATTCCCTCATCCCAGTCACCGCTAGGCGCTCCGCAACCCCCAGCGAGCGGCGTGTACCACTTGGGCGGAGCACACCAGGAGCGGACGCGATCAAAGAGGACGTCGAGAAAGCTTTGTCTAAAGGTTCCGGCGAGCCACGAGCTGTGCGCTCCGTTAAACGTCGATGGTACGGAAAGCGAGTAGTTGTCAAAGACAATCATTTCCCAAATGCTGAAGATGCGATTGAGCTCGAGTTCGCCTCAGAGAAGCGGCCTACGATGCTATACTCCCCACTCTACAACGGTATTGCGGCCGCGCTTTCACTGAGTGAGTCCCCTCGCTTCTTACAGCCTTACTTGCTAAGGCCACTTTTTCACTTCCGCAGTCTTCGTTGGCAATGGCGTCAGTGAGTATTGAGCATTAAACCCTCCTCGAATGCGAACGTCATACTTCAATGAAGAGGTTCTGTTGGTTGAATGGCGTCAAGACGGAAAATTTACGCACTTCGTGCTTTGCGTATTCATTCCTCTCCTATTTTGCGTGTCGCTGGTGCGTCCTTGGTTATCAGTGTGTTTCTTCACGGTCCTTAGAACAAGCCATCAGTTTTTCTGTCTTCAACTCATCCAAAATATTGCCATGACGGTCGGTCCCATTGTCCAATACCATCAAAATTCAAAGTATTATTCGGCCCGTCCTCCACGTCCCAATAAACAAGTCGATAATGATCTCCCACACATAACTATCCAGATGCCTGTATATAAGGAAGGTCTGGAGGCCGTCCTGTGCGCTCCTTTTGTTTTAAAAATACTTCCTTTCTCTCCTCACGATATTTTGCCTTTCTTATGTTTAGGACCCCTTCAATTGCATCCCTGAAGAAGGCGATGCAAACGTACGCACGCCAGGGGGGAACGTCAAATATCTTCATTAATGATGATGGCTTACGGGTAATTCTTTCAACATCTTAGAAGACGCATTTAGCTCAAATTGATTTCGGACAGATACTTCCAGATCATGAACGCGAGAGGCGCATTGCATTCTACGAAGCTAATGGTATCGGATGGGTTGCTCGACCTGCTGACGGTGAACCAAGCGCAAATGGTGATGGCACGACATTCGTACGTACCGGTCGCTTCAAGAAAGCCTCGAACATGAACTACGCACTTGCACTCTCGCGCAAGGCTGAGCAACACCTCAATGAAATGGTCGCCTCTGGGGAGACAGCTATTGGGACGAGTGCGCGTCTGTCGTTGTCGGTTGAAGGCTCTGGATCAAGCGAAGATGAACGGGTTATCCCCACCTCGCTTGAAGAACGTGCTCTTATGCGTGCCGTCGAAGATATTTGGGAGGAGAGCGGTAAGCGTTGGAGGCCATGGGCGAAGAATGGCAGAGCCTGCCGCGTCGGCAAGATTGTTCTTCTCGTTGATTCTGACACGATCGTACCCGAGGTTGGGTTTTTCGAACTTTATTTTCAAGTCATCATTCATTGACAGACCTCTTTTATAGGACTGCCTCCGGGATGCTTCCCGAGAGATGGCGGAATGTCCTACTGTCGCAATTATTCAACATGAGTCTGGTGAGATTTCATCACAGTCGGAGTATTGGGCACACCCACCATGGCATGAAGACGTTTTGCAGGTCGCTCATCATTACTTCGAGAATGCAATTGCGTACTTTACACGCCGCGTAAATAAGACAATTTCCCTCAGTGAGAGTCGATTGTTTATTGACCAATGGACTCTTTTGACCTGTATCTGCTGCTCGCAGCCTGTGCTAATGGAGAAGTTGCTCCCTTCGTCGGCCATAACGCGTACGTCTAGGCTTCGTGTGTCTGCGATGTCCCCGCTGATGCGTTTGTATTTGTATACAGTTTCCTGAGATGGCAGGCCATTCAGGACGCCGCGTTTATCGACAGTGACGGGAAAGAGAAAATCTGGTCCGAGTCTCATGTCTCTGAAGATTTTGACATGGCCATGCGGCTACAGATGCGTGGTTACATCATCAGATGGGCAACGTACTCCAAGGGTGGCTTCAAGGAAGGGGTTTCTCTTACCGTCGATGACGAACTCAACCGCTGGCAGAAATACGCATATGGTGAGTGCCAACTCTCACTTTCGGTTGTTTTTCACCGACAATCGATCAATGCACAGGTTGTAACGAGTGGGTAAATATTTTGAATCAGTTGGTATTGCGTTCTAACCTTTGAGGAGGTTGTTGTTCAATCCGCTAGTGCAGTGGTGGCGGCGGGGGCCTATTGCCTATCAAATACACACATTTTTATGGTCCAGCGCGCCATTTCATTACAAGATATCTATGCTTGCCTGTGCGTTCTAAATCTGTCTCATTCACTTGAAGTCTGACGGCCAATTTACACATGGCCAGACATGTTCTCATACTGTGAGACTTCCTGTTTTTCTGCGAGATGTTCGATGCTCAGGGTCTTCGAATCAGATGGGATCGCCGGGGCTATCACTATTGCTGTCATCAACTACGCTCTGCTCGGCTTCCAGTTCCCAGTAGATGCATTCTATTTTCATAGTTTTGAGATTTGGCTCGCAACAGCTGTCGTCTTTTTCGGTTCAGGAAATGTCGGCTTTACCCTGTTAGAGTACCGACTCGGAGAGAAGAATCTGGTAGGTCATGCTCGATTTCCGTCTACATGTTCGTATTCACCTCACGACCTCAAGATGACATCATTTTTGACAAACATATCCTGGATACCGTTCTTGTGAGCCATCATTATCTATTACTATTAGAACTTGGACTGAATTAAAGATCAGCTTCTTCTTTTTTGGGGGACTAAGCATTCCCTTGAGCCAAGCAATTCTCGCACACTTGTTCTCGTACAATATGACATGGAGTGCGACCAAGAAAGAAGTCGAACGCTCCAATTTCTTTAAGGAAGTTCCCAAAATTATGAAGCGGTGCGGCAACTTTTTGGCCTTTTCGCACCCAGTGTCCTCATATACATGTCACCACCGTAAACCAGGTTTTGGTTCTCGGTCCTTCTTTCGGTAGTTATCCTTGGTTGCATGGTTGTATGTGCCACATCATTGGTGCCGCTTGGATGGCGAGTTGACGGCTCTGCTTGGGCGATCATCTTCCCGCTTGCGTATGTCGACTCAAATATCTTAGAGATACGCGCAACTAATACTATCTGATTCAGCGTCGTCACTGGCTGCCATATCCTATTTCCGGTACGTCTGCCTTACATTGGCCAAATGCGAGGGCGGTTGCTTACTCTGTCAAATAGATCGTCCTTAATCCGTGGTTGATGATTTTCTCTTACTAAGCGGACAAAGAGCACGTAGATTATGTCAAATTTCATCTTATCCAGCACTGGAGCAGTAGAAAGTTTCCTCCATTGCCCGCTCAAGCACGTTTGCCTCAACGCTAACATGCCCTTTACCCCCACGTTTACACGTAGCGTATTGCTATAAAAGCTTTGTTTCAATCCCATTTCAGTCAATGTTTGTTTGTCGTCCCTTTACTCTTTCAAGTGAGAAGCGAGTCGCAGACCGCTGTCAACGGTGACAACGTTCATTCGTTGCCATGCTTCACCTCCGCCGACCATGACATACAGTAATGACCGCTCGATTTAAATCGTTTTGTTGACTCAGCACACACCATCGCCACGAGGCAACTCTATCTAGACACCAGCGCTAGACTAGGACTACCTATATATACTGCACCGCGGATGGCCTGCCTCATGTCTTTTCCTCGATTTCTGTCTCGCCAGTGTCGTCTCAAAGACGAGGGCCATCACGAGCCAAGCCACAACACCTCGCTGCGAAAAGGGCGGCAAGTCGTGTCATCCCTGTCACTCTTTCATAACTTCCGTAAGTTTTACTTTTAGCTTTTAACTTTGCTCTCGGGCTTTTTTCACAGCCATATTTACCCCGTGGTACACGCATCGTTCCATCGTGGCTCACGAGGACTTTTTTTTAGCCCTCCCCTTCTCGTCTCCGTTAGCGAGAGTAGCTCGACCCCCATTCTCCCGCAATGGCCATCCCCAATAACCCCGTCTTTGTATTTCATATCGATATCGTTTTGCTTAGCCTTTTCGCATTCTACGTTGCCTTGACTCTCCCACGTGCCCTCGTCCGCTTGTTCCAACCTTCCGAGCTCCTCAACGGTTTCTTCCTCCGTTCCGGCACAGCGCCCCCGCCGACGTCCCACCATCGATCGGGCACGCGTAGTCGCCCGGGCTTGACCAGAACCAAGCCGATACGCACGACCAGCACGCGTACGAACCAGACCGGACACACGCTAGTCGATCTACCGGAGGACGGCATCGCCAGTGAGTGGGTGAAGAGCAGCAAGGCCCAGCGCCCTGCCCTTATCATCCCACCACGCGGCAACGGCAACGGCAACGGCACGCGGGGTTCCCGTTCTCGCTCCCACCACTCTGCACCATCGCCTCGCCGCGGACCGACGCGCGTCCCGCGTTGGACGACGATCTTGCACCCCACGCTCGCATACGCGCTCAACTTCCGCGTCGCGCCCGGCTTCTCCTTTGGCAAGCTGCTCGTCCTCCTCGCCTATGCTGCCATCATAATCTACGCGTCCTTACGTCGTTCCAACCTTTTCTCCGAAACCGATGCCCTGCGCGCGGGCTACATCGCGATATCCCAGATACCGATCGCCGTGGCCCTTGCAGGAAAGACGAATTGGCTGAGTTGGGCGTGTGGAGTTGGGTATGAGAAGGTATGGATTTTCCGCTGTCGAGTGGCCTTTTGTTCTAAACGTCAGTGGCAGTTGAATTACATCCACCGGTTCGCGGGGCGCGTCATCATCGTCACAGTCAATGTCCACGCCCTTGCCTATCGTACGTCTCTGTTAAATGATCGTAGTATCATGCTCATCCTGCCGGATAGTCTACGTATGGTCTTTTACTGAGGCAACGCAATCCCAACTGTTCGGTATCCCCAAAAATGTGTGGGGTCTGGTTGGTCTCTGCGCCATTGATCTGCTATTCGTTAGCAGCCTTTCCTTGGTGCGGAACAGGGTGTACACGTTATTCTTTGGTATGCATGTTGTCTGCGTTACCGTCTTTCTGTATGCTGTGCGTCATTTCTCTGTTTTTCCCTTTTTTTTCTTCAACACTGATCGGCCCTCAGACGTACAGGCACTGTCGTGCCTCTTTGCCCTACGTACTCACCGCAGTGGGCCTCTACGTCTTTGATCACCTCGCCCGCATTGCCCGGACAAGGTATACTACAGGGTGGCTGACCGCAGAGAATGCTCTTAACGGCGGCACGACGCTCGTGCATGTTCGTTCCCTTCGAGCAGGTTGGCGTGCTGGTCAGCACGTCCGCGTTCGTGTTGTTAGCAATGCGTGGTTTGGGTGGTGGGCGACTTGGTTCTTCTGTCGTGCTCGACCTTTCACCATCGCGGCGGGATCAGACTCCAGTTGCATGATGCTTCCGATCAAGGCTATGGGTTCCTGGACCCGCAACTTACTACGCATGGCTGGGGAAGCGGATGACGCACGCCCCGAACCGGTGTATACCGATCTCGAGCGTGGACGGGGACCGGCACGTGAAGTTCGTGTTATTATCGAGGGTCCATACAGTAAGTACTAGGTGTTAGCTGTCAGTGGTGGCACTGATACAACTGCTTTCGTTCTCTCAAGGCGGTCCAGGATACACTCTTTATACTGCTTATTCTGGGGCTGTTCTCGTCGCTGGTGGCAGTGGCATTTCATATGTCATGAGCGTCCTTGATGACATGTTACGAAAACATGCGAGTGGCATGAGTCATGTACGAGTTATCGAGGTTATATGGTCGGTCATGGACCCAGGTGAGGGAGCGAACCAAGCATTTTCGGTCCCAGATCCGCCCGTGCTGACGGGTGCTACATATCAGATTCGCTCTATTCTCTGCTCCCCGAGCTTACCCCGCTCATGCAGCCGCACGGTTCACCGCACGCCTCACTCTCTCTCCGGTTCAACGTACACTGGACCCGAGTCTCAGCTCGCCCACCACGTGTGCCGCGCACGGCGCTTCCACCGGGAATGTACATCCGCCCAGGACGTCCTGACGTCTTTGACACGTTACAAAGCGTGATCACTGGCGTACGCAGCGCATACTCGACTAACCGGAGGAGCGGGAGCTCGGACCTCCCTAGCGGGATCGTCATTGGTTCGTGCGGACCCGCCGCACTCATGGACGATGCCGCTCGGGCCGTCGGGCGTGTAAGTTGGGCGGACTGGAAGAACGTGGGCGGTGTGGAGAGCATCGAAGAGTGCGTTTGTCCTTTTCTTCTTCTGTCGCCAGTTGTATGCTCAAATGATCCTGGATAGGGCATTTGGGTGGTAATGACTTTCTTTTTATATTCTTCTCGGGGCATTGCTGGCTCTGGTGACGATTTGAATGAACGAAAGGAGATGAATGTTCTATTATTTTACGATGTTTATGCTACTGATCGTGATGAATTCTTTGGGTTAAATACCTGAGTATTTAGGATCGTGTGTACCAGGTATGGCGCACGGCGCATGGCTGTACGACATACAACCGTTATTATTAGGGTTCGCACAAAGTCAAGTTTGTATTGTATTTGTGCAACAATCTGCTGGTCAATTATCTTTCAGTCCTGCCAAGAAGGCAACAGGTACCAATCACATCCGGTCCAGTTATCAGATAATAGGTTCATCTGATAACTTACGGTATCTTCTCTAGCGTTCCTGGATCCAGGTCTAACAATCTGATACGGTTACTACCACAACTGCTGCAGCAAAGTATCTGCTACAATAGCTTGCCTCGGACATCGATTCTGCCTTGCTAGTTGCCTTGCTAGTGGGACCTCAGCTATGTAAGCATGGAAATGGCTGAGTTTGCTCCGTAGGAAAAGGAAGAATGATGTCGGCATCGAGCGGTGTTTCTGATGCGACGGACGTGGAGTAGGCACAGGGGAAGCGGGCACTTGCTTTCCTCTCAATCCCACTTCCACGGTCGTGCAGTACTCAGCCACCCAGATGACACCTACATAATTACCTCGGTCCCTTTATAACTGTCGTCAACTGGTACCTGAGTACTCCGCCTTGTTTGGGGCACGGCCTGACTAGATTCTCGCTTTTCGCTTTTTGCAGGTCTGCACAGCAAGCGAAACGTGCCCTCCTGCTCAAGCTCACGCCGTGGCTCATCTCCTTTACCCAGACCCATTCCATTTCCAGCTGCGCCAGAAAACACTCCTCGCTTTCGTTCGTCAAAAATTTTCGTGACCTCTTCCCACTCCGAGTCGAGTCAATATTGAAGCTTGAAGCCCGATATGGGCCAAACTACACATGGCGTGCCAAGGCCGTCTCGGTAACGAGATCGAAGGGTCCACCGAGAAGAGTAACCCGGTGCACCAAAATCGGCCCGATATTGGCCAGCCACATGGCTGAGTTTTGATTTGAGTAGGCGAATGTCAGTGTAATTATCAGATAAGGAGATGAATCTTGCACCATCTATTACAGGAATTATTGGAAACAAGACGAACGCGACGCACCCGACCCCGTATTTAACGGACGATGGTCTGTTCATTTTTTTTCGACAAGGGGGCTCTGTACCTTCGTGTCCAACCAGACCGTTTTTCTGGTTCTCATCTTGCCTTCGTTTGCGAGAGTAGTAGTACATCCGTTCTTCCACCATGCCCACTTCTCCTCACCCAATCGATCCCGCCGTCATCGTATTTCATATCAATGTCGTTTTGCTTGGCCTTTTCGCACTCTACGTCGTCTTGACTCTCCCACGCGCCCTTGTCAACCTGTCCCAACATTCCGAGATCCTCAATGGCTTCTTCTTCCGTTCCGGGTCTGGCGTGATGCCGCGCACTATGTCCCATCACCGGTCTGACACGCACGGTAGCTCTGGTTCGACCAGCACTCCCACGAGCCCGACCGTGCCCGCGCTAGTCGACATTCCCGAGAATGGTCTCGAAGACGAAAAGGGTGAGAGCAGTGCGGTTCAGCGCCCTGCCCTCATCATCCCCCCATGCGCCGCCGCCGCCGCCGCTGCCGACATCAAGGGTTCCCCCTCACGCTGCGTACCGACGCGCGTCCCACGTTGGATGGGGATCTTGCGCCCGACCCTCGCATACGCCCTCAATTTCCGCGTCGCGCCCGGTTTCTCTTTTGGCAATCTGCTCGTCTTCCTCGTCTATTCCGCCCTCATGCTCTACGCGTCTCTCCGCCGCCCCAATCCTTTCACCAATCCCCAACGCATAGGCTATCTCGCGGCATCGCAGATGCCGATCGTTGTGGCCCTGGCAGGGAGGACAAATTGGCTAGGCTTGGCATGCGGACTTGGTTATGAGAAGGTACGAGTCTCCACTCTTGAGTGAACTTCTTTATTCTAAATCGTCAACGATAGCTAAATTACATCCACCGCTTCGTGGGGCATGTCATCGTCATCATAGTTAATTTTCATGGCCTTAGTGTTTGTGAGTCCCTGTTGAGTGACCCTGTTGTTGTGCTTATCGCCGGATAGTCTACAAGTGGTTTTTGAATGGGACCACGCGATCCAAACTGTCTATCCCCAGAAACTCTTGGGGTTTAGTTGCCCTCTGTGCCGTTGATCTGCTGTTCCTTAGCAGTCTCTCCTCCGTGCGGAAGAGGGCCTACACTTTATTTATCACAGCCCATGTCACCTGTGTCACAGCCATTCTGCTTGCTGTGCGTCATTTCTTTATCTTTCTTTTTCTTTGACACTGATCAGCTCTTAGTCGTACCGTCACCGTAAGGCCTGTGTGCCCTATATACTGGCAGCGGTGGGCCTCTACGCTTTCGATCACCTCGCCCGTGTTGTCCGAACACGATATACTACAGGGTGGCTGACAGCCGCACATGCTCTTAACAAAGGCACAACGCTCGTGCACGTGCCTTCTTTGCGGGCAGGTTGGCGTGCTGGCCAGCACGTCCGCGTTCGTGTTGTCAGCGGCGGATGGTTGGCGTGGTTGGCGACTTGGTTCCTATGTCGTACACGACCGTTCACCATCGCGGCGGGATCAGACTCTGGTGGAGTGATGCTCCATATCAAGGCTTTAGGTTCTTGGACCCGCAACTTGCTCCGCGTGGCTGGTGATGCAGACAATGCATGGCCCGCAAGACGCCCGGAACAGATTTATACCGATGTCGAGCGCGGACGGAGAGCCGCACGTGAAGTTCGCGTTATTATCGAGGGTCCATACGGTAACTACTCGTACTAGATGTTACTGGTTCAGCGGGTAGCGCTGATACGGTTACTCTCAAGGCGGTCCAGGATACACTCTTTATACTGCTTATTCAGGAGCCGTCCTTGTCGCTGGTGGCAGTGGCATTTCCTATGTTATGAGCATCCTTGATGACATGTTGCAAAAGCATGCCAATGGCAAGAGTCATGTACGAGTTATCGAGGTTATATGGTCGGTCATGGACCCAGGTAAGGAAAGCGAACTCAAGGAATGTTTCGGTCCCTGGATCCGCTCGAGCTGACGGGCGCTACGTGATGTCAGATTCGCTATACGCACTGCTCCCCGAGCTCACCCCACTCATGCAGCCACGCGCATCACCGCAGACCGCTCTTTCCCTCCGGTTCAACGTACACTGGACCCGAGTCTCAGCGCGCCCACCACGCATGCCGCGCACGGCGCTTCCACCGGGAATGTACATCCGCCCAGGACGCCCTGACATCTCTGACACATTGCAAAGCGTGATCACCAGCGTGCGCAGCGCATACTCGACCAGTCGGAGGAACGACGCCGGCGAGGACCGCCCTAGCGGGATCGTCCTTGGTTCGTGCGGACCCGTCGCACTCATGGACGATGCCGCTCGGGCCGTCGGGCGTGTTAGTTGGGCGGACTGGAAGGACGTGGGTGGTGTGGAGAGCATCGAAGAGTGCGTTTTTTTTTCTTCCCCTATCCTTGTCCTCGCCAGCCGTATGCTCAAAGGATACCGGACAGGGTATTTGGGTGGTGAGTTCAGGGTGGCAAAAACTCACCTTTCCCTTTCCTTTTTTTCTTCGATCCTGATTGCTCTATATGCCCTATATGAGCGTAGATGTCCTATCTTCTTTACGGTAATAAAATACGAATGTCAGTTATGTGACTTATATCACTACGGTCGCACAAATACAAGTTGTATTGTACCTGTGCAACAATCCGCTGGTCAATCCCGTTTTGACCACGTGGCTTCAAAAAAGGTAACTCAAACCATTACGTCCAACACACAACTTGGGACACCATTGTCAGAGTCTGACCAATGAACCCACCGGACATGCATGCTACAGTACATCACTCCATGTGTCCTTATACAGACCCTCCTATTTCCTAGCATGCCATAAAGCTACCAATTGTGGCACTCCCCCCTACAAAAGGTGACCTATCACATGTCATATTCCGGTCGACTCCCAACATCGGCTTCGTCTCTGCTGCAAATCTCTCCTTCCCCGCACACTAACCCACTGGCCACACATTCTCGCCTCGTCCAATTTATATTGGGCCACTGGTCACCAATATGTTTAACCATTCATCTCCCCCTGCGCCTCATGTTCTCCTCTGTAAGCACCATTAACTGATCCACTTCAAACCGGCATAGAGCGTTCTCTTCTCTACGCAGAACAAGTGTTGATGTTTCTCCGACGAACCAGCATTTTGAGGTCGCAAATAATTCGGGATGACCGGACTAGTTTGGAAGATGTGTGAGTTCTGTCAGACTAGTAGGGTCTAAGATCCTGGCCATTGTCATTTGCTCTGCCGGTCGTCGCGCTGGGGATCGCTGTGCCACTAGTAATACTGGGGGCAGAAATCATGGGTACCTGAGGATTCGAGGGTAAGGAAGCATTCGAGGATGAAAATTCCTGTCTCTAATGGATACTATCAGATCTGGTCACAGGGGAGTCAAATAGCATAGAACTAACAGTTATCTCCTCATCCTGTGGGTGATCACCGCTAGTAGAGGGAGATTGCGTGACGTGTCCGGCCATAGACGGGAGGTAGGTCTCAACGATGCCTTGGGTTATATCCATGTCAGTGGCCGTATGGTGTGATACATCAAGTACATCACCAGGTGATGACTCGAAGAGGACGGGGGGAGCTTTAGTGATGATTTGACTGGCCCCATCTGTTGTGCTGCCACTGGCCTCCTGTGTGTGCGTAGTCGGAATAGGACGATGGTCCGGCATCATACATAAAGGATACGAGGCCGGTCGGTAGAAAAGGTCATCATGACCAGTGGTGGAAGTGAAGAAATATCCGAGGGCAATATCGGTACCATGTAGATCGACGTAAAGACGCCGAATCTCGACGAGGATGTCAATGAAAGGATTATCGTCAGCCCTGCTACTCTGCGCCTGTTGAACGACTTCGTTCCATAGGTCACAGAAATCGCGTTGCAGTTCAGGGAGCGTATTGAGAATATCGAATTTGGATAATGATGAAAGAATGCTTGATGACTTCCGGGTGAGATCCAAATCATGTTGGAGAAAACTGTGAAATAAATGGCGAGTAATGTGGATCAAGGTAGCGAGTAACACGCTGTCGCCGTGTGCGAGGTAGTCTCGAAGGACACCCCCCGATATGCCCAACTCGTCCATTGCGAGCGTAAACCAACGGTCATTGTGTTCTGCGCCTGAAATGATACTAGCAATTATGCCTCGTGCAAGCGAAGCAGCATTGCCATTGCGCAGGGGTCGTAGGGAATGGCCGATTTCAACCGATCGTGAGACTTCACTGAGGTCCCCAGAAAGAAGGTGAAGGATTTGAGGGACTGCGATGGAGAGGTCTGCGGCTTCAATCACCCTCATGCAGACGAGCAGCCGCCGTCCTTTGACAGATTCTGAGGCCCAGTTAGACGACAGTGTACGGTTCCAGAACGCAACTAACGCCCCTGCCAGTCTCTGTCGACCCAGTGTATCGAGACTGCGACGTGGATCGTCAACAAGTTTTGAGGCACAGAATCCAGGGATTGCTTGAAAGAACTGCTCCAGGTCATCATCTGACCTTAACATGTCGAGTATCCGCTTAAGGATATCGTCATCAATATGCCTTGCTGGTTCTTCAGCCCTTGCCTGAGCGAATGGTGTATAACTTGGGGTGTCGGTTTCGAAAAATATCGCGGATTTGTCCCGTCCATGGTAGAAGAAGAAAACTATGGTCCACAACAACGTGGTATAGAAGAGGGTGCGATCGACATTGAAGGAAAGAAGAAGTAAACCCGTAAAGAAGAGGATAAGAGAGTATAATATCATAGTGTGAAGATTCTTGACAAGCCGGTGGGACCTCTCGATTCTGGCGGCGAAGAGCGCACTCAACCGTGCTTGCTCGGGTAGACTGTAGTGCGACAAAGTGACCCACGTGCGTGGTCGTACCCACTGCTGTAGCGATAATGCCGTCAGAGCGCATGAAATATTGACAATCAGGGCCCAGAACCACAACTTATTACCAGAGCCGATATATCTGGCTTTCCCGTTGGCAGGGGAAGAGGATGATGGGAAGGAGAGATCAGAGAGCCACGGCGTGATCAATGCCGCAACAGTGGCTGAGAATAAACCGCACTATTGTATAGATTCTGAGTTAATCGGTGACGTGGCACGGTGGTAGCCAACAAGGACTCACAAAGACGAGGATCTGATCTGTATGTCCTTTCAGAAGTTCGAGCCTCCTTCCATTTTGTTGGTCTGCAGTCCGGAGGTACAAGGTAAAGAGTGGGATTGAAGTGTCAGACGAATGGGCCAGTTGTTGCGAAGTTTGATTTTGGGCATGGCGAGGGGGATAGTGGCTATTGGAAAATGCCACGTGACGGGTATACGGTATATCAGTATCAGCTCGCTCCTCCCGGGCCGGGTCACTTGGAATGTGAACTTGAATGCTCTGGTGGGGAGATTGTAACTGAGACATTAGAGGGGCGTGGTTGTGTGCCACATGAGACATTGGAAGTCTATTTTAAAGCTCCAACCGCAGCGCAGAGCAGTTGCAAGTGTATGCCTGATATTTTTTTCAATTTGAATTTCCCTGCTACATTGTTGACAGGCTTTGCACACACACGTGAAGTATATTACTCAAAGTGGTTAGATGCAAGATATTAGACTGATGTCAGGTGGCCAGTAGCCACCGACTTGAGGACTTACTATACTGTAGTATGACCTTTTCCGGGGGTTTGTCTTGTCTGTCTCCCAAGCCACAGGCCCACAGGGATAATGGCTGTACAGTTAATGTCCCCCTGCTCTGATCTCCCATCAAAAATGTGTATCAATTTGACTGTATGAGCGTTGATTTTAGACAGCCTTACAGTTCTAAATATAAATACTACCAACTTTAGACTGTGCCTGCCTGAGCGTCCTCATATTTATCTCCCACAGCGGGACTACATTTCCGACGTCAAGACTCAAATGATAGACCACACTGAGACAGGAAGGAATCTGAATCTGAGTGCCAAATGCGAGCCTGTTGAGATGTGCTGGGCTGAGCCTCTGGGTGAAACCGCCACTATATTATTGAACTTTGCAATCGCACCCTACTAGCCCCTGTAGATGCTCCATCGCGTCCGCCGCTCTTGTCCAAAGAGTTTTCAGTTACAATGTTTTTGAGATGCACAGGGAAGGGCTATAGGGACAAGAAGGTTACAACAGTATCAAGTACAAAATACCTCTCTATATCCTATGCCTTGGGGACGCCCCAAGCAACCTTCTTTTGTTGCGCAGGCACGGGCTTGCTCTCTGCCTCTGACACTGCGGATTGAGGAGCAAGGGGTAGAGGACTATTTTTGACCCCGTCCAACACGCGCTGTGCGTGCTCCGTGTTCCGTATGAACCAGCCTGCGAAGCGGCGGCCGACCGTGACCTCAGATATGTGGACCATGTTCTGGTCATTGATGATTACGACGGCCGAGATGCGGGCGAAAAAAGTGGGACGTACCTCGTTGATGACGAAGTCCATGTCGCTCGTCGAGATCATCTGTCCGTCGAGCAGGTTCTGCTCGCTGCCGACGCGGCTAACTGACCTGCTGGCGGCCTTGACGGCCATCATCTGCTGTACCATCTCTTCTTCGTCCGCATCAAGGAAGCCAGCAAGCTTCGCGGCGTCGAGTGAAGTGTACAGCTTCAGGAAGCTGCGCAGTGTTGGCACAGCCGCCTGCGCTCGCACGTCCGCCAAGAAGAGCGCGAGATGGCGCTGGGCGGGCTCTGACCCCGGGTCTTCTGCGTAAGCCGCCAATTGCTCCTGGTCCTCGTACGGTGGCGGGTTGGCAGAGATGAACTTCGGGCACGCGTAAAGAAAGAGCTCTTCAAAGGCGGGAAGGCCCTCGTCTCTGTAGGTGCCACGGTTTCAGAGATGATAGATGGATGAGAGATGAAAAGGACTCACCCCCGGGATAGCTTGGCGAACTGGTCTCCGTATCGATCCTTGACAATGTTGAGGATGTTATCGTCCAGTCGGCTTGGTGAGAGAGCGTTGCAGATGGCGAATAACGCATACATACGGTCGGCAGTTTTGTTGATCTGATCAGAGACGTTTCGTCATTACCTCAACACTAGTTGGGTCTGCAGCGTCGTACCTGGTCGTATTGGTAACTTCTTGTGTGATACTGTCGCATTCGAAGGATGAAATTTAGAATTTGCACGAAAACGCGGATCGCGTCTGGATAGCGACGTAGCATGATGTAGCAGAATCCCACGTAGTAATACGTTGCGACATGGCAGGCAGTAACGCGAGTGAAGGGATTCTATGAAAGAACGAAATGAGTGCAAAGTCCCAGACATGTCAGTGGGAGGATGTACTCACTTTTTGGTTAAGTTCGACATTCTCGACAACTTTGAGGGCAAGAGTAAAGTCGCCAAGCAAAACGTGTACGCGCAAGAGCCCAATGAGACTGAAATAGCCCAGCATGTGATAGAGAGGCAACGAGCCGTAATCGCCCACGATCTCCCTTAGAGAGTAGACCAATAAATTATTCGACGCGAAGGCGTTTTTTATACTAGATGACTTACGCGATCTCAGCTTCGGACTTTCCTTGCTGCTTCGCGAGTATGAACTCGTTAATCTTGGATTTTTGGATGAGAGAATAAAGCACGTTGAGGACACTATATGCGCTCCAAACCTGCGCCTAAAGGTGAGTTAGCTATGACTGAACGCAAAACAGTCAGGTCACTTGCCTGGCTACTATCAGCCAACATGACCAATTCCTCCTCAGTCTTAGTTTTCACTCTCGAGCGCCAAACGTAGAAGGACTGGAACTGATAAATAAACTCGTCGACGATGTCCCACAACCACTGTTCGGGGAGCTGAAGTGATACAGGTCCGTCCTCCGAATCTGCGATGCTATTATGAATGGAAGGAAGGGATTCGTGCAAGAGAAAACACACTTAGAAGATAATTGAAGAGTTCGCAGCTATTCTCGTAGGAGTGGAAGCGGTCGTCGATGTCAGGTTGTAGACGAGAGTACACGTGTCGATAGTATAACTCTCGGTAAAGGATGAGGAACAGCTGGTCTGCACGCATCTATAAGACGACATCGACGAAGGGGAAAGCGCGGAACGAACCGTCGTTGACGAGCGGGGCAATGACCTCCGCCTCCGGCCACTCAGTTTTTGAATAGAACTTTTCCGTGAGTCGGTTCCAACCGCTATCGTAAGCGACCGTTATCTCTGCGAGGTTGTTTTCCAAAACTGCTTGGTGGAAGTGAACGACAAACTAGGAGAAAAAATGTATGCAAATTGTCAGTTGAGTGGTACGAGTCGCATTTTTTCGCCAGACAGGACGCACTCGTTTGACCGCATCTGGAATCTGCGCAAAAGCCGCTTGCTGCGCCATCTGATGCTGCACTGCAACGAGGGTGACTTCATCGATTCTTGGTTGAGCTGCAGCGCAAGGGGAATGATGAGGGTAGGGACAATAACTGAATAGATTTACGGACCATCGTCGTACAGGCCATTCTGGCCGTAGTTTCCTATAGCAAGGTGGACATCCACCTGGAGATCCTCGTCGATATCCTCCGCTGCCCAGAGACTTGCTCGAGGTTGTGACATATTTTCTCAATTATCCCTTTCCCATTCGCCGCCATCAGCTATTTTCTCAGCCGGGCCGCCATTTCCGGTAACTCAATTCAATAGCATTTATTCTCCTGCTGATTACTACAGTACCAATCCTTATCGCCTTATCTGCTATTCCTCGACTTTCTAAACAACCTTCATTACCTCTTGTTGACCACCCGCCCCGTCGGGACTGCCAGCAGGGTTCTTAACTCCAAGCGGTGGTTCTAATTCTATGATAGCATGTTCGAGAACGGTTTCGTGAGGCGGGAAGAGCTTTGAGAGTGTGAAGTAAACAAGTGATGCCAGAGAGTACTGCACCCTAGGTCAGAGCATGCGTCAAGTCATTAGGGAGGTGAATGCTCACCCCTAGTATGAATGTAATATCAAAAAGATGTGTGCCAGCGCCCGTCTTTGCATTTCCCTTGACACTATCTAGAAGACCTGGGAAAGTAGGTGGCACGGATACCACCATAGCAACAGCAGCGCGCCAGTTCTGCGAAACATTTTCAGAGATATAGAATGCATCCACGTCGCAGGGGCTTACTATTCCATAGGCGTACCTATACCTGCCATGAGGCCGATACATCGAAGGAACGTCGACCCGGGTGCGGTGTACAAGCCAGTACTGAGGGTAGTCAGGTTCAATCCGTACTGATAATTTCGAGGTAGACCGGGCATACATCGGTGACAATAATTCCTGTCATGGGTCCAAGAAAGACGGTGTAACCGCTCACAAAATTCAGAAATCCTGGTGCACTGCCAAGGATAGTGAGGAAACGAATATCGTTCTGGTGATAGCCCCACCTAGCGAGTATCTTCCATGGGGAAAGCGCCCAGCCACCGAGAAAGGCGCAGATAACCTGCCCACGTCGAATGTTGATATAGCGGGGATACATCGCAGCCAGTTCATTCCCAGCATCCAATGAATTGGCTGAAATGTTCGTGGAGAGCGTAGAGAGACCAAATACGAGAGATGTGAAGAATGCACAAGCACGATTGTCCCACTGGTCGATCAGCTTGAGTGGGTCCCAAAGAACTTGGCCGTAAAGGGAGATGCCTGCGCTTGTTACCGCAATACCGACGAAGCTTGCCATTGTGATCGCAATAGGAATTACTAGGAGCTGAATATATTGCCTGACAATGATATAAGCTTTGTTTGTATCAAAACGTAGTGCAGTAAAATATCACGCACGCCCTTTCATTCTTCGCATATCTCTGAGTTTGTTGTCAGATGAGTAGAGGTAACTGTATACGAGACAATTACTTACGGTAAAGTTCGGCATGTTGATGCCGAGAGTTCCAAAGAATCCAACCGCACTGTTGAAAGCACCAAGCCAGGCCCAAAGCAGTTCCTTTCCGCCCAATGTCTCATTTGGTGTGAGGAGAGATCTACTTGGGGGTACCCTCACAAATGCCCATATGAGCAGAGCTAACAACGTTGGTGGTACTATGATTGATTTTGCCAGGAAGAGATATCGTAGTTTCTGGGGCGAGATGAACAAGAAAGGAAACTGAATGGACCAATAGATAAAGTAGCAAAGCATCCCTGAGGGCATATGAATGTAGCTGGAACCGTGAAAGACGGTTGGAACATACCAGAAGTAGTTATGCTCGCATTAGCCGGGAGGTGGTTCGGGAGATGAGCTATGGACGGCCAGATGGCCTTCAGTATCTGTATGAACAGAAGTTGTGTCCTCGGTAATAAGTGAGACAACAGACGTCGTACCTGGTAAACGCACTCGGAACCGATGTAAGTCTGTATACCAAACCAGAACATGGACAGAACAATGAGACTGATGACGCTGAAATAGCTGAACCAGAATCCGAACGATGAACGAGCCAGAATAGTGAAGGGCACACGGAGTCGTGCACCGATGGTACCGGTCAGCACTATGATGACCGCAAGGATGAAATGTCCAAGGGAAATAGCCAGTAGTGCCTGCCGCCTACAGGCAATCAATTAGAGATGGAGAACGACATACGGTGACAAAAAAATCTGTACCAGGACAGTCCTATTGCAAGCATGGATGATCCAAGTTGCCACGTAGTAACACTGACGGCACATGAGATCCAGAAGGTTACATAGTCGAGCATTGTCCATGTCCGCTTGTGTGGAGGTACGGGATCCATGTCCTTATTACTCCAAGAGCTGTTTTCAGCAAAGGTCGAGGCCTCTGGCTCAAGAATCCACGCCGATGAATAAGTGAGTGATCGAAGACTGGAGAATCCCTGGCCCATGGCGGGTGGCTAGTGGACTAGTAATAATAGTGCGGCAGAAATATGTGGGTGCAGGGAGAAAACATTTGGAGTTTATATGGGTGTTGAAGGGGTGCGAAGCGGACATGTCCCATGCTGTTCATGAGAGGCAAAAGGCTAACGTTGAGATTACACAAAGGATAAAGAAAGTGGAGCTGCAATATCCATTGATGTCCCGAATGGGGGCCTTCCCATGACGTCGTAATGATCATGAGCATCCGATACTACAGTACTGACTTTGTACGAGTTGAGCAGTTGTCGACGGTACACTCCAGTAGGGATGGGCTATAAGCACAGGGGCAATAATGAGGCCCAGATTATCACAGTAGTGCGCGTCGTTGAATTGCATGTTCGAGTTGTACAAGCCATCGTGAGTGACGAACTGATTGC
Source organism: Russula olivacea (assembly GCA_963926505.1). Lineage (NCBI taxonomy): Eukaryota > Fungi > Basidiomycota > Agaricomycetes > Russulales > Russulaceae > Russula > Russula olivacea. Next base: position 1,696,945 of record OZ004884.1, read on the forward strand.
CAGTGGGGATAACCGGTAATCGGCAAAATGCGGCAACCCGTAAGGGGCAACAACGCGACTTGGAGCCGTTGCACTTGCGTCTACACTCATCCATCATGGCCACAAAACAAAACATCAATGAACGAGGTGCATCCATACTTACTGCTGACTTGAATTTGGTCTATAAACCACCTCGTTCTGCAACCCGACGGTTTTTTTGGAAGTGGCGGATTTTGTTTGAGTCAACCTTCGCGCTGACGATGTGTGAGGGTTGGGAGAAGATTCTCATCGGTAGGTCTTCCCCGCTATTGGAAAATGTTTAATCTTTTAAATCTGATGACGCGTGAAGTGGCTTTGATGGCCATCTTTTGGGGTCTTCTCATCACTGGCATCGTCCGATACCTCCCCTACCACCTTCAATTTCTCTACCGTCGCACGATTTATTATCTGTCTGGAACTGAGCAGAAAGAATGGCCATCTATGGGAGGGATTGCAGCAGCTGTGCTACCGAGCAAGTCTTCCCACATGGCAGAGTTATAGAGCCATCGGTTTGAGGTTTTCTGTCGGTAGGGTCGTTTGTTCTCTCGTGCGTGTTCCCGAGCTGACCACCGTGACCAGTCGCCAGACTGGACACCATACCCCAACTCACAGATCGGCGATGGTATCAACAGATGAGGATACAGGTTCCATAAATAGGTCTAATACTCGTACGCCGTCACCACTAGTACACTTGTCCGAACAGGTGATACGTGTCATGATCACAATACCCATATTTTTGCGATGCCTCATAGGATGATCGAATATAATTTACAAGCAAATTTTAAGTAATAGTGCCATCGGAAGCACGGATGCGATTGGTGACACAATACAATTCTGTTGCTGGCAGAGTTCCTTGCATACCAGCGTCGGACACTTCACCGACGACTCGGATGGGATCACCGAAAATGATGCGTGAATGATATCCACCGAAAGTTGTGGTGACGTGTCCAGGCGAAATGACAGGCAGTATGGTATCGTCAATGTCTGAGAATATTGGGGATTTGGAAGAGGTATTCGGGCCAATGGGATAAATCGGGTATGAGGCGGTGGACGTAAATATGGAGAGAAGAGATAGGCAGATGCGTGATATATGCGCCTGGACTAAGATTCTGAGAAGGAGAAGGGTGTGGGACTGGTGTGAGAGGCATGTCCCGTCAGGTTGTGTAAGCCTTTGGATATTTCAACTCGATTGTCTGAGCCTTCCCTCTTTTCCTCAAACCGCTATGTCCGCACCCACAAATGTCGCCGCTCCCCCCCTCCCCGTGGGGGAAAAGCCCATAGCAAAGCCCAAGAAGCAGCCATATCCCTTCTGGCTTGGAGGTAACAAAAACGCACCGCCCTCTCCTCATCGCCCCCCGCAATTAATTCTGGTCACACGAATGTCCACTCACAATTTCCCTCTTTGCTAGGTGTCGCCGCAACGATCGCCGCATCGATAACCCAGTGAGCATTTCGTCGTCTATTCCCCTCGACAATATATCAAGGCCTCACACATTCTCTGTGATCCAGTCCACTGGATCTCACCAAGGTGCGGCTGCAGGCCTCGGGCGACAAGCGGATGATACAATCCATGAAGAAGACCGTGCGCACCGCGGGTAAGATCCCTCACCAGTCCCGCCCCATTGTCCCCGCACCGGCTTAGATCCGCCCCCCACACATTAATTCTCACGGACAAATTCATGGCAATGACAATTCATCATATCGTACAGGTGTTCGCGGCCTCTTTGATGGCATTACCGGAACATGGATGCGACAGATGAGCTATTCCCTTTGCCGCTTTTGGGCATACGATGAGAGCAAGAAGATTGTCGGTGCTGGTGCGTCCTCTTTCCTGGCTGTTACGTGACTCCCTCTTGTGATGGCATTCGTATCCGCATTCGGACGATTTGCTACCTTCCTCTTATAAATGACCGTATCTTGAGACCCAGGGACTTATATATCCATGTTTTCTAGAGGCCAATGCACCTGCGTGGAAACTTGCCCTTGCGGGATGCATGGGTATGGATCAAAGCCGTTCCTGCCCAGAGGGGCCACTACTAACAGTTTACCTTTTGTAGCCGGTGGGATTGCAGGCACTATCGGCAACCCAGCAGGTACTCTCACAATTTCTTATCTCAGGATATAGGCATTGATGTACTTTCGTGCTCTGCAGAAATTGTTATGGTACGCGATTAGTCTGCCTCACAGGCGATCTCCGCAGAACATGACAAACACCTCCCTCTACAGGTCCGCCTGCAAGGCGATTTTGCCAAACCTCCGGAAAAGCGGTTCAATTATAAGCACTGTTTTGATGCCCTATTCCGCGTATGCGATATTTTTTGAATCTCATATTTTTCAAAAATAGCTAAGACAAAACCGCTCAGATGGTCCGTGAAGAGGGCGCATCATCATTAACACGAGGAATGGGGCCGAACGTGTTCCGTGCGATTCTTATGAACGCGAGTCAACTCGCGTCGTACGTGTCTTCGTTCATTTGTCCTGGGCTGTTGTTTGACGCTTCTACAGTTATGACTTCTTCAAGGCGGAGTTGCTCAAAACTCGTTTCTTCAAAGATGACATTTACTGCCACTTCACGGCGAGCTTCGCTGCGGTAAGGATTTTAATGGGAGATGAATCGCATGTGTAGCGATTGACGTGCGCCGGATCCAGGGTACTGTCGCCACGACCGTCTGCTCGCCTGCTGACGTGCTCAAAAGCCGTATAATGAATGCTTCCGGTCCAGGCTCTTCGGTACGTATCCAATTGCCTCCTCCCATTCTGTCCTTACCAAATCGCACTAGTCTACCCTGGCTGTGATCCGCCACTCAATGCAAACAGAGGGGGCGGCTTTCATGTTCAAGGGATGGCTCCCGGCATGGTCTCGTCTACAACCGACGACGATCCTTATTTTCCTCACGCTAGAACAGCTCAGGAACTTGGTGGACTGGACTCGTGCCCGTGGTTATGCGTAGAACGAACACCCCAATTCGAAATAGAATTTCATGTATCTTTTATGCTGACACCTGACGATGTACTTAAAACTGCGATGGCGAACTTTTATCTTTGTTCTATAACCGTGATGGACTTTAAAGGGCAACTTGAGGACAATATAAATGCCAGGGCCACTAACAGTGCGACTGCAACATTAGATGCTTCTAGTCTCGAAGCGCGATACACAACGCAATTTTCATGTAGGCATGCAGATGTATGGGCATTTTAGTACACGATATGACAATCTGATTGGTGAGGCAGGGGTGAGGCAGAGGGAATGCAATAAGCCTAGACCACTGTGCCTGCGTTTGACGCAATACGTGGCCATAAGTCCGCCTAGATTATTACACATCAGCATTGTTAGGCGGAAGAGACACCTGTGGGTACAGACACATTCTTTCGCGACGGGACCGGTAATGGCGGAGCCCTTCATCTCACCCTTGGGATTTACAATGACACCGGCATTATCCTATAAATATATGAGGTGCCTGCGTGGGCCTCTAGCCGGATACACGTACCTCAAAGTAGAGAAAGAGACCATCACGTCGACGCCAGGCCTTGCGCTGGCGGACAACGACGGCAGGCATCGCTGCACATATGCAAAGTGAGCGAGAGTTTCGGTGAGACAAAGCAAGATCGACGCACTCTTCTTACGAAGTTCTGGCTTGCCCTTCTTCACAGACGCCACGACCATGTCACCGACTCCTGCATCAGGAAGACGATTCAGATGCGAGCCACTGCGATAGGGTTCTATGATATAGAGCGACTTTGCGCCGCTGTTGTCGGCGCAGTTGAGGACGGCACCGACGGGCAGACCGAGGGTAATCCGGAATTTGTTACCAGAAGTTCCCGCACCTGTTGTCGACGAAATAAGGACGAAAAGAAAATAGAACACGGAGGAGTGAGACGTACCGCGCTTGGACATTTTGTTGGTGGATGGTCACCGCAAGCAAAGTTGGATGATATCAGTCGAATGTGGCGTCAGAGTTGTACAGTTTATCGGCATTTGCCATTGGCGGTTATTTGGCATGTCACGTGTTATGCCTGTTCTGGCAAAGTTCATATTCGTATTTACACAGTCACATCCGTTGCACTGCCAGGATGTACACATTGAGCCTGGTCAGATACCGAGACGAATTTATTGACAGTGATTGATAGATTCGTGACTGTTCCAGTGCTGTTATAACCACAGCTAGTGAATATGGTTGGCTTTGTATGAAATAGATATATTGTGTGAAAGTTGATCGAGATGAGTTAGTTGCCATGCGCGGTAAGCGGTTCGCCGAGTCACGGTTGAACGAACCAGAGAACCTCAGCCTGGCCTAAGGACGTCTCTCGGCCAGATAATCCGAGTCCCCAACTTCATCATTCCCTTTTCTTTCTTTCTTAAACTCCCACTGCCCTCCTGGGCCTGAAATCGATCCCCTTCGTCTCCCTCATCGCGCACACAACCCCATCCCCCAGTATCCATATACCGCCCGTCCATGTCCTCGAGTGCCTCTTCATCTTCCACACCTACCCTAGTAGCTGGCCCGTCCAATGGCGCACACCCACTGCTCACTAATAATGATGAAAAGAACAGGTATCTGCATCGTCTCGTCGCGGCACACAGGGTATTAACATGTTATCACAGCGTCGTCATCAAAGTAGGCATGGTTGGGGACTCTCAGATTGGAAAGACGAGTTTGATGGTCAAATACGTCGAGGGGAGTTTTGATGAGGATTATATCCAGACGCTGGGTACGTCTCTTCTCTGTGCGTGTATCACTCGTGTTGATCTGCGGCATCTGGCCACCAGGCGTCAACTTTATGGAGAAGACAATCTCAGTGCGGCGAACGACGATCACGTTCTCCATCTGGGACCTTGGCGGACAGCGCGAGTTCGTGAACATGCTTCCACTTGTCTGCAATGATGCCGTGGCCATCTTGTTCATGTTTGACCTGTCACGCAAGTCGACACTTAACTCAGTGAAGGAGTGGTACCGACAAGCGCGAGGGTTCAACAAGGTACAACTTTTCCTCATGTGACATGGGGTATTGAAGCTGACTCGGAATACGATATGCAGACCGCGATACCATTTCTTATCGGCACCAAGTTTGATACCTTTGCGACATTCCCGCGCGACGAACAGGAGGAGATCACGAAGCAGGCCAAGCGATTTGCCAAAGCAATGCACGCATCTCTCATCTTTTGCTCGACATCCGCGTCGATCAACGTGCAAAAGATATTCAAAATCGTGCTCGCAAAGGCGTTCGACCTCAAATGTGTCATCCCTGAGATTGAAGGGGTCGGTGAGCCTGTGCTGCTTTACGTCGATGTTTGAGTGCCGCGATTGGATCGATCAGTTTATCCGCTCCACGCCTTGCATCCGTGCAGACTGTACGCACACACGGCGTTGGTCCGTAACTCGACGCGATGCCACGTATTTGGGTTGGATTGGCCGTCCTGGGTCTCGACCCTCCACTTCATTTCGGCCACCCAGCACCAATTATATATATCCCCCTTTGTCCACTCCTGCATTATTTGCCGTCTTTCGATCCACTGTTGCTGCTGCATATCACGCTCTGCCTCATCGACCTGTCGCTTTATTCATCCCTCACGCTGCAACCCTCCATATTTCAGGCCAGTATATTTCTCTCACATTTTAGTTTGTTTTACATTGGGAGGTCCTCGTTGACGCCGCCCACGCTCGTTAAAGTAGTCATATGTTTCATTGATTCGCATCTCACTATGGTCTGACATGTTTCGTCTCCGGATAATTATACGCATTTATAAATCGTCGGACCGAACCGGACCGGAATGAAACCATATCTTTAACTGGCCGTGTCTGTTCTCTGGACGCGACCAACTGAATGTCGTCTGCATCTTCACATCTTTCCTACCCCCCCTCTCAATCCGATCCATCTACCTCTACCTCCCTTCCGCAACCTCCACCTCAGTGTGAACTCCTCAAGAACCGTCTATACGTCGGCAATCTTCATCCAACAGTGGATGAGTGCGTACCGTCTCTCCTGGCACCTGACCCTGAACAAGGCATCATTGGGTTCCTTTTCTCCCCAGGTATACTCTCATCCAAGTCTTCTCCAAGTTTGGCAAACTCGTGCGCCTCGACTACCTCTTTCATAAGACTGGCGCGCTGCGCGGCAAGCCCCGTGGCTATGCATTCGTAGAGTATTTGAACGATCATGTGAGTGCACTCGCGCACCCTCTTGCCGTGAGGGACGAGGAAAATAAGAATAAGAACTTTGTGCTCACCCCGGGTCTATTCTTTCTTTTATATATCGTCCTCCGGCTCTGCGTCCCCCACGTCTCTTTTTCTCTTCACACCCATTGCAGACCCGGGGTCTCCTCCCTGGCGACAAGTGATGGCTACGGGTGGGCTCTAGACGCTGACGCATCTGAACATGGCGATTGTAGGATGCCGCTGCCGCGCTTGCAGCTGCGAATGGGAAGGTTCTAAGGGGCCGACACATCACCGTCACCTACGCACATCAAGCGCCTCTCGACGTGCACACGGGCTCTACCTCGCGTCGCGTGCCTCAGAAGGCAGCGTTACAGCACCATCAGCACAATGATGCGGGACGGCCGACGACGCTCAGTTTGCTTAAGAGTGTTCCAATGGCGCGATCAAGGTACGCACAGACTAACGTCCATGATATAATCTTCCCCCAACTCCCTTACGAACTCGTGTTGACGAGTGTTTTGTGTTTTGTTTTGTTTTTCCCTGGACGTGGGGTACAGAACGGATGATAGGATCGCGCAGATGGAAGCAAAGTTGCAGCAGCTTGCGCAAGCACCGCCGACTGGCACTCAACCACCTGAGCCAGCACACCCATCGCTCCCAGCAAAACCGGGTGCTCATCCACAGTCGGCGTCAAATGCATCTGTCAAGGCGGTACCAACTACAGTCCCAACACCGAGGACTAAGCCGCCTCTCGTATCGAGGCTGCCGTCACCACCGCCGGTCACAAGCTCCGTAGTGCGTGCCGTGCCGTCGCGCAAGAGTAATGCGGGACTGAAAGGGGTAAAGTTTGTGAGGAAGAAGGACAAAACAAAGGTCGAAGGAGCAGGCGAGGGATCAAGCTAGCCTCTGGTTCTCTGCATTTCACTGTACTCTACTACCCCCAACTGGATGTCTGCTATCACTTCGTCGGTCAACGCCTTTTTGACCGTCTTCTGCTACCAGTAGTTCCTCCGGGCTGTTGCATCAGACGTCTTAATGATGCTGCGCAGTTCTTTGTGTGACTCCGAGTGCTGTACTACTAGTGCTCAGCTTGCACAAGGCCGAGTCAAGTTAAGCTCGCTCAGTGAAGCGGCTTGAGCTATTCCTATTTTTGCGAGCGTATGGATGTGCCCGGACAATCCGTTCTCCGACAATTTCTTAATTGCTGTATAATTCTCTCAACACTGTGTAAAGAGTCCTTAAACATATCAGAATATCACCAAACATTTCAAACATTCCCTTGATCAACAGGTGAGATGGTGCTCGCCCCTGATCGGCCCGTCGGCCCGTCGCACTCCTCTCCGGAATCGTCGGCCCGGTGCTAAGCAAGCTGTTTAAACGTTCAAACGTTTAAGTATAATCAGTTGTACCGTACGAAGCGTGGGTTTTCAGAAGCTTTCCCTTAATGAATTGAGGATATAGGGAGTTGGGACGTGATAAATGCTTGCCCGGGCTCGCACAAATCCCTTTGCCCGTACCCAATAAAAAACCGTGCCCGCGCCACGGGCATCGAGACGGGTGCCACGGGTGCAGCGTACAGCGAAAATACCTCGGGGCAGCCCCTGACTTTTTCCTTCATAGCGTCGTTACGGAACATACGGTTATCAGCGATCACATCGTTATTGTTGCGAGGAAATCAATGATTACGACTAAGGCCAAAAATTACCGCGTTGAGGTTACAGAACTTTATTGGAGGGATATCCGCCATGGGTCCGCCATGGGTCCTGCGATCATCATAAAAGAAGGAGAAAGAAGAGAGAAACGCCTTCCTTGTTGGCACTGACCCATGTCCACTTCCAGCATTCTTAAGCCCACTGTGGAGCGTCGCGCCGTCCGTGCCAGTGGGTTGGCACTTGCCATACTTAGTTTTCAGACCCTCGGTATAGTCACTTTCCCTTCTCTCTTTCTCCCTCCATGACGTACGCAATTCAGGCATTATTTACTCCGATATTGGCACCTCGCCTTTGTATGTCCTCAATGGAATCTGGCCCGCATCTGGCCCCGTACCTTCCAAGGAAGATGTCATTGGAGGTCTTAGCGCCATTATTTGGTCCCTAACACTTCTCCCACTCCTTAAATACGTGCGTGCTCTCTTTTGCCTTCCCTCTGCAAGAGATCAACGTTTCGTAAATGCGACCAGGTCTTTATTTGCCTGCATTTTGGCACGTACGAAGGTTTGGACTGCTGTATTTACCACTCTCCTCGGAACCAATAGCTTACAACTAGGCGTGCTTCAGGCGAGGGTGGAACGTTCGCCTTGTACCAAGGCATCTACCCTCCGAGATTTTTCGAAAAAACCCCTACGCACGATTCGTTGATGGCCGGGAAGATGAGTCGTAAAGACATAAAGCCTCGGCAGTCCTTTCGTTGGCCTATGTTAATCTGGGTAAAATCTCCTTTTTTGGCAAGTGATTTGAATTAAAGTGCACCGCAGGCTCTGTTTGGTACAAGTTTAACCATGGCAGATGGCGTCCTAACTGCTGCCGTTTCTGTTACAAGCGCTGTGGGAGGCATTGGTGAGTCGTTGACAATGCCAGTTCCACAAGGATGCTAAGTTGTCTGAATAGCTGTCGCCAAGCCCTCCGTGTCGAAAGATGTGGTTTCTATCTCCATCGTGCGCCTCATTCACTCCCTTCTACCTTACATGCCTCTCACCTCTGGCAGGCCTTTTTGGTTGTCCTCTTCCTCTCACAACCGCTTGGCACCGCACGTCTGTCCTTCGCTTTCGCGCCTGGTTGGTATCTTTCTTTTTTTATTACTTTCTCTCCTCATCTCTCCCTAACAAACTCTGGTAGTCACCTTTATCTGGCTTCTCCTTATCGCCACGTCGGGCATTTACAACATCACAAAGTTTCCTGGCATCTTTCGCGCTTTTGATCCGTCGCGTGCCATCATGTGTAATTATGGATTCTTGGACCATTCTGCAAACTTATTGACTTATCCCCAGACTTTGTGCGTACGAAACAATATGAGACGCTTTCCGGCGTTTTGCTCGCCGTTACCGGCTGCGAGGCACTCTTCGCAAAGTAAAAAACCCTTCCTTCTTATTTTTCGCTACCCGCCCGCTTAGTCATTCTGTCGTCTTCCCTAGTCTTGGACAGTTCAATATGATCTCCATTCAGGTATGTCGGCTCACAGTGTTTTGAAATGGTTATGGCTTATTTATTCCGTACAGATTTCATTTGGATCCTTCGTGTATCCATCTCTTATCCTAGCTTACCTTGGGCAGGGCGCGCGTCTCGTCGTTAATGGAGCGGACGTCCTTCCAAATGTTTTCTATCTCACAATTCCTGGCCGCCACAATGGACCCCTATTTTGGATTCAATACGTTTTTGCGATTCTTGCGACGCTCATCGCTTCGCAAGCCATGATCACCGCCACGTTTTCCTTGGTACAACAGCTCCTGAATATGAAATGCCTGCCTTCGTATGAACTTTTTCTTGCGTGGGATTTGGCTCAGCTCACGCCAGCTTTTCAGGCTACGCATGGTGCATACGTCGGACAAAATTCAGGGTCAAGTATATATACCCATCGCAAACTGGATTCGTGAGTCTCGTTCCGTTCAAAATTGACAATCCTGAAGTTAGTATCCAGTTATGATAGCAACTATTGTTCTAGTCGCTGCTTTCAACAACTCCATTAAGCTCGCCAATGCCTATGGGTTTGCAGTAGCGACAGTCATGTTTTCCACAACCGTGCTAATCTCGCTTCAAATACGCTATGTCAAGCACCTTCCCTGGATCATCGGGATTTTATTTTTCCTTTTCTTCGGATTCCTGGATGGTAACTGGTTAGCAATCACATTTTACTCTGATGCTGAAACGTTCCAGGTATTTTCTGGGGTGCATCATTAAAGAAGGTTCCCGAAGGCGCCTGGGTACCACTCACGTTGGGTTTGATCCTGTGAGGATTCGTCTGTCAAACTAAGGGCCTGAGTGCTAATTATCTTCAGTCTCACCCTCATGACGTTCTGGACCTGGGCCAAGGTACCCTATTCTCCCTTTCTATTCTGTTGCAATGTCGACGTTCCATTTCCAGGGGCTAGAGGACCAGTTCGACCGCAAGAGCCGCCGCCGGCTAGATGCATTTATCGTACCCGAAGGCGCTGGTTCCGTGTTCAAACAATCTGAAAAAAATGATGAAAACGAGGTTGTCCAACACTCAACCCTCAACGAAAACACTACTTTCTACTACGTCGCGCATCCTTCAGGCTCTGCAAGTGAGGTGGAAGAGCATCGAGCCTTAACTCGCCTCCCAATACTCGTAATCTTCCATGGCATAGCACACGAGCGCGGAGTGCCACCATCTTTCACCGGTTCGTCAACTTGTCTAGTCTCCTCGGCCACCACGTAACCCAAAAAAACATTTCTCCTGACAACGCCAGGTTTTATCCGGCAGTGGCCCGCCCTTCCCCATTTTGGCATCTTCCTCACAGTATCTGTCCTACCCGTCGCGCACGTTGAAGATGCGGACCGCTATGTGGTTTCTCGCATCGACACACTCTCCGGTTTCTACGGTGTCGCACAATATCGGGGTTTCCGTGATGAACCTTCCTTCCATATTGACGAGATTATCACGAAAATCAATGAGCTTGAGTTCCGCCTGCGACCCGACGGAGCTGGGCTGATCACAAGTCAACTCAGGGACCAATCGGTCAGGCTCACGCATGTGTATGTATCAGGTCAATCTTGATCTCAGTTACATGCACTGAGCCAGCTCAATGCAGAGTGCCTCATTATGCGGTACGAAGCAGAGGCTTGGACATGGGTCGAATCACGCCTATTATGAACTACATTCGTCGTGTTCTCGTAGAAGAGGTGTATGGACGTCTCAGTAAGGCTTTCCGTCCGGTACACTGGATATTAACTCATGTGACAAAGGCATTATGTTCCCTGATTCGGAGGGTTGGGTAGCCCGCGCGGACGAGTAGGCCAACCACTTTTAACAACCGATGCGTGCCGCTGACCTGACTGTAGGATCGTACACATTGGTGTGACTGCGAACATATGACAGAGGAGCGCATCATGGGTTATATCCACTTTTCTAGATCGCGTGTTGAGGATAACGGATGGCTAGTTACGATTCGAAACGGGATATCTAATGTATTAGTGACACGTTCAGTGTAAGGCGTTCGGATTGACTGAATATATTGTATGCGACTCCGAAGGGGTGATCACGAATATCGAATATCATCGTACTTTTTTACAAACCTTCACAATTTTTTTCCTAAATAGCCTTGACATCGGCTGCGCTGCATGCTCACGTCTAGTCTCCAAATCTTTTTTCAGCCTGCCGCGCGTTATCTTTACGCCATCGTTTCGTGTCTTCCGCCATCATTCCATGTCCTTACGTTACGCCACCGCCGTGCCATGTCTAGATCTTCCTCATCCCGTCGCACCATTTCTTTGCGCCGTCGCGCCTTTTCTTCCCGCTGCCGCGCCATCATTTCACCACGCGTTCACGTAGTATTTTTTCATCCGGCGGGGACAGGGCACCGCGGCGCCTCCCTCCTAGTGTGAGCCGTGTCTCCGTGCCTCTGCGTTTCATGCGGCGCCCTTCCGAGTCGTGCCGCCGCGTCATGTCCACATGGCACTCTCTTATCAGGCGGCCACCATGGCACCACCATTCCCCCAGCGATTTTTTTCCCCTCCTCGTTTCTCGCTTTGGCATTGTGAGCGTCAACACCGCCGCCAGCTCCTTCCCAGAATTGTCTAGCAGCATGATCATGAACGGAGATAGGACTGGATTTTTGCGTGACTAAACAGATTTGAACAATTCTTAGGCGTCGCACAGTGAGACGTACGGCGGTCGAATGGTGTTCACGTACTCCCAACAAGTGATCCTTCGGAACCAGTCGCCTGCGAATGCAGCTGCCAGATCGACGGCCCTCACCCTGGGAAACGCGGTCGAGTAGTAGGTTTACGTCGTAGGCTCGTAGCCAGAGGATGCTTCTTTGGTTGGCAGAGGTAGACCTGACTGGTCCTGACATGATGTCCCGGTAAGCGTCGCAATCGATTGAATGAATTTTACTGCGAACGCACATAATCCGGGTTATATATCATACTCGCGTTTTTCTGCAGCCATTTGCTTTCAATTCTTGATTGCCCGATTCGAATATGGCAAGGACGAATCATCTAATCTTCGAACGAACAGCTGAGATCTTCATCCTCGGCGCGAACCCTTTCTTGACTCTTGAGCCAACTCTCGATGAAGAGCAAGGTGCTGAGAAGGTGGTGGTGCATAATTAGGACATACTGTGGTGTTTTTCTAGAAGTACGAAACGTTCGCACATACGACTCGGAGTACTGAGTCACGGAGACTGTGGTATCAGTTGGGTCGAGTTTTGCTGTTGACTCAAAACGCCTGTTCAAAATCTCGAAGAGGTGTAGGACGTTGATCAAAAACAATTAATAAATTGTCAAAAGTGACTCTGGTCCCTGGATGGATCCGTGGTTCCTTCAAGGTCGATGACGCAGGAGACGAGGCCTTCAAGATTACCAGCCGACACGGTCTTCTGCGAGGCGGATCAAACGGTGGACGGCATCGCTAGGCACCTAAGCCGCACCTTCTCCATAGTGCTCAGGACTTTAGTCTTCAGGGCTTGGACTCGGAGGTTTGTGGCTTTCACGTTGGCAGACGGAGATCGGATGGGTACTACCGTACTAGTGAGGAATTACTGTACCAAGGTGGAAGCCTCAATTGGAGTTGTATGGGACTAGCTCGGAGCAGGGCGTCTGGGAGACTGGGAGTGGACGCTGGTCTGGCCGAGAGTGTGATAGAAGTGCCACCGCTCGGTATGCCTCGTGAAAAGTAGATCGGCATTCACATGGTGAATAAACACTGTTTGTGGGATGGCAAGTGTGATGTGAAGGTTCAGGAATGCCGGCTTTCGGGCCTTCCAGAAACTGGTCGCTCAGCACTCATCGATATCACTCATCACCCGGGTTACAACGTTTGAAAGACGTTTCTTCAAAAGAGGAAAGGAAAAAGAAAAGTACAAAAGAACTCCCTGGCGGGGAGTCGAACCCCGCTCTCGCGCGGCCAGAAGAATGACAGGCGCGTGTACTAATCCGATATACTACCAGGGATGTTATACCTTAAAATTTATTTTAATATATAAAGAATATTCAATTCACTATGTGGACATAAAATAAAGGAAACAATTCAAGAATAGGGTATTAATCATTATTTTTATTTTTGTTTAAATCTGAATCTGTATTCTGCTAGATACAGATGTGGTTGTGTTATATATAATTTAGTCAAATAAGCCAAGTTCAGTTTTTATTTATATTTATTTAATTATTTGTCTTTAACATGCTTATTTGAGCAATAAGCCAATATTAAGCTAGCTTAAGCTTTTTCTGTTTTTTTTTCTAATGACTAAACAATTTTTATTTCAGATTGTGATCACATGGTAATCACATGACATGCTCTGAACCAAAAATGTGACTCTGAGTCACGTGATTAGATGCATAATTATGCCAACTGATGATGGAATGAGGCTGATACGATGGTACCAGATCATTCAATTAGAATCTCAGCGGATCGCGGAGGTACCTTCTGTGACGTCTATGCGTGCGTTTAATCCTGCATGTTCTGCTTGTCGACAACTTGTAACTTACCTCATCCCCAGAGATTATCCTGATCCGGATAACCCGCGTCATAGGAAAGAACTCGTCGTTAAGCTCTGCGCGTCCTTCTTTACTGCCCTATAACGCGCATCGCAATCTCATTTCCGTTCAGTATCACAGGACCCTGCCAATTACAAAGATGCCCCGACAGAAGGCATCCGGCGTGTGCTGGAGACTGTCACTAGAAATGCAATACCAAGAGGCGAAAAACTTGATATCACCAAGATCGGTGAGTTGTAGTCCCAATGCTTCATTCGCATCCTCAGATTGATCGTTCATTATTAGATTACATTCGCCTATCCACAACTGTCGCCACCAATGCACTCCTTGAACGCAAAGGCAGCAAGCACGCACTTCTCATCACCAAAGGCTTTAAGGACCTCTTGCTGATTGGAAATCAGTCTCGCCCAAAGATATTTGATCTCAACATCCGCCGTCCGCCCCCATTATACTCGACTGTCGTAGAAATTGACGAACGCGTTACCCTCGTGGGCTACACGAGCGATCCCCAGGCGGAGGAACATAATGTTATTTTTGACGAGGATGGACGAGTCAAGAGGGGGTATAGAGGAAAGGGGCGGGACAGAAAGGGAGAAGCTGAAGGACCAGGAAGAATTGTTCAAGGGATCTCAGGAGAAGCCGTGAGAATTCTCAAAGTGCCAGGTGAATTTGTTTTGCCCCAGCCGAGCACAGCTTCGCCAACTCAACATTTTATAGATGAGTCTGTTATCAGAGCAGATCTGCAGAAGCTCTACGATGACGGCTTCCGTTCAGTGGCAGTCGTGCTGGCGCACTCCTATACTTTTCCAGAACATGAACTTCTCATCGGAAAAGTGGCGTCTTCTCTGGGTTTCGAACACGTTTCTCTCTCATCTCAGCTCTTACCCATGATAAAAATGGTCCCACGGGGTTTATCTGCCACCGCCGACGCATACCTAACACCAATTCTGCGTGCATACTTAGATGGGTTCTTTTCTGGTTTTGCTCAGCGCCCCCGCGTCGAGTTTATGAGCAGCGATGGCGGGCTTGTGGATGCCAATCGCTTTACAGGACTTAGAACGATTCTGAGCGGACCAGCGGGCGGTGTAGTCGGTTATGCGCGTACAAGCTGGGATGAAAAGCGAAAGATGCCAATTATAGGGTCGGTGTCTATGTCCGGCCTTCTTTCCTGCATTGGTTAATAAGGGTGATGGCGATAGACTTGACGTGGGAGGTACATCGACAGATGTATCACGTTTCTCCGGCCGCTACGAAATCGTGTATGAGACGACCACTGCAGGCGTCACGATTCAATCACCACAACTCGATATCAACACTGTCGCAGCTGGTGGTGGCTCTTGCCTCACCTTCCGCAATGGTCTGTTCCTTGCTGGACCGGAGAGTGCAGGAGCAGAACCAGGTCCGACCTGCTACAGGTAAGAGGAACTTCCGACCTCAGCTGATTGGAGACATGATTCACAATGCGATGTAGAAAAGGTGGCCCGTTGGCAGTGACAGACGCTAACTTACTACTCGGGCGGCTTATCCCGGACTATTTCCCAAAGATATTTGGCAAGTCGGAGAAAGAATCGTTGGACGTGGACGCAACCCACAGGGAGTTCGAAAAACTTGCGCAAAACATCAACGAAAATTCTGCGAACGACTACAGTCTGGACGAAATTATTTATGGGTGCGTGAGGCCCGACACCCCAAACTCTATCCCTGAATGTAATGTGCACAGGTTCATCAAGGTCGCCAACGAGACCATGTGTCGCCCTATACGCGCGCTGACGGAGGCAAAGGGATACGCAACTTCTTCACATATGTAAGGCCATAGCATCCTAACCAATCAAACGGAGATCTCATCCAGCCACTCAGACTGGCTAGCTTTGGCGGCGCAGGTGGACAGCATGCCTGCGAAATCGCTTCACTGCTGGGCATCAAAACTATTCTGATTCACCGGTACAGCTCTATCCTGTCCGCTTACGGGCTCGCCTTGGCCGATCGGTATGTCACATCTCCATCTCTCTCTCAACTCACTACCGACTAACACCATGCAAGTGTGTACGAAATTCAGGAACCAGCATCAACATTTTACACGACAGAGAACGTGCCAACCCTTACCTCGCGTCTGGACGTTCTCACCGATGCAACGCGGAAAGAGCTCGAGGAACAGGGCTTCGCTCCTGAGCATATTCAAGTCGAGCGTTTGCTCAATATGCGTTTTAACGGCACGGACACGGCACTCATGGTCCTTCCCGAGGCCGGTGAAAGCGCCGGGGACTACCTCGGAGCCTTCCGTCGCGCATACAAAGCCGAGTTCGGGTTTCTTTTGGACGAGGCACGTGTCGTGGTGGACGATATCAAGGTTCGCGGTATCGGCACGACTGCTGTCAAGCCGGACCGATCGGTTTTCGATGAGCTTGACCAGCTGAGCGTCCGAGTGGTCAAGGCCGAAAGTGCCGCAGCACGTCATTCGGTGTACTTTGACAAGATTGGCCGATTAAATGACACGCCGGTCTTTGAACTTGGAAAACTGGTTGTTGGAGATGCCGTGGATGGTCCTGCTGTCGTGATCGATGATACACAGACCATTGTGGTAATCCCTGGCGCGAGGGCTGTGTTGGCGAGTCGACACTTAGTTATCACGCTGCGAGAGGTGTAGTTAAAGTTAAGGTGCGAATGTAATTGTACACCGTGGTTCACAAAGTTGTTCGCTTCCTCAAGAATTTTTTCAAGTGCCGGTTCGCTTACTATCACGTGTTGGGTGTTTCAAAATACTAGAGAGCTTCAAAACACAGTTTATTAAGAGATCGCCGCAGCAAATTAGCTGATCATTGCGAGGATATATCACCCATATACTACCCAATTATATATCACCAAAGAAATAAAGAAGTTTCATTGTGCTTGCCTTGCGATCTTGCTGATATTACAGGGGAAGACTCAATTTTTGATTAAAATAGTCCCGGGTTTACGCATCTCTCAACGCAATGCTGTCATCGTTTCAAGACATCATCTATGCATATAACACAAGGCTAGTACAGAATTATAGGGCATTCAGAACAGCAGGAGGGAAGATATAGATGAAAGAATGAGTTTGCGTGACAATGAGTGCTCGATGCCTATCAAATTTCAAAGTCCGCCGCTTGTCTTATTCGTGTTCGGCAAACACATCCACTGCCGGAGCACCGGCTGTATGAGTCAGCGTGACAATCCGTGACAAAAGGTTTGAAACTCCCAATTTTTGGACCTGCACAACCGGCTTCCTTCCGACACAACAACATGTCCACCTCACAGCAAAGTAACCATTCAGGGGGTAAGTTTATATATTATCACATCGACTCCAGGAGTCTGATATTCAAAAGGTGTTGTCGATATTTCTCTATTCATGATTTGGTAAAAGGTTTGAACTCCCAACACGTGTAATTGAGGGGCCCGGGAATCTGGTTCTGGAATCATCACCAGGTTTGTTCTCATGTTCAGCTGTCCCTCCCTTGCTTCCATCAACATACGTATGATCACTTGCTGTGCGCCCGAAATGTCCGGAAATGCCTGGAAACGATCTATCATCAAACACAGGAAGGAATGGGTGCGAAATCTGTGTACCAAACACGAAAAAGACGCGCGCCAATACTCTCCGTGCATTGCCTCTCATTTCTCTCTTATCTTTGCCTGTAGGTATCTCACGTGTATATAAAAGCCTGCCCTCCTCGGGGCATTGGCGTTACACAACTCGCCCCGACATCGTGAAACCGCTGTCCAATTCGTCGCCCCTTCTGTCTTCGCGCCTATTCGTCTCAGATCATTCTTCGGTCCCTTCCCTTCTCTCTGGATAGCACTACGACTCTCACAGCGTCAAGCCTAGCTACATCTATCTGACTCGGAATCATGAGTGCGTATTTATCTTCCCCTTCAATCTTCCCGAGCCCTCTCAACTCATCCGAACGGCCTGAAGGCTCATTTAATGGAACTGACCATAGCCGAAAGCTGCTCCCGTACAATTATGTCCCCACGGAATGGATTTGCATCACCTTCCTTGCGGTTTTTGGTCTCTCCACATGTAGGGCTCCTCCCACTTTATCGACAGATTTTGAGTCGCTGACAATGGTCGTGACTCGGATAAGTCATCCATACTGTACAAGCAGTCCGTTCGCGTTTCTGGTGGTTATTCCCCACTGCAGTTTTCTGCGGCATTCTAGAGCTCGCCGGTTGGAGCGCTCGACTGTGGTCGAGTCAGAACCCTTTCATAAAGAGGCCATTTATCATACAGTGAGTAAAATGCAATAGCCTCCGTTCGTCCCTTTGTTAATGGGTGGTTATAGAGCAGTGGCCCTCGTCGTCGCACCCACCCCACTCGTTGCTGCGAATTTCATTCTGCTAGGTCGGATCATTCTGCGACTTGGTCCTCAATACAGCCGCCTGACAACAACGCAATGTAAGTCGCATAAATTGAGCCAATCAACTGCGCGGTGATGATGAACGTCAAATACAGATAGTGTGATCTTCGTATCTTGTGTAAGTACATTCTGCTTCACTTGGCTGGATCTTTGATTTTCCATCGGTTATCCAGGATATCATTGCCATCTTAGCCCAAGGAATGGGCGGTTTCATAGCAGCGAGCGCAAAGACGAGAAAACAAACTAATTTCGTGCGTGTTGCACTGCTATTCCTACAAATTTTCCGATACTCAACGAACTACGCCATGGCGGCATGACAGGGTACTGACATTGCTCTCGGCGGCACGACCTTCCAGCTAGGTATGTGCGGGACCTACCTTCCTCATCACTGAGCTGTTAACTTCATATATGACCAGTGGCCATCTTCGTGTATTGTGCATTGGCGGCAGAGTTTCTCGTCCGCTACACGCGGGACCAACCAGTGAGGCGATCGTTCGAAAAGGTTGTTCGGGGCATGATGGACAAGCGTCTGCGTCGCATGTTGCAAGCTCTGGTCACCATGACAATATTAATCATAATACGGTACTTTATTTTCCCTATTGCTTTTGCATGCAACCGCATCCCTGATGGACTTTGTAGGACGATCTATCGATTAATAGAATTCAAGGATGGATTTCATGGCAAGGTCATCTCAACGCAGTGGCTCTTCAGTGCGTGGTCTTTTTATAGCCTCCTCCGAATTTTATAGTTATCATCATTGGGGATTATGCAGACGTATTCGACGGTGTGATGATCGTTCTTGCGATGTTCATACTAAATATCTTCCACCCTGGCACTGCCTTGCGAGACGATTACATCGCCGTACCCCTTTCCAACATGCCGTGAGAGTATTGCTATGGAGGACCATCTCCAAACAGCCCACCTTCAGGAAGGCAGTATAGCCGAATTTCTACATGCAATAGAGTTGTTGCCTGTGCACTACACGAACGATATGTATTTGTATGATCATGTTTTTACGCTATACTCGATACTTTTATGAGCACTCGGGATACCAAGGATACCAGCGGCAAGCACCAATCTTCATATGCGCTTATCTTGGTGAAATAGGAATGGGTGGCTGTAGTATTCAATTTGAGGATTTCGCTGGGGAGGCCCGGCCGGGCTCCGTCGACTGTATGTCTGAGAAGACAATGGCAAAAGCCACAGCGAAGCCGCTGGGACGGACAACGACAAGTAGTCTAGATCTATGGACAGCTTAACTTGATGAACTGCCAATTGATATGGCAGTGGTGGGAACCCAGGGTTAAGTATCAGGCACAAAACGAATCCCCGGCCGAGGATTGTCCGCTCACTCGTCCTATTTTGGACAAGCCAGACTCACGGTATGGGCTACACACTGGCCACACCGAACCCTTCCGAGTCCCCCGCTACCACCTGCTAAGCTCTGGGATACAGTATGTCAGAGAAACGTATCGGGATCCTCAGCCAATTCTTCCCTCCTAAGCCAACCTGGACTGCGGCCGACGTCCCTGATCAGACAGGGAAGACAGTCGTCATCACTGGCGGTAACAGTGGCATTGGGAAGGAAGCAGCAAGGGTGCGCCTTATCTTGTATACACATTTCCATCCCTTTCTGATTCAAGAGCGGTTTATCAGGTGTTGCTTTCGAAGGGTGCCAAAGTCTACATCGCCACGCGCTCAGGAGAGAAGTCACAGGCGGCGATCGAGGAGCTCAAAAGGGAGACAGGAAAAGAATCCATATTTTTTCTCAAAGTCGACCTATCGGACCTCGTCTCCATCAAAGCAGCCGCAGAAGAGTTTTCCAAGAAGGAGTCCGAGCTTCATACGCTCTACAACAATGGGTAAGGCATCTCGTGCCACTGTACTCCTTTCGTGGCGAGAGAACAGCGTTGAAATGGGGGCACCGTGACAGCGGCGTTTACTCAGTAATTGATAAGCTCACGAGCCAAGGTTTCGACATGCAGTTTGGGACTAATGTTTTAGGTATGTGTGAGACGTCAAAGAAGTCAATACCGCTTTCTCAAGTCAGACCACACACATGCAGGACACTTTTATCTCACCAAATTGCTCCTTCCGCTCCTCACGGCGACTGCAAAGACCTCTCCTCCAGGGTCGGTGCGCGTCGTCAATGTCAGCTCCATCGGCCACCAGGTAGCGCCATCGGAGGGTATACGATGGTCGACTCTTAGTCCCGGAGATGACTATCTCGCAGTGGGGAAGAAAGTTGGCGAGACGGTGTTATACAACCAAAGCAAGCTAGTAATGAGACGAGTCTCTTCCAATATCATCCGTTCTTTAATATACTCCTCCATAGGGCAATGTCCTGTTCTCGAACGAACTTGCTCAACAATACGGCGGCGAAGGCATTGTCTCCATTTCATTACACCCAGGAGTCATCAAGACAGATCTCGCGCGTAATTCGGATTCTTTAGTAATGAAGCTGTTCGGACGAATGATGTGCTACGACGTCTCATACGGTGCGATCAGTTCTTTATACGCAGGCACCGCCCCTGCTGCGGCTGAGCTGAATGGCAAGGTACGTATTCCTGCTTCCAGTTTCGTCTGCCGGTAATGGACCCCCTTTTCAGTATCTCACTACTTGGGCACGTGTCACGCTTCCCCATCAGAAGGCTCTCGATACCGAGCTCGCGAAGAAACTGTGGGAATGGTGTGAAGAGCAAGTCAAGGACATCTAGGGTCCCCATCTGAGTGCGACTCCTTCCCCCGAATCAATGCCTGATCTCCTTCCGGCGCTCCAGAAAGTGCTAGCACTGGCAGGCCCCGCGAAAATTGGGCTGACCCAGCTATCCCTATAAACTCTTGTCGTCTATGTCTATTCATCTCTTATCTCTTAACTTACACAACCCGACTATATTATACCTCCGCATGTAAGGAGTAAAGTAAAGGCTCCACGAAAAAGTCTACGATGACCTCTGCAAGGCAATGCCTGTGAAGTCGGGACCCTATTTCCATAAAACGTCGTCACATAGCGAGAATCGAACCCTGTGCTTGCACGTGATAGTTTACTCGATACATAAAAACCCTCGATACATAAAACCCAGTGGACTACAGTGTGTGTATTTGTAAACAGAGTCTATGCTACAATAAGTTAAACCTTCACAATAACTGCAATTGTTGCCCACTGCCCAGTTGGCTGGCAGTGTTGATGCCATCACTACACAACCTGACTTCAACCATATGTAGCCGAGGATTTAGGAAGGGAACTCACATCTCGACTTCAGGACTACACTTCTTGTTCGTAAGTGTCTTCCCAACCACCGTCACCGTAATCATCGCCTTTGTCACTTCCATCGCCATCATCAACATCGTCGGGCTCTGCCTGTAGCACGCCAGCATCGATCAAGCCAGCATGCCTACCGATGCGCCCTCCGCCCTCCTCGACGATTTCTTTGTCATCCATAGTGTACAACATAGAGCCCTCCTCTTCCTCCTTCTCGTCAGTGAAGAGGTCCTTGAGGGCATCATAATTGATGCGCTTGCTGTAGCGCGCATTCTGTTTGAGAAGAGTGCGCACGGACTCGGCGGCGGTGCTCCCGTGCGGAGTCGAGGCATCGCGAGGTTTTGCCGCGGGTTTCCGGCGCTGCTTCGTCATCATCATCATCATCGGCTAAGAGCCTAGAACACATATAGAGCAGATGCGGACCTTCTTGTACTTGGTTGACGTCGCGCCAGGCTCGTGTTGCTCTCCTTTTGCTATTCGGCCATCGAACCGTCCAATGAACTCGCCTTTGATGGAAATCTCAAGAACCCTCACCTGCAATTGCTTCAAGATAGTCCCGGTTCATTTCAACCCAGACACGCTCCTTGGTCCGAACTTCTTCCTCAGTCATCAGAAATTGATCGAGTTCTTCCTCGTCCAGCCCTGCCAATTCGTCCACAGGTTGAATGGCTGCTATGCGCCGCTCACTGGCTTCGTTCAATACCGCGCTAAGCTGTGCGCCCTGCTCGTTGAGCAGGAACTCTGCGACTTCTTCCGTGAGTAGGTTGTTGACCTCAACTTCGAGTGGTGACACGAGACCAGCCACACTGCCAGAGTTGACGGCCTGTGAGGACGGTAGGACGATAGAGTCTTCAGGAGGTTGCCCCACCAGAAGCGTAGGAACTGCTTGGCTATCGCGGATCTCTTCTCCGGGTTCTGGTAAGAAGAGGGGTTCGGATTGGGTTGTGCCCACTAGAATGCCCGTGTTGAAGAGTGCAGGGTCGAGATACGAGTGTGGTGCATCTTCGGGAAGGACTTCACAGCCACCTTCCTCGTCACTCTCGTTGACGCGCCGTCGCTTGCGTTTACGTTTATCCGCCTTGCTCGGTCTCTTCCGTACCCTGCCGGTCTCTTCAGAAACCTCCTGGTCTGTTTCTGCCCCCTTGGTCGCACGCTCCTTCTCTTTACCCTTGATAAACGCAGGTGGATCCATTTCCTCCTCGAGCCATACAGTACGGAAGTCTGTCAAGGTCAACGCGCCGCTTGGTGTCTCCTTGAACTCCTTCAGGCGCTTACGTAGCGTCGTGTCGGCGATCTTGACGACTTGTACGATCTCCTCTACAGAGCGGCGAAAGTTGTTCATTCGGGCGGCGAGGAGAAGACATGCGCCACATATGCCTGCGGGTCGTCGTCCCTTGGTCATCCAGTCGCGATCGAAACGCTGCACGAGTCGAATGGCGTCCGTCGCAACCTTGTGCGTTTCATCGCCGAACTCTAGGAGCGCAGCGAAGCGAGAGATATAGTGGGAGGGATCTACTAGGGGCAACCGTAGATTGAGCGTCTGAACGAGTTGGAGATATGTGTGTCCAAGCTCGAATACGTTGACCTGGGAACATGACTGAGCTAAGCCGAGTAGAGTGAAATGTGATTTTCACCTGGAGGAGGTCAGAGAAATCGATGAGCATATAGTTACGGGTCTCCTTTTGCCGGCATGCAACATAGAGACACACAGCGACAACGTTGAGGCTCTTCCGCCCTTTTGTAAACTTGTGCTCCACTGCGAGAGTGTACAGTCGCGTTGCCGCAAGAGAGACAACGTCAGACAATCGTAACACAGAAGCGATGCTCTGGATTTTGCGGTTCGCTGACAAGAAGTGGGTCGGAAATGGGCCCAGGCATACGGCGGGGGTAATAGGAAGAGAAAGGTGAGAACGCTCTGAAAACAACGTCTCGCATTGCAGAAGCAGGGCTTACCATTAGCAATAGTCTGCTCCCTCGACTCTGTGTTGCCTCCGTTTCCGAAGGGACCCCTCATGCGCGCATGTGCTATGAGTTGGTTTCAGCACGCATGAAATAACTTGTTTCGGACGAGCTTACTTGCGCCTTGCCCGACATATGATCCCTGCACCATAGCAGCACCTGCTGCAGTCTCGCCAAAAGAGACCTCATTTACAATGGTATTTTCTTCAACAACAGTGCCACACTGTACGCAAAAGCCGTTCCCAGCTGCGGCATCATATTCAATGACTGTGCCCCCACAATCGTTGCATACAACCTAGGGAGAAGTAAGCACGATCTACGGGCGGTTGACGATAAAGTTACCATTGCTTGCGATGAAGCGCAAGCGCCGGCTGCGACTGATATGACTTAAGCGGCAATTGCCGTGCGTGGAGTGGCATTTTCCGTGCTAGATCTATTTATTATTTTGTCCATCTCATCTACATGATAGCATGTATTGCGTGTACTCGATGGTCATCATCCCCTAGTTCAGACTTTCATCGAGTTATTCTGACCAAATGAACTATCTGGCTGAGAGAACGCATACTCTTTCCTGTAGTTATATGTCGTCGCCATCGACGGTAGTACTGGTACGGTGGCAGCCGTCTGAGCGGGCGGCGGATAACCCAGCGCCTCCTCTTCCCGAAGCTGTATGACATAGCTGGCCACGACGAGACAAATACCTGTTCATTTATAAGTAAACAAATCCGGTCGCACACCATGGTGAAGGATTGGGGGGGAGGTGGAAAGGCAGAGATAGAGATGAAGACGCACAGAGCTCAAATAAACAGAGGACGACATAAATGCTGATTATAACGCCACGATAGATCTCGAACTCCTTGGCACAGGTATATTGACTGATCACGTCACCCACATAGCTTGCGATGCAGTTGTCCAAATCATCATCACCAACCTTGTGGAAGAGCGTATAGATGAAGTACGCGCCAGCCGTAATGTTGAGCGCTAAGTGCGACCACACGGCCGTGCTATACAAAGAAACCAAAGAGCGATGTCTGGTGACAGTTCCAATCAACCTGGGTACAAAGTGAGTGTTCATCTTTCACAGAGTTAGGTGGCACAAAACGAACGGACCCAAGGAGAGATATGGCGGCAAGGAGGGTATATGAAAGGGAAGCCATCACAACGGAAACCTCCTGGTTCCCAGTCAGATATGTTTCCTCTACAAATATGATAAGGACATGATAAAGAAGAATAAGACGCCACTTACCTTTGTGCACAGCACTGTCCCAGCCGAGACCAGCCATAACCGAACCGCTAATACAACCCAGTATGCTCATAATGAACACACCGATCCGCACAGGAATACAGCGGAAGAATGTACGGGACGGTAAGTCATCCATATTAGCGAGGTGTGAGTAGAACTGCTGGTAAAATCGAGTAGTTGGATGAGGCAGACACGTCGAGTGTATAATACAACGATTGGGGGAGGGGGAGAATTCAGCAAACGAAGGGAGGCTCAGCCTGAGGAGGTCGAGAGACGCACTTGCAATTATATACGGTTGGCTCATCACCATCGGTCGGCTAATCTACAGCACACTGATGGGTAATTTCCCTTGATGATTGGACAGCCTTCTAGTCATGATGGTCAGAGCCGAACAGTCTATTCTCCTCTTCCATGCGCAGGTCATCTTCCCGTGTTGAAAATGCCACCAATAATGCCTCTAGGGACAAGGGTGCGCATATACAGGAGAAGGTACTCGGTTTTTTTAATGCTTGGAAGTGATCAGCGAAGTCGCAATCGCAGATAACAACATTTTGAACTTTGCATACATAAATAGATCGGCTAACTTATCCTGACAACGGAACAACGACATAGCTTTATACTTCCGAAGTTCAGCGTGGGCAACCGTGCGTCGGGCGAATAAGAAAAAACCACGCATCCGCGGCGCCACAATCACGTAGAGTTTGGAAGAGCTGATGGCATAGCAATGGAACTGAGCCAGGTTTTCAAAGCCAGGACCCGACACTGGTGGCACAAGGATGGCTGGATGTGACTTTGCAGCTCAGATTTCCTTGATTTCCTTGACCGAGGTCCAGACCGTCCAGCGCGAAAAGAGCCGCTTATGTAAGGGTGGATGCATGAACGCGACTGCCGCTGGAGGATTTATTGTATTGCATGACCCCGTTTACCTTCTTTTTCCTCCTTTTCGGTCTGTGGTCATCAATACACCTCATTCACCGTTTCTATGTTCCTTCCAACAAATCCCGCAACCTCTTACCAACGTCATTAACCACCCGGAGGCGAAAAGCCACAACAGTCACCCTCACCGGTCCCTACCTACGCATCGAGAGCACAGCATTCAATTCCGGCCATGACATCTTGGCTCAGTGGTTCTCTCGAAACCGCATTTCCCGTGCTACCACAACCTTACGCGTGATATTTGACTCGGGCATCGTTGTCGCCCTGCTGGGCATGGTCCTCGCTTTGGCCGTGCTATTGTGGACATTCATGCAACTGGCACGAAGATCGGCAGCCGATTTGGTGCCAGTGTCTGCGGGTGTACCTCCGCGCGTAAAACGGGCATATGGCAGTACCTACGCACCACCTACGGTCATCCAGCGTACGGCAACAGACATACCTGTCCAATTACTGGTACGTAGATCCTATTCTTGCCTCATGCCAACGGCGAATGTTCGCACTTACCCACTAACTCAGATCCCCGGAATCACGCTTCCACTCTCTCATTTTCCTCTGCTCATAAGCGCGCTGTTTTTCTCGCAAGCTATACACGAAGCAGGGCATGCACTCTCTGGCGCGCTGTTCGTCCTGAGTATCCTGCCTCTCCCTCCCTAACCACTGATGTCTCCAACAGGAATGGGGTACCACTACAGTCTCTCGGCGCATCCTTAACGCTCCTAATACCTGCTGCTTTCGTCGCGTTCCCCACACATACACTTACCGCCCTGACACCACGCGTCCGTGCCCGAATTGCAGCTGCCGGTCCACTCTTCAGTGCACTGCTGTACCTTGTCCTCCTCCTCCCGCTCGGGCGCCTGTTTTTCCTTGGGTATTCAGATATTTCCTTGGACGGGTTGTTAGTGTCATCCGTTATTCCCGGTTCGCCGTTGGCATCCCATCTCCCTCCTGGCACACTGCTCACCGCACTCGACGACTTCCCGCTTTCCAATGCTCAGGAGAACACATGGAGCGACTATCTGATAGGACCGCACTCGCTCGTTTCAAAAGAACCGGCATTGTGCCTGGATACCGAGTGGTTCCATAGTGGGGAACTTCTCTTCTCTGAGGCCCCATCTGATTTCGCTAATGATTTATTGCAAATAGATCACTCGCATGGTTGTTGTGCAACCCCACCGCCCGGACCCGGCCGCGAAGCATGCCTGATACCGCTTCGAAGTGACGAAACACCGCGATGTGTTGAAGCATCAGGATTACTTGTACCAACTGAGATCGAAGTTGCACGTTGTGAGTGGTCGTGTGCAGATGGGCAGACATGTGCGCGCCTGCGCGGAGGCGAGCAGTTTTTGCGCATTGGTGTACAGTCTGTTGATCATAAGAGCTCTACGCGCGTCGTTCTGTGGCGGGGGCTGCCTGAAGAAATCTACGATGATGGTATGACCCACAGTATTTGCACGGCCTGATTACGGCCTGATTGTTATATACTAATTACGGATCTAGTGAACGTTACTCGGTGGCGACCTCGGTGGCCTATTCTTCCCCTCTGGCTCCCAAGCCTTGTCACAGAGATCATAATGTGCGTGCGTCGCTAATGTCACCTGCACTCGACACGCGACTCAGCTCGCCTGAGCAGATACACCCGGACATTGACACTCTCGTTATTTTTACTCAATGCTCTTCCGCTTCCCCAATTAGATGGAGGGATACTGATGGACGCTGTACTCCATCACCTCGACTTCGCCAGCTCAACCGAGGTAGACATTGAAATCGGGCTAAGAGAAAGGAATGTGCCATCACGGGGTCCACGAGGCAGACACCTGAGCAGGGTCTTGCAAGGCGTAACGACGGGTCTGCTTGGCGGGTGTGTACTATTAGTGGTGTATGACAGCACCTTGCGAAAATATGTGCAAACGACTGGATGATCTACACAGGTGTAATTGCAGAACCCGAGGGTAGACGTGGCTTATATATCTTATGTGCATCTGCATCATGATTTTATGGCTATGAACATACACAGACCCTCACGCGCCTCACGGCCAAGCATAGTGATGGCACCCCCCTCAACAGCATGACAAGAAGGTTTACTTCTTCTTGGTCTGTTTCTTCACTTCCTCAATGGCAAGACCTTTGGCGCAATTCACATGAGTTGGATAGAGAGTGACGGTAGTAACGCGAAGGAGGCCGACTCACCTGGTGGAAGACTCTGTTTAAGTTTCTCGGCCTTCTCTGGATCATCAAGCGCAAGCGTGTAAAGGTATCGTGAACACCGAATCTTGAACTTTGTACGCTCTTTCGCGCCGGGTGTTGCAGGTGCAATCTTCTTTATGCGTGCCGCTGTGTATATGCTCGTTAGGGCTGACTGCATAAATGAGAGGATATGCAGGGGACGTACAGCGGGCGTCTTTCCGCCGCGCGATGTCAATGAATTGCTTGATGTCACGGATCTCCTTGGGCTGTGTGGAACTTTTTATGAGCACCATCAGAGGCATATAGACCGTCTTGAACGCACATACCATGGCGGCGAAGCGAGTATTGTGTCCTGACAGATTATTATTCCAATGTCAACTAACAACGTACTGTGGCTGACAGAGCTGTATAGCAGAACCCGGAAAGTGCCGTTCCTATCTCACGGGTGCGTCGCAGGCGACTCTCCTCTACTGTAACTTACAGTAATCTCAAGTTTCTCAGCCAAGACATATTAATAACTCATGGATTCCCACCATTCTACGTCTACATACGCCCCATACCTTATTTCTCGCACTGGCCCCATGACCGCTCCAACATTCTTTGTTTCTCATTGGAAAAGCTATGCTGTCTACCCTTGCGTAGACACGTCACCAAGCCTCTGTGAACATTGTTCGCACACCAATTTTCGCCGAAATTACTGTCCGTAATATGTAAACCCGCTGTGTAAGAAACTCCCTCAACAGCAGAACTAATATTGCTGCCGTTCGGAAACTGTATCGTATCATTGCATGATGGCGCGCTTTCTTTAAACCTGTCTGCAATTGATATTATGAAGCATCGCAGGAAAATAGGTACATTATCGATGGCTTGCGAGTATAGTATTGATGGAATCAGTATGCTCAGCTCGTTGACGCCAAAGCGGATCTGTGAAGTAGTATTGTCACGGTGTCTGTGCCTACTCTGTGCCTAGTCTAGAGCCTGCCCACGGTGATCATTCGCGATTGGACTACGATTTTCACCGCAAAACTCAAAACTCTCAGCAGAGAAATCATAACTATTGTCATTACTGCCCTGTTTGTCTTCTATTCGGTTCGGAAGCGAAGGACTGATTACTGATAAGATAGCTACAGGTAATTGCAGAATTCTAGAAGCTGAACCTTGCCATTTTGTAAACTCGGTGATGAAATCAACCCTGACATGACGTCGACATGTCGACATAGCATCGTGCGTGGCATCGCGCTACAGTGGTTAGACCCACAGTTATTCGCTTTTCACCACATTTCTATTTACAGTAAAAATACCTGGAACGTGATGAAAAGAAGGTTTTCGATATGATTGTCGAATTTTACTGCATGATATCCCCTCTCAAACTCATATATAAGCTACAATGCCTTCTCCCTGAACCCACGGTCCATATGCTTTAATAAGGCTACTCCTAGCACCCGCTGGGGCCAAATATCCTCCATGTTTCGTCTTCCGGCATTCGCTTGTCCATATACGTGGAGTCTTGAACCAGAGGTTTCGACCTTTGCTGAAAATAGCTCTTGGACCAATAAGGACATGGACCCCGTGCCTCCGCAGAAGCAGACATGGACAACGCTTAACTACGTAACCTTCTGGATCTCATGTTCCGTCAATGCTACTGTGTGGCAGCTTGGATCATCCATGCTTGCAATAGGGTTATCCTGGTACAGATTATAGGTCGATGTATGTTTTTCTCCATTTCTAATCGATACCTGTAGGCAGGAGGCACTGCTAGCTATATCCCTTGGGCATCTTGCCATTGCGGTTGTCATAGTGCTGACTGGCACCATCGGTGCACGGCTCCGCGTACCCATCCCTATTCTCGCTCGCTCGTCGTTTGGATTCTGGTTCAGCTATTTCAGCGTCATCAGTCTCATTATTCTATCCATGTTCTGGTTCGGGGTCCAGACTGTCATCGGATCCGAGTGCATTTATCAGGCATGATATCTATTGTCTCACTATTTGTTGACCACTCAACTTTCGTTCACGCAGATGCTGAAGGCCATTTGGCCGTCCATCGCGCATTTCCCGAATCACCTTCCCGCTAATGCGAGCATAACTTCCTCTGGTATGATTCAGTCGCCTATTACAATCTCAAGATCGTTCATGTGTCCTCAGGACTGCTTTGCTACTTCATCTATTGGTCCATTCAGTTCCCTTTCATGTTTGTCTCGCCCCAAAAGATACGATATCTCTTCTTGGCAAAAGCAATCATAGTACCACCAACTTGGTTAGCTCTACTCACATGGGCATTTGTGAAGGTACCCCCAAATATATCTCTTCTCACACCGAAGACTACCTTGAGTGGTAACGAACTGCGGTGGGCCCGGCTGAGCGCTTTCAACAGTGCGTTTGGATTTTTTGCAACTGCAGGTCTCAACATGTCGAATTTTACCGTAAGTAATCGGATCCTAAACAATCGTTTCTATCCGTGTAACAACCATCTCAGAGATATGCAAAAAGCGAAAGGGCGTGCGTGCAACTACGATCTGATTCAAACGAAGCTCATATCATTTCTCAGTCAATATATTCAACTTATAGTAACTCCTATTGGGTTCACTTTGGCCAGCTTCGTCGGTATTGCGGTAACAAGCGCAGGTTCCTCCCTTTACGGCCAAGTTATCTGGGACCCACTCAAGCTCATTGACCACTGGGACAATCGCGCTTGCGCATTCTTCACATCTCTCACATTTGTTCTCTCTACACTCGCCGCGAACATCTCAGCTAATTCATTGGATGCTGGACATGAAATGGCTGCGATGTATCCCCGCTATATCAATATTCGACGTGGGCAGGTTATCTGCGCCTTTCTCGGTGGCTGGGCGCTTTGTCCTTGGAAGATACTTGCCAGGTGGGGGTCATCACCGGAACGATCTACGTCTCCTTATCTCCACCGCCATTGACAGTGCACCGGGATATTTGTCCTTTGTGAATGGATACACCGTCTTCTTAGCGCCTATAACAGGAATTATCATCACTGATGTATGCCTGCTCTACCTCCGGTTTATCAGTACGGCTCGAACCTGATTCCACTTAGTACTGGCTGGTGCACTGCACCCGGGTCGACGTTCCTTCGATGTATAGGCCCCGTGGCAGGTATAGGTACACCCATGGGATAGTAAGCCCCTGCGACATTGATACATTCAATATCTCTGAAAATGTTTCGCAGAACTGGCGCGCTGCCGCTGCTATGGTAGTCTCCGTACCACCTACTTTCCCAGGTCTCATAGATAGCATTAAAGCGAGGGCCAATGTGGGCGCCGGCCCACACCTATTCGATATTGCGTACATTCTGGGGGTGCGTTCACTTCCTCGAGAATTTGACGCGTGCTTAGACCTCAAGTGGCAGTTCGCTTTGGCATCACTTGTCTATTTCACACTCTCGAAGCTCTTCCCGTCTCATGAAACCGTTCTTGAACACGCTATCATAGAATTAGAAACGACGCATGAAGAAAAAGGCCCTGCTGGCGGTTTCGACGGGGCGGGTGGCCAAGTTGAGGTAGCGAATGATGTTTGAAGAGTCGAAAGATGGTTAAATGGAATGAAAGAATGTGGGTGGGGAGGAAGAGGAGAGGATATGGCTTGGCTCTCTCTAGTGGTAGGGCAAATATTATTGTAATTACGAGGGAGATCACGCTACTTCAGGCCACATGAGGCGTCACAATTTGTACTACAGTACCATCACTTCGCAATACAATCGGAAACGATATCGAGTCAGGTCTGGGGCGGCTTATATCCTCCCATGAGTGCCTGTTTATCACAAGATCTTCAAATGGTGCTTTCGTAAAGCATGAGCTAACAGGAACGAGCACATCTGTGAACTGAACCCTGTGTGGGGGGGTGGTACTTCCGCGGTCCGAGGTAAGTTATATAGACGAACCATATTTAGCATACAGTTTGAGTAGTAATTCAAGTTACAGCGGTCATCCATCCAAGTCGACTACTGTAGTTGAGTTGACCGGTCATGGGAGGGGTCCTCTGTGATCGGGTAAGCTTACCAAGTACGACCGTGTGTGGGAGACACCTGCGAAGGTCAGTTTCTGAATCTGGCCGAAAATGGCGGATAAAGCACAATAAAGTATCGCCGTTACTTGACTCAAGCTGAGCCCTCCTTCGACCTGGATCTCCGGAGGTGGAGCCGAGCGGTGCGGAGATTGCTTTTAAGCTGCCAATAGAGTGCCGAGCTCATTATTTAGAACAAGTGCAAAGGAGACAAATATATCACAGGGTTACTAAGCGCTGGTCCTGGGGATGCCCGTTATTCGCAGAACGAGTTATCCGACTCGGAGATAGACCGCAGGTGAAGTTCTGCCAGTATTGCCTCAAGTCATGAAGCCAAAATGCAACTCCGCCAGGGGGAATTAGTCAAATATTTGCAAATTGTCCACCGGGTATTTGTACATGTGAAAAGTAAGATAGAGCGCGTATTTCCTTTCAAGCGCCTCACATAACGGTACAGCAAGAGTTTTGCTATAAAGGCGCAAGGTCGGCCAACGAAGATATGAAAAGAGGGATAGATGCACCTTCTTAGCCGTCTTGTAGAACATCTTGCTTTGCGCAGAAAGCGCAGTCGAACGTTCGACGAGATTGTCTAGCTTCTCGCCGCGTTGGAGCACAGATTCGATCGTTTTATGCTGTGATCACACATGAACACAAAACAAAAGGCTAATGGGGGAGAGAATTGCGAACTAGGACGATCTTGGTTTCATCAAGCTCTTGTTGGACGCGCATAATATTATCCGCATGTCGCGGGTCTTGGTACTTCTGGAGGTAAGTATTGATCTCCGGAAACGAGACTGAAGATGGGTTGGAGAAGGACGACTGTGGAATCTTCGCAGTGAAGTCGTCGAGGAGCTTAGTGAGAAGGGAGAATGCCGGTCGGACAGGGTACTCATGGTCGGTGATAATGACGGCTACAGAAGGAATCAGTCAAGCTCCTTTGTACTGGGCAATGGGGAAGAAAGGCTGACCTGCAAGTTGCTCTGCACCTCCCCTGTTGTATACGTGCGCTGTATAGTTGTTCTCTTGGACACTCTGACGGGCACCCTGAGCCGTGCGTTCGGCGACCGTCTTGGTGAAAAACGACAAGAATTCACCGACGGAACCCTTTTGATAGAAGGAAAAGGAGGAGAGGTCAGACCCCTGACATAGGGTTGCACTAGGACCGGATGGAGGGGCAAGAATGACAGCGAGAGAGTAAATCTTCATGGGTAGTGGTCGTTGTGGTCGTTACAATGAAGGGCGGCTGTGCTCAGCTGCGCTACGAGTAGAAATGCGCGGGCCGGAGCGAGCCGGTTGAACAGGCGTTGGTTGGTCGAGGGAGAGTTGAACGGGAACGGGAACGAGATGTCTGCAGCACTCAACCTCAACCAACAGGCCGACTCTTCCTTTCAGTCCTTGGGCACTCCAGATCTTTCCCTCGGCTCTCTCATCTCTGCGGTCCCAACCCCTTCCAAGTCACTCAGAGTATCTTCCCTCTCCTCTAACACCACTGCCCCTTCATCTGCCCCCATATCCACTCCATCGCCCCCTCATGCACCCATACGACGTAAAGGTGACGAGGTCACCCCGGTTGCGCTTAGGAGACACATCGGTCGCGAGGAGGATGATGACCCAGAGTCCGATGCCCTCAATGCATCGCAGAAGGAGAACAACTGGGAGGGTGACCTCGGGACACCTCTGAATACAAGGGGAAAGCGTTCCAAGTCGAACGCCACGAATCCAAAGGGGAACAACCTCACCCTTCGAGACCAGGAGAAAGTCTGTGGCCCATCTTTGTCTCTTTTGACACGTGTTAATTTTGATAACTGCTCTCCGTGCAGCACATTGATAACCTCAAGAAGGAAAACTTCAACATAAAGCTCAAAGTTCATTTCTTAGAGGAGCGTCTCGCTCAGCTGGCTCCAGACCAGGTGGAAGCGGCACTCAAACAAAACATCAACCTCAAAATTGAGGTTCAACAGCGCGGCATGGAGCTCAAGAAGGTTCGGAAGCTCGTTCTCGAGCTCGAGAATGAGCTGCAGCGTATACAACGCGGGGACGCAGCACGGTCATCACGTGAGCGTGAGCTAGAAGTTTTGCTCGAGAAGCGCGAACATGAAATCCGAGAGCTGCGCCGTCGTCTCACCAGCGAGTCAGGCCAAGACGATGCCCAGGCTGCCCTCCGTGGGGCAGAAGAACGTAATGCAGAGCTTGAGGATGAGCTTGAGAATGTTCGCCACCTATTGGAAGAGAACATGGACGAACTAGATCGGCTCAAGGACATCGTGGAACAACGCGAGGAGGACACCGGTGGCAGTAGCGGCCGCCGGCACATTGGCGCGCTTCAGGAGGAGATTGGGGACCTCAAAGCTGCACTGGAAGAACATGCCTATGCTCTTGCTCAGCGTGAGGACGAGAAGGAAGATTTCGTGGATCAGATTGATGCGCTACGTTTGCAAATTGAAGAGTCGCAGCACCGCCGGGAAGCGGAGACTATTGAACGTAGCCAAAGCCGTGCCATGATCCTGGAAGAGCGCGAGTCTCGCGAAGCAATCGAGGACGACCTCAACGTGCTCCGTGACAAGCTGGCCGCTGCAAATATCGAACTTCAACAGAAGGATGACGAGCTTAATTTCAAGAGCCAGGAGATTACCGAGCTTGTCGGCGAGCACCGCTCTATCCTCGATGACGTTGAAGGCGAGTGGAAAGGCGAAGTTGACGAAGCCAAAACACAAATTGAGGAGCTACGTGACGTGGGTTGTATCCATACAGCGTCTGGGATGGTCTCCTGATTTTCTTTCAGGCTCTTGCAGATCGCGATGCCGAGTCAGACGAGCTCCGCATGCAGATCGCAGAGCTAGAATCCAACACCAATGCACTTCACGACAAATTCGAAGCAGCACTTGCTCATCTAGAACAGGAAGCCGAGGAGAAGGATGAGGAGATTGCCATTGCAAATCGCGAGATTGAGCAACTTGGTCACCGCATCTACGAACTTGAGGAGGATGCTGAAGAGCTGAAGAGGATTAACGATCGTGCGCGCGAAGACGAAATGGTTGAGCGTGAACGGTTGGAAGCGCTTACAGCAGCTTTGAAAGAAGTACGTGGCTTTGCCGTTGTTTCAGTACCTCCTTTTGACGTCTTTGCAGAAAGCAGCGTACCTCAAGGGCGAGTTGCAGGAAGTGACCAAGCTTTACGAGGAGTGCAGCCAGGATATTCATGCTCATCGAGCTCGACAAGAAGAGTTAGCACAGCACGTCGAGGACCTCGTCGGGGAAGTACGAAAGGAGCGTGGTGCTCGAGAGCGCGCCGAGAGTCAACTCGAAAAGTCAAATCGCGACTTTGACTCCGAGATGCGCCGTTCCCGTCGGACCTACGAAGCGCAGGAGTCCTCAGCACAGACCGCACAGACCGAGATTGCTCGCATGCAGTCCCTTCTTGGCCAGCGTGAATCGGATGTCGCCGCGCTTCAGGCTGCGTTGAGCACCCAGGAGGCGGCGGCCAAGACACAGGGCGAACACGCTACGACCGCTCGATTCTCGCTACAGCTCGAGGCAGACCGGCTCAAGCGTGACCTCGAGCGGCTTGAAGACGAGCTTGCCCGTGCTCGCAAGGATCTGGACGAACGAGAGACGCGCATGCGCGAGCGCGATGGGGTCATTGACACACTGCACGCAGAGAACCGCGAACTCGCGGCGCAGGCGGCTTCTCAGAGCCAAGCGCGATTGAATGTCTCCGACAGGCTCGACCTTACTCAGTCAAGCTTGAGCACGGCAGAGGCGGATGGTGCTTCGTTGCGCGCCCGCGTGCAGGAACTTGAGCAGCGGCTCTCGAAGGACCAAAGGTCATTGCTTGCTGCGGAAAACCAATTCAGGGATCAAGTAACCGAGCGTAATACGCTCTTGCTCACTATCTATCAGTACATGGACAAAATCCTTGGCGTCGACAAGACACCCGTACGTTTGTCAGTCGAATACTCTTGCACTAGGTCTGACGCCTATCCCAATTCTGACTGTAGAAGAAAGGCAGTCAAGCGGAGACGAAGCCATACACAAATTTCGGTGTCTTCCACGACAATCTCATCAGCCGACTGAAAGCTCTGAGCCAGATCCAGCTCAATTTCGAGAAGCGTACTAAGGAAGCAGAGGCTCGGTACACCGAGAAGCTGAACGAGATACGCAAGTCATTGGACCAACGGTGGCGGCAATTGGACAAATTCGAGAGCAGTGTGAAGCAGTTTGCGGATACAAAGTCCACGTGGCGCCGCAAGCTTAGTACGAAGGAGGGTGAACTGGAAGCGGCCAAGGTAATTCATCTTTACGCGCAGGTCAAGATGTACTCTAGGTTCTGACTTACCAGCATAGACAACGCTTTCAGACCTGACGTCGCAGCTGGCCATATTAAAGCGGCCTACGCCCGGCGACTCGAACGAGGTCAAAGCACTCATGATCCGGGCGAACAATGCGGAGCGTCGCTTGGCCAATGCGCAGAATCAGCTAGCGGCCGCGGAGGAGAAGATGGCCGCCATGAACCAGAAGACCACTGCGGCGGATAGCAAGTGGGAAGCACGGGTGAAGGAATACGAGACACGCCTGCGCTCAGCTGAAGAGAAGGTCAAGCGCGAGAGGCAGGGCTACAAAGAGCGGGTACTAGAGCTCGAGAATCAGATGAAGTGCGTGTCCTCCTGCAGGCCATATGGTTCGAACGTTGTTCTGATTGGTCCCTTTGTTAAGGTCTCTACAAAGACAAAGGGAACTCGCTGAGAAGCGTAATCACCAGCTGGCAGATATTGAGGCCAAGGTGCCCCACAAGGCGTCGACACCAGCGCGATAGTCCGTTACTATGGGTCCGAGTTATGACATTTTCTCCACATTTTGTTTTTCTTGCCGGTTCTTCTCATCTGCACAGCTGTCTAACGATGCACTGCTTTTGGTTCTGACGACCACTCATGTATATTTATGTAGCTTTTAGCACTACAGTATAAGATACCAATCTATAGTAACATCACAGACGATCGCCCTAAAAATAAAACTAGGTCGTGGATAACATGCTCCCATTTTGTTCACTCGTGTTACGCCCACCTCAAACCTGCATAAGTTGGTGCGGAATATCCATTCTTGAGAGTCTTCAGACTTGAACTTGGGGTGTGATAACCTGTTTTGGGCATATTTGAGAAAGATCGGCGTGGATGTAGCGTGGGTGTAGGGAACACAGTGGCTTCTCACGAGTCGGAAGATCAGTTCAATTTACAAAAGTGTGTGCAAGGCCCGAGTTCATGTTGAGAGTTGGGATCAGTTCCATAAGTTCTGGGCGTGAGAGCACGTAATTGCTTCCGTTACCCATACCTACTACACTTTCAACTCAACCAACGAGCCATCGTTTCCTTACGCACTTATTACGCCTCAGAAGCCGGGTTTTTTTGGCGGCAGTTTGGCTTCCGGCTTCCGTCATGTCATATAGTAACATTGAAGAAACAGGCCTCGTCCGTGGAGGGATTATACTCATGAACAAGAACACAAAACAAAAATAAAAATGACAAGCACCCGGCCGCCGGCAAGCTCGAAAGCGCTCGCCGGGTATGGTCCGGCAGACGCCCGTGGTTAAGACTCTTCTAATCGAACAAGAACAACAACAGGTCTCGCCTAGGTTCGCAACTGGTCGCGTAGTTCACGCTCTTCTTTGAGAATAGCGATGGCCTCGGGAA
This sequence comes from Russula olivacea, assembly GCA_963926505.1. Taxonomy (NCBI): domain Eukaryota; kingdom Fungi; phylum Basidiomycota; class Agaricomycetes; order Russulales; family Russulaceae; genus Russula; species Russula olivacea. The sequence continues at coordinate 1,734,457 of OZ004884.1, forward strand.
ACCTCGGTATGGTCCTGCATGAGAATGGGACGGGTGTACTTTATTGGATGAGAAGTCGCCGCCGCGCGTTTCAGCATTAGCATAAAATTTTCCTCCCCACATCGATAGATAGATAGATCGAGACTTACTGAACCATCCCGCTATCGAGATAGCCGTCCACGTCGACGGGGATGTCCTTCCCGTCTTCATCCTTCGCTGGCACAATTTCCATAGCCCAAAGAGTCACAGCGAACGCGATGAACATCGTATTGTTCGCGACGTGTTTCCCGACGCAATTCCGCTTGCCAAAGCCGTACACGACGTGGCCCTCGTCCTGTGTATCCGGCGGACTGGGCGCGAGCGTGCCGTCCGATTTGAGGTGACGAGCGGGATCGAACAGCGTCGCGTCGTCGCCGTAAATCGCAGGATCGTGGTTGCACACCTCGACGTTCACGAGGCACATGGTTCCTTTCGGGATGAACATGCCCTCGTACCAATCGTCCTCAACGGAACAGTGTGGGATCCCGACGGGCAGAACGGACCTCCATCGGAGGACCTCTTTGACCATGGCCCGCAGGTAGGGCAGGCTCGGGAGATCAGAGAAAGATGGGATCCGGCTGCGGCCCACTACGGTGTCTAATTCGGCCTGGGCTCGCTTTTGGGTTTCGGGGAAGGCAACCATGGCGAGCATCCACCAATACATCGAACCGGTCGTAGTCTCAGCACCAGCACCGCTAACAAGGTAAAAGGGACCACCCCTCCTTAGCATCGGCGACGAGAGGATCAGTTCTAAGAAATCACTCACTACATCGTGCTTGCGAGCCATGCCGTCTCTCGCTCACTGAGGCCGCTACGGCTCTGATTTTTGATAAATGTAGCGCTCAGGCATGGGCTGTCGATGCCTTTTGTCTATCAGAGCATACGGACAATTATATATTCACCGCTGATAAAAACCGTGTGACACGATCAGAGTCCTTTCAACTCAAACTTACCATGTTCGTCCGGACTGTATGGAGAAGGTTTTCGAACATCTCCAAGTCACGTTGGAACCACTCCTCTGCCGTCCGCTTCCATTTCGCAATTCTGCGAGTCGTGTGTAACCCATTTGTTCATCGGACTCGAGCGCGGCCGGGAGACGACCCGGGGGTAGTAGTAGAACCTCTACTCACCTGCTCGGAATGTGTTTCATCCAAGGGAAGAGTTCGACCCAATGGGATCCAGGCAATGTGGACAGTGCGACACGTATGACGTGATCGTTGATCCGCCGCACGCTCTCCTCCTCCAAGGAATGGATCGCGGGCGTGTCATAGACCGCGGTCATGATCATAGATGTCGTGAACCGCCTTATGTGTTTCTCCCACCACTCTGGGCTTTCAAACATTCCACTGGCCAGCAGGACGGCTTCGGTCAGCTGTATGTTGTTGAACGCCTTGGACGCCGACTTGTGTAAGCCTTCGTGAGCCGCCCTGCGCATCCGTCGCCATCTAGTATGAAATCATAGTAAAATAGTCTCGCTTTTTAGCCATGGGGTTCACGATACCAAAGCTGAAGGAAGGAGGAAGGAACCGCTCACAGCACCCCGTATTGGACTAAGCTGACTTCCATCCCACCTGTCAATATTTCAGCGGCCACGATGAAACGGGGTCGGTCAGAATAATTTCTAGCCCGCCGTCCGAGCAGATCGGCCGCAGCCTTCTGTGAGTTCAATACGATTATGGACCTTCCCAAGGCGCTCAGGTAGACAACGTCCCCTGTTTTCATCCAAGGCAAGGCTCAGGAGATGAATGATAATAAAGGACGAGAGCCAAGCATACATACCGTACGTTTCTTTGCATTCGAATGATTTCAGCCATCGTTTGTCGTTGAGCTCCCTGAGGTTTCCTAGTATCGGAAGGCCTCGAGGGCCTCGAGGGAGCTTTCGCCATGGGCTGCGGGCATAGCGAAGATAGCATAGTCTCAAGAGAAGTATCGAGAACAAGGAGGTTAGCCCTGTCTGTACAGAGAGACCCGGCCACCTCGCAATAGATGCGAGCCGACAGAATGTGGTTGACATGATGGACTCTACGCGGGCCCTCAAGAAAAGCGAAGGACGCAATGTCTTAAAGCTCTTAAAGTTCAGTTCAGGCACAGCGTTGAATCAGAGCTGCCCGTTGTTCTGACTTCGCGACCTCCGAGTATACCGAGCTCAGTAACGATAGAGGCGGAGTTGGCACCTGGAATTCCACGCACTGTCAATGTGCCGCGCAAGGCCCCCTGGAATCGGACCCGAGGCGCCACCTCATCTCGGAAAGTGGAAAAACCGACTGAGATAGAGAAAACACCGGATGACGACACACGAGCGGAATCAAAGGGCCGAAATGCCAATGCCAGACACTGGATCCATTGATCTAATGAGACAGGATAAGTATTCTAACGATCGATGCTAACAACGACCAGCGGGGGCAAGGCGGGGGATCGTGACATAACTAGGAAGGTTACTGGGTCTTCTTCTCGTTATCACCTTGGCGGTCCTGCGTTAATAACTCCTCTACGGCTCGGCGTCTCTCCCGTCTCTCCCGTCCACGCGTGACTATGGACTTGGGCTCAAGGTCAGCAAACAAGTACTTGCAGACGTTCTCGATCGCCCAACAGCCAATAAAGTCAATAATCATAGAGGCAGTTAGACGGAGTTTGAACTGAGGGGAATCAGCCGAGATCAAGCGTTCAAAGAATCGGAGACTAACCGCAAAGTCCATTTCAACGACCTGCAACCATCGATTGAGTTCGGGAATGAAATCTGTCGCCCCTGAAAAGGCGACGCCGCTGGCGCCGACCAGTCCCCAGTACAACGCGCTGTTCTCCCGAATGCCTTCACGGAACGGCCTTCCCTGCACAAAAATGTCAATAAGTGTTTGAAAGCGAACATGGTCGCGACTAACCTGAAAATTGATAGCAAATGTCGAAACTTGCTGAGAGAGGCCGAGCAAAAACACGGCTGTGTTGAGCAGATTGGCCTCAAACTTGGCTTCCAAATCAATAGGTCCACGGCTGACTAAGACGTCAGCATACCGCGGACAACGCGGCCGAGTAGCAGGTCCAGGACATACTCTTCCAACCCATGCGCCAGCTCCGTAATATAGATCATAGATCCAATATGAAGTGCGAACTGCAATAAGACCGATAGAAGGACGTAAAAATTAAAAATATTGCTCAATGGCCGTCCGCGAGATAATTTTTCCACCGGCTGCAACGTCAGGGATTAGGACACGTGCATAAGCAAAGGAACCGATACAAACCTTCGCTCGGGAGATGCATAAAAAGCAAACGGACATCAACATTCCGGTCACTGTGACCTGATAATCTCCGAACTTAATTCCGTCCAGATATTGTACGCTGAGACTGTATGCCGTGATCAGGCAGTTCAGTGCTAAAATCTTGTACATCTGAATTGTGGCAACGAGCGTGCATCGTCCTTGACGAATGATGTGCGTGACTGATCGGAAACAGTCAGAATCATAGGAATTACGAGAAATATGATCGGGCTATCTCACTGGCAGAAACGTTGGATAGCTTCGATGTGAATGGCGCAGCACATGAGGCATCGCCTAATTTGATCTTTGGGACTTCCTCTTCACCTTCCATGTCCGCCAGGGCATTTGTGATATTGCCGAGGTCGAACTGATGGCAAGATAATATCAGAAGGGAGAGCAATATGATGACCATCATGGGCAAACCTTCTCCAAGGGGTTCCTTCTCCTCGCCTCGGCTTGGTCCACTGCCGCCTTTTGTTGCGCAGCCACGGCGTCTGGGACGAGGTGGGCAATGGCCGGTGGTACTGGAGGTGGTGGTTGGTTGAATCGGGCGGATATCTTCAGCTGGCTTTCGTATACTTTCTTGATGCGATCTAGGCGTTCGCGCTCTGCGATCTTTTGGAGGTCCTCTGGAGTCCCATCCAGAAGGGCTACACCAATGTGTGCCTGTTTGAGTGCACCAACGTCATTTGTACCATCACCGGCCATAAGAGTAGTGTAGCCGAGCGCTCGCAGAGTAGTCACGATAAACTCCTTCTGCGACGGCGATACCCGAGCGTAGACCCACGTATGTTGCACGAGTTGCTTGCAACTTGGCAGTGACATGAACTGCTTCAAAGCAGCTCCTGTAACACAAATGTCGTAATTGTCTAACAGGGATTGATCAAACGGTTCGGTCGGGTCAACAGGAATTATCTTAGTTTCATCAACGGTGCGCCATTCGAGGTCTTCCAAAAATGAGCTTTCGAAACAAACGGCTGAGAGGGCTAGCTTACCCGTTTCACATGCCGGGTTTTCCTTTAGATCCAAGATCAACGCTTCCCGGTCTACAATTTCAACGTCCCGGGCGACGTGAAGGGCAGTAAGAGGGTTATCTCCAGTAATCATAATACACTGATGACCACGTGAGTATTTCTTCTCTCCAGATAAGAACGATAACGAACTCTGTGGGATGAATCGGCGAGCATTTTGAGCGCATCAACTGCATCCGGCTTGAGCGGTGAATGAAAAATCAAGAACCCGGCGAACTTGAGATGGCTCTCGACCTCATCCCGATTCAGCTTCTTAATCTGATAGGACTGTCGGTACTAATTCAGAAAGCACTGCGGTGAAACACACCCTATCCATCGAAATGGAATCATATTCCTTCATGCCAAGGGCGAGTACGCGGCTACCACGACGCGTGTACCACTTGTATGTTTCGTCGTAATCAGAGGGAACATGAGCCAGCATAGTTTTGATTGTCTCCGGAGCCCCTTTGACGGCGACCAAACCACGACCACCAGGTAATGTAGAAACAGTCGACATCCGCTTTAGTGCGGAGGAAAACTGGAAGCGTCGGCGAATTGAAACTGTTGTGCGGTGTGGCGCCGATGATGAGGCAGGTACTACGCCATCTCCGTTGCCTATTTGCCACTCAAGCGCCTCAAGGGTTGCTTTTTCCATGGGGTCCCCTACGATAGTGCCATCATCTAATCGTACTAGCGCATGTGCGCCTGCTAGACAGAGGGTCGTCTCTCGGGAGGTTGCTTTCACGTCCACAAGCTTTAGGTGCTCAGAAGAACTAATAGGTGGATGAGAAAAGCCATTTCGTAATAGAAGGAGAAGCGTACTCAATGCCGGTAATTCCCTCAACGACAAGGTTCTCTGCGGTGATTGTTCCGGTCTTGTCGAAACAGCAGACATCGACGCGTCCTGCAGATGGAATGCGGAACGGCTCCGTACAGAATATTGCTACCAAGAAGTTGAGACACGAATGTTGAATGGAGCCCATGGAGTCTTACCAAACTTTGACAGGGCTACCAAAGAAGCATTCACGGCCAATGACAATTCCATGGGTAGCTCTGGTGGTACGACACTCGTGACAATCAATACGCAATCGAGTAACAGCTTTGACTTTTTCAAGTCTCTCTCGATACCTAATGTCGCAATGAGTCAGTGAAACAGATCTTAATAGTATGGTTTAAACCCTACCCTTGACCCAGACATACCAGCTCGCGGCAATTGCAAAGATGAGCAAAAATCCAATGAACAGGAACGACTCAAGATTATTTGCAGATACACGCTCCGTGGAGAAGACCATGGTTCGTACAAGCTGTCCTTGAGCAGTACCGAATCCCGTGCGTAGAACAACACCAAGGCAACCACCATCAGGAGTATTACCTGGACGGAGACGCGAGGATAAGTCGAATAAAACCATACATAGATTCACATACCGCCATTACTCCCTTGGAGGAGTTTTGTACCGCTGAACAAGACGGCATTCTTGTGCTGACCGTCTGCATCCAGCTTGTCATTGGAATCCAAGAGTTCTATAGATTCTTTAAGTAGCGGAGTTGACTCGCCAGACAGCATCGCCTCATTAACGATGCATGTCCCTTGAACCAAGAGTATGTCCGCGGGGATATTCGTTTCTGACTGGTGACTACGCGCTGGATCGGGTCAGAACGCGTGGTAAATCGCGTTATAAAGACGAAGCAAATACCGAGAGAGATGACATCTCCAGGAAGTAGCTGATCAGACTGTAATACAGACCACTTGGAGTCTCTAAGTACCGGAATTGGGAATGGAGCGATAGACATCGTGCGGAACTCGGTTAGTGTTTTGAGTCGCTGTTACACGGAGATGAGACGAGTAATGACCAGTGAAATCACGGTTATGCACACCTGCCAGACAACTGTGCACTCGAAAACCACGAGCATGAAGAGGGTGAAAAGGCTGTAGTACCAGTATTCGTCGAGCATCCACAGGGCCACGCAAAAGACTTGGAAGACGAAAAACGGAGCGGTAGCATGTTCAGAAAATAAAGAGCTGAAGGATGGAATGGGAATGTTGAACTCGTTCTTTCCATACATCGACTGGAGGGCCGGAAGAGCAGATGCCTTCAGTCCCACAGGTTGACGATAATTGGCGAGAGGGGGGTGCGTAGATGATGGATATGGGAGTAGGCCGAACGTGATGGGCGCAACAACGTGCACTGAGTAGGCGTCTTGTTGATAACTGAACGAGTACGTGGTGGGATCGGAGGGAACGGGTTTGACAAGGGGCACGATTTCTCCCTGCCCGCGATGGGGAGCAGGAAGGATGCGAATGCAGTCCGCCTCGATGAGTGAGCGAGCCTAGCGTTGCCATCGGCATCTGTGACACGAACTAGAATGTGATGGGGACACACCTTACGAGTAGTAATCCATGCCTTTGCCTTTGCACTCCAACGCGTTACCAAAAAACTCAAGGCATGACCGACACCGAGTAGGACACATGCGATGAAGGTCCACTCCTCACTTTTCAGCCACTGGTCGTATTTGATGTAGTATGCATATGCGAGTAGAGGGTAGAATGGAAGGAAAGGGATTGCGTATACGTGTTGCCAGCGAGGTATAGAGACACGTAGATCTGTACCAGAGATTTCTGGGGAGACAATGGCTACAGAGACCCTGCGAAAGTGGTTAAGCACCATGCGATGACCGCAGAAAGTCGAGGAGAAAACTCACATGCCAGTGCAGTTTTGACCGTGCAAGAGAGGGACGCGTCTGCTGGCCGTACCTCGATTGATTACGTCATCCATTCTTACGCCGTCATCCCGTAAGCAACCAAGTCCATAGCACCGCGTCCCGCGAACGAAATCCGTCGCGAGACCAATCGCGACCATCTCGATCGCCTGGTTCTCGAGCTTATGAGCGCTCACAAGTGACTCATCCGCAACAATACAGCAGGCAGCATCGTCCTGTACAATCGCGCAACAGTAATCGGTACATCAATCCGCCCATACGTGTTATTGAACGCGTGTCTATGATTCTTCACCGCAAAAGTATTACCATGTCAATTACCACACCCCACACACCATGTTCAAGTTCCAGTTCTAATAACACGCGCTGCACGGGCAGCGAGGATCTGCATCATGCGAAGGTGCGCGCCGCCGCCTGCATAAGCAGGGCAATAGGACGAGCGGCGATCATGGCAGGCATCGTCCTTTCCAGCTCCGAGGGAACCGGGTGCCATATGCTCAAAGCCGAGTGCAAGCGCGCAGCGGGCCTCGCAGGTGCGGATGAGAGTAGCAACTAGGAAGAGCGCGGTGCTCCCCGCCGCGCAATTGTTGTTCACGTTCGTAATTGGGATGTATGTGTGGCCGAGCTAGTAAAGTGCAGCCTGGCCACATGTTGAAGCACCGAAGATAGAGCGTCGTAAGTGATACCTGCAACGAGCATGGACGATACGCAGTGCAGGCGATTGGGAGGCTGCAAATAGACCGGAACACGCCTGCACCAAGGAGTGCCTTTGTTGCAGCTTCCAACCCCTCTACGTGCGTGATCAGAATGATTGTGATGAAGCTTGGGTGAGTATAACTTACACCGTACTTCGTTGGTTTGTCGTTGGCCTTTTTGCAGCAATTTTGGTATGGGGTTGCGTACGTATAAGGTTGGGCCTTGCAAAGACTGACAGATATGGTTGGTACATAACGGGATAATGCCCAATTGGCAACCGGTTACTATGTAACACTAGACTGTATATACCGTTACACGATACAGAATCAATACCATCGTCTCTCAACGCGCAAGCTCTCTCAATTCTCGTCATCATCATCGTCCTCAGCCTCCTCGAGCCACTATACATTGTTGTCAGTAAAAACACAACAACTACAAGAATATCATATTCACCTTCAAGAAGGGCTCGCTGGCCTTGCGCACTTTCTTACTCGTCTCCTTGTCAACATACTTTTTGCTGACGTGAGTACCCCACGACGTCACCACATCTTCCTCCAGTACGTCTGCCTGGTAGAGCTCCATCAGAATCTTTGGGATAACCGGGATAAGTTCGGGATGATCAACGCCAGCTAAACGCTCGATGCCGCCCAACATGGACTTCTGATGCTTCTCAGATGTTACCATCTACGGTCGTCAAATTTAGCTTTGGCCGTCGGTGGTAATAAGTAACGACACACCTTCTGGAAGATGGGAATATAGCCAGAAATCTCGGTGAGAATGTCGCTGGTGAACAATGTCTGCGCGAGAACCTGGACAGCCTTGTGCTTTTTTTCAATGCCGAGCTCCTGCACCTTCCTGAATACTTCCACCGCATTGACACCAACATTCTCCTTGACCCAGTGGCCGAGCTGAGTGTAAGGGCTATCCGCATCCTCGTCGCTCTCGTCATCACCCCCGCCCGCAAGTCCGAGGCTGGCAACACCGGCAGTAACCCCGCCTATTCGGGTCTTGACAGCGTCGGCAGAGGTATCTGCGGACCATCCCTCATCCGCAAGCTGCGATTCGGGATTCAATTCCAAAGCCTCCGCTTTGATACGCCTCGTCATCTCGTCGTCGCTCCCAGCATTGGCATCGGCCCCGTCATTATCCCCAGCACCAACGTTACCGTTGGTTTCGCCAGATGGGCTGGGTGCTTCTGCATGCCCGCCCTTGCTCGACTTGTTCTTCTTCTTCGGCGGATTTTTGAGAATATAGGTGGACAGACGGTGACGCATGTCGACACCCGTACGTTCGCCACATGCCTTACAGTCGCGTACAATCATCTCGTTTTTGGTAACGATGAGATCCGTCTCAGGGTTCTTGCAAGAGCCGCAGAGAACGAACTTGTCGATAAATGCATCAAGTAACTCGCGAAGACGTTTGGCATCGTGCGCGCCATTCACGATATAGCGATCATTCTTCTCGTCCACGGATGTTTGCGCACCGAGTTCAGAACCAAAGAATTTGGTCGGGTAGGTGGGCGGACGCGAGAGAGCACGCGCGACATCAGACATATTGGGGACCACGGTCTTTATGCCGTTACCTTTGCCCTCTATTTTGGTAAGGAGAACAGGCATGCTAGGGGATTGAGTGAAGGCGTGAGCAATGTGACATCCGCAAGAAGGGGAACACGTACCGATAGCGATAGAACTTGTCATCGACATCGCGACGGACATTGACAAATCCGGCCATGCTGGGCAAGTCTTAAGGCTAGAATATACGGAGAAATGTCATGTCAGAAAAGGACAGGAATGCATGATTATTGCACCACAATAGGGTGTCGCACTAGGGTTACAACCCTAGCCCAACTACGACGTCGTAGCCGCCCTCGTAAGGCTAGACAACCATTGCCTTGAATGCGCTCACGCTTTGAAGAGAACGCGTAGTCAGAGGTGTACTCACGTAGTACGATATATTGGGATGAATAAAACGCAGTAGCTGTCTTGAATCGGAAAAGGGTCGAAGCATGAAACCTCCGGTCACACAGAAGATTGAGTTTGGAGTGAGGCTGAAAAACGACGAAATTGTGGCCGGGAAAGGAGGAGATGGTGGTGGTTGAGGGGAAGGAGAAATCAAACGTGCTCGCTCAGCATCCCTCCGTCGGCCGGCATATGCCGCCGCTCTCCCTACGGATCTAGACCCACGCCTACTTTTCACAACTTGTCCCCTATCTATGAAGATAAATATTACTCTATTCTATGTCTGCATCACTGAGAAGTTTAATTTCAGATACACAATGTGCTTCATCTATAACGATAGACAGCACATTCATTATGAAGTCAGGCGTTCATAGGAGTTTTGAGAAATGTGTGTCCTCCAGACCCAACGTACCATGCATATCACTGTCGTATCACTTGTATGAATCGCTGTTCACCCCAACGGCACTGATACCCAACTTTTGGAAGTCTTTTGGCCTTCAGAAGAGCGTGTCTGCAAGTCAGAGAGGGTCAAGACAACCAATAGACATCCCACTTGATCAGTTTCCAGGGTGTTTCTAAAGTGTTCAACGGAGATATGACCAAGACCAGCTTGTCTATGGAATCTTGCGCAAGCACAAGCAAAGGGAGTACGAACGGTATCATCTTTCCAGCACCAGTTCCAGCAACAACGACATAATCTAGCAGCCCGACATCTAGCCGCGAATGATATGGGCTCCTCCCGCCAAAACTTCCTGGAGCTTCTGGATTATCACTTGACGAGTCCCTGTCAAACCCTGAGCGCAGTACCACGAGCATTTTTAAGTATGGCGGAAGCACTAGCATGGATAACTTTGGTTTCATAGCACAAATAGACAGCCAGAAGACAGACGACAGAAGACAGAAGACCGTGGAAAAACCTGTGCACTACTACTGTACGACAAAGCTGATTACAGTCATGACGCCTTGCCCACAGTAAGTACCACTCACTCTTGCGAGTTTTTGAACTTGAACGTCTGGTCCAACAGACTAGTTTTTTGACGCTGTTCGGGCAACGTACCTGGATTGATTAGGTCATCTATCGGTCATCTTACTACGGGTACCCTAACTTACTGGTTAATCCCATCTCTAAATAAAAGCACGCGATGTCATTTTACTCTTCTTCGCTTTTCTCATGTCACGCGCACATTCCCCCGTGCCCCCTTCTACAGCAGAGGCAATTCACGATGCTGGTCCCCCATTCCATGACATTATTCCTGGCCTTACCGTAGTCTTACGGTCTTCAGACGACGTCGATTTTTTCGTCTTCAAGTCCATCCTCGCCAAGGTCTCTGTTGTATTCAGAGACATGTTTGACTTACCCAATGCTGCTCCCGAAGTCTCCTCCCCACTCGAATCCGATAATCAACGTCATGGCCTCCCTGTTATTCAGGTGACAGAGACCTCAAGTACCCTCAACATTATCCTTCGCCTCTGCTATCCAGTTGAAAACCCCGACCTATCCAATCTCGAAGACATTCGTCTTTTCCTGGAAGCTCGTCGCAAGTACATGATCGAGGCCTTTGACCAAACTATCAAGGATGCCCTTTCTCAAATCGCCGAGTCACGACCGTTTCCTGTTTATGCACTTGCCAGCCGGTATGCGCTCGAAGACGTAGCAAACGACGCGGCAAAGGAAATGTTGCGCTTCTCGCAGGCGGACGTCCTAGTAGATGAATCGGCCTTGAAGGATATAACAGGGGAGCAATACCATCGCTTGACGCAGTACCGACGTGATTGCGTTCGCAGGGCGACCAATGAACCCCAGATCATGTGGTTCAGCTCCCTGTCATCCCCGTATCCCCCTACCCCGATAACATCCTCGTCCTGCCGCACGCAATTTCACTTCTTCTTCGTTTCTTCTTTATCTCCACCTCGAAGTCTTTGGGTTCCGCATTGGTGGACTACATACGTACACAAAGCACTGCAGCTTCTCAAAGACCGCCCGCGCGGTGGGACCGTCGTCTCCCCTGACCTTCTCGAATATTTCTTCGACTCCACAGGGGTTTGCCCAGACTGTCAAGAAGAGGGGAAGGCTGCGTTAAGAAAGTTCAGTTCCGCATTGGCAAAGGAAGTGGAAAAATCAATCGCACAGGCACGTGCCATAAATCTTTTGACTCGCATTCCGCTGCTGACGAATAGTAACGGTAGGTCAAGAAGCCCTATTGTGAATCTTGAATCCGTCTAGGCCATTGAAGGGGACACGGTGGAGTATTGTTCTTTTTGACACGATACAACCCGTTACCCTAGGATTTCCCAGCGCATATCTCTGGCCAATGGGAAATGAGCAGTCAATGGCCGCGTTCTGGAATTAGAAAATGGTTGAGGACAATCCTAGCCCAAACACGCTAAATGGAAGAATGCATGAGAATCACCGTGAGAGAACAGATGCTCCACATCGAATTGGTGTTATACGATCATTATCGTATCGCAAGTTCTACAGAGTGAAGCCACCTCGTACCCCTTCAGGTTAGATGGAACATCACACATGATCAACATGTGGCCGCCATGAGCTGGCAAACAGACTTCCATGACTCGTGCTGATTGCGCCGTTAAGCTCGTGTCTGGACTCGAAGCAGGTACCGTAGGCCTGCCATACTTAACGTCTTACGAGCTTTAACTTATTGGTCATAGGATAACCATAACCTCGGTAAATAAAATGAGTCTCGTCCGTACATCTCGGAACAGTGTTACATCAGTACTTGAGAAGTTATGATGGTAGAAAGGCAGTACAGAGAACAGAAGGGTATCGAATATTCATAACAGATACTAGTGTTGTCATCAGGAGTCGTGATAAGCTACATTGTATTGGTATTGTTGTGTGGCAACGAAGGTGGCTCATGCCTTTCGTGGTGAATTAGAGGGTGAGCCACGATCCAAAAGGGAAGATGGCCTGTCCATGCGAACACGCATTCTCTCGACTTGACGTTCCAGACTGTCACGAGACATACTCTCAGTCCGCGACATGTTTATACGTATTCGAAATCACTCACTTCAGAGATTTCTGTCTAAGTTCTGTGACCTCGCGCTCGGCGCGCCGCTTCTCTAGTTGCAGCTCGCTCTCGGTCGTTTGCTAATAACGTCCACATCAGTTCCTCGAAAACCTGTGACGTCTCTTACGAGGGTACTGACCATGTCGCCCATTTGCTGCCGCATGCGGTTGACCTTGTCCTCATACAATCGCACCTCTCCCTCCAATTTTTCTCTCTGGCGTTCGCTCTCCATCAGCTGAGCAGAGAACTCGCTTGAAAGAGAGGTACGGCGATGGTCCTTCGTCACCTGACTCAGTTGGTTCGTGAGTTCCTCTATTCGAGATTCAAGTCGACGAATGGTGGCTGCCGAGGAAGACTGCGGGTTTCGTGAGTACGACTTGGTCTCTAGATCAACGATGCGCAAATTAAGCTCTTTGAGCTGCTTCTCGAGATTAGCCTGTCCAGGAAGGCAAGATCAGCGGTGTCATCACCTATATCTAACGATGACTGACGTTAAGCTTGTCCAGCTCAGAATTCTCAACTCGAACTTCGCCGAGTTCTACCTGACACTCCTGCGCATGGAGTTCGGCTTTCTTCATGCGCTCATAAGCCATCTCTACTCTATCGCCCGTCTCCCCTAGTGCGCGCTCTAGATCTTGATTCTTCAGTTGTAGACTCTGCAGTTCGCGATCTGAGTTGATCCTGGTGGCATCGACAGTGTCTATCTTGATGGTCTCAAGCTCCGCTTGGAGTCCACGCCGCGCCTTCTGCAGTAGAGCGCGATCCGCTTCGGCGTCGTTGAGTACACTCCGAAGCTCGCGTGCTTGGGAGTGAAGGGCGACGATCTGTGACTGCTGTTCGGTTTGGGCAGCTATTGAAGAGTCATACGCCCTCGAAAGATCGGCGATCTTGGTTTCCAGACGTTCACGTTCCTTTTTCCAAGCTGCGCCGTTGTACACTTCGTCGTCGTAGCGTAAGGAAAGCTCGTCGTTGTCTGAACGGGCTTTGCGCAATTCTTCGCGAAGTTTGCTGATCGAATCCCGTTGGCTTTGAAGTTCTATAGGAAATAATATAAGCCTACGGACAAGCAGGCAGGCTACTGGCTGAGCACTAACCTTCACTCAGCTGCGCGAGCTCGGCTGTGTAAGAGAATCACAGGTTATTGCGGGGTAAGTGTATATAAAAGAACGCTGTACCTTGATATTTCTTGCGAGTCTGATCTGCAGTGAAATCGCGTTCAGCCAGCTCCTTCTGGTACTGCTTGCGTTCATCCTCCATCTCTTCCGAGATCCTCTGCCGAAGGACACCCATGTCCGTAAACTCCCGGCTCCCTTCTTCCAACCTGAGTTCAAGCTCGTGCATTGTGGCCTCCGCCGCTTTCAATCTATCTTCTGCAGAGTCTCTTTCCGCGATGAGGTTTGACTGTGCTTTACCCGTGTCCGTCATCGATTGTCGCACTGATAATACACTAAACAAATGCTGTGACTGCGAAGAAAATAATGCTACGCACGAAGAAGTTCCGCACGAGAAATCTTGACTTTTTCGATCTCAGCAGCTTGAAGCTTCGCGCGGTACGACTCCGACTTGGCGCGGAAAGCTTCCACGGCTTCGCGTAGCTCTGACTGCGCAGCGGAAGAAGAAGCCAAAGAAACCTGTAGTTCACTTAAGTGCGCCTGGACTTGACGTCTTTGATCTACAGAACAGGATACGAATTGCAGTTACCCAAGCAAAAAGAAGGGAGAGGTACTCACTGGCTTCTTCGTTCTTTGCTGTGAGTTCGGTCTCGAGACGATCCTTCACATCCGCGAGTTCGCGTTGCAACTGCTTCCTAATACGATTAAGGTCTTGAATTTGGCGCCGGTTATCCTCAACTTCCGCTTGGGCATTGCGCTGTTGAACGACCTGTGGTACGTCGATCAGTTAGAATAATACTACGGAATCACTGTCAACTGACTAAAGCCTTTCGTGACTCCTCCAATCGCGTATAGCTTTCGCGTTCGGCATTGATCGTATTCTGGAACTTGGCCCACATCGCTTGAACACCATCAAGCTGAGCAGCCTCAGCGTGGCGGCGAGCTTCCGACTCATCCTCTAATAATTCAGAGAGGCGGATGTTCTCGTTTGCCAAGCGTTGTTTGTACTGCTCGAAGAATTGCTTTGAGCCATCGCCCTCTTCCAGCTCAGCCGCTAGCGCCTGGAGAGAGGCCTCGAGGTGATGCCTGACACGCAGTGAAGCGGCCATTCGGAGCTCTAGGATTTGAACTTGTTGCTTAAGTGTGGCAACCTGAACGTCACTCTTCCTCGGCGATGGGGCACCCGGTACCTCATTTCGGGGCCGTACAGCACCGTTTGTGCTGAGAGACGTTCGCTTCTCGGGATGAACGTTGGCTAACGTCCGCGCACTCGACCCTTCAGGATTCCGGGGAGACAACTCCTTGCTCGCCTGTTCAGCTGACTGCAACTCACGGAGAACAGCTTCTCGGAGCCGGACATCCTGTGGACTGTCTGCTAGTATCGTTCGGCGAATCTCAGCATGCTGCCGGTCAATTCGTTCCTGTATCCGCGCCACCGTATTTGAAGTGACTTGCGCTTCCTCTAATTGGGTTTCCAGCTGGGTAATACGCGTTTGATACTGACGTTGTACTCTTGCTAACGACTCGGCTCCATCTGTCTCGTCGGCCAAGCGCGCCAGCTCGGCTTCCAAGTCATCCTTAGATCGTTGCATAGAGAGGAACTGCTGATTAACCTCTGCAACCTGGTCACGTGTTGCTTTGAGGTCTTCCTGCAATCGACGGACGTGGCCCTCCAAAGCCTCTCGGTTTTTTCGCTCGTGCTCGGCCTCAAGCACTGCTTTCTTCGCTAGAGATTCCTGGGCTCGGACTGCCTTCTCCTTCGAACGCAACTCTGCATGCTCCTTCTCCGTCGCACGAGCAAGATCTTCGGCTTCGTTAGCTAGTCTCGTCTTTGCCTTCTCCAGAGACCGGATGTATGCAGCTTGACTCTCGAGCTCCTTCTGAGCATCAACGAGTTGGCGATCAGTGACTCGTTTCGCCTCCTCCAAAACGTGGACATGCTCGACAATTGTCTTGTCTTGGCGAGATTCCAACTGCCTGACTTCCCATTCACGGCTCTTCAGTTCCGTGAGAAGTTTGTTCAATTCACGGTCGAACTTGACGTTCTTGTCTCGTAGTTGGATAAGTTCGGCCTTCTGCTTTGAAGCGAGTTTTTCTAGCTGAGAGCGTTTGGCCGTCTCTGCATCTATTTGTTGCTTCAGAGTATCCACCTGACGATCTTGCGCATTCTTGTCCCGTTCGAGCTGCAGGGCTGCATCTTCGAAGTCCTGGTACTTTGCCTGAGCAGCGTGGAGCTGACGCTCTAGGCTCTGGATACTCTTCTCAGTACGGCAAAACATGTATCAGGGAATATGTTTTATTACCTCCTTCGCCTTCTGCGACTCGGCGAGCTGTCCGTCTGTATCAATCCGGCGAGAGCGCAGCTCCTGTAACTCTGACTCTTGAGACCTCTTGGTCTTCTGTACGTCAGCCAGGGATGCCTCGGTTTGCTTGAGCTTGTGATCGTTGGCCTGCAGGCGATCTGACAGAGAGCGATGACTATGCGACAATGAATTATGTTCGCGCACAGATGCTTCTAAATCGACTTTCAGCTTGTTCTGAACCTCGAGGGCGGTTCTACGAGCTTTGTTCAGCTCATTTTGCAGCTGACTGGCCTGGAGACGAAGGTCCTGTAACTCTGCATCCTTCTGTTTTTCTACCTCGCCCCTGCGATTTTCTTCACTGGTCTTGGCTTCCATTAACGACCGAAGCTGATCCAACTCATCCTGAAGCTTCTCTTGAACAGTGGCTTGTCGGGCCTCATTGTCTCTTTGGGAGATTATTTCTGCCGTGAGGGCCTCGATCCGCGCTCGATGTTCAAGGATCTCCTTGGATAATCGACCACGTTCGGCCTTGGACGTTTCTAATTCCGCAGTAAGACGAGCGACATCGGCGTCTTTTCGCTTGATCATATCGGAATAGTCGGATGCGGTGCGTGTGAGTTCAGCCAGCTGAGTTCTGGCCTGTCTCACGTCATGTTCGAGCGTATTTGCACGGCCCTTCGCAAGGTCGCTGTTTAAATACGACATTGATGAGAATGATTACGGTGCGAAAGGGAGGATAACGCACTGTGCTTGCAGTTCCGAAGTAAGTTTCACATCTAGTTCCGTAATAGTAACGTCCATACGCTCCTTGACGCGAGAAAGATCCTCTTCACGTTGTGTAAGTTGCCGCCGGAGCTCGGTCGCCTCCTTCTGCAGATTGACGCGTTCCCGTTGAAGGTCGTCTTGGTTGCGATCAGTAGAAGCCAGCCGTTTCAAAAGCTCCTCTTCTCGAATAGCCCATTCTTTCTGTTCACCCTCTAGGCGAACAAGGTGTTCAGCTGCCTCATCAAACGCCTGACGGAGGGCTTCGTGCTTTTCTTCACCCTCTTTCTGCATTTTTAAGACACGATCCAGTTGCGAGTCAAGAGTATCGAGATCGCCCTGCAGTGTGGCCACCTCTTCTTCAAGTTCCAGTTCCCGTTTCTTGCTTCTTTCCAGTAGCGTATCCTTGTCAACCGCCAAATTGCGCTCGGCCTCTAAAGCGTCTTCAATCTTCCGCTTTTCGGTCTCGAGGCGCATCTTGAGGCTCTCCAAAGCTTCTTTCTCTTTCGCATCGCGCTCTGCCCGTTCCTTGACCAAAAGAAGCTCTGCCTCCTTCCTGTGAAGCTCGGCGTCGTTGCGGGTGGCGGCAAGTAGTGGGCGAACCTACACGAATAACGAGGATTAAATACCATCAAGAGAGAAAAGGTGCTATACTAAGAACCTTCGTATACAGTTGCCACCATGGCCACTCACGCAGCTCTGCATAAATCCGTGCGTTCCTTTGGATGGTACGAATTGCCACTGCGCGATTGAGAATCTTTTTCATTTGTCTCCTGGCAGAGAACTTGCGCGCCTGTGCCTGTAACCTGGAGAAGATATCATACAGAGTCGCGTCACGGCGCTCTTCCAACTCCGCGAGCACACCCGCTTTGAAAAAGATCTTAGAAGTGCCGATACGGAAAAGTGTTTTGTCGAGATCGAGCGCATCGACCATACGAAGGCAAGCCTTGCGTCCGTCCATGTACCCACGTGGAATGATGCCCGGAGTGAGAATCTCATAGCGCTGGCGGAATTCAATGAAGGGTAGCCGATTGGGGTAACCTAGGCGCGCGATACGAATGCCTTCAAGTACACCGTTGCAGCGCAGCTGATCAAGAACAAGAGGAACATCTATGCGACCAGGTTTCTTGTTTGCATTGGGAACAATGCAACGCACGAAATGTGGTTGAGTAGCGTACAGCTGTGCCATCAGACTTTGTAGTTGCTCCTTGTGTCTCTGGCCAACTGTGCGGAAAGCCCCTTTCTTCAACGTCCGTTTCTTTCCTAATGAAAGCGCGTTCGAATGGCCCGGTGCGGTGGAAAAGGAAGAGGGTGCCGTGGCGAATTCGGAGAAAAGTGACGCAACATACGGCTCCGAAGATGTGGCGAGTACACGGATGAGATTGTCGTTCAGCGGATCTTTGTTCTTCTCGAGCCAGCAATCAGTATGATATTCGACCTTCCCAGCGTAATGATGTACGATAAAGCCCTGCTCGAACCGAGAGGGCTCGTATTTATGACGACCAGGATGAAACTCTTCATCTTGCACGTCGCCGCTCCAAAGTTGATGAAGTTTGTTTGTGAAGGTAAGATCTGTCGCACGAGGCATAATACACTCCTCGTCCAGTAGGCTTAGGACGCCAATGACACTCCCACTACCTTCGATGAGATCGATGGTTGGCTGGAGATCGAGCCCAAAGTTAACATAGTCCCATTCGATCCCTTCCCGTGCATACTCTTCTTGTTCCAGTACGAACATGTGGTGGTTGAAAAATTGTTGAAGTTTCTCGTTTGTGTAATTGATCAAGAGCTGCTCGTAGGCATTGACATCGAAAATCTCGAATCCTGCAATGTCCAGCACACCAATAAAGGTCGATTTAGACGTTGGTCGATCTAGTGCACGATTGATGCGATCGACTAGGGCGCCAAACGACTTTTCGTACAGAGTTTTTGAAAGGGCGCCAAGCTCGTCCAGCGCTTGCTGACGTGTGCGGGCCTGAGTGACCCATTCTCGTCCCGCGAGAACACGCGGACGCAGGACTGCCCGGGTAAACTCGGCCACAGGTATGCCTAAGATATGACAGGCACGTTCCGCTTGTGAGGGGTCAGGCATCACAGCGTCATCCGCACGGGTAGCCGTGATCGTGATGTTGCCAATGTGAAGAACGGCAGCGACGATACGAAAGAGGTCAAACTGCTCCGAAGCGGAAAAACCGACCACCTCAAGCGCGTTCTAGGGACATTGTTAGATTTGGATATTCACCCCCTTAGCAAAGTTTTCACTTGCCTTGAGCAAGCTCCACTCTTCCAGGTCATCAATACCGTCAACTTCTCTCCTGCTCTTATTTAGATAGTCGTAATTTGACGCATTATTCTCAAGTAGTAGTGTGTCTAAGGAGAGTAAGAAATCCCGTTCACTCACAGTGTATAGACTCACTTTTCAAAGGGCCACCACCTTCCAATATCTGGTAGAATACATGGAAGCTCCGTTCTGCTGCAGCGCGAACGATGACTCGGCTCTTCTCGAGAAGGTACCAATCAATGTTCGCGCCTGCGATGCTTCCGTCCGGAGCAAAGCTAATGCGCACGAACTTGCCAAACCGACTGGAGTTGTTATTCCGCTGCGTTTGCGCATTGCCAAACGCCTCGAGAATGGGGTTGGCCTGAAGAATTTGGCGCTCCAGTAGACCAAGTCGGCCCAATGGGCTTGACTGCGTGCCTGTATTTGTGACGGACATCGACTGGTGAGGTTTATGCTTCAGGATAGAAGTTCTTCCTGGAAGCCCAGTGGATGGCATGACAGCCCCAAATGACGAAGAAGAAGAAAGTGACTGCGAGTGCGAGTGCGAGTGCGAGGCCGTTGTAGAGTGAGAGTAGGAGTCGGTCGCGATCGCAGCGAGATATTGGATGACCTTCTTGGTGCTTTCCGTTTTCCCTGCCCCAGACTCGCCCGTGATAAGGATGCTCTGGTTTTCGCGCTCCTCCCCCATATTCACCCAAGCACGCTCGGCAATGGCAAAGATGTGTGGTGGATTCTCGTCACGTCTATGAGAGCGATACTGCTGTACTATTGAGTCAGAGTAGAGCGGAAGGTTCCGGTAAGGATTAATGGCAACGAGGAATAACCCAGAGTAAGTCTGTGTGTGTATCAGTATCCACATCTGTAGTAGCGGACGTTCGACGCACATATATTGCGCCAGATCCATATCTTAATCGCAAGTTGTGTACGACGCTAGCTTCATTCAAGAACGTTAAGTCTGCTATGTCTTCGACGCGATCAAACTTTGGGGGATTCATCTTGGAGAGCGCGTACAAAGGCAGCCTACGGATCTGCTTACGGGCCAGTTGAGGGACCTCGCCAGATATGAAAAGGAAAACGTACGTCCCCACCCGCGGCCATTACCACCTCACCCATCTCATCTTCTTCCCTTGCGACCCAACCTGCTAAGTAACCGTCCTTGTCATCGGGAACCCAGACCCATTTCTTCTCGTTGAATTCTGCTTGTAGAGCAGCAGCGCGAGCAGCCTCTGCGCCCTGAGATATCCGTGGCGTTGAGATGGAAGAGGCGTACATCGCCGATTAAAGGAAATCTCGAAGAGATGTGGACTCGAACTTGAGGGCTACGCGTCGTAGGGTGCGTCAGTATACTAGAGTGAAGGTAGTATATCGTGAAGGCAGTAAACGTGAGGAGTAGTCCCTTGGGGTACACCACATTCACGAGGAGCCGTGTTGACGTGTTCGCGTCTGGCCAGTTGAGCAGAGGATTGCTCACGCGGCATTGAACCGCGTCGCTCTTGCTGGGTCATGTGGTTCATTCCTTGCCACATGGCAATAGTATGGCAATCCAACCATCGCACTGAAATATCACAATTCTACATTACAACTACACAAGCATCGTGCCGGAGAGCACGGTGTTTATCGTTTTAACCACCCGCCAGTGAAATACAGTACTACTGTAGTAGGTGGGCAACTGGAGTCACGGACCGGAACATCCGGCCTCAGGAGCGATCGTGTTGCATCGACGCCGCATACACCAGAGTTCATGATATGGCTCAGACAAAAGATAGGCACTATTGGTCTCAACTAAGGGTCGCACTCACAGGAGGCGCCTGGGGGTCATCTACGCCCGCAAAGAATTTCAAGGGCGTCCCCATTTCCTGGACCGAACTCCTACGCAAGTTCAACAAACATTGCCACGGGTATATCGACGTTTCCGAAATCGCCAACCGGACACAGGCCCTTGCTCTGCTTGTCGCCGGCATCCCCACTGATGGTGGACTGGATAGCGATGACCAATTTGGCGAGGACTCCCTTGCATTGGGGACAGAGAGTGTGGTGGTTGGTGAGCATGCTGACGATGCACGAGCGGGTTTTGAGGTGTTGAAGAATCTCGAGTCGGAACATGCCAACTCCGATGTGGGTCTTTAGCTATTCATTTTTCTTCATTTAATTCTCTAAACGGTTTTAGTCGTTGAAACTTGCTCTCGCTTACTATGCCTATGCACTCGAAAACCCAGTGCAATGTCTCTCGTACCTCGGTCAAGTGCGTGACCTTGCCAATGCGCAGGTCCGCCTAAATGCCATGGAGTCACTACGCTCGAACGCATCATCCGCCCAGACACGCTCTGTTTCCGACAACACCTCATCGGTATCGTTCATCGGTAGCTTCGTGTCGAGCGAATCTACATCAATCGTTGCAGACGTTGCGGACGGAAGGGCTTGGGTAGCTATTGAAGTCGTTCGCAGCGTGTGCCTACAAGGTGATCTACGACCGTCGCTCTGTTGCTAGTTGGTTATCCTCACGTTGTGCAACAGGCATGTCACTTGAAAAACTTTCGCCGACCGATACCTCCACAATTCTGTCTGCCTATCTCAGTGCCACGCAGGCGCTCTCGACCATCGAAGGCAATTTTGCACTGTCCATTCCGCCCAATTCACTACACTCGCCAAGTTCTGGCACTGTCCATGTCATCAACCCTTCTTTTACGAGATACCGTGAGCTTTGGAGATGGGTAGAACGCCTTCTCAGACGAGCAATCTTCGCTGCATCACGCACGTGTAGCCTAAATGGAGAACAAGAATCTATCCTCTGGACGTTGTTTTCTCAATATCAAACGTACAGTACATATTGGCCCCAAACATTCCGCGCTAAGCACCGATCCACGGTCTCTGTGTTATTTATACGCGCACTTGTTTTACGTGCACGTCTTACAGAACATCTACCGTTCATCCTACATACGCACTTTCCCCCGGCAAATTCGGATGTTCCAGTCACACCGTCGACGGTCGCGCGCCGCGCAATTCAGGACTATCGCGACATTCTGAATTCGAGTACACGCTTTCCGAAAGCAGGAGAATGCAATATCCAGGTGGAGGAATTGACAGACTTATGTGTTGTCGTGTGGGAGGCGGGTGGATGCAAGAGCAGTGATGCCGCGTGGGTCATGGATGTGAGTGTTCGTTCAGAAAGCTAAAGGCTGTTGGGTCACATCCAGGTAGATCCTCTGGTGGGCAACCCGATTAACTTTCAATGCTCCTCGCGTGTTCCGGCATATGATGCGTATCTCCGAAGCCAGCGGAGATACCACCCTTGCGATGCGCGCATTACGACTGTATACTCACACCGTCGGCAAGGCAAAGTTGGCCAGACAGCCTACTGAGCCAGATGCAACGTGGGTTTCTACCCTTGTGTGGGGTGCTCGGATGCTGTGTCGCGTTGCTCTCGCGGCGGACTCAACATTGGGGCACCGCGGGATAGATGAGGCGCGCGAGGCTGGTGTGATTCTCGAAAAGGCGAAGGAGCGGCTCGACTCATCAGACAAGGCTCTGAAAGCGTCTGTGGAGCTGGCAGAAGGTATTTGGAATACGGTCATGGGGATAAAAGGTACATGCCAGTTTCATCCTTCCCTTGACGCCGCTCAACCTCGGACAGAGCAAGACCCCCTGAGTCGGACATCACGGCTCACAAATGCGCTTTCTCTACTGGAATGCTCGATACGCGAACTACCATCTGCTTCTGCTTACTACCACTTTGCCCTCGCACTGTACAGGCCTGTCCCTGCGCGCGACCTTGGACGAGCAATCGAAAACGCACGCATGGCCGTTGAGCTGGAGCCGGATAATATTCGTTACTGGCACCTTTTAGGTCTCCTCCTCGCTGCCTCGGAGGACTGGCGTGGCGCGCGTGAGGTCCTGGAAGCTGGCGCCACCCTGGACGATCAGGCATGGGTGGCTGAACTGACTTCGTCCCTACCTAATGACATTCCCGACTCCAATACGATTGGTAGGAGGGAGACCAGCAGCACGGCCGGTGTTACGGTGACTAGCTATGCATCTTCTACGCAACCAGAGCTGCCATCTCCGGCTTCCGAAGAAGCTTCGACAGTTACGGAACGGCCTATTGAACGGCAGATTATTTTGGATGCGCATCGGTACACACTCCCGCCAGCAGCGGAGCTCCTTCAACCTCTTCCAGACCACCCGCCTCTGTCAATTACAGAGCGCTTTGAGCACGCCCTCCAGCTTCGAATGACTCAGCTAGCCCTGACAGAACTCATGGAGGGGCCGGAGGGGACGGAAGAGAAATGGGTTGAAGTGTTCCAGTGGTTCGCGAAGAGAAAGGGTCCTGAGTATCAGAGTCGTGAGATTTGCCACGCATGCCTCGCGATGCTGCTTTTGTGCTAATGTGGCCGCTCACAGAACGCACATCAATCGACACTAATCGACCTTCGCTCGAAGCTAAATCTGATACGTACGATCCGCGAAGTATATCGTCTCTTCAGAACGATGCCAACGGCGTCTACACTGCCAAACCCCTATCAATCACCGGTTCGCCCACAACTTCGACGCACGACGAGAAAGGTGGCACCGTTCAAAACGGAAAGGCTAGGACCTCTATCGAAGACACAGAGAAAGAGAAGGATAAGGATAAATCCGCGGGAAAGAAGGTCCAGAAGATGCTGAAGAATCGGGTGCATAAGGAGCAACAGCGCATCTCGACGATAGGACGTAAAATTGGGCACGGCGTGGGCAGGCAACGTGGGGGTCTCACCCTGCGGAGGACGACATCGGCGCCCAGTGAGGAACCTTCGATTCTGCTTCGGATAGCCGCTGATTTGAGTTTCTTCATATCGGTACAGCAGACCTGTACAAAGTACTGGGACTTGATCAGGCGTCGTACCAAGCCTCCTCTATCCATTCCCGTCGTCACAGTCCCTACGCTTCGACCAACGAGCTCGTCCGTCCCGAATCGCCGCCCCCATTACCTCCCCCAACGTTGAGTCCTCGCGAGAAAAAGGAGCGGTCAAGGAAGGAACGGAGACTCCTCAGCGAACTATGGCTAATGAGCGCTGCGACTTTCCGGCGATCGGGGAAAGTCGAGCAAGCGCGCGGCGCTATACAGGAGGCGGAGGTCAGGGATGAAGAAAATCCCAACGTTTGGGTACAGGTGAGCGAGCGCGTCATCAACCTACAATCGTATAATTAACGCTTGAACAAAAATGTACAGTTGGGTTTATACCACACCGCGTCCGGACATCCAGATCGCGCCATACAGCCGTTCAACAAGGCTCTATTTATCTATCCGGACAGCATCCCCGCCACCGTCCATCTGAGCCAGGTTTATCTCACACTTGCGAAGGAGGGGGCATCGGAAGTGGACAACGTCGACCTCGTTGTGGGAATGTTGTCCGATCTTACGCAGGGAGCGGGTTGGGATGTCCCCGAGGCGTGGTATTTCCTAGGAAAGGCTCATGGGATGCGCGGGATGCGTGATCGAGAGCGTGAATGCCTTAATTTTGCTCTTTGCCTCGCAGAAGGCCGCCCACTGCGCGATTTTGGGGAGGCAGTTGGATGGTGCTTGTAGTAGAGATAATGGGAACATAGTAGTAGTCATATAATGCGTAGTATCGTCTATAAGATGTAAATCTTCACGCATGCTCTAGACATACAGGCAACGACCATGCACATCGATACAGGGGGACCTAATCATCAATAACAATTACATCTCCTTGCTGTTCCACACGCCTTCGTTTTCCTCTCCGTGTTGAGCTCGACTCGACTTCCTCGGACAGATCTATGACACTATCGGCCGAATTTACGTCTTTCTGCCTCTTTGACCCTCGCGCTGTAGCTTCTACCCCTTCGCTTGTCAAGCTTATCCCCGTCGTTCGAGGTTCGGTGACCCTATCTGCGTCAGCAGAGTATACATTTCCCCGACCTTTCCCTTTGGTGGAAGTACGGCGGGTCTCGACGGATGCACCGGCATTATTCACGGAAGAGGACGGACTTAAGGGAGCAGCAGAAGGGGATCGCGGTGGCGGTGGCGGTTTGGCATACATCTCAGTCCATTGTCGAGCATTGTGGTCGTGCATAGGGCGCTTGCGGAGGAATTCGGTTGCAATCGAAGGCACTGGGTGATATGATATAAGCAATTTTGACGCGCAAAAGCTAAAAGATTGGGTAAACATACCTAATGGATCAGCTAAAAGGATGATATGAGCGATATGAGCAACTATACATGGATAAAGGGGAAGGAGTCACATACAAGGATTAGGATCGGTGAGAAGAGAACTGAGAGAGAGTACGACTTTGAAGATAGATAGTGCTGGTGACCAGTTGTTCTTTAGAATGTCGATACAAACGTTTCCCTTATCTGAGATATTCATGTGATATATCCTAGAAATGGGATTGGTGAGCGAATAGGTCGCATGAAGAGCAGAAGAAACCGAACCGGGTCTGAAATAGGACTTTGGGGGCGGAAAATCTGTGACAATTGTCTCAGGTTCACCTAAGAACGTCAAAGTTACAAGAGGACGCACGGGTAATCATGACTGAGAATAATTTCAACATTAAATACGCCTCCTTCGTACACGCTACCTTCTGGACCAGGAATGCGTGCCCTCCATAGGAAAGGGTTATCGTTGGAGACGGGTCCGACCGAAATGTCACCCAAATCCTCCTTTTTAAGGTCTGATATTTCGCGATGAATGCGCCTTAGAGTTGTCTGTGTGGTGCTCTTCAGTATTAAGGACGAGTGAATAGGGCGCGACTCACGCCTGAGGTGGCCATCGTTGATCTAGCCAAAAGACAAGGCCGAGACCTGTGGGTCCCGCACGTGATCGCGGAGGGGATGACCGAGTCACCCAAGTCGGTCTGCTTTACTTCAACGTTTCCTTCAAACATCAGTCTTTCAATAACGCTATGATCCCTCGAATATCTGCCTAATCGATTCTTCCTCAAGCGGGAACTCACAGCCAGCCTCTTTTCTGCTTCGTTATTAGATCCTATCATTATGTTTGGAGAGTCAGAGTCCGAATCACCCAGAGTCCCTTCGCCGTGGGACCTCGTCCTCGCCCCGGCTTCGGTTGACAAGCTGTATCATCGACAAGACGAGCTCCTGCTCCCAAAGCTTGCCGCAGAGGAAGAAGAGGTGGGTGCCAGTTGGCTTGTACCAATGTCATTCCTGACCTTTGTTCAGGGTAACGTCGAATACAAACTTCATCTTATAAACCCGTCTTCCACTCGCTTCGCTCGCCTCGTCACTCAGATGAAGTGGCGTCTTCTCGAAGGTGGTGGCCAGGCCATATACGAATTAGGCGTTGCAGATTCCGGCGCCCTCGTCGGCCTTGTGCCGAACGACCTACGCGCAACACTCGATACGCTTCATGCCATGGCTACCGAGATCGGCGCACGGGTCATCGTTTCAAAGGAAATAGAGGTCACCGCCACAGACGTACCCGAGGCAAGCTTTCGTGCTCAGGCGGACAAGCGGCATGGAAGCAGGGACGGCCGACGCACGGCTGCCAACCTCAAGGCCCAGACCTCCCCAACCTTGGCAAGTTCGCCGCGCTCATTTGTCTCGGCGACCTCTACATCTACGCCGTCCTCCCTCGACTCTGCTAGTTCATTGGTCACCGATCCATGTTTATTGGCGTCTGACTATTCGCCTCTATCTTCTCCGTCGCTACCCTCCTCTTCTCCTCTCAGCGATGATGAGATCATGCATGGCGACGACTCCCTCCTCGTCTTCCCCTTGCTCACCGACTGTTTACCTCGATGCCCGACGCCTCCCAATATTCATATCACCGGGGAAGAGTCATTCATCGGGAACAATCGTCTGGACGTCATCCCGGAGAAGTCCCTAGAAAGTGTCGAGAGGGGGGCCGATGCTCGTGGGCTACGTGAGGTTCAGCACGAAGACGTTGGACCCGAGCCCGCGGCAATTGTCGTCACCGCAATAGACGCCTTGCCTGACCCCGACGAGTCGCTTGTTGCTGCATTTGGTGAGCTGGGGGTCGCAGCTAGTCCCTCTGTCCCGGAGGAACCCAAGAGGAGGATCGTAGAAGCTTTGGTAATCCGCGAACTCGACCACGAAGAAGGATTTCTAGATTTTTCTTCTTTTTGACACCGATTGATCTCACTTATCTGTTTCTTTATTCACTTTTTGTTACGTTTTTGAAGAGCTGAAGGCGACAGCCTGCGAGCTATTTATATGCTGATCTCTCTCCCTACAACACTGTTACTGAGCGCTGTTGAGGCACTACTTGGATATTGGCCCAAAGTGGCACAGGAGGATATGGTAAAATGATCTTTGTGTAAGTACTAGTTAATCCCTCGATATTATAAATGCGCAAGGTTGGGGAGTGTGGCAATGGTGAGCTTATTACGCTTTGTTATCACCGCCTTCAATTCAGTCTGCGGCCCTTAATCTTTGACGCGCTGTCGTTATCGCAAGATGTTTATCGTGTCTCAGCTTTTTTTTTACCCTGTCCAGATATCTCTCTACTGATGACGGCGGGCGGGTGGCTAATCTTTCAAAACAACAAAACACGACCGAGTCTGTCCCCGCCGTCATAGGCCCAGGCTAAAGACCTTCGGCCACTTACCTTAACCTCTGGATACACCTTTGGTGCTCAATGAGCTTGATCGTGGATCTTTCGACAACTGCATGTTGACGTGTGGATGTAAAGGGGAAGCCTGCACTCACCAGAAGTGCGTCAATCGAGATCATTTGCTCTGTGGACACTGGCAGGTAGGTAAGGTTTTCGATATCGCGGGTCAAATGGACATGTCTATGATCACCTACTCTGCATTTATTTCCTCTCTTCAACCTCTAATGACGACGGTGCTTTGCCCTCACCCATTATTTAGTCTGCGGCATCACATGCCAGTGGTGGATACCAAACAACAACAATCCGATCACCTCCAGCAGGATTCACTTCCTCCTTCCACTTCAAGCCTGCAGGAACATAATTATGAGGTCAGCCCTTAGTATCACTACATTCTCCCTTTTGCGAGAGCTGGTATATCTGTAAATAATGTTCTTTTAGATCCTGCCCACTGCTAGCAGCAGCCAATTCGACGACGGACAGGATGTATCTAAAGTCATCGGGGATGGAGCTGCGCAAGACGCACCGCAAGTCCCGCATACTACCGACATGGCCTGTTATGGCATGACAGAGTACTCCTCGCCTCCAATTGTGAGTGATTATATCCGTATGTGTATTGTTGGTCTTATTATCAGGACACACCAGTATGCTACGGTTCCGAACCGAGTCCATAAACGTATCCCACGACCGGTGTAGGATTTGTTGAAGGTACCCAGAACACCAGCAGGTCATTTTCCCCGTGGGTGTCAACTTGTCAAGTCCCCATATATTCTCAACTAAAACCCTTCGCTGTAGGTGAACCAACGAAACGGCCGGCTTGGCCATGCCATTCGGCGTGAAACAGTACCAGGCCCTACCCAGGCCGCAGTTTCTTTCCCATCGGTTCACCACAGTCCTCCTTTTGGCCCTCCAACAGCAGAGGATCCTCGACAACTCGCCAACAGCCATATGCACCATCAGGGTTCACAGGTTGATGCTGTTTGCATCGAACAAACCTCCGCTGGTTGATATAAAGTGACGATCGCGCTTGAAGTGACAGATTTCCTTTGAGACACCTCCTCAATCCGACGAAACTCTCCCGAGGAGTCCGCCTGAGCCTTGTTTTGTTGTTATTTTTTGTGCCCCTGTATGCCAATACTATAGGATCAAGTAAAGCCCACGAGGGAGATGTTTTAGGTGACTGTGAGGGAAAGCCTAATGAAAAACTCTCCTCTGAGTGCCTGTGAGCGTTTTCATGGGTCCTGTTAACGCGTTGAGCACGCTGGGTACTATACAAGACTCGGAAGAGACCGAAGAGTCACGACTCGAAGTGGTGCCAGCTGGGGCTGTGCGGCGTCTGTCGGTACTGTAGCAACGGCCCACTGCGCGACCCAGTCCGCAATTTTTTCATGAGCATGTTTCAAATCCTGTCCACCTCCGTGGGAGGATCGTGACTCCAATCACTTCATGACAAGTTGTCTAACCATATACATCCGAGTCGTGGCGATGCCAAGATCTAGTGCGATGCAGTGCCAGTCAGTTGTGCCACGTGGTCGTCCGTCTTTCATGTGGATTCCGTCTCGAACACCTACCGACGCTTTTCAGCACACACGATGGTCGGCAAGAAGCCACTTATCTTCACCTAACCCCGTAGTCCCTCATTTAGCAGAACAAGTCGTCTCGAAACACTTGGCAGCTCGAATTTTATACAACTTGACAGCCGGGGCCCGATAACAGCTCGATGACCTCTCATGCGTGGCCAAATTTGTTGACTCACGATCTCCTCACATTGGTATTGGTCCAGTGAGGGTTTCAGCGAGAACTTCAGCGTCACGCCATGCTGGTGCTCGCCAAGTACTTCGGCATTTAGAGGCAAATGCGTCATGGACAGCAATGCGAATGGTAATGTAATACTGCCTGAGGGAGATGAGATGGGGACGATTACAACCGTTGAGGCTGTATCCAAGTTTTTTTTTTGAAGGCCACCCGTTCTGCAGGAGATGCTGCAAAATGAATCAATCATACTCGTCCAATAGGCGAAATCGAGTCCGAACTCTCGTAGTGCCAGTGGTTGCCAGTGGTTAGCCCGGGCTGAGGCTGAAAGGAGTCATTATCTCCCTAATATCTCACGGCACTGCACTGCCAACGATATATTGGACAATGTACGGGTAACTATTGTACTCGAGTAAGGACTAGAGACTACTGTAATAGTGCCTGGCACCTTCATGCACTTGGCATGCTGTAGCCTCGCACCCGCCACATGTTTAAAGCCAGCTCGCCAGTTCTGGTAAGGACACACACTCTCCCCTTCACCCACTGTTAACTCCCAACTCCCTAGCGCTACATGGCTGATATCAAACTTGAACCACAAGAAGCCGACCTCCTCTCCCAGGACTCACTTCTTCATTCCTTTTCACCCCTCCAAGAACACAAGTCTGAGGTCAGCCTTTAGTACTATAACATTCTCTCGTTGCGATTACTCATCTATCTATATGATGTCCTTTTAGATCCTACCCGCTACTAGCAACACCCACCACGAAGCCAAACGGGAGGATGCACCTGTGGTTGTCGGAGAAGGGGCAGCGCAAGATACGCCGCACAACCCGTATCCCATCAATGTGGCGAATTATGGCATGACAAACATTCCCCCGCCTCCCAGCGTAAGCAATCATATATCCATACAGTATGTTTAGCGTTGGTCTTATCATCTGGAGCAGCAGTATGCCATGCCAGTGGCTCAACACGCATATCACAATGTAGGACATGTTCAAGGTGTTCCAGAGCGCCAGCGGGTCATCTATCCCGTGCGTGCCAACTTGTCCCTCATATATTTTCAACTAGACCCTTTGCTGTAGGTGAACCAAGGACATAATGTCGAGTATTGCTATGCTCGTCAGCGTTTTATACCAGGCCCTACCCAGGTCGCAGTTCCCTATCCACCGGCTCATCCAGCTCCGACTCGTGGCCTGCCGGCATCAGAGAATCTCCGACGACTCGCCAACCATTATGTACAACACCCGGGTTCACGGGTTAATTCAGTTAGCATGGAACGAGGCACCGCTGGTCGATATAAGGTGACAATTGCGCTGGAAGTGACAGATATCGTCTGAGACCCTCTCTCTGTCATCGCCCAAGAGGTCCTTGAAGTCCCTTCCCATGTTCCTTGTATGCCAGTAGAATTGAGTACAGTCTACGAAACATGTCTTTCATATCCGACTTTGTAAAAGACGCTGTGGTTGTAATTGAAACTCTCCGTCCGTGAGATTGTGTGGGTTACGTGATCGATCGCTGGAATCGGCCAATACGATATACCAACACAACATATCTTGCCCAGTACTGTCTTGGACCAGATCTCCGTGATTCTCAATATTCGGACATCACCGACTTCCATCTTATCCTAACCCACAGACGCAAAGGCATACATCGTGCGGTGAACTGTACCTTATGGAAGGCGCGTCGAACAGATCCACTTCGCACCCTGAAGACATCGTGCCTGAGCAGGTTCCGTTCGTTCTCGACTCCCCAAGTGACCGCCGGACGAGAGGCGGATCCTAACTTGCTGCCGGATACAGCCCGCACCACCACTATCGGTTACTCCCGCCCGGCTGCCTTCTAAGATAAACACCTTGCATCCCTGGAACGTGTCGTCTGTCTCGGCACACTTGTGTCAGCCATGGCAAGCACCGTGGATCAAGCCATCGAAGACGCAGTCACTAAACGCTTCCTACCCAAATACACAGGCTCACTGCTGTCTGCAGAGATGATTGAAGACCACGTCTCCCGGTCTGAATGGGCTCCGTATCACGAGTCAGGGTTCGCGGAGACCTACACACAGCATACGGCGGAGTTCTGTCGTCCCATCGCATCGACACTTGCGATCCACCCCTCTTCTCAGAAGTGGGGTGTAGCCTTGATTTGGACCGTGGATCAAAAAGACGCACGGTGGGCCATTGCAGACAGAGTTCTTCGTATATCAACGAAAGTCATTGAAAAAGGTCATCTGGTACAACAGTTGTTGAAAAATGAAGACGTTGAGAAAAAGGGCACAATAGAACAACTGGCCTCTCACCGTACTGCTCTGGCCATATGGGCAATGAAGAACTTTATCGTAGGGAGGCTGAGTGCAGAGGTAATGGGAAAAATCGTAAAAATGGGCGTGACACATGCCAAATCCCAATGGAAGAAATGCACCACTCCCGACTGTTCCCACGGTTGGGAGGCTATGGAAGAGTCCAGGAAGGACTATGACGCGGGTTTAGATGCTCGCTCGCCACCTTGGACGCCGCCAATTGTTCCTTCCACATCTGCCGCCACCGATTCACGACCAACCCCACTGCACGGTGGCCTTGGGAGCGCTTCCGAGTCTGCACAAGGTGGAGCAACCTCCAGGCCATCATATAAGGAACCTTCTTCGAGTTTCGTGGAGGGTGGCGAAGGCGTGGGGAAAAAGAGACGTCGCAATGATTCAGATGCCTCAGAAAAAGAGCGGCCTCCTCCGAAACAGTCTAAAGCAGATTTGATGGATGCATCTTACGAACCGCCACCCGGTGCTCGGCAAGAGGTCAATGCCCGGTCATTTCTTCAACAGGTGGGCATAGTGATTCCTCGTCTGAATATCGATTCCGACTGCTCTTTTATTTACGTCTAGACATGGGCTCAGGCGGTGCGCAACAAGTGCACCATAATGGTTCTCCATTCCGGAAATCATGAGATTATCGGAATCCGTCATCGCGAAACTCAATCACTTTACGTCTCTCATTTAATTGAACCCCATTCCTGTTCTGGCCCTGCCTATGGCAAAATCCAAGTCGGAATCCACATCGCTGCAATCCAAGAAACGATAGATAGGGCAAAGCAAGATACTAGTATAGAAGCCAGAGCTTGTGATCCTTCAGCCGACACACCTATGAGAAATGAGGAAGTGAGCTCTGATGGAGATCTCGAAGATTATTCTCCAGAAGTGCCTGATCGCCTGCTCCATTTGTCGTATCTTGTCGGCGACTAGATACAACAAATGGGCCAGGGGATCAGGTAGTAAAGACAAACAGCAGGGAAGACATGAAGGGAACACGAAATGTCATGCAAGCGGAAAGGAGATCGACAACCAGGTTTGTATTGTATCTTCTCGCTTCGCCAAGCCGGTGGTTGTTCATGATAGCTTACAGGTGCTTCTGGCCAACGCAGCCAAAACCACCTTTGCCTCCGCTTCTTTTATGACGTCTATTACCCCGCCACTTTCCGTCGTGTACTTGATGGGCCCTGCAGGCCCCACAGAACAACAAACTCCCCCTCTTTCTTCAGGGTCTGAAAAGATGCCGCTATCTGTGTCCTCCTTCCACATCACCATCCACTTTGAACTGCACTGGCATCATGCACATCGGAACAATGGCAGTGGATCGATCAGGCCCTACTGTTAAAGTTGCTGTCAAACTCGCGTTCTCGAGGGATGAAAAGTCATGACTGATAGAGGAACATCAAGTCTATTCTCACTTGCACTCCAGAGGTGTTCAAGGAATTCCATATAATATTGGCTTGTTCGTCGACGAGCAGCCATTGCTTGGCGCCGAAGGACCTTATGCATTGGTTATGTCGTATGCCGGTGTCTCACTTTTCGGCTGTTCTCGGATTCTCTCAAGCAAGTACTAGTAGTCAGTCCCATTTCTATCTCTATCGGCTCTAATATCCGACTTGCGAACTTTTGTGTCACTGCCTCTGGAGAGGCCTTTAGTCATGCGTCCGAAAATCATGGTCAAAAGGAGAAAGATCAAGAGATTGAAGACCTCGCTTACGTATGGCAGACTGGCCAACCGGCGAAGAGAAGCAATTGGTACTGCAGTTGGCTCAGGCACATTGTGAAAGCGGCTCGCATCAGAAGCACGTGGAGACTCGAGTGCAAGGGACAAAAACAAATCGCGATGAGGTCGTACTCAGGCCATATTACTATCAAGGCTGGAAAAGGGAAGAAACGAAAGAAACGTCCTGCTAGCACACAAAGGGAGAGGCAAAACTGGGCAAAACTGGGCTCAAAGGGGTTTCTTTGTAAGTGTCCGGTGGCATGATTATATACACAATCTGTCGGAGAAAGAGAGGAGGAGGAAGGATGAGTGAAGGATGACATGTGACGCCCTGAATGGAGATTGTGGCCTGAGCTGTACATATAAGTACGACTCTGGACGTCTTCTTGAGCTGACATGACTGTTCGTAACACTCTTGCACACAAAAAAGCCACTATTAGTATGAAGAGGAAACAACTGCGGAGAGGAAAGAAACTCCTCGCTGTGACCATCTGTTCTACGTCTGTCGCTCACTCTCTGAGTCACCCACTTTTAAACAGAAAAGGACAATTGATGCAGAAAAACGCGGCAATCACTGTTGCCGTAACTACTCTCTTTCATGACACCATACACGATGAGGATGGTGAGATTACCGAGGATTGCGGGGAGAGCATGTATTCCGACATAAGGAACACGATTTTCCGTGTAGCCACCGCCAAAGTTCTCCAAGCTGAATTGGCCGTCGAATCCAACGAACCAAACAGCGAGGCCAAAAAGTGAACCCCGTCAAAGCCACTAAGGGTGGAAAATAGTGAAACTGGAGGTAGAAGGTGAACGTGTGTGTGAGCGGCATGAATTGAACACTACTTGGTGACGGTTGGTCTGAGTGGTTGATTTTGCAGAAGCGTCACGGTGAAAATCCTCGTGACCTGTGATGCGGCTGATGCTAGATTAGGAGAGGAGACCGTGACGTGGAAAGCTGTCACATACACCTTGTTGTTCTTTAAACCGAACGCTAGAACAAGGGTAAGACATGGTCACAATTGGCGTTGTTCTGCATCGTTCCGGCGCTGTTCTAATTGAGTCCGATCTCAGGCTGTTCTCGCACCAGAATAGGCCCCAAGAGTCAGGCACAAAGGAGAATACCATTAGACAAAACACGACCGCCTCACACTATGACCGCATGCGGCATGCTGCCCAAAACCAGTTTCGGCTGGTTCTTTCAGAAAAGGTTACATGCCTAAACATAATACGTAGTGTACGTGTCCGCTTCTGTGCCTAGTTGTACGTGCGCGGGATACAAATTCATAGTTTTAAAAAAATAGGCAGGTGCGACACAGACGCAGTACGATCGAAATGATCCCAACGAAATACTACTATCGTTAAACCATAGTTGCAAATGTTTTGCAAGATCACTCTCGGACTTGGCCACAACCCAACTTTGAGCCACCGGCTGTTTTGGACACTTAGAATAGACTATAAGCTTTGATTTTACCAACTTACTTTTGAGAAATGTGTCCTGTGGTCGCTGTCCGAGACTTCCCGGGTCGAAAAACCGTCAAAAAACCATAGTTGCAACATTTCTGTCACGACCTGTCACGACAGATATTCAAACACCGACCGGCATCGCAAGCAGCCAAACCTTTGCAGTCCTTGTTGAAATCTTTATATTTCATGTAATGATGTACGTCAAGTGTAGTCTAATATGAGAACTATGCTACAGTACGATGAACGAACTTCTAAGCTATGAACCATGTAAAGTAGGGTCTATTTGGGGTTGAAAATGTGCAGTGGATGAAGATGAACTCGGAAAATGCAATGAAGGACTCGGTTGGTATGCAAACTGTGCGTGATGAGGAAAACGAGGAGCATTAGTAGTAGGTATAGGCATCCTGTAAGCTGAAGGCCAAAAATGGGGCCCATGAGGTGTGAAAGACGGAAGAGGCTGAGGGACAGTTGAGGGAGGTGGAGCAGCGCGTCGTCGAGAATTGAAGATTTGTTCATAATGGGGGGGGTGGCTTTGAGAGAGGGATGTTTGCCGAAGTGATCACAGAGGATGGATACACCCTCAAGGATGATTTTCTTAACCTTCGGATCATGAGCAGGGAGCTGCAAGGGCTTAGCGGGCATGTGTCATTGTTAAGTGAAAAAGTGAGTCAATAAAACGACAGACAGTAGACAGAGCGCCTTTGACGCGTTTGTTCATTTGACGCATTTTCAAACTCAGCTGACTATCGACCCTCGATTGTCACGCTTGATCACGCTCAATCTTGCAACACCTTATATCTCCCTTCACAGAACACCCCTGCACTTGAAAATTGGTATAAAAGTAGTTTCATATGTTCCTACCATGCTCCCAAAATAAAACTGGCTTCTGTGCAGTGCAGAGCTCGCGAGACTCACATTTGTACCTTATCTATGTAGTTTACATGAAAGATTGACCTGTCGCACATGAATGAATCAATGAAATTTTATAGTTGAACTTGGTACTACATGGTCAGACATAACATGAACTAAGGACAAAAAGTCCGAGGGCAAAAGCTGGCCAGAACGAGGTAAGAAATGTGATTTTGCAACTATGGGTGAGTTTGCACATTAGGACAAACAATAGTACTTATTTGTGGTGAGAATCGGCGCATGGTCGGACAACCCTACAGCCACCAACATCTTAATCGCTGGTCCACAGACATCAATCCTTGTCCACTTGCAACCAGATTATCACTATTCCTCGATACATGGATACCACCAATTCTCGCGGATTCATCTAATCCTGACCCACAGGCGCAGAACTTTATATAATTATCTTGCAGTGAATTGTACCTCATGGAAGGCGCGTCGAGCCGACTCGCTGGCCACCTTGATGACATCTTGCCTAAGGATGCTCAATACGTTCTCGCCTGGAACCCCCCGCAATTGCTCACCGAGGAAGAGGACGACGTTATTTTGCACACCGAAGAGCCGCCGGATACAGCCCTATCAGCTTTGCGGAGTACTACTATCGGGACCTCCCGCTAGGCTGCCTTCTACGACAGGCACCTTGCACCCCATCTCATTTTGGAACGTGTCGTCTATTTCGACACACTTGTTTCCACCATGGCGCACACGGTGGACCAAGCCATCCAAGACGCAGTCACTAAACGCCCTCTACCCAAAGATACCGGTATGCTACAGCAGGAGAAGGTAATCAAATTCCAGGTCAGGGGCCTCTTTCAACCAACCAAGTATCGCGAGACGGGGGTCGCGGAAACCTACTTAATGCACACAGTGATGTACTGTCTTCCCATTGCATCGACACTCGCCATTCATCCTTCTTCCAAAAATTGGGACTCAATCTTGAATTGGAGAACAGATGGGAAAATAGGGCGCTGGGCAATTGCAGACGGTGTGCTTTTTATATCACTGAAAGTCTTCGCAAACGATCAATGGAAGCAACAGTTGTTTCAAAATGAAGATGATGGGAAAAAAGCTATAATAAAACAACTAGCCTTTCGCAAGACCACTCTTGCTGTGTGGGAAATGAAGAGCTTGACTGTAGGGACCGCACAAGTGATGGAAGAGATTGTCGAGATGGGCCTAACCCACGCCAAATTCCCATGGAAGAAGTGCGCCCTTACCGTCTGCAATCACCGATTTTGGAAGGGTATGGAAGAGTCCAGGGAGAGCTATGATCCAGGCTTCGATGCTCGTAAGCCACCTTGGATGCTGCCGATTGTTCCTTCCACATCTGCCGCCGATTCACGACCAACCTCCTCGCGCAGGGGTCTCAGGAGCACTTCCGCACAAAGTGGAACGACTACTGGGCTGTCATACAAGGAACCTTCTATGAGCCCGGTGGAGGATGGCGAAGGGGTGAGGAAAAAGAGGCGTCGCAATGATTCAGATGCCTCAGAATATAAGCGACCTCCTCCAAAAAAATCTAAAGCAGATTCGATGGATGAATCTTACGAACCGCCACCCGGTGCTCGGCAAGAGGTCAATGCCCAGTCGTTTCTTCAACAGGTGGCATAGTGATTCCTTGTCCAAATACTGATTCTGACTGCTTTTTATTTACGTCTAGACATGGGCTGAAGCGGTGCGCAACAAGTGCACCATAATGGTTCTGCATTCCGGAAATCACGAAATAATCGGAATCCGTCATCGCGAAACTCAAACGCTTTACATCTCCCATATAATTGAACCTCATTCTTGTTCTAATCCTGCCTATGGTAAAATCCAAGTCGGAATCTACATCGCCGCAATCCAAGAAACAATGGATAGGGCAAGGCAAGATATAGAAGCCAGGGAGAAAAGAGCTCGTGACCCTCGTCCCGACATATCTCTGAAGAGGAAGGGAGCGAATCCCGATGGTGACCTCGGTGGTTATTCTTCAGATGGACCGACTAGATCCAACAAACGGAGCAGGGGATCAGAGAGTAAAGGCAAACGGCAGGGCAAACATGAAGGGAACGCGAAACGTCATTCAAGCGGAAAGGTGATCGATGACCAAGTTTGTATCTCCTTGCTTTGCCAAGCCATAGTTGTTCATGATAACTTCACAGGCACTTCTAGCTAACGCAGCCAGACAAACCCATTTTTGCCTCCGCTTCTTTTATGACATTTATGATTCCCCTCACCCTGCCACTTTCCACCGCGTACTTGATGAGCCCAGTGACAAAGAAGCCCAAGGCCCCGTAGAACCATCCAGCCCACATTCTCTAGGGCGCGAAACGACACCACCATATGAGCCCTCCATCCACATCACCGTCCACTCTGAACTGCAGCCTGGATCCACCGGCATCGTACACATTGGGACGGTGGCAGTGGATCAATCAGGCCCCACTGCTAAAGTTGCTGTCAAACTCGGGTTCTCGAGGGACGAAAAGTCACGACTGATGGAAGAGCATCGAGTATACTCTTACTTGCACTCGAAATGTGTTCAAGGTATTTCGCACGATATTGGCCTGTTCATCGATGAGGAGCCATTACTTGGTGGCGAAGGACCTTACGCATTGGTCATGTCATATGCCGGCGTCTCGCTTTTCGGCCATTCTAAGCGCACGTCAGATTCTCGCGTGTCGGATTCTGTCAAGTAAGTAGTCGATCCCATTTATATCTCTATCGATTTTAATAGCATTTTTCAGAGACTCATTGCTCGCGACGCTGAGATCGATTCACAGGGCGAACATCCTTCACGGTGATATCCGACTTGCGAACCTTTGTGTCACTGCCTCCGGAGAGGCTTTTGTTGTGGACTTTAGTCATGCGACCGAAAGTCGATCTCGGAAGGAGAAAGCTCAAGAGGTCAAAGACCTCACTTATATTCTCGGGATGGACCCGCCCTCGAAGCCCGTTGTACTCAGGCGTAGTGCGCGAGTCAAGGAGTTGGAGCGGAAGTCGAAAGTCGAGCCCAAAAGTGAGCAGGTCGTCGGACGTGGAAAATCCACCCGTCGAAAATAGTAAAAGTGGCTTAGGCTGTCGCCTATTGGTCCGTATGGTTTCGTATAGTACCGAGTCCGTAAAGTAGTATATGCTTGTTGAATCCACGATGTACTTAACAGAGACCATCATTCACATGAGCTATGGAAGTGCACGGGCGTGGGATGGAGGTTGCAGCGCGTGATGGACACTATGGCAGACTGGCCAACTTGCAAAGAGAATCAATCGGTAGTGCAAGTTGGCTCAGGCACACGGTAAAAGTGGCCTGCATCGGAAGCACGTGAAGACTGGAATGCTACGAGTGCGAGGGTGCAAGGAACAAAAAGAAATCGCGACGAGGTCACGCTCAGGCCATATTACTATCATTTGAGAATGATCTCGGTTTCGCATAGGAACTTAAGTACTTTTACTGCTCATTGAAAGCTCACAAAACATCAACATTGTCCGAGTGTTGATGAAGAACAACAATAGGTCCCTTAAATTTGATAAGGGCGATCAGAAAGACACCGCCCTGGTTATAGGGAATGCATCAAAGTATGCCATTTGCAGATTATACACGGACCAATACACCCATGAATAAGATCTGCACGACAGCGACGAGGAAGAGAAAAGTGATACGTCGCGAACGTTGTGCGTGAGAAACAGTTCCAACAGCCCCTGGTGCGGCACCAACATCGGGCAGAACGACAGAGCGCAAGGAACGGAGCTAGGATAGATATGTGAGCTGCACAGACTCAAAGTACATAGGGCACGCACGAGGAAAAACGCATTTGCTAAAAAGGTGTAGATAAACGTGATTGAGTATAACGTGGGCGAAGACCCAACCAGCCCAACCATAAGCGTTGTGATCACGCTGGAGGGGCATGAGTTTGGTTGACGAGTTAGCGAGGGCAACGACGTACCCAACAAACTTGTAACCGCCGTACGCGATGAGATCGACGATAGGATTAGTGCCTTGTATTCCGAGAAGATAACAGCCTCCTTTGACGAGTAGAAAATCAAGTACGAGGACGACAATTGCCTTTGTGGCAACGACGCCAAATATTTCTGGGTGAAAGCGAGATTGTAGACCTGACTGTAGGGCAGCTACGAGGATATATGTCACAAAAGCCATAGCTAAAGAGATATCTGAGCAAGCTAGAAGAGGTATGACAGAAGGGAGAAGGCGCACTGGGGATGTAAAGGTCCGGCGCATTGAGATCTTCTCTCGGTGGCTGAAATTCACCAATGCCTGTCTCTGAACGACGCATTTTGCGTGTCCATGGTTTATGCCGCCAAGGAAACACAACGAGACGGAGTTTGCGGATGACATAAGAATTTGAGACATTGTAGTGGTGCTTGAGATGAGTGATTGGTATGAGTCCACCAAGCTGTGCGTCGCGAATTAAAGAAAAGAGGATCAGAATGAGGTTGAAGAAGAAAGAGAACAAAGCAGCACATTTTGCTGAACATAATTCTGACCAGCAGCGACCGCATTTTGGCCAAGTTGCATGCCAAACTGGGCGGTTGCGCCATCTATTCCCCAGGAAGAAAAGTCAGGGATACCATGGGGAGGAGCGGGCTGGTTGTGTAATGGGGAAAGATGTGGCGGCTGATGAGGATACTGAGGGTAGGTCGAGGGATGAGAAAAGTGCTGTGATGATTGTGTCGGTGTGGGAGAAGAGGCGTAACGCTGGTAGCCTTGAGGGGATGCGGGTGTTGAGGGGGGTTCTGGGATGTATGCAGGGTGGGTTGGCACTGGGTGCTGCAGCGGGGGCGGGGAACGTGAATTGTAATAGTTGGCCATGAGACTCTCGTCCCCTCCAAATGGCCACATAGGACCATCAGGGGATAAACATGCCCAAACAACCACGTCGCGTTCCTCAAAAAGATCAAATTTTGAACGAGCCGACGTGTGACGACCATGTCCCTCACTCCCCGCCTCACCAACGTGCAAAATTTTAAGAATGCCCCTCTGGTTGGCCTCGCAGAGGGTAATGGCTCTTTTTCAAATTATGTCCTCGCGTCTCTCGTCCTTGGTCTACCCTGGCTACTCAAACGCGTCCTCCCTATCATAAATCGCGG
Source organism: Russula olivacea (assembly GCA_963926505.1). Classification (NCBI taxonomy): domain Eukaryota; kingdom Fungi; phylum Basidiomycota; class Agaricomycetes; order Russulales; family Russulaceae; genus Russula; species Russula olivacea. The sequence continues at coordinate 1,775,412 of OZ004884.1, forward strand.
TGGCTTCAAGACCTATCTCTTCCTTACCGCTCTCCTCGGCGTCCCCATCACAATAGCCTACTGGACTCTCATGAGCATGTTTGGTCCACGCAAGAATGAAAAGGTCGTTCTTCCAGGCAAGGATATTGAGGAGTACATCAACATAAAGGATCCCGAACTCAGGGCTCGGTACCATGGCAAGGAGAAAATACCAATGCAAACATTTCACGACGCATATTTTGACGGCAAGATTGATTTTAACGGTATTTCTCTCTTCGTCCTACTTTGGCATCGCTTTGACCGCCATTGCCATGTAGGAGATGTCCTTGATACCTTGGAGGCTCGCCACGATTGGGCAAAGATGGTTTTCACCCCAGAATTGTTCAAATATGTTCTTACCCAGATGATTCCGGAGATACTTGTCCATTCTGAGAGCCAGGACGAGGAACAGGTCCGTGGACACTACGACCGTACGCCTCACCATCTCTGAAGTTGTTGCTACCTTACTCATTACTCATACCTATGCCCGTAGGCGGTGATGACTTTTATGAATGGTCCGTGTCATCCTCAGAGTGTGACCCACTAATACTGATTTCGTCTTTCCCAGGTTTTTGGGACCCCGCATGGTTTACACCTCAGGCATCATGACCTCGCTTACCGAGCCTCAGACTCTCGAACAGCTTCAAGATAACAAACTCACTGTCGTCTGTGAGAAGCTCGATCTCCAGCCTTCAGACCACCTTCTCGATATCGGGTGTGGCTGGGGTACCCTCGCCGCGTTTGCGCACAAGAACTACGGCTGTGAAGTCACCGGTATCACCCTGGGCAAAAATCAGACCAAGTTTGGAAATGAACGCATTTTGGCCAATAGAGGTGATCCGGACAGGGCTCGCATCCTCTGTCTAGACTATCGTGCCATCCCCGGCGGTCCCGGCCACTACACCAAGATTGTCAGTCTAGAGATGGCAGAGGTTAGTTGTCTGTATCTACCGCCTCGACTTGTTTACAGTCGCTTGTAGCATGTTGGTGTCCGCCGCTACGATGCCTTCCTTCGTCAGGTGTACGATCTCCTTGACGACGATGGCGTCTTCGTCTTCCAGGTAGCCGGTCTACGGCCATCGTGGCAGTACGAGGACTTGATCTGGTAGGTCTCACCATCCATTTCCGTCGAAGATATTCCCTTATTTCTGCAGGGGTCTTTTCATGAACAAGTATGTCTTCCCTGGTGCCGATGCTAGTGCTTCTCTAGGCTGGGTGGTAAGCCACCTCGAGGCAGCTGGCTTTGAAGTGAAGAATATAGACGTCCTCGGCGTCCACTATTCGGCCACAATCTTCCACTGGTATAACAACTGGCTCTCCAACCGCGAAAAGGTAGTTGCCAAGTACGGCGAGCGCTGGTTCCGCATTTGGGCATTCTTCCTTGCTTGGTCGGTTATCATTGCCCGCCATGGTGGCTCGTCGGTTTTCCAATTCACGCTGCACAAGAACCTTAACGCTTATCATCGCATCCTTGGCGTGCCAAACCACGCTTCCATTCATGTCAAACCCAAAAAGACGCTCGAGTCCGTTTGGCGCTCTTACTACTCAGTTCTGATCTGACCTTTTTTTTTCAGGCCGGTCTTGTCGCATTAGGAGATGGGAGGGGTACAAATTGAATATGCTGATGACTGCTCTGCACGCCTCCTTCTGTATCCTGTTCATGCGCAGTCTTGCGTCTGAACCTATACCTTTACTGATTTGGATACATTCTCTCCGTGAGGAGCACACGCAATGGTTTTGGGGTAACCCCTGAGAACTTTTTAAGTGGGAGCGTATGTTCGCACTGCAACAGTGCAAACCGGAGTCGCATTGTTTAGAGAGCTCCCGTTATCGTTATCCCTGCCATGACTTCCACATACATCACGGGTAATGTATTCGCAAGTGGTATCAGAGTTCCATCGTAGGGGACCCAGAAGTCCCAGCGCTTCCACTAGAAATAACAAACCGCTCACTGAGCTAAGTTAGGCCTGAACCATGGGCACGGCAACGGCATGAACAACCAGAGCAATTGGCGTTCCGGCGCGACCTCCAACAGGATATATGGCTGATGAGGTGATATCCCAGCAATTAAAGGAGATGCCTATGAGAATATGTTTTGTTAGACAGAAGAATCGACGCGCACGGGAAGAAGTGTGGGTCATGTGATGGTTGATCGAGTAACTTACCACACTTAATTAGGGGTTGAAATCGACGTTTTCATACTGCTCTTTCTTCTGGGTAAGTTACGAGAGTGTTACGAGCGAGACAAAGGTACGTAAAGTCCTTTAACAAATGCAGTACAATCGTACTAATGATCCCATGAAATGCTATTTATGTAGTCCCCTAACTACAGCCCCCAACTTGAACATCTTAGTTGCTGTCCCGCTAGACGTCAATCCTTGTCCACTTGCCGTCTGCGTCAGAGTTTGCTCAATAGTCTTGGACCAGATTATTCCTATTCCTCAATACACCCCACCTATTTCCGCGGATTTATCTAATCCTGACCCAAAGCTGCAGAGCATTTATCCTGCCTTGAATTGTAATACGTCCGAGTCATGGAAGGCGCGTCGAGCGGACTAGTTGGGCACCTTGATGACATCTTGCCTAAGGATGTTCAATTCGTTCTCAACTGGAACCCTCCGCAATTGGTCGCCGGAAAAGTGGCGAGTCCTAATCCGCCGAATACAGCCCACACCACCGCTGTCGGGTACAACCGCCCAGCCGCCTTCTACGACAGGCACCTTGCACCCCATCTCATCTTGGAACATGTTGTGTGTCTCGACACACTTGTGTCCATCATGGCAAGCACGGTGGATCAAGCCATCCAGGACGCAGTCACTAAACGCCTGCTACCCAAAGATACCGGTATGCTACTGAGTGAGAAGCAAATCAAACACCATGTCAGAGCCCTCTTTCGACGGACCAAGTTTCACGAGACGAGGGTCGTGGAAGGCTACTCAAATCATGCAGCAATGTACTGCCTACCCATCGCATCGACACTCGCCATTCATCCGTCTTCTGAGCAGTGGGACACAATCCTGCATTGGACAACAGATGTGTCAGTGACCATAGGGCGGTGGGCAAGTACTGATGGCATATTAGTTATATCAGCAGACGTCTTTGAGGACGATCAATGGAAGCAACAGTTGCTGCACAACGAAGATGAACAGAAGAACGCTATAATAGAACAACTGGCTACTCGCAATATCACTGTAGCTGTATGGGAAATGAAGAGCTTGACTGTAGGGACCGAACAGGTGATGGAAGAGATTGTGGAAATGGGCCTAACCCATGCCAAATTCCCATGGAAGAAGTGCACCCCCACCGTCTGCAATCACCGATTTTGGAAGGGTATGGAAGAGTCCAGGGAGAGCTATGATCCAGGCTTTGACGCTCGCAAGTCACCTTGGATGCTGCCGATTGCCCCTTCCACATCTGCCGCCGATTCACGACCAACCTCCCCGCGCAAAGGTCTCAGGAGCGATTCTGCACAGAGTGAAACGACTACTGGGTTGTCATACAAGGAACCTTCTATGAGCCCCGTGGAGGATGGCGAAGGGGTGAGGAAAAAGAGGCGTTGCAATGATTCAGATGCCTCAGAATACTAGTACAAGCGATCTCGTCCGAAAAAATCTAAAGCAGATTCGATGGATGAATCTTGCGAACCGCCACCCGGTGCTCGGCAAGAGGTCAATGCCGCCCAGTCGTTTCTTCAACAGGTGGCATGGTGATTCCCCGTCCAAATACCGATTCTGATATTGCTTTTATTTTACGTCTAGACATGGGCTCAAGCGGTGCGCAACAAGTGCACCATAATGGTTCTGCATTCCGGAAATCACGAAATAATCGGAATCCGTCATCGCGAAACTCAAACGCTTTACATCTCCCATGTAATTGAACCTCATTCTTGTTCTAATCCTGCCTATGGTAAACTCCAAGTCGGAATCTACATCGCCGCAATCCAAGAAACGATGGATAGGGCAAGGCAAGATATAGAAGCTAGGGAGAAAAGAGCTCGTGCCGACATATCATTGAAAAAGAAGGAAGCGAACGCCGATGGAGACCTCAGTGGTTATTCTTCAGAAGGGCCGACTAGATCCAACAAACGGAGTAGGGGATCAGGGAGTAAAGGCAAACGGCAGGGCAAACATGAAGGGAACGCGAAACGTCATGCAAGCGGAAAGGTGATCGATGACCAAGTTTGTATCTCCTTGCTTTGCCAAGCCATAGTTGTTCATGATAACTTCACAGGCACTTCTAGCTAACGCAGCCAGACAAACCCATTTTTGCCTCCGCTTCTTTTATGACATTTATGATTCCCCTCATCCCGCCACTTTCCACCGCGTGCCTGATGAGCCCAGTGGCAAAGAAGCTCACGGCCCCGTAGAACCATCCACCCCACATTCTCCAGGGCGCGAAACGACACCACGATCTGAGCCCTCGATCCACATCACCGTCCACTCTGAACTGCAGCCCGGATCCACCGGCATCGTACACATTGGGACGATGGCAGTGGATCAATCAGGCCCCACTGCTAAAGTTGCTGTCAAGCTCGCGTTCTCGAGGGACGAAAAGTCGCGACTGATGAAAGAACATCAAGTCTATTCTCACTTGCACTCCAAAGGTGTTCAGGGGATTCCGCGTGATATCGGCTTATTTGTCGATGAGGAGCCATTGCTTGGTGCCGAAGGACCTTATGCACTGGTTATGTCTTTTGCCGGCGTCTCGCTCTTTGGCCGTTCTACGCACGCATCGGATTTTGTCAAGCAAGTAATCAGCCCCGTTTATATCTATCGATTCTAATGGCATTTTCAGAGACTCGTTGCTTGCGACGCTGAGATCAGTCCACAGCGCGGACATCCTTCACGGTGATATCCGACTTACGAACCTTTGTGTCACTGCCTCTGGAGAGGCTTTTGTTGTGGACTTTAGCCATGCGACCGGAAATCGTTCTCGAAAGGAGAAAGCTCAAGAGATCAAGGACCTCGCTTATGTTCTCGGGGTGGACCCGCACTCGAAGCTGCTACAAAAGATGTAGAGAGAAGCCCGTTGTACTCAGGCGTAGTGCGCGCATCAAGGAGTTGGAGCGAAAGTTGAAAGTCGAGCCCAAAAATGAGTAGGTAAACCAGGGAAAAAATCCACCCGGCGCGGACTGGTCGGACCGCTTCTTACACATACACGTGATCATTCTTTTCAAGTTCACATTTCGTTCCTTTTTGGATGCGCAAGTGCTCCTTTCATTTTGGTAGGACTTACGACAATCCCAGAACTTGAAGAGAAGATATAAAAACTCAGCTTCATGCTGAGTCTTACTACTCGGTTCCTTGTTTTTGCATGCCGGTCTTGTAGCATTCGGGGATGTGATGACCGCTCTGCACGCCTCCTTCGCATCATCGAAGTGAGTGATTGAGACGTTCATGCGCAGTCTTGCGTCTTGTTTTCCGGAACCTATCCCCTTTACCGATTTGGATGCATCCTCTCCGTGAAGAGCACACGCAATGATTTAGGGTAACCTTGGCGCTCATGCCCTTTTCAACCCTTGGATATCGGTTGGAGCGTATGTTCGCACTGCAACAAAACAAACCGGAGTCGCATTGTTTGAGGGGCTTGAGTTATCCTTATCCCTGCCATGGCTTTCACATATACATCACGGGTATAGTATTCGCAAGTGGTATCAGAGTTCCATCGTAGGGGACCCAAAAGTCACAGCGCTTCCACTAGAAATAATAAGACGTCCATTGATCTAGGCCTGAACTATGGCACGGCAACTGCATGAACAGCCGGTTGAGCAATTGGAGCTCCGGCGCGACCTCCAACAAGATAGGTGGCTGACGTGGCGACATCCCAAGCAATTGAAGGAGAGGCCTATGAGAACATGTTTTGTTAGAAAGATAATGCAGGACGTGGAATGATATGACGCGCCTTTGACGGGAAGGCGGCATACAGAACATCTGGGCATTCCAAGGCGGGTACCACAGGCAGAACAAGTTGATTGGGTCCGAGAGGCTGTCGGTTGACCGCACTGAGTGCATAGGATGGATACACCTGTCCCACGATGACGACGACATGATAAATAGGTAAGTAACGGGATGGGGCAACGGGCATGCACACGACGCAAAAGGCGAAACGTACCAAGTTGACTGTGATCCGAATTGAAATATGAGTCGGACGGCAATCTCAGGAACGGGTCGACCGCTTTGAGCAGCTCGATGCGCTTGTGTAACAGCTTCCAGCGGAAGAGGACTTCGGCATATGCAAGGACATGCATTACTAGCTGCTCCGATGACACGAATGAATACAACAGCTCTGATTCTCTCTCACTGAGATCAATGAGTGTGAGGGGGAGAGACTTCTTTTTTGAATATGGAGACTAGAGTAATACCCACCGCTCATGTTGCAGTTCATGTTGCAAGTCCACTACTACGACTGACTTATGAACGATGGTATGTCTTGCTTTGGCGACCTGGGAGAAGGTCGGGCGGCGCCCCTGCGCGGCCGAAGGGGCTACTGATCCAAGACTACGAGTAGCGCCAACATCGGCCCGAGAAGTGGGGGAGAGGGGTTGGGGTGAATCGGATTTTGAGGGTCGTGGTCGTGGGGAGTCGATGTCACTAAATTTCCGGCTGCGATTCCCAGGTACTGGGATGCCCGCGAGGCCACCACCTTCATGAGTTGTGGGTTCTACGTGCCCACCGTCTCTTGTTGGGTCGAGGCTACTCCCAATTAGATGGCGAACGTTGTTCGTGTTGAAAAGACTGGACCACGATCCGCGGGAAGACATGGATGAAATCGATGTTGACGCGAAATTGGCAACTGGAGAGGATGCCGGGTACGCCCAGGTGGGTGATTGAACGCGGCCGTCTTTCCATGACGAACGAAATGATGGAAATCCATCATTCTGTGGTTGCCGGCCAGGCGGGGTACGATGTATCATGGCGTGGACGGGAGAATCCTCGCCTTACAAGAGATTAGAAGTCAATGATACGCAAAAAGTAAGACGCTTACGGGGCGGTTCAACAGGCCGATGCGCTTTCAAAACTAGTATGGCCACCATGGCCAGCATCTGTATGTTCTTCTCTTGTGCAAATTTATCATACCTTGTTCGGGAAGTTAGGATCTGTGCACCTTGAACCCATTCCTCACCGACATTTGTTTGATAAAGCTACATGCAAGAGGGTTTGCTACCCACGCCTTCGAAGAACAATCGCCGTACGAAGAGAGAAGCAACCCAAGACTCACGAAGAAATCCTCGTGATCTCGACGATTGCCCTTCCGGGCTATTTCGGCGTTTTTGTTGCATACCTCTGAGGGTGTGGAGGCGTCAAGAACATATTCCCCTGCCAGTTCCTGGCCTAAATCAGTGATAGAGGCCCCATCTCGCACAAAGACCGTCACTGCATGTGTGGGAAGTAGTGAATAATTGGCGGGTATGTCATCAAGTGGGCGCGACTGTTCCGATGGCCGCCTCTGCTTGAGACGTGAAAACAGCAACAAGTTCGTCATGATATGTAGAATGTTGTCGCCGTCTTCTTTGCGTTGTGCTTCTCCACTAGACTTGCGGGAGTCACGCGAAGCGAGCGCGAGCCGCCTCACCGCATCGGCGATGAGGGCAGGGGACTGGAACAACCTCGGGATGGAATCCGTTGGTTGAGAAGTTGAAGGGGAAGTGGTCAACTCATGAAGGGGATTGCGGACTATACGTGGTGGGGCACGGCTGAAGCAAACAAGCTGACCTGTTATAGAACTATGAAGCGATTCCCTAGAGTGGCAGGACGAGACATACCGTTCGGGCCAAAAACGCCTTGGGAAGTCACCGGCTCAGCTAGGTTCTTATCGCTGTGCAAAGGCGTAACGATGGGTTCACGTTTCGAACGCACAATAGATGTCATCTCCTCATCCGAAGAGCTATCATAGACGACGTATGCAGTTCGACGTTGCTTCTCGTCCTCATTACCATAAAGGAGAAAACGGAGGCATGCCTCTAAGCATGGTCGGCGAGTCTCTCTCAACATGCGTAGACGCCTCAGCATGAATGCACGGTTGCGAATTGAAATGAGTGGAGATCGCTCTAGGTCAACCATCGGCGTCCCACCAGGGTTTAACTCGTGCGGATAGCTTTTAGGGAACGTGAATGAAACCCGAACGAAAACCGAGGATGATTCTCCCCATGGCCCATTAAGTCCGAGAGTGCAGGTCCGCCTCTTCACTAAATCGTGCTAGAATCCGCTTAGTAGTGGGTTCATTTGACACTGTTCGACTTACCTTTTCTAGCTTGATCCTCGAAGATTCCTGTTGCAACCTGGTCACAACGGACGTAATTCTACTCGAGTGTAAACACGACATTAACAAACCAAGCGTGCTGATGACTTACTCATCTTGCAAACTCTGCCCCTCACTTTCACCATCCCAATGCCCTCGACTGTCGCTGTTCCTATGTAATACCGCAGACATGTTAGCGGAGTTTGCGTCTCGGGATGGTGGCCTGCTACGACTGCCTATACGGCTGGCGTTCCCACTCTCTGCACCACTACCGGCTCCTGGAGACCCTTCACGGGCCCGCTCGCCAACTCTGAAGCTAGAAAGCCAGGCGAGAGCATCCATGCGTGCAGAGCGGTTCCCGGCCCGTGTCATCGTCCCGCCCTGCCGGGGTGGAACTGAGATTGAAGTTACCGTTGGCGTCTGCTCCGGCTCTGATTCGGGTAATTGTTGGACGAGAGGTGTATCCCGTGTTTCGCGCAAAGGAAGGAGGACAGGGTTCGGGAGGCGGTTGCCGAACTGCGTAGCACGGACCTCAGCTAGAATTCCACGTTGCCCGACGGGGGCTGAAAGAGCCGGTCTAGCATGGCTTGCTTCGGGTGGTGTACGAAATGAAAAAGAATTGTCACCATAACCCTGTGCTCGAGGTGGAGGGTCACCATCTGCGGGTTGACCTGCGCTCTTAAGGGGAGACACATGAGTTAAATAACTGGGTTCCTTGAGATGGAACGAAACAAACCTGCAGGACATCCTTGTCGATTGGCCAAAACCGTAGCGTCTTATCTTTTGACCATGTGATGAGTTGGAAGTCACCCCAATCTACGGCGCATTGAAGGAGGTCTCAAATCCGGAGTTATGGTGCTCACCGCGACCACCTCTTCTCCACACAAATTCTTTCACAACATCAGCATGGCCTTCAAATGCCTCGATTGGAATGGAGGCGCGAGGGATTTCTGTACTATGCGCCCACATCTCCAGAGCATCGCCACCACGCTGAGGCAGACTGAGTAGGCCGTGACCAAAAGGAAGATCACGTGCCCGCCAGACTGGGTAGGAGGTATTGATAATGGTGTACGGTTCATAGATTGAGCATTGGGGGGGTATGGTAGCATTGCCTCGGCAGTGATGAAGTCCGTCCTGTCCTGTTGGCGATGAGTCGATATCCCATAATTTGATAGTCTTGTCTAGTGAGCAAGTCACCAGCTCTCGAGAGTTGTTGTGAGCCCAATCAATGCCATAGATTTTCGCTGAATGCGCCTTGATACTTTTTATCGGAATAGACCCTTTCTGTGGAACTTAAGGAAACATACATAGACGAGAAAATGATCCCCTTACTCGTCTATCCCAAATAAGTACTTGATTCAAGTGGGATGAGGCAAGTACGTTGCCGTCCTGACGATTCCACTTGACCTGTGTACCGCCAGCTGATTGCATGGATGAGACAGGACATCATCGAGGCTGAGCAAGAGCAAGGACACATACCATTAAAAGCGCAAAGGCCTGGCGAAAAACGCCGTCAGACAGAAATAAGACGTGACAGTTGAGATGGACTGACCCATGATTGGCTTTTTGGGCGTTCGCAAGTCCCAAGCCCACAGCCAGGCGTCGATGCCAGTACTAACAACAACGTCCGGATCCTGGGTGTGCCAGTTGATGTCCGTTATCGCCCGGTAATGTGAGTGCAGCGCATGTTGTATGGCTGACTTTCCCGAAAGACAAAGGTTCCAGATAAGTCTTGTATATGCAACATAAGCTAAGATCTGGACGAAGACTGACGCACTTACAGCTTCTCGCTTGAGGTCGAGATTATGTACTCTGCACGAGCGGGATGCGGATTCCATTGTACATCAGCAACATTCCATGTTCCCCCCTGAGGAAGGAAGCGGGGAACGTCGGAGGGCGCATTGAGATCTATAATGAAAAGGCCATTGCGCCTTTACATACGCGAAAAGTCAGTACATAACGAATTCTGTTCAAGGAATGAACGCACGCAGCAAGGACTAGATCGCGATATGAGGGGCTTATGCTCATCTATTTTGAGCGAGAAAATGAGTGAACAGGACGCATATATGAGGTATAATAGCGTACGTTGCCAACCGCGTCGCCCACAAGGTCCTTCATATCTATTATCAAGCTCTTCTTGATACCATCTTCAGAAGACGATAATGCTTCGATGATATCTGAGGGCGCAACCCCGCCAGTAGCGGGGTGTGTGCCAAGGGAGACGAGAGAGACACGGGATGTGGGGCCGTTGTGGTTTGAAAGTTGGTCTGTGAGTGCAGACATTGTACTAGTTTTGCAGAACTAGCATTGAGTGGGCGTATCTGTACATTGTAGGTGACAAGATATACTCAGGAATTTAAGGTTGAAAAGTGACGGAGTTCATCCCTTAGTCGTAGGCAGCCGTCGAGTACAGTAAGAGGCGGAGCGCGTGAGCAAAGCACCGACGATGGTTGGCTCAAAGCGTCCTGCATCTCTGCGCTCAGATACTTCCCTTGCTAAAAGGCCACGCTTCAACAACAAGGTCGCTCCTCGCAGAAAAACTCAGTTTGCAGAGAAAACAGGCCATCTCGCTGGCAGCGATTCCGACAATTCTACATCTGTGGTTGAGGAAAATAATGACGAGCAGTCACCAGCAAATGGTCAAGGACGCTCCCTTGGACCTCCTGGTAATGACATTCCCTCTACTATGATTTGACGCCTTACGTGCCCATTGGTTGCTAGTAACAAAAAATCCTCATGCAGCCCAGCGGCAAATTACCCATCAACGTCGTGCAGCGAAACCACATTCCGCTCTTTTGGCCAATGCAAAAAATGCCTGGTCTCGTGCACGGCAGAAGGCAATATCCAAGGAAGAGCGTGTCTCACATATAAATTCTTTGATGGAAATTGTCCGCGGCAAGATTCAAGATATCGTTTTTAAGCACGACGCAAGTCGAATTGTGCAAACATTAGTAAAACGGGGAAACCAGCGGCAGCGGGACGAAGTTGCCACGGAGCTTCAGGGGCGTTTCAAAGAGCTTGTAGAGAACAAATATTCAAAGGTGCGATGTGTTGATAGTCTATTGAGGTCGACGCTAAATGTGCACTAGTTTCTCGTGACGAAGCTTGCGCATTTTTGTCCTTCTCGACGTCTGTCAATGATCATGGAGTTCCGTTCGCACGTCGTTCGTTTGCTCTTGCATAGGGGAGCATCACAGATAATTGCTGATATCTTCGAACTACACACGAATGCAACGGAACGGGTGGTTTTACTTCGTGATTTTTACGGGCGCGAGGCTGCATTACTCCCGTTGCCCCACAAGGGTGAAGAAGCCACAAAGGATGGGCGTAGCAGCCTTTCTGTGGTACTGCAAAATGCGAGTGCGGAACAAAGGAGGCGCATTCTTGCTTCGCTTAGTGAAAATCTTAACTTAATGTTGGTTTGACCTCTCTTCTGCATGTCTGTCCTTTACCCTGGATTGCAGGTTCAACAACTCCGACAAGGGTTCTGTCCGACACGCAATTGTCCACAGGGCTCTTTGGGAGTACTTGTCGGAAATTGCGAATTCTGACGATAGCGAGCGCGAGAAGTTGTTTTACGAGATATTTGAGAGGTTATATATTCCACTCCTTCGTATGCCCCAATCGCTCACTGGCACGCAGTTGCAAAGACTTGCTTGCAGAGATGGTGCATACTAAAGACGGAAGTAGGGTTGTACGCGAGTTCTTGGCACGGGGCACTGCAAAGGTTCCTTGTGTTCTCTACGCTGTACTGGTGTAAGCTGATAGTCCACAAAGGATCGTAAGCATATTGTAAAAGTTCTCAAGCCCTATATCGCGACGATGGCCAAGGATGACGAGGCTCAATATGTCCTCTTCACGGCTTTGGATGTTGTTGAGTATGTTGACTTAAGTCGAGTAGTCATTACCATGTCTGATGACTGATTGATTTTCTCCAGTGATACCAAGTTGATCGCAAAGTCTATCCTGCCATCCATTACTCAGAATGCGAAGTCACTACAAGCGAATGCCGCAGGGCGGCGAACTCTCCTGTACCCTCTAGTCCCACGAGATCGCCGTTACTATACACCATCAATAATTGCCAGGATCGCTGAGACTGACAGCCTTCGCGCACTTACGAGCAAGAAGTCGTCAGATGTCCGCGCCGCCGAGATTTGCTCTGCGGCAAGTTCAGAACTTCTCTCTTGGGTCGTACGCGATGGGGCTGAAGTCAGTCGCGAAACGGGAGGGTCACTCGTAATAACGGAGATCATGCTCGAGGCCCATGGTGGTAAGTCCTCACCTTCGACCTCTATCAACTCGGTCCCTCAGTCTGTCATTCAGACAAAGAGGCCGCAATTGGGGCACTTTTGGTTCCCCTTGGGACCGCGTATTCTTCCGGCGATGATACCCATCCCATTGCTTTACCCCACACGTCGCGGTTATACAAGGTACTCCTTCAAGGAGGTCACTTTTCACATGCCACAAACGCAGTTGTGACACGGCCGAATTTCAATTCATCTGGTTTTGCCACTGCGTTCCTTCGCCACGTTCAACCAGTGGACATTGCCGCCATGGCCCATAGTGGAGGCGGCTTTGTAGTGGCCGCGCTGTTGGAGCGTGTTGCTGTCGATGGAACAGCTGAAGAATGTAGCAGGCTGCACGAGTGCATTTCTGGGTTGAAAGATGACAAAGATCAATCAATAAGGGGATGGGCTGCTCTGTTGGAAGGAATGCGCTTATTAGGGTCCAAGGTGTCGGGCGCTACATAAATACGTACAAAACGATAAACACCCATTGTTGTGCCTCACTGGCGCCTTTTGAGCCACTCGTCCTTTGTTCGTTTGGTGATAGGATGGCTGACCTATTTCGCCGCGCGCGACGCTCCTCCTCTGTGAACCACCAACTTCTGCCTGCAGCCGACTCGCATGGAACGACCATCGCCTCAGTCATGTCCATTTCTACCCTTTTTGCATGGACGTTCGGTAGCGGCGCTGTAGTATGTGGCAGATTAATGATCACTCGTCTTTATCTCCTAATACCGTCTCGGCCATAGTTTTGGAGGATATGGCCGGCTGTGTTGATGCACACGCTCTTTGCCACTGGTACGTATATGAATCATCTCGGCTCTTCCCGAATGTAATGATAATAACCGACCCGGAACTAGTGATCACTATAGTCTCCCTGCGCACCAACCTAGATCTTGCTATCCCTAATGTCATGCTAACAGTGCTCGGTGCGTCCACTCCTCTTTTCCTATGTGCCAGGAACCGTGCCAAACCCCCTCCATAGGTGTTGTCATCGGTTTTGTAATCTCGTATCGTGTTATTTGTGCGTATGATCAGTACTTGATGGGCAGAACGGCGTGGTCCAACGTAGCCAAGAATACCATAACATTATCGCGGCTTATCTGGTTCCATGTTCCGCTTCGCCTGAGCCCGAAAACTCAACAAGAGAAAGAGCTTGCCAAACCAGTCGCGCCTTTGCGTGACAAAGAAGAGGTGGAGACGGTTATGGGTGAGAAGTGGATAGCACTGGAAATGCTTGAAGGGTAATGTATCCCCATGCGAGGTATATGCGTATCACTACTGACGTTCGTGCAGTTTTTCTTTCTCATTGAAACATTATCTTCGGGGTACGAATGAAGCCTAATACTCTGTGCTCCTGCCCACTCACGGTGTCCTCCCGGCAGACGAACTGGGCATCTTTTACGAAGATCTGTATCATCTGGTCAAGCCGCTTCACGAGGTGAATCACCTACTCCACCCTTCAATTTTGTTCCTAACCAGAGACCAGCATCATGCGCACGGCATTGCCAGTCAATCGCCGACTGCAGTTGGTGGACCATGGCATCACCGGGGCAAGTCTGGGCCCAGCCCACTCATCCCTCCGGTGACCCTGTATAATTCAATGTCTATTGCGCGCTCTGCCTCAGGCACTAGCTCGTCTCATTCCGTTCCACCTCCGCTTCTTCCTGCCAGTAGCCACCACTCGCCCTCGCTTCTTGACCGGGTTTCAGCGGACCTTATCCCATTTTCGGCGTACCTGCGCGGAATTTTCAAGTTTTATAGATTCAGTAGGAAATCAGACGAGCAACCTGTTCGTACCGTCCATACTACGGATTGCAGAACTCCTGCGCTGATTCGCATCGACGGAAGGGGGTTGGTATAGATAGCCATGGAGGCGTTCAGAGACGCTGGGCTACCGGAGTCCCGGTAGTTGGTCGAAAACCTCGCAGGTGTATCGTGAGAGGCGATGAGAATCTTCCTGTAGAGATATTGCGCCTACTGAGCGATTGGTTTGCCATGCTCGAGGAGCGCATGACGGTCCCTGGGACAAGCCTTGGCGCGATGATTGAAGCCATTTCGGCGTTGGAGGATGCTGCATTTGGTGTGTCCGATCTGTACATTTATATCCGTCCAGCATGGCTCATGAGTTGCAGTGGCGGAGAAAACACTGACAACGCCGCTTCCTTTGTACGTTGGTTCGTCCCATTTACATCGAGTTCTTCGCCTGACGGCTACCTAGCGTCTACGCCGTGCATATTAGGTATGTACTAACTTGAACATGGTGTTGCTTGTCACGCTCATCCGATACCTTCTCTAAGACAGTAAGCAGTCATATCATGACTTGATGGACGCCCGCGGACCTGAGTTCTCTGCCCAGGACCGTCTGGATATATCTTTTCTTCCTGCCTTTTCAACTCATCGAACAATTTTCTTGGTACACGATTCCAGGTGTTGCTTTAGCCTCATTTATCTACCTTGGCTTTCTCTCTGCGGGCGACGAGATTGGACAACCGTTCGGTATGACTTCCACGTTCTAGCAACGTAAGGTGCGCTTACAAACACCTGGGTAGGATATGATGAGGTGCGTGAGATGTGCATGGCCCATTCACCTACGATTAATGGGTAGAGTAGAACGACTTGGACATGGACTTGATCTGCCGAGAAATGATACGCGCTGATCTCGCTCGGCTCAAGAAGACGCCTGGAGTAAACGTGTTCCTAGGCCCGCATGAGGCTACGCCTCATGACGCGCCTGCTCAGGCTGATGCGGATCTGCTTGAGATGTAGACGGAGTATGACATTGGATTTTCTCTCCGTGTATCAGCGACCAGTTACAGTACCCTCTATCCGGGGCTTTCCCTATGGGAATGTGTGATGTATATATCCAATCCGAGTCGGACTCAGTAGGGCCCATAATGGTTCGCGTTTCCAATTCTAGCTTTCATGACCACGGTAACTGTCAGCCAAAATATGTATCCTACTAGGATGTACTTTCCTGTAACAGGGTACGAGCAAAGTCGTTCCAAAGCGGCATCCAGCTCAGGCCACTTACTCTGTTCCTTCGGATTCGCCACCTGAAAAAGGGCACAATCCCAGTCCAGTCGTCATTTTCTCCTCATCATTCCGGAAGTCTGTTCGGTGCTACTTGCGATGCCGCTTTTGAGCTTTGCACTACAACCTGGCAGCTTTGTCATTGAGAGAATCGATCGTGGCATGAGGTATTTGGGGCAGGGTCGATTTAGTTATGAAAACTGTGCTGTCCCGTGTGAGTTAGACAGATGATGAGCGCCAGGGAAAGAGTGTAGGTAGAAACTGCCTGTTTTGACTTGACCACCTGATTACTGTAGTTCTCAGGCCGCTCATGCTCCACACTAGAGCCCGCGTTGTTCCATCATGACCACGCCAGATTCCGATGGGTCTCTGTTCTCTGCCGAATCGTACTTTGGGACGCAGCCTCCCCCACCGACCCTTGACGACGACATAGCTAGCGTGAGATCCTTCGTACACCGACAACGGGATCTGGGAAGGAAGGTCGCGCTCGTGACCGTAAGCGCCGCCTCCTCCGTCCTCTCTCTACCGGCTCAAATGTCTCTTTCTCAAGAGTGGCGGGACAACTGTCCCATTGGAGCTCAACGTGTGAGCATTGTTTTATCGCCCCTGCCAACTGTGTTTTACTAAAGCTCATTCATTCCCTTCTGCGACGTCCAGGGTGCGCTTTCTGGATAACTTTAGCGCTGGTGGGTCACTCCCCAGGGCGTCGATAGTTTCTTCCAGATTCCTGAACGGGTTGTCGTGTCGTCGTCCGGCCAGGTACTCGCGGTGCAACATCCGCCGAGTACTTCCTTAAGGCCGGTTACGCCGTCATCTTCATGCACAGACAGTTTAGCCTTCAGCCTTTCAGCCGCCACTACTCTCATTCCACAAATCCGTTCCTCGACTTCCTAGAGATCGAAACCAACCCAGATGAGTTTCCCAAGCCCCCCAAGATCACCGCGACGCCCTCGAAGTACGACTATCTACTTGAAGTGTTGACCGCATACAAATCGGTTCAGCAAGCTGGCGTGCTTCATACTCTCACATTCGTGACCGTCAATGACTATCTTTGGCTGCTGCGTGCAGTTAGCCAGGAGCTGTCGGTTCTCGGCCGAAACGTCTTATATTACCTTGCCGCTGCGGTTAGTGACTTTTTCTTGCCTCGGCAGAAGATGGTGCGTCCTTACTCCCTCACTGTCGAGAATCTGTAAAGTGAACTGGTATACAGTCAGAACACAAGATTCAATCTGGGAAAGGAAGTTTGTTGATTGAGATGGATCAAGTGCCCAAGATATTAAAGCCGCTGGTAGACGAATGGACCCCCGATGGGTTCATAGTTTCATTCAAGGTTCGTTCAATTGATATATCCGCGTATCGCGGTTGATTGATGGAATCCACATTTTATTTATTAGCTAGAGACTGATCCTGCTCTCCTCGTTCCGAAAGCCCGCGCCGCATTGGAACGTTATGGGCATCACCTCGTTATCGGAAATGACCTCCATCGACGTAAATATGAGGTGGTGTTTGTTTCGCGTAGCCATCACGGTTCTGCCACGAACGACGCAACCATCAAGTGGTTGCATATTTCTCCCGATGCGGTCGACGCGCGTGGTCATGCGAAAGAAATAGAAGAGGATGTTGTTGCAGAACTGACCAGAAGGCACCAAGCCTGGATTGATGGCCCGCAGCCGCGGCCGCCTGGGTAAACGTTGTCACTGTGAAGTCGTGTGAGGGGAGAAGCCAATAGAGGATCATCTTTCGGGAGTGTACAATTGAATAACCAATAACATTAGGTTTCCCAACCTCCGCGACGTGGCTCTCCCATCTGGATTCACGTATGTACACTCTTTGATGTTGACACATCGCTATACAGTACCTTCGTTGTGTGTGATAGGATGATATTCCGCGGACAAAGTGACAATTTGTGGAATCCACAAATACGGTCACGTGATATGAATTGATTTGCGACCCTTTGCCGGTCAACGCGCGCACTTCATTCATTATCACATTCCCCTAGTGGGGACGCTCGATGCTTTCTTTGCTCCTCCCAACCCTAGACTAATCCTGATGGGTATCCAGGGTCTTCTTCCTTTTCTCAAGTCCATTCAGAATCAGCGACATTTATCTGAGCTTTCCGGCCAAACACTGGCAGTCGACGGCTATTGCTGGCTTCATCGTGGGACGTACACATGCTCCACAGAGCTGGCGACCGGGAAGAAAACGAGCAAGTGAGATATTCACGCGCTTTCTTAATCCTTTGTCATCAGAAGCTGATCGTTATGGCAAAGGTATGTCCACTATGTTATGCAGAGGGTCCGTCTCTTGAGACACTATGGCATCCACCCCTACATAGTCTTTGATGGAGGGCACCTCCCGGCTAAACGTGGAACAGAGGAGGAACGAAGACGTAGACGAATGGAGAATTTAGCGTGCGCGAGTGCGTTGGCAGCGAAAGGGAGGCATTCACAGGCGAGGGAATACTACAGTAAATGCGTCGATGTCACAGCGGAGATGGCGTTTCAACTCATTAAGGTGTGTCACAGTCGGGTTGTTTGTTGAAAGGAGACCTGACGAGCTTTGCAGGCGTTGCGTGCCGAGGATGTCCCCTACGTTGTTGCTCCCTACGAGGCTGACGCACAACTCGCGTACCTCGAGCGCATTGGAATCGTCGACGGAATCATCACGGAGGACTCTGACCTCCTCGTGTTTGGTTGCAAGAATGTATACTTCAAGCTCAATGACGTCGAGGGAACAGTGACCGCTATCTCACGGAATGACTTTGGAAAGGTGACAGAGTGCTCTCTGAATGGTTGGACAGATGCGCAATTCCGCGCGATGGCGATTCTCAGCGGATGCGATTACCTACCAAGTATTCCTGGCGTCGGACTGAAGACCGCATGGATGCTCCTACGCAAATACCGGACGCCGGAAAACGTCATCCGTGCATTGCGACTAGAGGGGAAGAAAAAAGTCCCGCAGGGATACCTAGAGGATTTTATGGTCACAGAGAAAGTCTTTCTGTACCAAAGGGTGTATGACCCGCTGGAAGAGAAGTTGGTAAACCTTACCCAAGTTCCGCCCGGTGAAGCCCTGAGCCAGGCCCACGAAGCGTTTATTGGAGAGTAAGTTGATACGAAATTTATCCGATTTGCCAAACTTACGGTAATGCTGCAAATAGGGAGATAGCGCCGTCTATGGCCAAGGGAATCGCCACAGGTTTCGCGAACCCAAGTACACACTTGCCCATAGAGGATATCAACCCGTCCTTCGCCCCACGCGCTATCAAACCATTACCGTTTAAATCACATGATCTAAATTCGTCGGAATCAAAAGGGAAGAAGGCGGAGAAGCCTAACGGCGCGAGCATCCTTGGTTTTTTTAGTATGTGAGCCCCGGCACGATCCAGTGCAGTCAAGTCTAATTGACTGCCCGCAGCTCCTAAAGCCAAAGATGCCTCACCAAAGACCCCAAAGAACGCCGTCCCTCAAGTTGTCGCCGGCCGAGCTAGTGGAAAGCGCCGACTTATGGGACTCATGCATGATGACTTGGCCATCAAACGGAAGAAATTACTCGAAAATGATCAAAGAGAGAACATCGCGAGCCCTGTTCAAAGTCGCTTTTTTGGGAACAATGGAACACTTGGTCCGTCGCGCCTTGGATCAACACCAAAAGACGACGGAGTACTGGTCACTCAGGAGGTCGTCTTGGTTGCGGATTCTGATGACGCCGAGGAAGTGGAAGATGCTGATGCAACTGATGAAGAACCTGACCAAGTCGCGCAGGAGGACGGATATTTGTCACCAGCCTCATCACTCAAACGGCTTAGCACGCCTGACGTATCTTCTCCGCCGCGACCCTTAGAAGCATCTCGGGTTTTCTGCCGTGACAGCTCAACACGAGACTTCGCCGTCGACATCCTATCGAGTCCGGAGAGTCGGAAACCAGTAGTACCCCTAAGAAGCGAATCGCTCTCGCGTCGAGATGGCAAAACGGTTGGGTGTATCCTTGTTCCCGACACACCCCGAAAATCTGGACCGGTAAACTCAGCGGATGGTACAGACGCGGAGTTGCTCTGTGGTCCTGACCTGTTTGACGATGCGGATTCGATGGAGATTGCCGATTTCTCGATGCCACCTTGCTCCTTCGGAGGCTCTACGCAGTCTTCCTCAGGTCTCGATACGCCTATAAGCCAGGAAGCAACGGGTGTGGCGACGTGCGACGAAGACTTTGATTTTGAGGACGGCATTAAATTCATCAAGATACAGCGGGCGAAACAAGACGCTGTTGCGCAAGGCTGGTGGTCGAAATGGGCTCGTGAGGGAGCTGGCAACCGCGACGCTACCAAAGATCAGAGTCGCCATCGGGTATGTCTCGTCGCCACGCATGCTCATGCTCCTGTCATTGAGACTCACTTTACCTATTTGCAGAAATGTACGCCTTTGCGACGCCGAGAAACGACGGTTACCTCCGACGGCCTTCATGGGGCGTTAAGGTTCTGGCCGAATGGGAATACCGACGGTGACAAGAAGGCACCAACAAATCGTACGGCTACCCGCCAACATGGCTCGGGGAGGAGAAGTCTCATTTTTTCCGAATCGGCGCATAGTGTCGAGATCATACGACGCCGTAGAAGCACCGGTATGGCCGAGTCGGGCATGAGTGTGGTCGGGTAGTGGAGCGATGCATTGGTTGGTTTGATGCGAGGGAAGGTTACTGCTCTACATTGCAGTACGTACCGTATGCTAGTAATTGGTTCCACGGACGAAAGGCTGATTGATGAACATGCAGTGGTGTATTTATACTTTATTCATAATTCTAACTAGATGATGAATATTCCCCCCCTTCTCGCCCGAGGACTACACCAGAGCGAAAGGGTAAGTGAGCCGGGGGGATGGCGGAAGATGAGGAAAGAAAGGAAAGGAAGGGATAAGGATATAGAGATGAGTGGAGATTTCCGATTCTGACAGCGATTCGCATCGTATGGAGTACGTGACTTTAACCTGATCTAGCTTGGTCCGGTTCGATCTAGTAATGGTCATGCCTCGGCCACACGTCGCGTGCCCAAAGAGCTTCCGCTTCCTCTTCTTCCTGCGTTTCTGGATATTCTTGTCCCACCTGACCACTCTTCCTCTTACTTACTTCAACCGATCATGTTCTCCTCTTTCTTTCCCCGGTCTCCCTATCCTCTTCCTCATCTCCCTCCCTTGTCCTCTCCTCCATGCTCAATTCAGATTGTGCCTCTCCCTACCTGCTTCCCACCACCCATCGCGCCACTCAGCTCCAGCTACAACAACACCCTTCAACTCGCTGCCATACAATCCAACATCTTGTTCAAGTCCCTCGCAAACCTCCCTTTGCCTTCCATTCGTCATCCCTAGATCTCACTGCTCAGATTATGGATCCTTCGCATCCATTCCACCTCAACCTTGATGATAGTAGTTTATGTACCACCCCCTCTCGCGCCACCTCTTCCTGTCAGTCACTGCCTGCCGAGGTTAGTTTTCATCCTTATCCTCCCATGGGAGACAAGAGCGATCGTTGTTCTGGGACGCCTCATCAAAATCCGATGAACCCTTGGCCACTCCCTACGGGTACTGGGCGACCTCCTGCCATAATGACTAGCCGACAGTGGCAAGGGGCTACGGGGCTCACTCCCGAAGTCTTTCTTCCCGGCGGCGATACCCAGCCCTACAATGGCTATCTATTGGAACCCACGGACAGTAATTCGCGTTTCTCTCCAAATAGCGAGGCGTTCAACCCCGCTGCACCTCCTGCTGTGGCTACTCCAATAATAGCGGCCGATGCCGCACGGCCGCACGATCAACCTCAAGATCTGGCTGTGTACCTTTCTGGCTCAGAGTCCGATTCGGGACAGGAGCCAGAAGATGAGCGCAATATAGTCCGGGACGCCCGCCAAGATCAATGGATGTCCATCTCTGCGGCTTCTCCCCGGGCCAAGTCGCCGGCCACGGCCTCGTCTCGTCGATCTGCTTCCTTCCTAGCTACAGAGGTGCCCACTACTCACCTCTGCTCACCCACCGCCTTGTCTTACTTGTTCCTCCATAGGAGACAAAATTGGGTTCCAGTCTTCTTCCAAAAGACATAGAGTGCTCTGCCCGAACGACACGCCGCGCCCGGTCCTCATCTAGGAAACCAAAAATGCATCAATGCCAGACTTGCAAAAAATGGTTTCCGCGGCCTAGTGGCCTTGCCACCCACATGAATGTCCATTCAGGAGCGAAGCGTGAGTGAATAACCCCGTTCTCCCATCTTTCTGGGGCTTCCGCCGATGTCTTATCCGCAATAGCATTCACATGTCCCGTGTCAAGTTGCAACAAGAAATTTGCCGTTCGGTCGAATGCAAAACGTCACCTCCGCACGCATGGTATTATGCCTACACCTGACATGAGTTTTATATCTACCCCGGCCGAGGATAATGATGTTGCGGCGGTTCCTGACACCACCTGTTGGATACCTCAGACACTCAAGGAGAGGAATCTGAAACTCGAAAACGTTGATACCTGTCCTTCATTAATTTCTGAACTGCCGCTTGTACGTCCGACTACGTACATGTGGGCTAGCGAGATGGTGTACGAGGAAAGGGATTCATTTGCCGAGGTATCGATCGCGCCATACCATCCTGCCTACGTACGTCGTGGTTCTTTCTCCTCGAGTCCTGAGCTTGTGACTGAAACGGCACCTCTTTCGTAGTGGAGATGCCTACCTGGGCCGGCTCCAAAAACTGCCATGTGCGTCAGCCCGACATGATATGCTTCCTATAAAGATATCCGTATACCACGAAACGCCTCTATCGTACTTTTTTCTTGATTCCTTCATTCAGGGCCTTTATTAATCCGGTTCTTAATCGCTCGTTCTTGGTCCAACGGCGCATCGTATATAGGTAGTACGGGATGCTGCGGCTTCCCTCTTGCACGTAAGCTATGCGTAATTATACAGCGACAATCTACAAATGTGTAAACAGAAAGGCGATGTTGGTGTGTGCAAGTCGATGCCACATTGTGGGTCAGAGACCACATGCAGACCAGCGGGTCCGCATGCAATTGGGGAACACGAGGTATTCCATGTAAGGCACAGATGATTACCAATATACGTAGGTCTATCCTCCTGTGGGGCTGCTGTGGTCGTAAAGCACACGATTGACCAAACCAATTGGTAGATCATATGCCTCCGGTATTGCATTCGGTCGGGCGTATGCAAGGTAGGGATTTGGACCACTGGCGTCCGGGTACTGCCCTCTTGAATCTGTAACGTGGAAACCTTAGCAGGTATCGGAGCAAAAAGGAAACCAACCGACCTGTGAAAGTACTAATATCAGAAAAAGCCGGCGTACCTCTAATGGTCATCGAGAAATATGTAAAGTAGGTGAGCAGGACGACTACGATCGACCATGCAGGGACGAGCAATGCCCATTCTCTATCGATGGAAAATTAGAACTGAGGCTAGGGTGTCCAGCTGGCATCATGCTCCCCAGGAGAAGAAGGGTAAAGCGAGAGAAAGAGAGAGCGCGTGCGTACCGATTAGGATACCAGCTGACCCCGAGCCACACGATCCACTCGTCGGGAAGGATCGCCCAGAGAAAGTAAAGAACGAAAAGGAGGTAGGTGACTGCCCAGGCGACGAAGCCGTAGAATTCGGGCGCTCGACTGCGCGACTCGGCTGGAAGTGGTGGCGGGAAGGGAGCCAAGGGAGATGTGGGAGAGGTTGGAGATGTGGATGACTCGCCTTCGCTCGGGCGACGGCGACGGCGATGAGACGTCTGCTGCTGCTTCTTCTTCTTCTTGTCAGTGACTATCATGATGATGGTGGTGGTGATTTCATTAGACTGCTACAGTAGGCTCCAGAGGTCTCCAAGAGTCACGGTCGCAACTGCCACATGTGGTCTTACCGCGGCTTATTGCGGCCGCGTAAATGACCGACGGCCCGGCGTGCCAGACTCTCTCCCGTGCTAGGCTCTGGTCTTAGAGCCTGTAAGGCTCGGAGCGACCTAAACTAATATTAAAAATCTATCTCAAAGAGATGAGTATTCTCCCGTCTTTCTAGATGAATGTATTGGCCATCGGGGACTCGCGAACGTGCCTCTGCCGCGGCCTCATACGTTGCGGGATCGTGCTCCACTGCAACCGCAACCCGTTCCACTTATATTAAAACACGGAACATACATCAAGAGGATAACAAAATGTGCGTTTCTTCTGTTCGCAGAAACTCAACGGCAAGTCCGGATTTGCTGTCAACGGGGACGGCTGGCTTTACGCCCGGGAGCCATGTCCGCTCGAAGCCGATTTTCAAAACACTAACGGGCGTGGTGACGTCCGGAGCGTCTACGGTAGTATGACCGTTGACGGGCAGTCCATGTGCATTGCATTAAGCCTCGCGAGCACCCATCGTATTGCCGTCCTACGAGGTGTGTCAGAATAGCGTCTGGGACCATGCAACGGACTTGCCATTTCATACCACTCTTCGGGGGTAGTGCTCTCACCATCACAGCCGGGTGATGAAAGCAAGCGTAGAACCCTAATAAAATGTACAATTTGCTACGGATTCGCGATATGGAGTGAAAGGAAATTCAAACCCCGATGTCCTTGTTTCAGGAACAATTATCACACGATACGTCCGGTGTGGTGGGAGATATGTACTTCCTGAGGGCAAGCGTTAGTCGATTTTCACCATCCGTGTACGGGATACGGACTTGCCAAGTTGAGGAACAAGAACTGCTCTCGAGCCAGAGTCAAAGCTTGCCGGAGAGCCGTCCGGGTTGAGGAGCTTGGTGGCTAGTTGAGTAGTAATCACAATCTGTTCCCAAAATCGGATAAGTAGGTGACAGAGATGGCGAGCGTATAGATGTGGGATTACAGCAATATCAAGCGAGGAGCATAACCTGGCCAACACCTGTCTCACACGGGCCAGTAACGTTGTCCGCCTCGATTGCGTCAAACCTGGAGATGTTTGGAAAGGAAACCAAATCGAATTGAGGATTATTAGGCGGATCTGGGAGATGTTTTATCAGTCAGAACTCAGCAGATTGTCTGAAACCTATTCACTGATGGGTGCACTTCCAAGAACGAGGGAAGGTTGTGGAGAAATATCAGGAGATCTGGCAGCGTAAAGATGTTCAGGTAGTGTACATGGTCCAAGCTCGCATCGGCGAGATTTTTAGAGCCTAGCAGAAACTTTCGTGAGGCGGGGGCGTGGTGAATGGTGCTTATGCCTACGAAGTTCGGAGTGCAGTGAAGCAGGGCTAGCCATGTTTTGCATGTCTAGGATACATCAGGGGTACCGAATAGGCCATTAAGTTAGCATCTTACCAACAAAAAGTACCTGATCATTCGACAAAACTGCGTCGGACGCAAATTTGGTTGCCAGTGTCTCCTTTGCTGCACCTGGTGGACCGGAAAGCTCCAGGACATGACCACTTGGTAAGCCGCCTCCCAGTAGTTTATCCAGCGGTACGCATGATGAAGTGAATGTTTTGTTGATTGAAATTAGTTCGGCCGCAGACCGCCCAAGCCCAAGCCCAAGTGAGGGAAAGGATCCAATCATGATCGCGTGATCTCCAGGATCAAGTCACGGGTTTCGGACGCGAGTGGTTTTTAAGTTGAACGCGCGAGGGCGGGGCTCCCTCAATTCAACCCCTCACCTACCTAGCCCTCCTGGCCATCCCGCTGCTTTTTCTAATTGCACTTTTCTTATCGAACTCTTCTGTTATAAATAATGCCCGGCTCCGATACTTCCCTCTTCAAATATGCACGGGCGGCATCGACGGTGAGGGTGGATCAAGTTTCCAGAGGCGGTTTGTCTTTGTCTTCTTGTGATTGGGACACCATGATTTCTAAGCATTCTCACCGAGATAGGCGGTCGGGAGATAGTGGACCTCTTTAGCAACCACATTGGTACCTCTGTTGTCTATATTCCCTGCACCCAGAGCTCACCTCTTCCGACACAGGCCCGATAAGGAGCGCTGAATTTTCCGAAAACGGGCCTTCTATGGAAATCACATTCTTCAACCCAGATGATGCTATGTGCGTTCGTCATCTTTGTCCCGCCTTCCTTATCAACTGTCGTCCGCCCCAGAAAATCTCTTACCATGTCAGGATACATGGTCTCAGGACATCCTATGTAAGTTCTGCACCTTTTGACACCTTCAATCTTTAGCTCGTAGGAGAATGCGATGGCTGTTACTCACACCTCTTGTGTCGGATTGGATGCGCTCCTGGATGCGCCCCTCCCTTTACCAAGCGCTTTGTCTGACTGGTCCTAGAACTGTTTCCGCTAGACCACCTCCCAAGCTCCGTGCAGCTATTCTAGCCAGATCTCCGGATACTCGTCGTAACCTCTATGTACTGGGGCTACCATTTGATCTATCCTTGTGGGTGTTATACTTCGTCATCAGGAATCTTTTCGAACGACAGAGCAGGACCGAGCTATCGTCCATATTTTCTCATTTCGGTACTGTGACTCATTCTGTTATCCTCGCAACCGTCGACAATGCCTCCCGACGTCGGGGCTTTGTTGTGATGTCATCTCACGCTGAGGCAAAAACTGCGATGGATAATATCTCGCAGACCAACATTAGGTGTGTCACTGCGACAGCGTAATAATTTCATTCCTATATCATATTCTCTACAGAGGGTCCATTGTCGATGTATCCTGGGCTGTAGTACAGCGTTCTCAAGGTAGGTCCCATCTTCTAGACGCTCGTCCGCTTATTTATGGTACCAACTTGTAGGGTTCCTCGATGGAGGAGATAGAGCCACTACTCTAGAAGGCCAAGTCGACTCCGCCCCTCCTAGCTCAGATCGTGGTGCCCTTCCTGCGTTCAAACCCTTGAGTGCTTTCAGTGACAACTCTAAGACTGTCAATTCACTATCTGGTGCTCACTCTGGTCCTACGAGCATAATTGTCCACAATCTTCCAGCTCTTCTATTCGCTCAAGATTCTGACTTGGAGCCATTGTTCTGTCCATTTGGTGAGGTCAAAGGGATCCGAAAGCAAAACTCCTCCTTGTCCAGTCAATCTCGCGCTGGCACCATTTCCGTCCTCGTCACTTACTTATCTGTTACTGGTGCTAGAGAAGCGAAGATAGCTCTACACGGCCAGACTTACGGAGACATCCCTTTGATAGTGGAGTCTCTTCCGCTCTTCTACAATCACGAGACAAGCTTAAAACTAGGCCGAAACCATCTCTCTAGATCATCCTTGAATCCTTCCGCATCTCCTTTTGTCATTGGCACTGCCTCTGCCCCACCCACTTGTCCTATCTCTGAAAGCTTTCCCGACTATTTTTCCAAGCCGAAGTTGAACAGCTTGGCTCCGACATCACACGGACATAGATCACTTCCCGCCTCTAACCTTCCGTCGCGGTCTAACTCTGCTGCGTCATGGTCTATCTCTGTTGCACGTCAGAGCTTTTATGCATAGCAGGGCTTGTGTCACAACGGCGGACTCAACAAGCAGCTTTAAAATCCCTAGTGGCCTTGTAAACTCTCCTCATAAACTCTCCTCATCATGACACGCCGGCGATACCACCACCCAATCCATCCAATGAAGTTCTCGCTTTCCGGATTTCACTTCTCGAATCAAAGATATGCTGTTTTTCGTTCCTCATGCCTATGTTTAATTGCTCAATCCTATCAGATATCTGGTATGTGCGTTTACAATTGTCAAGTTCATGAATGATGAATAGCAGGCACTCAGGCACGGCCACGCACTGTGTAGTACTACTTCCCAAATTATGGCCCCATTAATGTCTTCTCTTCTGTGTCTATAGTCCTTTCATTAGCTTCTATTTGTTCGCCATACGCAATCAAATGTCCAAACTGTTGTGACGTTATTAAGGAAAATGGTTACCACGGTACCATACCCAGCAGATATCGCAAGCGGCGGCAACTCGGCCCGGAAGTGATGGACTCGACCAGTGACTCTGACAACCGCGACAATCGAAGACGGCGGCCACAAGTTGTGCGACCTCTCCCTCGTCCGTTGCTTTCAGGCAGTTCGCTGAATGAGAATACCACCCAAGGAGTATCTGCATCAAGCTATGATTCTGCTTCTCATCACCCTCGCTCTCGAACACCGTCGACTTCAACTGACAAGACTCCCTCAAGTGACTCAAGAAACGTGTTTCTGCCAGGAGAAGTCATAACAGAATCTCCCACTTCTAGTCCGGTTTTATCGGATGGACAAAGGTCGTTCTCCCCGGCCCCTTCTACTATCTCGAGGGCGCCTTTACCTCGATCACGCCCTGTCTTGAAGTCATCGTTACTCTCGAACGGGTCTTCTTCTGCTTCTGACCTATTAGAGACCGATGGGCCACCACAATCAAGACAACGCTGGGGTGAGCTCCGTCGTCATTTTCTGCATACACGTCCATCAGCCCAAGCGACGCATGTTAAACCTTCCACTACCTCACCCCCCACACCCTTCACCGACCTACCTCAACGCCCCTCAACGCCCAAGCAGTTTCGAATGCCTAAGTTCGGATTCAAGCAGGTCGTTGAGCAAGCGCAGGGATCAGTCGTAGACCAAAACAAGAGGTTTGCAGATGATATTCTCAGCGCATCCAGGGCAATGCGCGTCATTGAGCCGAAGGCACAAAGAAGAGAACGAGAAGGGACACTGGCAAACATGGCGACATCGTTCAACATGAGTTTTATGAGCTCGAGTGCAAGCCTTGGGATGGCAAGCATGGCAACCTCAAACTACCTGCCGCAGAGTCGCTCTAGGTTGCGAAGACCACCATCCTTGCAGTCCGAAGCCTCCCAATTGCCACTAACTGCCGCTGCTCCCCTCTACGCCGTCATTGCTTATCATGCTTCAAATCCTTCCAGCCAACTCCATGTTGCGAAATTTCTACCCCACGAGAACGAAGTTCTTTCCGCCTTATTAGTGCCTTTTATAGCTCCTCGAAGCGAAGCCGCTGATAGTGAGCGTCTGCAAGCCATGGAAGCCTTCGAGACCACGGTGATGACCTGGCAAGTAGCTTCAGACGAGGCAAGCCCGATTATATTCATTTGTTGGTGCCGTATCTAATTACGAGTCCGGACCATAGGACTTCCTCGGGCGCTGCCTTTGGTGCTGCAAAGTTGCACGGATGATCCGGAATCAGTGGGAGTTACGAATGAGGGTACTAGGTGCTTTGTTCACCTGCTTGTTCTCCTCCGGTGACCCATCGAAGACTGGGTCGGTCACCATTCTCGAGACCCTTTTTCAAGTCTTGTTTTCATTACAAGGGTCGCTTCTTGCTGAAGGTGATTTGGAGGGGGCATCATACGTTCTTGAACAACTCATCAATGGTGTAAAGAAGACCGGGTGCGAGGGGCTAAATGCATCCTTAGTGATGCAGCAGTATGGTGACCAAATTCGATCTGAAGCTGATGCTCAAGCAGTCCTCGATTGTCTGATCATTATGGCTTTGGCCGCTTGTACGGAGAATGCGCTTGATGGTGAGCGTCGGTATATGTTGAATAATGTGATAGCGGTGAAAGTGAGTACAAATTGTGTCTGCTTGCCTGCGTTAAATGACTTGTTCGCAGGACGATTGGTTCAGTGCCGCTGGCTCATCGCATTACTTACCGAACATAATGCACATCGAAGCACTTTGCGTCACTCGGTGTACACGCGCCCTCTTGAACTTTCTGCATCCAACTGATGGCCCGCGCTTGTCCGCTGAGGATTGTTACTTAGTCTTCAAGATTCTTACTGAGTGGTCAATCCCGGCTGCGCATGCCCTCGTCCCTGAGGGTTCCTTCGACTGCAAGGTTATGTCTGCCAGGCTCGCCCTCAGTATCTTGTGTCTCTCAGGAAAAGGGATAGGGGAAGCCATTAGCTCCGTTATTGAAAATTGGTATCGCGATTCCGGTCAATGGAAAGCTGCTTTTGAAGACGCTATCCAGATTGTCGTGGGTACTATCATCTTCATGCTCTTGAAATTTCACTGTGTCTCTACAGGTAAGAGATAACAACTGGGAAACGGTAGTTGCCATCCTACTAGCTTTAATGGACCAGCTACCCCACGAGCTCTGCTCAGTGGCCGCAGTTCAGTTTCTCCCGGCGTTGAATGAGGTGTGTCGTCACAACATCCATGTATTCCGGTTCTGAAGTACGCGTTTTCAGAAACTAGTTCTTGACCCACCACCATTTCCGTTCTTGGCGTTGACGGAGCTTCTCGAGATCGTCTCCCAGAAACTCCCGAAGCTCTTCTACAAGCCGCTGTTCGCCTGCGCCGCAGGATCCAAAACCTCTTCAATCCTGAACCATTTACGGACAATAGCAATGGTGGCCCGATACCTTCCATCCTTCTGGATACGGGACGCCGAAATGTTACTTGTAGCCTTAATGAGCGATTCCGGTAGCATTGAAATGGGTTCACAAGGCAATGTGGGCCCCTCATGGGGACAAGCTCGCCTCGGTCAACTGGTGGTTTTGATAGAGCTTATCGCCCACGTCCAAGCTACAAGGCAGGAGAAGGATGGCCGAGCGGTGAGCTTCGTGTAATCTGGCACATCTAAGACTGAGTAATATGATCAGCCTTCTAGCTCTACCTTTCTCGCTCAGGCACGGTTCTTCTTTGAGCTGGAGC
The DNA here is from genome assembly GCA_963926505.1 of Russula olivacea. Classification (NCBI taxonomy): domain Eukaryota; kingdom Fungi; phylum Basidiomycota; class Agaricomycetes; order Russulales; family Russulaceae; genus Russula; species Russula olivacea. The sequence goes on from OZ004884.1 coordinate 1,805,565, forward strand.
ATCGCCTCGGTGCGTTCATCGATAAGAAGGTCCGTGCATCACTCTTCTGGGCTGGTTTGTTGACCAACTGTTCTCCAAGGAGCGCATGCTCCTAATACCTGTGACTCGGAGAATTTTGCTGGTTATCCTATTTCTCGAAATCCGCCTCCTCTTGCGTTCCTTGAAGCCGTAGGTTCACCTCCCGCGCTGCGGCATGATGCCTGATCACTGATCCGCGCTGCAGGGCTCAATGGCTGCCCCGTATTATTTTGTGGGTCCTCAGCTCCGAAGAAGACCTTCAAGTCCCGCAGAACGATACCGCACTGATTTTTGAAGCACTTACCGAGATATACAGTGCTGTTCAACAATGGTCACGTGTTCCTCAGAAAGTGAAGTTCCCACCCCTTCTTACTTATTCATACTGACTTTTCACAGCGCACAAGTGCTAGTATATTGTTACCCTCGAAATCGGTGGATGGTGTATCCTCGGGAACCAGTGCTCCTCCAACGGCCCACCCTCTCTTGATATTTTCGACGCGAGAGCAACTTTTGAAAAACTTCTCCAAGGGTCTAACTATCAACTCTCTCCGTCTCCTTGTAGCAGTCTCTGGCCTTTTTTCGAAAGAGGACCACGAGAGCCTTTGTGGATTTCTTTGGCAGTGTTGCCTAACCCAAGCGCCATGCGAGATTCAAACTTTGGTAGGTTTCATATCCTATTGGAGTTTGCCCCGTCAAGCTCTGATTAGTTACGACCATACAGGCTACGTTTTTGATTATGCAGTGCGCGGAGAATGCTCCAACGGCTATGCTAAACCTAATGCGGACAGACATCAGAAGGTCCGTCTTTGGGACGTTGCTCCTATGTGAACAGTTGATTCAGAATTTGAGACAGCCCGCAGGCTTTTCGTCGTCTCCTCGCAGGGCACCGCTTGAGTTTATTGGCCGGATGGCGTTTTCAAATGTTGTCACAGAGTTATATTGTTGACAAGAACCACCGGAGGCCGTTCAAGCTCACCCGGGTCCCTATATCCTTTCTGCCAACGGACATCGGTTCTAGCTCTTTCGTCTTGAGGGAAGATCTCGCAAAAGGGAACTCCTCCGGTGGACAAGTTCTCCCGTCGGAACTCCGAAAGCGGCTCGCCGACATCGGCTGGACCCAGGACGAGAGCGCATCGGACCAGAAGCAGGAACGGATAATGACGCCGTTCTCACTAATTTCTGGTCAACAGCTGGAAAAAGTGGAAGGCGGACTACCAACGACGATGGTAACTCGATCTCCTCAAACCGGTGCGCTCGAACGTCCTCCGTCGCCTGCAGGTGAACATACGGCATCCACTCGTGGAGTTAGACGTCGACCCATCTTTGTGCCACCTTTAGCATCAATACTACCCGACCTCGCCTCCCTTGCGTACGATGATGATTATGGTGTCTCCAACGCCGCTCGCGTCGCGATCATGGATTGGATGAGACATGACCCCGCCCTGATCACCAGACCCGCCCTCGACGCCTTATCAGCACGAGAGACTTCCCTCAACTCCGCCTTCTCTGTTTTCAGAACCTACCTCTACGCTCAGAGTACACTTCCCCCTGCTATGGCACACCATATGTTCAACCATTTGACCGGTTTCCTCAGGTTCTCTTCTAGAGAAGCTGAAGGAGATGACGCGCCCACGGGATTTGCCTACACTGTCCCAATACTTTCGAAACTTGTCACTCAAGTCAGCGATATGTCCCTACGAGAACTTCGGCGTGCCAAAATAGATATCTTCCTAGTCCCTTCTGGTTCTCTGTGGTTTCCCTCGTCTGCTCCTGTAGGGTCCATGTTTCCTCGTTCTCTAAGGGATATCAAAGGCAGTTCCCGCAAGGACGCTGTGCACCAGCTTGGGGAGGTGGTTCTCGTCCGGGTTGCCCAGAATTTGTTATTTGCGAACATGTTGAAACGCGATCGCCAAGAGATTCAAGCATTTCGGAAGAACATGCCTCGTCTAGTCCTACCAACCATATCCTCTACCATCACTCTGTCTACGGAGCCGCGCTCTTTCTTACCAAGCAAAGGAAGAACCGCTTCACGTGCAAGTGGCGCGGACGCCGATACCCTTGGTCTTTCCCTTCTACTCTCGCGGAGTTACGTACTCTTGGTAACAGAGATCTTTCGTTCGCTGCCCCGGCACCTCAATGATAGGAGCGAGCTCGCCATTCTGATCGACGGGCTGAACCAGATATTGTTTGTCCATGGGGAGGATATCGGAATCGTCGCACACGTCCTCATCGGTGAGTTATTACTTGCTTATATGTGAGCACTCTCACACTCACACCGCGCTAGCTTTGATGACTGCCAGCGCACGCTTCCACCGATTATTCACTTCTGGAGGAAGCTATACCCTCTTTATACCTGCCCTCTTCATGGTCTACGCCGAGGCCGAGTCTAATGAAGGCGTGAGACGCGCCATAGAGTATAGCATAAATCGGTTCTACGCAGTCCACCGAGAAGCATTTGTCTTCCAGACACTCAACATGCTTTCGCACATAGTCATGGTCCCTGAAGTGGATGGGCCTTGGATAGCCAAGCAAATTTTTCTGCTCCTCTCCACATTAAAGGACGACGCTCCTATACACGCTCCCGACGTTGCTGGTATCCACGGTTCCAACAAGGCACAGGAGCGGGAGGCATTAATGCTTCGCACGGCGGACGAAAAACCACAAGCATTTCTCGCTCTATTGCGAAAAAACAGCGGATCTCAAGGCGAAGATGTCGGTGTCGCAGTTCCTGACCAATACGACAGCAGTCGCCTGTCGTTGGATAATTTCGTCCGGCTTCTTCTGACCGTCATTGGTCACGACCCCACGATCCGGCGAGCGGAGCAGTTCCTTCGGCTGTTACGATTTATGGCGCCATATTTCTATGAAGCCTCATCTCTTGCTCGGAACGTGCTTCTGGAAGGCATTAACGCCCTGGGCCACATATTTATCGGACGTAGCACCGGCAAGAGCAAGGTCACAGAAAGCTCACAGATTCGCGCCGAAGAGTCGACGGACTCATTCTCACAAGCCGCTGGGGCCAGTATCGATGCTTTCGAGGCAGCAAAAAGTCCGAGTAACTTCACCGAGATGAAGTTTGACTATCTTTCTCTAGTCACGGAGTTTTCAAAATCTGGCGGGTCCTTTGGGTTGCAAGCATTGAGGCGCATCCTCGATCTCACCAAGACAATATTGAAGGGTTCTGATCCTAAGGACGGCGAACGAGCGGCTTCTTTCCTTGGCTCGTTTGCTCATAATGTTCTCCTACGGAATACGCCCGACATGCAACTAAAGCAGGTTCTAACCCTCCTAAACGAACTGGGCCCTATTTTCAAGGCACATGCGGGGGCTGTTGATTTCTCCAAGATGCTGGAGGTCATCGTTCGCCTAGTGGAAAACCCTGTCTATGCCAACCAGCCTTCATTTTCGCTTATAGTGGTCACTCACTTCTGCGCGGCTGGCTTGGAGGTTTTTGACAGGCTCGTATCGGATGGGTTCACGTTTTCCAACCACTTCTGCCCGGTATTTGTCAGGCTGCTGTGTCGGGCAACGCTCCTGACAGGGACTGACGTCGTGAGCCTAATTGAGCAGCGCCCCATTACGTTCGAGTTTGTCGCTGGCATTTTGCACCCAATGGCGTTGAATCTACCATCGACAGCAGAGATCGCAAGTGACACGCGTTTAATGGAGGCTTGGAGGAGGGCAGCCATCGGACGGATGTGGAACTGCCTCCTTCAGCAGGCCATACAAGCCTGTCAGGGACAATGGCTCGCAAGGACAAGTGACAAGACCGAAAAGTCACCCCCACTTGAGCGGAAGCGATCACAGGAAAAGAGGGGGAATGTCATGAAGAATTGCCCTGCTGCGACGTTATCAATAGCACTTCAGACCCTCAAAATAGTCGTATTGAAGGCGGAAGACGAACTGTCTTCCTCTCTTCCGAACATTTGGGTACAAATGGGGCTACTCCTCAAGAACGTATTGTCCGCTGGAAATGCGAGATTCGCTAAACCAGATCAGCTTACTTCGGTGACATCATCCCCCCGACAGTCGTCCACGGGCTTAAAACCACGAACATCAGAAGATTCTGATCTGTTAACCCCTTTATCACCTCGCATCGCCTCTCCTCGTGCACACTCTCCTCAGCCCCCATCCTACCCTCAGCCATTCCTTATTGACTATCTACTCTGGTCCATGCTGGATTTTGTTTGCCGTCATAGGTCTCCCCTCATGATACAATTACGGCTGTTTTTGCAAGAGGCAACAGCTACTCTAGACAGAGAGCTTCATGCCCAACAAGCTCCAACAACTCGAAGCAGGCGTTCTTCTTACGTGTCTGTGTTCGCTAAAACGCCTCAAAGATCGGGGCATCCGTCGAAGGCCCCATCTCCCGAAGCCTCACCCTTCCTCACTCCGCTTCGGCTACATCAGGGGGATGTCCTTCTGACCCCGCCGAAGCCGGAACGCAAGCCTGGCTATGCGAGAAGTCCGATGACCCCTTGGGGCTCGGAGGGGGCGGAACCGAAGATTGTGCACCTAGGACCCGTACAAAACTTCGATATGTTCCGCCGATCACCTTCACCTGGCCTTGGGGAGAGTGAGACGAAATCACGGAAGTGGTTTCAGGCCAATTCAACAACGATAACATCGGCGAAACTCGTGCTGGATACATATCGCAGGATCCGCGCTGTGCAGCGCTTTATGGGATACACTGATTTACTCCCTGTACCTAATGGGGCCGAAGGGGGCGTAGAAGACAGGAGGGTTTGGTCAAGAGGAACTGCGCTGAATGAAATCGAGGGTGAAACCGCATATTTGATGGAGGAATTCTGGTCACAGGACGAGGAGTAATGTCATATGAGATCTCTGAACACGGTTAGATAATGACTACTATTTATTCTCATCCACTCATGCTTTATTGTCTTTGTCTGCGCTACACCCTTTGCTATAGTAAATATCGGTCTACGATGCAAAAAAATTGCAGTTGTTAGTTATGGCCTAGAACCCTGATGAGGGTCAAGGACATAGCACCCCACGAGCCATCGAGGCATGTTGAAGAGACACTGAGCTGCCGTTACAAGGGACAGACTAGTTGGGTGATGCCGCATCCCCGGCGATACTGGGCGTCGGGGCGGGGGAGTTGGCGCCACAGACATGGGAAGTGGCGTTCGGACAGGGCAGTGTAGAATCGGAGCATTGCACGTCGATAGACTTGACAATTGTGGAAAAGTTGGCGCACCAGGTTACTACCGCATCGGCAGTAAGTTGATCGGGCCATTATTAGTGGTGTTAGCGCTAGGAATTTACCGCCTGTCATCCTCGATGTTACTCATAACGGATGAAAGCCGTGACGGCACCAAAAATCTGCCAAAATTGACAAAGAAAAGCCTCAAGCTAAGGTTAAGGTGGTTTATGGATTTGAGGAGTATTTGATGAGGGGCGAAGAAGGCACCGCGCCCACGCGCCCACTGGCACGCGTCAAAATTGCCGCCACCAAGGAATCACCGCCAAGTTATTATTATAAGCTTCATAGGCAAATAGACACCAACAACGCGTCAATTCAATTCATACGCGCGTGACGCGTCCGACAGCCGCTAACTTGCAACGGCGACCATCTAAAACTCAACTGGCCCGGTATTCTAGCTCATATGCCCCTGCCTTCTGCGAAATCGCGACCCCAGGAGCAGAAAGATCAGAAGAAACAAAAAAGTCTTCTCGGATGGCTCTCTAAACCTGCTGACACTAAGGTTCCCAATTCAAGCTCAGCTGTACGAAATGCTCCCGTCACGTCCTCCAGTCCCAGCGGGCGCGAATCAATCTTCGAAACACCCTCAGCCAAAAAGCGAACCACTCTCGGAGCTGACGCGCCGGCAGTTAGGAGCGCTACTTTTACTAAATCATCTGACGGTGGAACAAGCTTCAATGAAACGCCTCCAACCAGCGATCCAATCGATGTGGACATGTCCTCCGATGAGGATGCGCCTGGCCACGGCATTAAATCTGTGTGTGGTACTTGTACATATGCATTTACCTCTATTGGTGACCATGAATTGTATCACAGGCTCGCACAAAACGGAAAGTTGCTATCGAGGATTCGGATGAAGGGGAAGCTTACGACAATACTGGTGCTACCAAAGGGAAAGGTTCATCCGCATATAGGTCCTCTAAAGAACCTGGTAAGATGAACACCCATTCACATCAGAGGGTATTTGGTCGATTGACGCTCATGGTTCAAGGGAGAGCGAAGAAGGCTCGCGTGAATCCCTCAGAAAATGATGTTTTCCTGGAAAGCGATGATCAAGATGACACGCCATCTGCCTTCTCTCAGACTTTGAGTAGGTTTAAGAAGTCGCCAAAGAGAAAAGGTAGACATTACCCCCCGCATATATGGCCACATTTCTTACTCTTTGAGTTACAGCGCGTCTTACGAGACGCTCGGATGATGACGGCGACTACGACGATGGCGACGATTTCATTGTCCCTGACGACAGCGAAGATGATGTCGCGTCACGCTCTTCTCGTTCTTCTAAGCGCTCTTCTCGTCAATCCCTTTTGAGCAGCTATGAGGACGACGAAGTAGGCTCACAAACTACGAAAGCGAAAAAATCTGTAGCGACCGCTGGCAGGCCTTCCTTGAAAAACACTCACGGAGCCGGTGGCCCGACGAGTACCTCTGCCAACAATTTTCTCACTGCAGCAGAACAGAGAGCTCAAGCGATGAAGGAAGTGAAAAAGTCGCAAGAAGACGCATTCGCCTTTTTGTTGGACGTCAGAGATGTAGGATGTATTATAATCATCACCGAAACTTCTGTTGACTCGCGTGATCTTCTCTGCAGAAAGACGGTGTCCGACCAGGAGAGCCCGGCTATGACCCCCGGACTTTATATATACCAAAGAAAGCCTGGAATGACTTCAGTCCCTTCGAGAAACAGGTGCGCGATGCGTCCTTGAGACTACTATGCATGATTGAACACGCATTTACAGTTCTGGGAAATTAAGCAGAATCACTTCGATACAGTTGCGTGCTCTACCTACCTTGTTGCTCTGATCCTAGTATTGACTCGATGATTAGATTTTGTTCTTCCAGAAAGGGTAAGCTACGATCACGCTGTCATAACTCAATGAACAAACTTTCTCCTTCCATAGCAAATTTCTCGAAGTATGGTCGCCTCCTATTCGAATTTCCCCTTGATCCGTGATTAATCTCTTACCAACGCAGCTATACGAAGAAGACGCCAAGGTAGGACATCGGGAGTTCGACCTTAAGTTGACGCAACGTGTTAAGATGTCCATGGTGAGCCAACTTCCGCATTGGCAGCAGACCGTTCGCTCAAGCCACATTAGGTTGGTGTACCGGAAATGGCTTTTAACTTCTGGGCAGCGTAAATACGGTCTCATGGCATGTCTGTGTGTCAGAGTGACTAACGTCTGTTCATAGAAAATTCCTAGCGAAAGGTATTATACTCTAGCATACTTGTGCTGCAGTTGGGAAAGCCGACGATAATGTGTCGACGCTAGGTTACAAGGTTGGTCGCGTAGATCAAGCTGAAACGGCCCTTGGAGCGGAGATGCGTGTTGCAGCAAACAAGTCCAGAGGTAAGGGAGGCGACGACAAGCAGAAAGACAAGATTGTGCGAAGGTCCGTGGTTTATTCTTGAAAACGATCGCTTCTGTCTGATGGAGAGTGCAGGGAGCTAAATAAAGTCTACACCAACGGAACTCTGGTTGACGACGAACTGCTTATTGACGATCAGGCTGGTCACTGCATTTCCATCCGAGAGAGCGAGGAGGGTGGAGAATACGGGAGTTTTGGTATCTGCGTCCTAGACAGTGCAACCAGCGAGTTCAACCTCAGTGCCTTCGATGACGATGTATGTCGTACCAAGCTCGAAACGCTCCTTCGACAACTGCGGCCCAAAGAAATCGTGTTCACTAAGGTACAGTATGCGACCCCTTATCGTCTTTTCACCCCCAAAAGTTGACACCGACACAGAGTAATTTATCCGTCGCCACAACACGCCTTCTGAGGGTCATTCTCCCGGGAACCTGCCTCTGGACTAGTCTTCGTGACGTGGAGGGGTTTGGCTACGACAAAACGTTAAGCGAGCTGAAGTCACTTTACGCCGCTAATGGCGAGGACGTCATGGACGACGATGACTATAGTTTTGTCCCCACAGCTATTCGCGATATGCTTGAATGCAAGAACGCAATCGAAGCTCTCGGTTCCATGATGTGGTGCGCTGTTATTATCTTCTGTCCCATGGCAGCTGGACCAAATAATCCTCTAAGGTACCTTCGGCAGCTGAACATTGACAAAGACATTTTGACGATGAAAAATTTCAATATATATGACCCGATGAAACGGGGACAAGGCCTTGTTCTAGATGGACAGAGTCTGGCTCACATCGAGGTGCTACTCAATAGCGAAGGAACTGACGAAGGCTCTTTGTTGCAACTACTGAACCGTTGCGTGACCCCATTTGGTCGGTTTTACTTTTTCCAGTCCTTGCCAATTCCTGAACCGGTATCCCAGGAAAGCGGCTGTTCCGCATCTGGTTGTGCATGCCTTTGTGTAGTGTCTCCGATATCAATGCCCGGTGAATCCCGCTGTGTACAGTATAATGGCTCGTCAAACTGAAGGTCGTCTTCTAGCCTCGATGCAGTAGAGGATCTAATGAGCCATCCTGCCTTTGAGGGAGAGTTTATGGAGATCGCCAAAGGGCTTCCGGATTTGGAGCGTATTGTTTCTCGCATTCACGCAAAGAACTGCAAAGTCAAGGATTTTTTGAAAGTGCTGAAGGTGATGATACATTCGTTCATCTTTGTCTTTGCTCACCCCTTTCCGACAGTCCTTTAAAGGGTTGAGCAAAGGTCTATCCAAACTAGCAGATACCTCTGAGACCTTTGGATCGAAGACAGTTCTTGGGCTTCTACGTTCTGCCCCGGATCTGCTTCCATATGTCAAAGACGTTGAATCGAGGTTTGAGAAACCAGAGAAGGGTACGTTAACCGCAACTAATCAAATATAGACTTGTGCGACAACTTTTCATAGACAATGATGATCTCTTGCCCGTGGAGGGTAAGGATGAAGCGTATGATGAGATCGCGCAAGAGATTCGTGAGCTTGAGGAAGGGCTAGATAAATCGCTCAAGAAGTTGGAGAGACAGGTCGGGTAAGTACTGTTTTCATTGCTTTCCTCTTTGTTGCCCACCACCACGCGGGAGTTACAGGTCTCCCCTACAGTTTTGGCATAGTGCACAAGGAAACAAGGCAAGTACCATATTGCGCTGCGGTCGAAATGACTGAACCATCACTCTAGGACATTTACCTGGTTCAAGTTAGCTCCAATCACCGAGATATTCCGGTTGACTGGGTCAAGAGCGGTGGAACCAAGGTTTGTTAACCAATTCATTATCCCCATCAGTCCTAACATCTTGCAGGCTTTCTCCCGTTGGAATGTCCCAGCCCTGGCGGGCACGATCCGACAGCTCAAAGAAGCCCGTGAGATGCGCAGTGCCAACATTAAAGACTTTAGATTTCGTCTGTTTGCCGAGTTCGACAAGGACCGCAGCATTTGGTTGCGCGCAATTCGCGTCATGGCAGAGTTTGATTGCCTTCTCAGTCTTGCCAAGTCTTCCAACGCTCTTGGAGAACCAGCTTGCCGTCCGCAATTGGTCGAAGGTGATATGGCGTGGGTTGATTTCGAGGAACTACGTCATCCTGCAATGGCGCTAAGAACGAAGAGCGACTTTATTCCGAACGATGTGAAGTTGGGCGGGAAGGTGGGGAGGATTGCACTTTTAACAGGTTCGTATGACTTCAACACTTGAACGTAAGATCAAATTATCTTATCCTCTCGCACAGGGCCGAACATGGGGTACGTACGCTGATTCCATGACGTCACACGACCTCTGATAGCAGGATACTACAGAGGAAAATCAACTGTAAGCATGAGAGATCATTGAGCCAGCTCCCCTACTCATTGTCAATAGGTGATGCGCATGACAGCAGCGGGCATTGTAAGTTTCGTCACCCAATACGGCTATGATATATAATCAAGTGTCCGCTTTACAAGATCATGGCACAGATGGGCATGTTCGTTCCCGCTAGGAGTGCTCGGTGTGTATTTCGGAGCTATGAAACGAGCCAACCCGCTAAGTTATGCTTCAGGTTATGTCCTGTAGATGCTATTCTCACTCGCATGGGTGCTTATGACAATATGTTCTCAAATTCGAGTACATTTAAGGTAGAGCTTGACGAATGGTAATGTGACCATTTAGCCCTCAGGAAACCCGTGCTGATACCCATTAGCTGTAAAATCATGCGAGACGCAACACCGAAATCGTTTGTAGTTCTTGACGGTGAGTCAGAATGGGATGCACCGATGACAGCATAATTAAAGAATATTTGGCAGAGCTTGGCAGGGGTACTTCAACATACGTAAGTCTCGCTCTTCGACTATTGACTCCTGATAATAATATATCGCTCTACAGGATGGAATGGCGATCGCTGGGGTAAGACACGACCTTGGACTCTTGCTCTGTATCATTCCAACAATAGTTTGACACAATAGGCTGTCTTGCATCAATTGGCCACGCACACACTGGCCCTGGCGTTTTTTGCCACCCACTACGGGTCTCTGACTGATGATTACGTCTACCACCCTAGTATCCGAAACATGCACATGAAGACATTGGTTGACGACGAAAAGCGCGAGGTAAGAATTCTGCGATATCGCTCCTTAGATCATCCTTAATTCTCCTTAGATTGTATTCCTGTACAAGCTTATAGACGGCATTGCGACATCTTCTTTCGGAACGCACGTGGCAAACCTCGCTGGGGTGCCTATCGATGTTGTTGAACGGGCGGAAGTAATCTCGAAGGATTTTGCCAGCAAGTTCAAAGAGAAGATCGAAGGCAGACGGAAGCAATCGGCGTCTTCTAGGTTGTCGATCGATACTCAAGCAGACTTTGCGTATCTATGCAAGCTCGCAAGAGGGATATGTGAATTGGGCGGAGATGTGGTGAGACGACGAGAGGTGCTGATTGCGTTGAGAAGTTCTATTGAGAGACGTGTTACATAATCATAAATTGATCGACGAGTTGTTTCCTTGTCCTTCTCACTCCGTCCACACACGCACTACCATCTTTCTCTCTCATCCCTCCATCTCCCCTCATCCTTACCTCCACTTAGACTTCATCAACGATGGCGTCACAGTACCCCCCTCCACCTGATGACTCTTACGAATCGCCCGAGCCCCAGCCTCACCCCTACCTGCATGAACCTATTCTCTACATCTCCAGTCTTCCCCACCATGTCACCGATGAGAACCTAGCCATCGCATTTTCCACTTGTGCACCTTTTCGCCCTCGCATCGACCGTACTGACCCGACAAAGCCGCTTTCGGGCATGATTGAGTTCAGAGTCCTAGACAAAGGTGTTCCTCCCATTTGATCGCATCTTCTCTGATCTTGGTACTGACTGACGCGCGTTTCAACGCGTGTTTTTCAGCCGAGAGAGCGCTTGCCACACTTCACGGGCGGCCGATCCCAGGTCTATCCCCGACCGTCCTTCTCGTTCTTTCGCCATATCCCCCGACTACTCCTCACACACCCCTTCCGCCTCCGAGCGCGTCTCCGCGCCTGGTAAAGCATCTTCCGCCAAGTTACACCGATTCGCAGCTCTACGATCTCTTCCGCCCGTTTGGCGCGCTAGCTTCAGCACACACCCAAGCTGGCTTCGGTAAAGACACGGGTGTAGTAGAATTTTGGAGAGAGGAAGATGCACGACGCGCGGAAGAAGCCTTACACTGCGCCGACGTCGAAGGACAGAACATCGCCGTGCAATTGTATCAGCATCGCAGGGCGAGTGGCGTCGTGTCAGAGTTCAGTCCCAGCGCCCCTTCATTTGTTCCATCTGGTACGGCCTTTGCCACACCTTACCCCACCCAGGTGAGTTTCACTTAAAAACCTCTGTAATTTCTTTTCCGTTCTCACTCCATTAGTACTCTCCTCCGAGGGCGAGCCCATTCCATGCCCGTTCACCCCTGCCATTTATCCACGGTCCGGGTCAGCAAGTTCAACTTGCACCCCCCCATGGCCCAGGCTCCAACAGCCACAGTGGTCTCATCGACCCTTGTAACTTGTTTTGCAAAGTCTGTTCTTCGTAGCGTTCTCCTGTATCATCTGCTTAGGCGTTCCGTTTCCATTAGAACCTCGACCCTACGATTGATTCAAATGGACTTTTCTCACATTTTCGCCAGGTGAATTCAAATATACTTCTGCTGCTCAAGTGGTGCTTACTGTCCTGCAGTTTGGTCAAATCGTTAGGTACGTCGGAACAGGTTCTGCGATTCATATCCTCACTCGGTTTATCAAGTGCTCGTGTCATGCGCAACGAAATTGGTGAGAGCCGCGGCTTTGGCTTTGTATCATTCCAAACACCGGATCAAGGTTCGGAAGTCACCACCATTGCATGATATCTAACGCTGAAATGTTGTGACCCAGCTGCCGCTGCGATGCACGGTATGAACGGCGCTCTTCTGGGCTCCAAGCAGCTTGTCGTCCGCTTGCACGAGCCAAAGCAGTTGCGCCAGGAAAAACTCGCTGCACGATTTTCTGGCCACAATGGCCACCCACGTAGTGCCAGTGGTGCTACAAGCCCTACTCTCAGCGACGGTGGAGAAAGCTACATTGGGTGGCCGAGCCCGGGCGCCAACTCTGCAATCCTAGGCTCCCCTGTGAGCCATAGCGAACGCTTGGAACGACCCCGGAGAGGGTCTGGTAGCTATTATAACGTAACCCACTGTCCGTTTATCCATTCACTGCATCTGATTCTTGGCAACAGGCCGCTCTCGCAGGCACGTTGAACCTACCCATGCGTTACGACGATCTATCTGCACTTTCTCCCGTTGTTCGCAAGGAAGTCCTCACAGGCGAGCTCAGCAGGCGACTCAAGTCCATGCCAGCCATGCCTTCCGCGGAAGTCGACGGAATCGTCGAGTCACTCGTTGGGCTATCTCTCAGCGAAGTTGTCTTTGCTATCCAAGATCCTACCAGGCTCGATGAGCAAATCCAGCGTGCGCGAAATTCTCTGGTCACATCCGCTGTGACGCCCCCAGAGAAGACACCGTCACCCGCGAACTCACAGGACTCACGTTTGCTTGATACTAACGCTCTGAATGCCACTGCTTCCGCACCTGAACATCCGTCAACGCCAATCTCTGTTGCCGCTTCTCTTTCAACCCCGCCACGCACTTCATCACCTTCAGGCTCAGTGGCCCCAGCTACCGCTTCTGAGCGTGAGCGCATTTTAGCTGCAGTAACGCGCTTGGAGCCTGAACGTGCTACTGATCTGACTGATTTGTTGATGAGTCTCCCGAAGCGCGAGCGCGCGATGTGTCTATTCAATGTCGAGGTGTTGCGTGCCAAGCTAGTCGATGCGAAGGTGGTGCTAGATAGCGATGATGCAGTGGATAAGTCCACCGCTAACACTGCTCCTCAAGCTACGCCGGGGCCCGTCACGCCCCAGAGCAAGCGTCCCGTGCCAGCTTCGCAGGAAAGCAGTCCGCAAACTCCCGATCTCTCGTCTCGTGGCGCATCTGCAGCTGCTTCACCCACTCCTGCGACGCCTGGCACGACACATACTGTTGCGTCGCTTGCCCGACTGCCCGCGACAGAGATTATCAAGATCGCAAACTCGCCGTCGACAACAGGATTACCACTGCCGAAAGCTGATCCGTTGGTCATAGAGGCCACGGACCAATTTATTGATTCATTATTAGACAAGCCGGTTAATACACGGAAACAGCTGGTCGGCGAGAAGCTGTAAGCACCCTTGCAACCATGTTTCTTTCTTATGAGACTAAACGCCGGCTTAGTTTCCGCGCGATCAAGGCATTTGGCCTGAAGCAGGCTCCGAAGCTAACGATCGCACTTTTGGATTGTGACGATCTTCGCGCCCTCGCCCACTTGATGAATAGCTACCCTTCCGTGTTAAAGGAAAAGGCCCTCCTCGTCCAAGCATCCTTGTCCAAGTAGTCTTGTGCCTTCTCTAATTCCTCACCGGTTCGCGTCAGTGGTTAGCCACAGATTCTGCGGCATCACAAAACGAGCCACGACCTCTCCACTGTACATACCATTTACCTCCGGAACAAGTTCTACGCATCCCTACCTTACCATGGCATTGACTGAGGCGATTGGGCTGATACCTCATTTTATATAATCTGACTGCATGACAGGCGTGGCAAGCGGTTCGTGACATTCGCCGTTGTGGCTGTACGCTCGCCTTCTCTCTGATCTCCTCCCCCCGCGCGCCGAGTTTGTATCTAAGACGGAAACTTGATCTATCCCTTTATAACGATTACCCTGCATATTCACGTCAGACTTGTGTTAGCTACTTTTGCCGCGTCTGATTGTTTTCTCATCTTTTGTCCAATAAATTCTTCCCGAGTTGCGGTCACATGATGATCACGGATTTCCGTGGGCGCGTTAACGGAGATTTCCGAAGACGCGTTAGGTCGAAATGAACAAGTGTTAAACCCGGCCACCACGACAATGTCCTCAGAAATAGTCGACGTCTTTCAAAGCGAGCAACCCGTTGTTGTCGACGGCGATCTGATAGAGGCGTCCAAGGAAAATATTCAACCTCTCGCTTCTGGCCGCAAAGCAACCGCACTCTCCGCCGTTCTCTCCACCCCTCATGCACAGCGCGAATCTAAACTTGCTGCTACGAGGAACCGACTGCGAATCAATGTTGAAGTTGCTCTCGAGGACGATGAAGACAACCCGTTGGAAGCATACTGTCAACTCGTCTATTGGACCCTCGAAAACTACCCCCAGGGACACAGCGCGGAATCGGGACTGCTTGAGCTTCTCGAAGAGGCCACACGCGTCTTGAAGGACCATAATGATGGAATTTGGAGGGGCGATCTGCGATACCTCAAGTTATGGGTATTATACGCCAATTACGTCGAGAAGCCGACCCTCATATTCCGATACCTCTTGGCTAACGAGATCGGAACGACCTTCGCACTATTATATGAAGAGTTTGCTGCCTCACTCGAGCGGAATGGGAGGTGTGCACCTTTATTCCAATGTCAATACACACACTGATTGCCGCGCAGTCGCGTGAAAGCGGACGAGACTTATCTTCTTGGTATCAACCGACGGGCAACCCCGGTAGAGCATCTGCAGGCGAAGTATCGAGATTTTCAAAAGCGCATGATGGTTGCCACACCTCACGAAACCACCTCCTTACCGGAAGAGCCGCACCCCCCAACAACAACAACGACCCAACGTAAAGTCTTAGGGGAATCGACCCGTAAGCCAAGATCAAGCCGGCCGACGCACTCGACATCAACGACAGTATCTTCCCTTCCCCCGGACGATGTCTTTGGCCCTGGGTCGGGCCCGTCCTCGAGACCCAAACCATCAAACGCGCGGATGCAGATCTTCGTTGATCCTTCCGGGGCCTGTGCAGACGAAGCGCTCGCAGCCGAAGATACCGCAACCCCATGGAATGAGCTGGGCACACGGAAGGAACGCGTAAAGGAGAACGTGCCCAAAGTGTCAAAGCTGAAAGGAGCGACGCTGTCCCAGCCAGGACGACAGCAGCGAGTCACATCCGCACCTGCAGTTTCAATGTCATCTCGGATTTCTGTTTTTAGAGATCCTGCACCAGGTGAAGGGGATCTGATGCCCCCACCGCTGGCGGCCCAAGTAAGAGGTAAAGAACGAGAGGTAACAAAAACTCCTGGTCGTTCTTCAATTATACCATTCAAGGATGAGGTGAAAGAGGCCCCTAGTACACCTCGTTTCGTGCCATTTAAAGATGAGGTAGTAAGTGTCTGCATGCTACTCTGAGGGAAATTGCGTTCTCAAAAACAGTCTCAGCCAAGGACACCATCTGCCTCGTCTAGCGCCCAGGTCCCAGAGAGTGTCATGAAAGTGAAGACAATAGGAACGAGGGGACATGCAACATCCTCAGAAGCGGAAGCCTTGAGGAAGGATCCCTTCAAGAATTATCCAGACAAGCCACTGGAAACTGAGTGATGATTGAGAATAGGAATTGCGATAGCTGACATCTGTGGCTCAGCGTCTTTATGGTATTTAGTGATAATAATTGTACCTTAGTGATATCGATCGCAACTCTCCTAACAAATACGATGTCTTTCACAAAAGTCGCATTGTATTCTGCTAACCCCACGACAGTCAGAGGGGCGTACACCAGACTCAGCGCAAGTAAAGAGAAGATCGTATACACGAATGGCAAGACCGTCTTTGTGAGCACTTTTTTGTCTTGATCTGGTGAAATTGACGGCAAGCCGCACAGATACGCGATATTGCTGTTAGCGCTTCTCTCCACGTACACCTACGAACCTCTTCTGATTGTCAGGGGAATGGACAAAGAATCCTGCACTTGGTATAACGTACAGCGGCCACGTTCAGAACACGACCGTTGCTCGTGTATCCCCCACGGGATATTATTGCGCCTCAGCTGACACGTCTGGCAATGGTACGCCCCCGCCTTGACCGCTCTATCGCGTAACCAACCTTGGACCCGGGCCTGCGTTATTTGGCCAGTTCGCATCTGGGATCTCGTAGGTGAGGATCAGGTGCTCAAGGGAGAGTACAGGGCTATCACAGGGAAGATGTATGTGCGATCATATCTTCCTTCTCTTTCCTACTCTCTCCGCCCGCCCGCAACTCA
This sequence comes from Russula olivacea, assembly GCA_963926505.1. NCBI lineage: Eukaryota > Fungi > Basidiomycota > Agaricomycetes > Russulales > Russulaceae > Russula > Russula olivacea. Next base: position 1,822,274 of record OZ004884.1, read on the forward strand.
TGAAAGAATATTCTTCTTGGATAAAAAAACAGTAACGACCTCGAGTGGGATGGCGAAAGCAAGCGCATCATCGCCGTTGGCGATGGGAAAGAAAAGTGCGTGGGGCTTCTAATACGTTGTTTCAGCCGAAATCGCAGCGGCTTCACCGACACTCATCTTCTTTATGGTTCGAATTAAAACAAAAAAAGATTTGGTCATGCATTCATGTTCGATACGGGTTCTTCCACTGGTGAAATCATCGGACACTCCAAGGTGCTGTACCTATTAGCCCGTGTTGCTTGCTCGATCAGGTCACGTTGAGGACAATTACGTCTCCTATTACACCCTCCTGCAGGTCATTAATGCAGTCTCGATCCGACATCAACGGCCGTTCCGCGCAGCGACAGCTGGCGACGATAATTTAATTATATTCCACCAAGGTAACGGTGCTACTTTGTACGTCTACGGGACAAGGCTTCTCAATTCAATTCCCTAGGAGCTCCCTATAGGTACGATAAGGTAAGAAGAACATCTCGTCATCTCGTCAAGTGTCCCCCCCCCTGCTATGCCAGTAGCAGGCAGCCGTAAAGCTGAGCTAAATCCACCCTTCTGCTGACCAGACGATCAAGACGCACACCAAGTTCGCCTTGGACGTGCGGTATGCGCCAAGTGGAGACCACTTTGCGAGCGTCGGATCCGACGGGAAGGTCTTTCTGTATGACGGCAAGGTGGGCGACAGTCTGGGCGAATTCTCTGAGAGCCATACAGGCACCGCCGTGAGTCAGCCAAACGTTACCCTCGTCCATGACCGGAAAATTCAGTCGCGTGCCGGTCGCCGGTCATAGTATGCGTTAAGTTGGAGCCCTGATAGCAATGCCATCTCGACTTGTTCGGCCGATACCACCGTGAAGCTGTGTACGTCAGAAATATTATCGCGTATTTCCCCCTCAATTGACGCTGCCGGGGCCAGGGGACATAGAAACTCGCAAGGCGACGACAACGTATACCCTCGGGACTGGTCTTCCTTACCAACAAGTGGGAAACGTGTGGAATTCACCGGACACTATTGTATCGCTATCGTTTTCGGGAGACCTGAACCTCTTCGACAGGCGCGTTAGAGAGAAGCCGGTGAAGGTGTTGCACGTATGTGATAATAAAATAACACCAAAAGTTGAACTACCCGCCCTCCTATTAATACATCTCGGCGTTTGTAGGGTCCACAGAAAACCGTCACTTCCGCTATCTCGAATCCCACTGCACCCGGCACGTTCTTTGTCGGGTCCGCCGATGGTCGGGTGCTGTCCTACGAATCAACAGGAGAAGCGGCTCCGCTAACCGGTCAGGGACACACGAACCTCGTTTCCGGACTCATCGGTACGCCGGACGGTAGGGTCTTCACTGCTGGATATGATGACCGCGTCCGCGAGGTGGAAGGAAGTAACTTCACGTACGTATCCATCTCAGTTGCGCCTTCTTCTCCACGCTCTGATGGCGGGAGAAAAAAAAAAAACTAAATGCTGACGAGATTCTATACTCCTACTACTATTTTTTACACGCGCGTTTGAACTTTCTTTCAGCGAGTCTGTCTTTATCACTGGCTCCCAGCCAAAGGCGCTAGCTGCCACGAGCGACAATACGGTTTTCGTGGTGGGAGTGGATAGCATCGTGGAAGCCATACGGAATAATCAGAAAGTTGCCGAGCTTCGTTCACCGGCAGGAGGCGCTAGTGCCAGTGCTACCGCCATCGCCGCCACGGGTTCCTTGATTGCAATTGGCTTTGGGGTGGGTTGGCGACTAAGCAGTCCGCGCATGCCGGGGTGTTTGCACGCGCCCCGCGCCTTCCTCTCCTCCATTCCATCATCTGAATTCTTACTGTGTTTTTTTTTTCTTTTTCTTTTTACACAGGATCAGAAGGTTCGGCTGTACAGTTGGGACGGAAAGTCGTTCCAGGAGGCTGGAATCTTGGAAGCTAACAAGGGCCTCGTGAGCGCCCTCGCGTTTTCACCTGATGGTCTCAAACTCGCTGCGGGCGACGTGAGTACTTTTCTCTATTTATATTCTTATTTGTCTATAGCTCAACTTCTTCCTCAAAAAAATAATAACTCCATGCGTATATGTGGTGGTGCGGCTGCTGCTGACTCGGACGCGCGCTGGATTCTTCTGGCACGTTCTTCTCTTTATCAAACAAAAATAAAGTCCAGTGGAAAAGTCATCCTTTACGACGTCACGAAGCGCGAAGTGATCACCTCCCGTTGGGCCTTCCATTCGGCGCGCGTAAACTCGTTGAGCTGGACCGCGGACTCGCTACACTGCGCCTCTGGTGCGCTCGATACGCACATATACGTCTGGAGCGTCCAGAAGCCCGTCAAGAATATAGCAATCAAGAACGCAGTGGCTGGTGGTGTCAATGCCGTCCTCTGGTTGTCCGCCGCCGGCGATGAGGGCAGCAGCGGCAGGTTGGCGGGGACGGGCGTAGACGCAGGGATCAAGGTGTGGCAGGTCAAGTTCCACGCGTAAGGAGGACAATATCTGTACAGTACACTGCTCCATATTGGGGGTATGACAGCAGGCTGGTTGCTGTGAGGTGCGATCGGATGGGTAGACCCTAGTCCCGGTGCCTAGTTGACAAAATGAGCGCATGATGACACGTTTACACAACGGGCGGCTGATCGATCAATTCAGTACGAGCTAAAAAGAACGCTTTACCACATAACGCGGATAACATGCCGAATTCCTGCAAGACCAAATCATCATTTTTCCTTTCATTTTTTTCCAGCCTCTTTCCTTTACTAAAATTCCAGCACAGAAACCCAGAACCCTAAATACTGCCATGCGGAAGCTATCAGTTACATTGCGCCATTACTAAGCCGAGAAAAACCGAGAAAAAGAAACAGAAAGAGTAACTCCATCCTAGTGATAACTGTGAAAACCGTGAGTGATAGATACAACCGCCCATAGATGGTGCCCGGAAACAAGAAATACACAAATTACACAACTTTCTTTTCCAATACACTGCTACACTGAGAAGAAGAATGCTTGTGCGGGTGTTTTCTGTACCAAAATCGTCAAACCAGATTCCGATCATGAATCAGTGTACAAACCTGCCTAGTGTACCAACTGACGTGCAGGGTCGCCGTTCGGGTACGGTACCCCGATTACATCCGCCTTCCAGCCGACGCGTTCTGAAATCATCATCATTCCTTTTGTTGTCATGCCTGAGATCCCTGATAGAGCCACCTTGCGGGTTGCAAGGCTGGCCAGTTGAGTAATCCTCTGGATGTCCGTCTAAATTCTGACCAACCCAACGTATGCGAAGAGCGCGTTGATGGTCCTTCTCTGTCGGCACCAACGAAGAATCAGATCCCGAAAGCGAGGCAGCCTCGGCTGCTTGAGCCAGATGGGCGCCGTGCGTTCGGATGTGACGCTTTGCGTTTGAACGGACAGTGAAAGACTTGGCACAAGACGTAACAGGGCACTTGTAAGCTGATCACGAAATGGCCAGGTCAGCAGATTTCGGGGATACAACGCAATATGACACACGTTTATCACCCGAGTGAGAATTCATGTGGGTACGAAGGCCGCTCGGGCGCGGGAAGGACTTTTGACAAAGTGCACAGGTATGCATTTTAGATTTCCCCTTACGCTTTGGAAGCGCGGATTCCTCGTGGGGAGGTTTTTCGTCTGAGAAAGACTGTGGTGTTGCATTTGAGGGAGAAACAGACTGGAGAGAAAAGTGATAACTATGTCCTTGATATTCCTGTTCCTCGCTCGGAATCATGAGATCATGCAAGGAAAGGGGACACGGGTCATCAGAGGGGTCGACAGATTGGAGGGTGTCGAGGCGAAATGCATGGACGGAGGGAAGAGAGGGAGGTGGAAGATGATGGCAGTCGGGGCTCGACGGGGGCGAAGAGGAAGGTGAGGTGTGAGGCGAACAAGATGATGGGGGCGGTGGCGGTGGGAGGAGAGGAGGGGGAGGAGTGGCTGTAGTGGTGGTACTCGAGCCGGGAGCCGAAGAAATGGCAGCTGAAAGGGTGTAAGAAGGAGAGGAGTAGATCTGGTCAAAGATTAGAGATCGAGACGAACGGTCCTCGTCCAGGGAGTTGCTGGTGGTGGGTATATGCTGTGGGGAAGGGGAGGGTTGAGAAGCAAAGGCGGACCTCCTCGAGAAGGTATCGTTGTTGGTGGTGGGAGAATAGGGTAGCATTGGGACCAGCCTCGAATTGGAGCTACGATCGTCTTGATAGGCAAAGTTTGGAAAGGAGCGACGGAGAGGATCGTTTGTCGAGTTTGCAAGATGTTGAAGGGCGTAGGATGAGAGGTCAGACGAGGCGTTTTGCCATAGATTCGTCGAGGGTTGCTGGTCTGAGGAGAACCAGTCATGATGACGATGACTTAAAGCGAGGGGGTCGACTGGGGAGAAGAACATGAAATGGAATCGCGAAGAAAAAAAGAAGAAAAATGAGAGAAAATAAATGAAGAGGATCCTCGTCAACCAATTCAGCTGGGCGCGGGCGGTTGCGTCCAAAGTGAGCAAGCCATTAGGTGTTTAAGTACGATGGGATGCGGGGGAACACCCATCCTTGACAATGTCAACGAGGTGGCCCAGTGCAGAACCATTATGTGGATCGTTCTCACATTAGGTGGATCCTTTTCAGAAGCTCCTTCCCAATCCGGAATCCTCCGCCTAATACGGACTATTGCGAGAACCCTTGTCGACCCCGTAGATCTGTCCCGTTGCACGTGATAGATCTGCCCCTCCCACCAACGCTCTCGACAATGGCTGCAAGACGTTTATCTGCAAATAGTATGCCCACCCATCCCTCTATCCCTTTCCTACCCTCATTTCACCCTTCAGAGCCCAATCATGTCCCCCATACACGTGTGTCTTTCCCTCTCGCGTCCTTTCCCCCTTCTCTATTGACCTTACCGTGCAGCATTTGCCAATTTCTTCACCGACGACATGTCAGATGACGCTTCCAATTATTTTCCATCCATGTACGACCATATACGGGACCAGGCCATTGCAGGCACAGCTGCTCCCCGTCGCAGGCTCAGAAAGCTTCTTATGGTCGTACGTTCCTTTCTCTCACACTCTCTTGTCTGTCTGTCTTATCAACGCTTCATCGATCCCATAGAGTATGATAATGACCCTGAGCATGGCTGTCCTAGCTGTCCATTCGATGCGCATCGTCACTCGAATCGGATTAGTATCTCTTAGTCAAAACCATCAACAAGTCACGACCAAGATCTTGAACCATCTCTCTGACCACCTTGTTGCCGCAGGCATCTTAAACGACACCGCCTCTTTACCTTTACCCCAACCCCCCCAGAGTTGCAAGTATAACCCCCAACTGTGTCGCCTCAGCCTCCCATGGCTCTATGGATCGGTGGTCAGCCTCACTTGCGCATTAGGCGCCCTCAAGACTATCGCCCGGGTAAGAAAAGACTTTAAAAACCACGAGCGCGAGATGTATGCCATTCGCATTGGTCTGGGTGGTGCCTGGGTTCTGTTCGGCGTCGGAATTCTCAAGTTTCTTTTCTGACACGACCTTTAATGACGACCTTAGTTGTACTGAGTACTTTACGCATCCTTGTATACTATCCAGATTAATTCCATTTTGTCTGTGTGTGTGTGTCAGCTGCCCCTATCCGACTTTGAGAATGAACTCTCATGCAGATTTGCCCAGGTTCGTTATAGAAAACACTCGTGCAAACGGCCGTTCATCCATTTAGCACCTCTATAGCGCCGACGTCCAGGAATATTGGAGCACCAAGGCGGCCCCTCGATTCTCACTCTTTGACCATTTATCTACTCAATCATGCGCCCAAGAACTTACAGCCGCTCGTCATGCGATTGACGACGAGCTCTCCGCTTTACAAATGACAATACACGCCATGCGAACTAGACGCAACAGCTTTTCGCTCATTGAAAGACTCCCTCCAGAGATCCTCTCGTGTATTTTCTCTTTCCATGCCATCAACCAGCCAGCTCAAAGAGATCCCATTTACAACCCAGACGACCCATTTCCCCTCCGTTCCGGTCGAATTCGGCTCGGGCTTGGTTGGATTACCGTCACGCACATTTGCCGTCACTGGCGACAAGTCGCGCTGTCCGACCCCGACCTGTGGAGGACGATTGTTTTTGATCTCGGCGCGGAATGGGCAGAGGAGGTGCTAGCACGGTCAAAGGCCGCTCTCATCTCTTACATTCGAGACCTGTCATTCCCGCCCAAGGTATCGAGGAGAAGGTTCATCGATGACGAAGCCACTCTGCGCAAGCACCTCTCACACGTCGGACGACTTGTCTTGTCCGGAAACCCAAAGTCTCTTGCACCCACCATGAGAGCGCTCACCACACCCGCTCCACGTCTTAAATCGCTCGAAGTGGTCCAAGACCGGCTTCACCTTCGCGAGTCGTGTATCACCCTTCCCTCCGACTTATTCGCCCACGACGCTCCGAATCTGTGTCACGTCACCCTCTTTGGTTGGGTGGTTCCCTGGGACTCGCCTCTCCTCCGTGATCTGACCCATCTTGATATTCGTATTCCATACCCAGGGTTAGCACCCGCAGCACAATCCAACCTCCTGTCGATTCCAACCCTCGAGCGACTGCTTTCCATCCTCGAAACTATGCCATCTCTGCAAGTACTCGCTCTTCACAATTGCCTTCCTCGCCCGGAATCTACTAGTCGCGCCATTCCCTTACGACATGTGAGCAAGCTCTCCCTCGAGGGATATCTGTCTGAGGCCCTCGCCGTCCTGAAGCGGGTCTCCTTACCGAGTTCAGCCTCGCTATCCTTGCACTGTCATGATCGCACCCCTCCGGGCGGACTCCTCGACACTCTAGTCTCGCTTCTGGCCTCCCATTTCCAGGCTCCAGAGACATCTATTTCACCCCTCTCTACAATGGTCATCGGCCAGAATAATCACGCGCGTCTCTCAATAATGGTCTGGGACACGGACGCTCCACTGCATCCACCCAAATTCGTACCATCCGCGCCGACCCGGCTGAGCCTGAGGTTTAGCCTGGCACCCGTCGAGTCCGTTCCCTTGCGAGTCTGCAAAGCGCTCCCGCTCCGGGATCTACACATACTCTCAATAACGTACCCCGAAGCTCTATGGTCGGTCGGAGACTGGGTGGACGTGTGTAGCCACTGCCCAAAGGTGACCGACCTGCACGTCCGTGACAGCTTGGCCCGCGCTCTCACCCCCACGCTGAAAAATTGCAACGCCTTTCCGTCCCTCGTTACGCTAACCCTGCAGGATGTCAACTTCTCTGCTTCCCTGCCGGAGTATACGGAGCCATTGGGCGTAGTCCTACCCGTGAATTTGCGTGCGCGCAGGGACGCGGGAATTCCTGTCCGACGCGTCAAATTGTATTTAACGATATTCGGGTTCGACGGCACATTGATGGAGTCGCTCAAGGAGGTCGTAAACGATGTTGCATGCGACTACCTCGACGAGAAAGAAGACTAATCTGATTCTCAGCTGACATCTGCAATTTTGATTATGACTCTTGGTCGGATGACCTGGATTGAATAAGTATCACAGTACAGTACTGACCATAGGCCCCGTCGCCAAGTAAAAATAAATAAATAAAACTCCCTATGTAGAATGTTTACCATATAGGTGGGGTTCGCCTGGCCTTGACAAGGAAATAGCGCCCGCCGGCGCCATTACTGCACAGCCCGGTCTTCATCCCTTACCACGCTGCTGTCGAATGGTGGCGCACCGAAAAGGACGGTACAGAACGAGATCGTTCCTAGAATCCCTGGTTCGATGATTACGACACAGTTGGCCCCACCTCCTCTGAGCGTGACTCGCCTCACCTGGGCCAGCATGTTTGTACAGCTATAACTGTAACAACCCCGCGGGGCCACGGCTTGGTTCCAAATCTCATCTCCTTTTGGGCCTTGCGGCCTGCGGCCATGCCATGCCATTCCATAGGCCATATGTCAGGGGCCTAATAACTTAAACTGGACTTGTTGAAGACGCAAGGGCTTCAAATGACTTTTTTTTTTTGGCTTTTGCTTACCCACACATCCGGCGTGAGCGCATCATCCCGTTTGTCGCCCCCGAGCGCGCCGAGCCCCTCGTGTAAAGTTACATGATGCCGATGAACGCCGAGTGGGGTTCAATTTTGTAAAAAAAATTGGCAGGAGGACACAACGAGGCGTGGCGACATGATGTTATGAATGGTGGAGTAGCCCAGCTCAGAGGCCACCGGGCAATGCGGTGAACCACTGAACCTTCTTCAAAGTTTGTCCTTGTCCCAAACTTTGGTTGGACTAGCCGACTCGGACCCCGTTGTTCTTGTCTCCGCGGGCTTGATGCTCAAATTTCACGGCATAATACAGCAGTTATCGATGTACCAGAGAAAAGTGCGATGGAATACTTACGAGCCTAACCAAACGAGTTATTCTTAACCTATTACACGGCTCGACACGACATGCAGTAGTAAGGAATAAAGAAATATCGTGGATTTATAAACAGTCATCTTCAATTGCCCATTCGCTGCACATATACTATACCCAAGCTAAGTTGTCAAGGGGTTTATTTCTTTTTCATCGGAACCGGGTCAAACAACGTAGCGGAAGCCAGGCGCCTGTGAACATTTTTTGGTGTGTGGACACATCCATCTTTCAATCGAATGATTTCCAGAAAGGTGATAGTGGCTTACCCTGTCCGCTAGCTCTGATGTATCTACACGAGTATTGGGGATGTGCTTGCCGTACACGCGATTGCGGCGCGCATTCTCATAACGGTATTGAGTCTGCACCAAGGAAAATACGTCGCATGACCGTTAACGTGGGGACCGTCAGGGTGAGAGAGAAGTTTAGCAGGCCATACCGTAAGAACGGAGGCGCATATAGATCCGAGGAATAATAGGCCGACCAAAACTAGTACAAATGGGGTTAGAATGTATGCGAAATTCACGCGCTGCTGCTACCCCGCAAAAAATTGAAAAACTTGCCTGAAAAGCCTTTACTGTGCATTTATTTTTTATTTTGATCAGAAACTTTGTTGGATACTATACTCGCCTCGCCGATACCTTTCCGACGAGACGAAGTCTCTAAGGTAAGGTAATGCACACACTCACATATACCGTGGGCCTTCAGTAGTGGGAAATAGATGCGACCCGAGAATACTACCGCATTGTCCGATAGACATATAGAGCGGTGTACCCGTAGCGCGCTTGGTTTCGGAGCCTAAGTTGTGAGCGTCTAGATACACTCGTCAGTCAGCGATCGCGATCGCAGAACAAGCGTAAGGGGGGAAAGGCGGGGCGGGGCCGCAAGCGCGCGCTTACACCATGCAATGACAAGTCCGATCGTCGTGTACGTGCCACTGACAATACAAAACGTCGCAAAGTACTGCAAGTGGTTATTGTGCACGACAGTGAGCAAAATCCTGTGTAGTGGTCGATATCAATATCACGGCCCGGTACAATATCGGATAGTCGGCATCAACTGGCCGACCGCAGCAAAAAAGTTCTGAACACTTACAGATATCCGGCTCCGCCCACCGCACTTGAGATGATGATGAAAAGTCCGCGGGTGAGAAGGCGGTCGGATAACCAGGAGGAGATTACGATGACGATAGATGTGACAGCATAGGGCGGTACTGTGAGTAACTGGGCAAGCGCGTTAGCTGCGTAAACATGTCCCATTTTAGCAGCCAGAAAGAATACACCAGAGGGGAGAAAACTCACTGTATCCGAACGTCTTGATGATCGTGGGCAAAAATGCGGAAATAGAAGCTAGCGCGGCGTTCGCCCCGAAATAGATGACGCCGCCAAGATAGATCTGTGTGTAAAAGAAAAAACTTTGTGTAAGCCTTGCTGCCAAGGAGTCCGAAGGACTTACTCTCCAGTCCTTGAACGCATCGACGACATGACCTGGTAAAGCAAGGGGTGCGTGAGCCCATGTTCCCTCAGCCAACGGATACGTCGACCTTACGCTTGTTTACATGATAGCCTATATCCCCACTAGTATCGCGATTGGCCCGAGCCAAAGCAAGCTTCCGCTCTTCCTCCGTGAGAAACTGCGTCGTTTCTGGTCGATCTGGCAGGAAAAATATGGTGACGAGACCTAGGAGAACCGCGGGAATGCCCTACTAAGGTATTGAAGCTACCAATAACGGGAATGGTCACACGGAGAAACAGACCTCGATAATGAAAAGCAGACGCCAGTTCGCGATCGTAGCGTGAACGTGTTGTATACCAAAGGCAATGAGACCACCAAATGCGCCAGCCACGGCTGCGAATCCGAACCAGTAGGCAAGGCGTAAGCCGAGCTCGTGCTTCGTATAGAACAATGCTGTAATAGTACCACCGGGCGTCAGGGTATTGGATGGATGTGTGAGGTTGATTAATAGGTGCCTACAAAAGTAGAGGGGAATACCAGGACCGAATCCGGCTTCAAAGACACCAAGGCCTATCCGAGCAACCATGAGTTCAGCTTGATTGGTCGCAGTGGACTACATGGAAGATCCCGAGAGATGAGACTCCCGCACTTCGGTGCCTAGAAGAAGGGGACCAACCGAGAGGGTGGAGCAGATACCCCAACCGATGGCCGCCGAACCCAACCAAAGTCGAGGGGGGAAGAGTTTCGCGAGGAGGGTAGCTGGAACCTGGCATAAAATCTAGCCAGATCCGATGTAAGTCTTGATGCGATGACTTTTGCATATGGGAGAGCCTACATAAGATAAAAAGAAGATTGAATTGACCCAGTCGAACCTCTTTCCTGTGGGATCGCCACCGAGGACATCCTTAGCTAGACCCTGTAAACGTGCGTTACCCAAATTACTTCTGTCCAGATCTAACGGTTACGGTAGTGAGTGAAGAATGCTGACATAGAGCGCTCCAAATACTGACATGCAAACAGGTACATGAGGCAAGTAATGGGTAAGATACGACGGTCCAGCTTGCGAACCAGGCGACGTTCCTCCACGGACACAGGCCCTTCAGGCTCAGGCTGAACACTTGGTGGTTCAGTACGCTCAGTCGCGGCCTCATCGCGTTTGATGTAGAGTTTCTCGTCCGGTGCCATAACGAAAGACCAAGAAAACCTGGTATATGGATGCAGGAGGAAGGACTACAGTACCCGGTGGGAGAAGAACCACTCATAAATGGAGGCCGCCGGAAGGTGACGTATTTTTGAGAACCTTCTAACGAGGCGACAGTGTTGCCAAGTTAGACGCTTCGCTCAGTGAGCCCGATAGAGCACGACGTCTGGCTTCTTTGCCACATGTGCTGAGAACCGCATGTCACCTGCTCTTGCCCGCCAGGTCACGGTCCACTACTGGCAGGTTATAGCCACCTTGGAAGCGTCGCTCGCTCACCGTGGGTGTACGTTTATCCAGACCCTAATTAAAAGGACCCGTGGCAAAAGAGGGCCTCGGAGAATGAGGGATAAGTCACGGCCCACCAGTTTCTCCGTCTGTAGACACTATTACAGACGATGACACGGTGATAGGAAACTGGCCCAGCGGAGAAGTCCGAAATTAAGAATTTGAGTAATTCCCACAGTCGTCATAACTGGCTGGCCACCGGGAGCTCGCGCCATGGCAAATACAAATAGGACAGCTCACTGAGATACTCTTGTATACGGGATCCCTGGAGCAGGGGTCTAACCGTCTAAGCTGAGATGCACGCCAACATCGCCAGTTTGGATCAGCTCCTCTCAGCCTGCTGTGTCGATGGAGAGTGGTTCCATTCTTATCCCGTAAGATGGGAGACTTTCAGTAAAGTATGACAGCCAGATATAATGAACACATGAGCGCTCAGATCGCATGGCACAAAGTGAATGAAGTAAAGGGCCGGCGGAGGAAGTGAATGATCAAGGGAGAGCCAATTTTAGCCGGGTTTGTCCTTCAAGAGACAAGTTGGGTGTGACAGACCAGGCCTGAACTGGTAATATCTTCACCGTCCGAGTGTTGTAATCTGTTCTCGAGCTAATGGCACATGATAACGCTACGGGCATGCATATCGGTCAGTTCAGCAAGAAACAGTAGTAGCATTGCAGTCAGTAGATATATGCCGTCCGGTATAGTCTATGAGGCACTGTAATGTAAAGTAGATTGATGGTACTTGGAGCGTGCGGCGCAATCACGCATTCGGGTATAATATGTGTGGTCTCATAACGCCCTCGGGCTTAAAGGCTTTCGTGCGATAACTAGGTACATTGGAGTAAAGAGCTGCGTAATGCACTCAGTAAGAAATTAATTGATCATGTGTCGGTCGACTCACTTTTGTCTGGCCACCCTTGACCAATGCATCACCAGCAATACGTAACGTTTCACCAACTTCCCATGTGCCCTTGGGAACGATGCGCAAGAACTCAAGGAGGCGCAAGGCGTTGTGGGTAACAAGTTTGCCGGACCAGCTCATCCGCCAGACGGTGAAATAATCCCAAGCTGTCTGGGCTTTGAAGATGTCACCTTCAAGAGGATAATACCAAGACACTTCATCGGGACGCTCCGCCAAGTCCTCCTCGTGCTCGATGTGGAAACCGACGGATTTGATAGCTGCTCTCGCCTTGGACAAGGTGCGCATTTCGGGGATACCATTACCCAGCTCGATCTCATGAGCCAGGGCCTTGTGTTCTGGAATGGATGGATCCCAACTATCCGTCATGCACCACTCGTAGACACCAAACTAAGGGATAGATGAGAATCCATGTTCGCCTACAGGCATAAGTCTGTACTTACTACACCCCCAGGTTTGAGAACCTTCAATATTTCGCTATAAACGCCTTCCCATGTCGGGGCATGAACCGTAGCCTCAATAGCATATACTGTATAGTGACCAGAGTTCCGTATATCAGCTCGACAGATAGCATGAGATACAAAAGGAAGACGCACCCGCGTCAAACGCGTTTTCGCCAAACTGTTCCGAGAGCTTCATAAAGTCACCTTTGACAAATCGGACCTGATCCTCCAGACCAGCAGCCTTTGTGTATCGACGCGCGCGGCCAACTTGGAATTCATTGTTGTTCAAACCAACTATTTTCGCATCCGAGAAACGAGCAATCTCCCGGGCGGGGCCACCGACACCACAACCAACATCAAGAACGCGCATCCCGGGACGAAGGGACATCTGCGCGGCAAGATAGTGTTCGTGGCGAGCAAGGGATGCGGCGAACGCCTCGCCCTTATAGAATCGCGAGAAGTGGAACGACTGGGCCCATCCATACTCGTAAAGCTCTGTAGCGCCGTCGTAGTAGCCTACGGGGGAATGTGAATAAGCGATGTCAATCATGTTTGACGCATTCAATGAACAGCACCATTTACGACGTCGGTATAATTTTCAACGCGGGTATCTGAGTCAACTTGGGCTTCTTTGCTGGTGTCTTTCTGCCAAAAGCCGGCGTAATTTTCAATGCGCGAGCCGACACGACCATCATCAAGTCCGGTGGAAGACATAACAATTAAGGGCTGGGGGGATCTATAATGAAGGACGGGGTAGGGTTGGACGAAGAGAGAGAGAGACCTGGCCTGTCTGTCGCGCCATTTGTTTAAACCGCTTTAAAAAATCGGACCATTTGTGTGAAATTCTCATACTGTAGCGCCCAAAAATTCAGTCCAGTATGGCACGTGCCCCAACAGTTATTCGTACGACGACATGTGTCTAATCTTACAGTGTTCACCAAACCAAACCGGTTTAAGAAAATTTAGCGTTTTATACGTTTAGCATCTGTGGTCCCCTGGATCGGTATATCGCTGAGAGGCTCGCGCTTTACATCATTCCCAGTCAACCGTTGCTGCTGCTGTGCCGAACTTGTGCCTATGGCTTGTGGATATGGTGACCTACGCACCGGATTTTATGAAAACCCATCCCGATGGAACAAATGAAATTAATAACGCACTGTATGACCTCAGCAGGCCGCTTCACTCCAGCAGTTGCCGACGAGGTCGTGGAGGCTCTTATGGCTCGGCGAAGGTTCGACATGGGCTGGTCCGGATGCGCAGCGATCCGGTTACTGCTAGTTGATACCTACAATATTTGTCAGTTCAAAGCAGTCTCTAGTGGTCGGCTGATAGTAAGTTCACCGATGTAGCCGCTTGAGGACGCGTATCAACACCTCTTGGAGATTCACTCGTCACATCCCGGCCGGCGGTGTCAACCTTGCCCTGCGCACTGTCCCGCGTGGCACCCAAGGCATCGGAGGACTCTACGCCATACATAGAAGAATCTTCTATGGCAAGGAGCGCAGCGTTGTCCTCGTCATTGAAGTAAATGTCGTCTGAATCTGATGCCTTGAGAGAGGTTGGCGCGACAGATCTCCTACTAGGCGAAGGTGTAGAGGTACTCGATCCCTGTTGTGGCGTTTGCATGTGATGTGGAAGAGTCCTATCTGGGTGGAGAGGACGGACCCCGTTCTGAGGAGCTGCAGGATTTCCACACGGTACTTGTTGCTTCGGCAGGGCAGGACGTAAACTAGTGGTGTCCACTCCCGTTCGCGAACTACTAGCGAGCCCTTGTTCGTTCTCATTTGTGACACCAGGTGCCTTAGCGTCCAGAACTGGATTTCGATGAGGACTAGGCTTGGAGATGGCTGGACGTATTTGGGGCGGAACAAAAGGAACGGCATTAAGTGGCTTGGTAAACGAGTTCGATGAGACATCATGTGAGCTACCAGCAGATGGCGGAATGCTAAAAGATCTTGGAATGTTGACAGATCTCGTCCGACGGTGTAAATCAGACTCGTCAAACTTTGGCTAAAGATAATGGCACGTGTAGTCAGTGAATATATGCGCCCAACTGCTGGACTCAGCAAGGGAGGTTACGTACTACAGGTTGGGGTTTGATTTTTACGACCTCCTGCGTGAATGACTTTTCGTAGAGGCAAAGACCAAGAAGACTTCCAAAATTGCGGAGAGCACGTTTCACCCCGTCGGTCACAGCTTCCTTCTTTGCCTAGGGCAACGGGTTATCACAGTGAAGAGCGACCATAGACGCAACATAACAACCCGTACCTTGTCCAACGCAGCACCCTTACTCTTCATGTTCTCTGCAGTACCATATCCAACGTCTTCGTGGCAGGTTCCATCCTTAAGCGTGACTTTCATAAGGGCAGTGATTCCGATACAATATCTTCTCGTGTCGGGATCCATATCAACGAAATCCGTCTCTATCTTCGTCACGGTTGAGCACCATCCATTGTAACCAAATACCTCGTTCGCAAGTCCTATAATTTTCCACCCTTCCACGTAGGTCAACTTTGGTCCTCCGCCGGGAGCTGGCCGCTGCGATACGTATTCCGGACCAAGACGTCTGTTGAGTTTCGCTTGTATGTTCTCAGAGACTCCAATGTCAAAAACAGGAGGTTTTGTCTCGGCGAAGGAATCCTCCAGAAAGGCGCTCGGGGTCTGTGGTTCTGAGAACATGTTTGTCATGACATGAAATAAACCGAGCCGCGTCAAATCACAACCATCAAATCTATCAAACGTGTCTGGTCACGTGTATCTAAATACCAGCACGTGATCTCGCAAACAAACAACAATTAAAAGGTCCATCCTCTCGCCAAACTCTTGGTTCACCTCTGGCGTCTTGAGCCATCCCTCGCGTCCGTCTGTCGTTTATCGCGTGGTACCGCCGTCGCCACCTGAGGCGGATCATATCGAGAATTACTACCCCATTGAGGGTGATTAGGGTGATTTGGTAACCCTTGGCGCCATGAAAGGGGTGGTTGGGATCGGCGAGAGTTCTCGGCCAGTAGGGCGGAAAACGGTATCTCCGTCATATTAGCATCGTGGTAATGGTCTGGTACTGGCACCGCACTGGTGAATGTCGGATACCCCGTCGTGAAAAGGACAGGAGCCGCTTGTGCCTGCGAGCTCGTCCAGTGGTTCCTCGACGGTACCATCCGAGTTGGGAGGAATACTCCGCAGCTATTGTCACGCTCCTGTTGTCTATCTCCCTGACGAAACGAGCGGTTGTTCTCCGCAGGAGTATCCGATTCCATCTCCTCGGCAAAGAAGGAACCATAGGGTGACACCGTACGGACGCGTTTCTCCTCCTGCGTCTCGTTCCCGGCGGACTTGCCCTGGGAGCTGCTACTGCTCGACTTTCCATCTTGAGAGGAGCTCGGGGATGGTGATTCGTAAACCCAAAATTTGCGGTTACTTGGGGGCCATTGTCTGCGCTCGGGTTCTAGGCCACGATGCGGGTGTCGATGAGGAAAGCGGGATGAACCTGCATTCTCTACAGAAGTGCCGCTACGGGGAATGGGCAACGGTGATCGACGAGTACTATAGTGAGTTAGGGGAGATCTAGACATGGATGCTAATGCTTTCATCTGTACAATGAAAACTGTCCCAAGCGGGTCCTTTTATGTCCGTTCTGAACCGCTCTAGCCAAAGGACACCCGTGTGCAAATTTCGCAGCATTCGTTCAGTTTTTGTCAGGCGGCAATCAGTCAAGATCTACTGCGGGCGCTGCGGGGCCTCTGGGGACCAAGCATGCTATATATGGTCCAATGCGATTTTGATCCGTCGCATTTCCCGTCCCACATGAGTCATTGGAGGATGGGATGGCTTAAGGTGGGTGCATCGACGGATCGCTGGCATAGTGATGTAAGATCGGAACCCGTGTTACACACAATTAGCCAGCTACGAGCAAGTGATGTCCTAGGCACGAGGACCGTATTGTTAGGAAGCCTATCAACTCATCTTCTTGCACCAGACGCCCAAACACAGGTAGCACCGATTCAGTGCCAAACAGAATATTCATCATTGGCTTTTTACCTTGTGCATCGCTCAATACAACACAGGATACTCAGTCGACACAGCACTACCCCGCATCCCTAAACGACGAACAAGAAAACAATCCCTCAACCAGTCGGCGGCACCTACTTCGTATTTGGCCCCCGTCCCCGACCAGGTCCCCCACCACGACCACGGAAACCACCCCGCACATCGCCATTTACAGGAGCGCCACCACGAGGTCGGCTGACGGGGCGCTCACCCCGTTCCTTACGCGTCTCGACAGTGATGCGCACCTGTTGGCCATCCCCCACATCAATACGGATACCACCCTCACCACCTTGCGAGGCGGGAAGCGAGGCGACAATCGCACGGCGCGCAGCGTCGATGTTGCTAAACTCCAGGAATGCACATGCCTTGCTCCGCACAAGATCGAGATCTTTTATAGGTCCAAATCGACTGACTAATGTATTCCTCAATGCTGCTTCGGTGACATTTTCTTGCACGCTCTAAAGAAAGTTTGAGAAATGCATCGCGGGAGTGACACCGCAACACCTCACCTTGACGAAGCATAGGGCATTTGACACGTTAGTTGCAGCGACATACATTGGATGAGGTTCCCGTGACTGTTGTTGAGGTCTTGCGCCGGGAGTATGATGGCTCACCGGCGTCTGAGTGCCACTCCCGGGAGATGATGAGCTAGCAGCAGGTACCTCCGACGTACCACGGGACTCTTGCGCCACAGCTGAACCCCACTTCTTCGGGTTGGTTGCTGCCAGGTTGGCCCACGTTTTCGGCACAGCCGGAGCGGGAGCAGGCGCAGGTTGAAACGGAGCAGCAGGTGCAGGAGGCTGAGGTGGTGGTGCAGGTGAAGGAGCAGGTGGTGGAGCGGGTGATGCAGCTGGCGCAGGAGATTCTACAGCCGGAGTGGGTTCGGGCTCAGGGGTCGGTGATTTTTCAACCGCAGCTGCAGCGGGGGCCTCGGGAGCTTCCTGTTCGGGTTGAGCGTGGCCATTTGTGTGGGGTTCCGCAGCAGGCGGTTCATAGGCGGGGGGAGCCTCCTCCGTAGGGGCAGCCGAGGGTGTAGGAGAAGCTGTTTGAACTGGTTCGGGAGCAGGGATATCCGCAGCGAGAGGGACTGGCTGCGAGCGTGCAGGCGAAAGGGGAGGTATGGCCTGCTGCTGAGATACGGAAACCTGCTCGGCCTCAGTGGTGGCTTGCTCTTGCTCGCCTTCATCACTCTCAGGGTCCTTGAGAAAGCGGAATATGTCGTTGAGGACAAAGTAACCATTGGGCTGCTCCGCGAGGAAAAAAGTTTGAACGAACTTCCTCCACGGCTCGCTGCGGTTTGACATTTCACCAATCACTTGAATGATAATCCCACCGTTGGCAGAGGACTGAGCATCAACTGAATGGATGAAGACCTTGCAGTCCTCAAACCCTATGGAGGTGATCTTGTTGTGAATCTCCTTAAAAAAGATGAGAAGGCTCGACAAAAATGATCAAGTGAGGATACAAACCTGCTGGCCGTAACAGGGTGTGCCATCTTCACCCTCAGTACCATGGATGAAGGTGGATGTTTTGTTATAGAAACAGTGCAGACGATCGGGCGACTTATTCACGTATGTATAATATTGAGGCACAAATTGCCATCCCACTTCAGATGGGATGACATTATTATGAGAGGAGTCACTGTTGGAAGGAGTGGTATTCGTCATAATGGGGTAGAGTATGCTACGGAGGTCAGGCGAGGGAGGAGATTCTGGGCAGGAGCACATACCGAAAAGTGCAAAAAACGGAGGCAGAGAAAAAAGCGAGAAGAAAATCTAAGAGGAATTGAGAGGGCAAAGCTCAGGCAGAGTCGTCGAGGACGTACGCAAAACTCAACGCGGCCAGCGGACAAAAGTCGAGCACTCGGCATCTTCCGTGTCTCTCTATCCTATCCTACTCTCTACTCTACCCTATCTACGTACACTGCAGTCCAATCGCCGGCTTGAAGCTTGTGATCTCCTCATACAGTAACTCCTTCAACTGCTCCCGGCTGATGTCGTCCTTGTGTACTGTACCAAAATCAATACAGCTCTCGCACACCATCAAATAGACACCCACAGTCAAATTCAAAAAACTCCGGATCCAGTGGCGGTGCCACTGGTTCATCGTCTGGGTCGTGCTGGCAGGTAAAAGACAAGAGGTGAGTCTGAGTAGCGGTCGCTCCCAATTTCACGCACATAAGCCTCGAGATACGGGTGCGCGAGTGCCTGCTCAACCGTAATGCGCTTCTTCGGGTCAAACGTCTGACAGAATAGCAGAGTTGAGCAAAAAAAAATAAAAGAGGAGAAGCAACGGATGTACTAGGGTTTTCGATAAGAAATCGATCGCCAGTGGATTCGCATTCGGAAAAATCGTCTGGAAGGGCTTCTTCTTCCGGAACGGTAACGCGCGAATGTAATCGCGGGAACGACGAGTGGTTATGGCATAAAATTCGTCCAGAGTTGGCGTGCCGAGCACATCCAGGATCAGAGTAAGTTGGTGGTGATAATCGCGACCGGGAAAGAGCGGCTTCCCCGACAACATTTCTGCGAGAATGCACCCGACAGACCAGACGTCAATGGCCTAACGAAGAGGTAAATCCAGTACAACGATGAAAGGGGATAAAAGGTCGTACCTTAGTGTACTGTTTAAATGTAAGCATAATCTCCGGCGCACGGTACCAACGAGTAGCCACATATTCGGTCATAAATCCTGTTTCAGTTCCCGACGGTTCGGCTGTTTTTACTGATCGTGCCAATCCAAAGTCGCAGACTTTTAGATCACAATTGGCATTCAAAAGGAGGTTTGATGGTTTAAGATCACGATGAATAACATCTGCCGAATGCAGTGCCTTGAGTGCGCGCAATGTCTGGTAGACGAAATATTGCGCGTGATCATCAGAAAGATCTTGAGTGCGGATAACACGATGCATGTCCGTTTCCATCAATTCTTGAATCACTACGTGAGATGTCAGCACACGTCATGAATGATAGCTAACGGAGCCTTACGGTAAACCTCCTTGAATGCTTCCAGTGAGGATGGCTTGATAATATCCAGAATAGAAATAATCTATACACGCGTTAGCGCCGATTATTTATTCACACTCGTCACACGAATTGTCGGGTGGTAAAGGCAACTATGGGGACATACTCACGTTCTCGCTCACACCTGCCTCGCTGAGGAATTTGAGGAGCTTCAGTTCACGTAGCGTCCGGAGGCAAAACATTGAGTGGTCGAAAGGCATGATCTTCTTTATTGCGACCTTGCGACCAGTCGGTCGATGGGTCGCCGAGCAAACGATTCCATACGCGCCCTCGCCCACGACGTCAAGGACTTGATACTGGGTGCCTACACATGATACGTCTCCCACCGACAGTACGAGGCTAGAAAGGAAAATACATACCAACATTGAATCGCACTTTCCGTGGTGTAGGTTGAGCTTGGGAGGCGGCATGGCCATGCTTGGTCTTTTTTGCAGCAGTATCGGCCATGTTGGGGCGTAACTAAGTGATGGTCGGAAGAAAAGGGGTGTCCCGCACTGATCAAGAACAAAAAAGTGTACTCAAGCGCCAGGGAATGGGTTTGCATAAGGGAGAATGCCCATATTTGGATGGCTTGTCGGAATCAGGAATCAGGCCTTTACACAGGTTTTGTTTGCATGGCAATTTCGTCTCGTTGTCAAGCTGACCGCTCTCCATCTTTCATTTACCCACAGGTACTGTATCCAACCATACTCCTTCTGGTTCACACTGTGCGAACTTTCCGTCCGGTCCGATCCATTGGTCGCCATTTGCATTTCATCCAAGGCTTCGGTTCACCGTAGGAAATACACACCGCTTCTGATCCCAGGATGACGGCCACAGTACTGTAAACATGCCGACAGTTCCCCCGCAAAGGAATGGTGGTATCCACGATCTCACAGAAGGCAACGTTATAACACTATCAATCTGCCTTGAGAGCTTTACCCCTTCGGGGTGCGGGCAAGGATATTACGATACTCAAAAAGTTACCCGATGCACCTCAATTCGAACTGACAGTACTCGCGGCCATAAAGTAGGATCGTTGCTGCCATGCATGTGCACGATTTCGTGCTTGGCATTAGTATGAGCGGTGTCCATAGACTGTCCGTATTATGTCATCGAATCTAATAATTGATAACCGTGCCAGTGGTGGCCAACTCGTCGCCACGACTTACCCCATTCCAAAATGTCCTTCTCGAGATCAGTTTTCTGGATCTTATTGACGATTCTAGTAGTTTGCCTTTCAGGCAGCGGTGTCCATGCGTTCGGTGCTGGCAATATTCCCTCGTATGTACCTTATTGATGCAGGGTGGTGATGCAGCATTTATCAGATGTGTCCGTCAGATTCGCGTATTTGGAGGGTCGCGCCTTCCGCCATGGCGATATTGTACGTTTTCCCCCTTCAACAGACCTTTCATCATGCACCCAACTCTCGATGCAGGAAGACACCCTGTCCGATCTGGCTAAAAAGACCGGTGGATTTGCTCTCGGCGCTCTTATTGGGAAAGGGGGGTCAAAGTTTGGCGGGTTGGATGTCAAACGCGTATATTTTGGGTCCGCGTACTGGTGTTTTTTCCTTCGCCAAAGCTCATATCGTTATCTAGGAACTGGCTCAGAGACTACAGTCAGGTTTGTCGTATACAGGCGATTGACGAGAGCTTTCATTACTAATTCTCTTCATGAAAGGCTGTTGACATTGCAAGTTTGAAGAAAGTTCAGCTCCAGGTAGGCTTTCGCCATCAAAGAAATCGTGTTTAGTCAATGGCATTATGTTCTAGACAATCATCAATTTGTGTATGGCACTTGGATTCCTTGTTCGTCTGTCTCGATATGATCTATGATGCCTTTCATCGAAGACGTATTTCTTTTGCAGGCTCATGGCTACGCGACGGAAGAATTTGAGGTGACTGTGGAAAGACTCGGTGTATACCTTCCTGTATGCATTCTTTCGAACACAACTTCGGAGGATCACTCATTTCATTATTTAGACGGAACACATCGACAACCCCAAGGGTTATGGTAACGGTGAAGATGCGCGGAACTATGATAGGCGATTACGCGGGCCCGTAGATGTATGCACAGTACAATCTCTCACTCAAGTTGACCTTATTCCTCTCAATTACCTAACACAGCCCAGAGAACTGGAAGTCGACCCCCGCACAGGCATGAAGAATTACATTGCCAACGGTAAATGCGATGCCACTCGCTGGTATTCCATGTTGACCTGTGAATATTTAGAATATGGTCCATGGGACACCTCGAAAGCCCTCGTTCGCCGTACACTCGAACGTTGCATCCATATTGGTCGGCAGTACCGTTCCCAAGGAAGGAAGCAGGATCAATACGAAGCGTTTCGCCTTCTTGGGCAAGCCGTCTGTCCTATCACCTCAACATCCTGGCATGTCGAGGGCTAACAGATCTATTCTGTCCAGTTACACACCCTCGAGGACTTCACGGCACATTCGAATTTCTGCGAACTCGCCCTCGTTTCGATGGGTCACTCCAATGTATTTGTGCATGTCGGCGATAATGCGCGCATTCAGGCCCCTAACGGTAGATGGGTCGCCCCCCTGATCACTGGAACATTCGGGTCTAGCGACTTCCTGCACAGCTTGCTAGGAGGTAGGTTTAAACTATAGATGATGCAATCCTTATCTCACATAAGAATGCAGAGGCTACTGACCACCTTGTAAGACTTCGTATTAATTCAAAATGCTTCTCGATAAACTACTCTGACGAATCCACCAGAGCGAAGCATCTGTTTCCGACCTCAACAAGGCAATGGATTCCGCACGCTCGCGCTCGGTGTCCGGGGGATCATCACCCGTGGACAGTCTCAGGGATCTGCTATTTAAATTACCCGGAGGGACAGGGACGGAAATAACTCGTGATATGGAAGGAGTACAGCGAATCCGCGATGCTCCTGCTCATGGTGGCAAACCTCCGGAGCAGATGAGCCCTCAGGAATTGCACTCCGTTCTTTGGCAGGTGTTGAGCTTCAGGGACTCAGGTTCGTGACGCCCTATCACTAAATGTGATTTCTGATAGCTCTCTAGTGGCAAAGAAGATTGAGAACACCATCGGTAGGTCAAGCGCCGATCAATTCATGCAGGGTTGATGGCATCACTCGGATTTTCTAGAAAAAATTCCTGGACTAGGATCACTACTTGAGAAGATCACGGATTCCATCTCAGGTGAGCGGGAGAAGAAATTACTGACATTCTAACGTCTTACCAATCTCCAGTTTATGTGTTGACTACACTTGAGGTTAGTGACCAGCCTGAGCTTCGTCTCGTTTGTTTTGTTTATTATCTCATCTAGCCCTTCTTGAGGCCCATCATGTCAACTGCCACCACATCGTTGATTGCAGCTTCCGGTGAAGTCATCAACACCCAGGATCAGTATGAGGTTTGTTACTTTCCAACCGTCAAGAACGTGACATTGATCGACACATCCGCTACTGTAGGTGTTTAATAATCCACACGCAGTAAGTCAATGTCCGCTCTTGCTAGTGAACACTGTGTCATCCGTGGTCGATAGTCGGATCCAAGCCACTCTTATTTGAGCAAAGATCATTTCGTGAGTCGATGTCCTTATATATAAGAGTCGGCCTTATTGACTTTGTACCACCTAGAATTTGATCCTCAATGAACCCGCGGGCAACATCGCCAAACAAATTGTAGTACGTTTGGTTTCTCTGCATACAACTACCCCCCTTTATCCCCTCTTTAGAAAAACACCGTGGGGTTAGTCACCAAGGCATGGGACGACAATTCTGTGAACCCCAAATCAGTGGCGGATGAGATATTGCAGTGCCTGTTTGTGCCTCACTCTTCTCTCGCGAACGTGGTATTAAATTATTGCAGTTTCCATCCTGACTTTCATGATCGCTCCTCCCAAATTCAACGCGAAATGTTGGGCGGTATGAATGCCTGGCTACAGGCCATCGGCCACCAGCAGAGTGCGGTTCTGGCGCGTTTATCAAAGCAAGCTGTCCGTGATCACAAAAACGTACGCCTTGGAGGTGAAGGTGCGAGTCACAGCACGTCTACTACCAGCGCTGGATCGCAGTCCGGCTTCATGCAAGGGATCCCGAGTCTGGCACAGGCTCAAGGGTTATACAATCAGTTTGGCGGAGGATCAGGTGGACGACGTGGTGCAAATGAACCCTATGGATCCTATGGGCCGGAGGGGAATATAGGCTCTGGCATGGGTGGCATGGGCCCCCAGGCAGGTCCCCCCTCTGTGCCAGTCTATTCAAGGCCTGGCGGAGGTCAGGCCGATAATTTCTATGGGGACGCCCGTCCTTTCTTATCCCAACCCCTCACGTCGTCGTATCCTGGCGGGCCACCTTCAGACGCGCCCCCACACTCTCCGGGTTCACACCACGGGCGCGAGCACGGGCACGGGCCCACGTACGGATTCACCCCTCCTACCCAGCCCGGTTTTGCCCCACCCGAGCAATCGCCTTATTTACCGAGCTATACGGAACCTGGAATACCTTCCCCGTATACAGGTGGCCCTCCAAACACCTCAGGGTCGCCTTATCCGGGGTCATCTTATCCAGGCATGTCGTATCCAGGCCAACAGGGGACTGGAAATCTAGGGATGCCCGATCCTGGCAATATTAGCCCGTCGTATAGCTCGCCACAGTCGAACTTTCCGGGCACGGGGCCCGGCTTCCCGTCCCAAGGCGGAGGCCAATTCCCAGATCCCGAGTACAACTATGGATCTGGAAGTGGCAGTGGGTATGGACATGGCACATACCAGCCGGAATACTAAACTGTAAAGGGCCATCGAAGTGTAGATCTACTGTAACGATTGGTTGTTTACTGTGAGTTCCCATGGCGTAGTTGCTTTTGGGTGTAGGCGAAGTAGCCAATCGGTGTGTGTAAATGATACAATGAACTGAATTTAATTTGTGGAACAAGAATACAAGTGATTAAACGATCTTAACGAATCATTCACTGTGGACGACGCGCATAAGGCCAGGAATATTGGTAACATGACTGATGGCAACGGGTTTCCGAGGGTCGACACTCTCGTTCGAATTTTGGCTCTCGCACTGCGCGGGACAAGCCGAGTAGAACACCTGATCGAAAAAACCCGATATAATCAGTCCGACCTTCCAATTAAGAAGTTGTTGTCGGGGTTAACGACACACCTGCACGTTATAATCACCGTTCTTGGTTTGTCGAATGGTATATCGCCACCTATCAAAGTTTATCTGTTTTCATTTTTAATGAAAGAAGAGTTAAAGAAGGACAAACTCTTCATCCACCAGCGCTGTCACACGTCGATCGGCCTGCTGCGCACGTTCGAGGAGCTCATTCCGTGCGAGGCGCAGCAGGACCTCCGCATTGACCGCGTCTTCGCACACGAGCGTCTGGTTATAGACCAAAGCTTGAGATGATGCCTTATTGATGCTGTTCGGGGGTCTATTGAGGACTGGGTGCGTGCGCGGTCCTCCAGACGTGCAGGTGATGTTCAAGAGATCTGAGGGCGGAGAACGCAGTCGAAGGAGAAACGGCATGGCGCGGAATATGCTACGCGGGGAGAGGTGCTGTAGTTGTGGTGGTTGGGATGATTGTTGTTGCTGTGATGATGGTAGTGATCGGACAGAGCCAGTACTTGGATTCGCCGTCGCGGGAAGAATGTTTGATGGGGCTGATCCCAGCCGCGTCACGGTCTGTCGTCGTCGGACCACCGGAGTCGGGGAGGACGCCGCCGCCGCCGACGATGAGGCCGACGACGAGGATGTCACGGTCGTGTGGGCACTGGTGGAGGAGGTACTGCTATTACTGGTTCTGGGCGGGGCGGGCGGGGAACTTGAGGGTGAGACGGCCATGCCTAAAGGGGTATCCTCTAGCTTCACCCTGGAGGAAGATGCCACGTCCCCAGTCGCCGGACGCACCCGCGTTTGAGGGGACTGCGCAGGGACGCGTGCGCTGTCCCTGCGGTGGTGATGCGACGAGCGATGGCTTAACGGAGGTACGGTGAGAAACTGTCCGGAAGCGGCGGACATGGTACTCTCAGGAATCAGGATTCGTGGCGGCTGCGGGTCGGATGGACGGACTGCGTGTCTGTGTGCAATGTGGACTTTATACGTTGAGAGCCACGTTTGGGGTCACGGTGAGGTGCGGACAAAGCATGTCATGTCGAATGGTGTGCACACTTGGCAAGGATGCCCAAAAGTCAATACGCAACCCAATAATTCGTGGGATCGCTTCCCCATCCGACCGCACAGCATTTCGTAAATTTTGGGGTACCACAGCCACAGATAATCAATCATCAATTCGACGAATATGGGTTTAGTCGCGCACTAGTCAACCAAAACCCCCAATACCAATTAAGGCGGTACCGCGGTTGCGATATCCACTTGCGAGCCCGAGTTGGTGACGCGATATCGACATGTTAACGCGGCTCGGCGAAGGAATACAACGGGAACAAGAACACGTGTTCTAACGACCCGAATAGACACGTGGTCAACTAATTCCGGTCCATTCCTCAAACTCTACGCCATCCTTTGTATTTTCTTTTGTCACTGTCCTTCCCTTCCCGGGAGCAATATCAGCGCCAGCCTCAGTCTTTCGCACGCCTATCATGCCCTCATTGTCTGTCTGTGAATCAGAAAGGCACAGTGTCGTGGGAACATCAAACCACCCACACTCTCCAGCAAGCATATCGTGTGCAATGGGGTTGCTTCCAGACGTGACGTATCGTGTGGATACACCCCTGGCGACTAGCGGTTGCTTTAGTAATCCTCTTAGTTCTGCCTTGAGTTCGCCCAATTTCGCCTCGTGTGCCTTAGTCAGTCGCTTGCTTCCACCAGCCCTGTCGTCGCTGATCGAATTCAATCAGCGAAACGATGCAGCCAAGGAGAGATCGGAACACACTCGGATTGATAATCAGAATCAAGTTCAATGTCCAGCGCCTCCGCTGTCGCGCGCATCCATTTCTTCTCATGTTTTGCCTTATTGTCCCGGTGCTGTCGTGTATCGATTTCTTTCGCGACCCTTATGCGCCTTTTGAGCTTGTCCAGAAAGTGATGCTCGATGTTCATCTCAGGGACATCCGCGGCTTCTGATCATTCATCAGCACAGACTGAAAATGGTAATAGACAGTACTCACGACGACCGAGGCTTCCAAACAGCGCACGTACGACGCGCCGCTCATCCGGTGCGCACACCAGTAGACTAAAACCACTCCGTTGCGCTCGTGCTGTACGCCCATTACGGTGGATGTACGTGTCTACGGTCCGCGGAATTTGATAATGAACGACATGAGATACCAATGGGATGTCGAGCCCACGGGCGGCAATATCAGTCGCGAGCAGGATAGAGTGTGCATGTGACTTGAAGCTGATGACGAGTGATGTTTACTACTTTACTACACTGAGCACGAGGCAACATCTGGGCACGCACCGATCGAGATTCTTAAGGCGCTGGCGTTGCTCGAGCTGGGAGTGAAGTGGGAACGTGGGTAGGCCGAGTAGCTCGAGAAGAGGCGCTAATCTGCGGATTCCGTCTATTGATGACATGAACACAAGCGTGCGCCCGGGGTATCGCAGGAGAAAGTAATAAAGATAGACATCCTGCGGGCCGGTGACTCGCTGAGAGGGCATGTCGAACAATGAACACGAACCTTGTCGGAAGCGAGGCATTCGATCCTAGACTCTTTTAGTGTAGGGACTACGCCTCCTTTTGGACTAAGGTCGTCAATTTCTGGCTCAGCGTCCCGGAAGTCAAGTCGGGAAAGCAAATCATCGAGAGTAGAGGCACTGTTGTTCTTCTGGGACCCTCTATGCCGCCACCGCTTTTTTAAATTTTGCTGGAGCTCCTTACTGAGCGTGGCAGAAAACACGAACGTCTGCATGGGAGGGAACGAATTTCCTTTGTCAGCTATTGAAGTTGATGGGGGCTCAGAATGAAACTCTGGATCTGTCACAGTCCGCCTTCAAGTTCAACTGGTCAGAGTGGTGGTGCGCCGAATGAAGGGGAGATGTGATACATACTGGAATTGTCTCTGTGTTAATTTCAAGATGTTGTCTAACTCTGCGAAGTGTCCTATCTCGACCATCCTGTCTGCCTCATCTAAGACAAGGAACCGAAGATTTTTCACGTCCTCTGCAAGTTCGTCATCCTGCTCGGGCCTTGTTCAGTTTACAATCAGGAGGCTCGGGTTGCCTTACCCCTTCGAGGATATCCCATAATCTCCCAGGGGTGGCAACGAGGACATCAACTCCTCGTTCTAGTATCCGTCGCTGCTTCTGTGTTGACATCCCACCCACGATTGCGGCGACGCTCACGGGTGGAGGGGCGCGGGGCATCGACGGTCCCTTCCCCTTGTTAATAGCCTTCTGCTTCGCTTTCTTTGGATTTTCTCTGGAAATAGCAGCTATGTCATGATGATTTAAGCAGGCGTTAAGATGTTGAGAGACTTGAAGTGCAAGTTCACGGGTCGGTGCGAGAACCAGGGCACGCAAGGGACGACGGGATTTTGTTTCGGGTGGTGAAGCAGAAGCACCCATGAGGAGTTCGTGAAGAATAGGTAGACCATAAGCGAGAGTTTTCCCAGATCCCTAAGAGCTAGAGGAAGAGAGACATAAGGTGCAAAAATGATAGTCACTTACGGTCTCCGCAACGCCAATTACATCACGCCCAGAAAGTGCCTTTGGGATGGCTTGGGACTGAATTGGAGTCGGGTTCACGAAACTTTGGGAATAAATTGCGGCATACAGTTGCGGATGGAGAGCGAAGGAGTGCCAGGCTGGTAGTAGACTTTCCGCTAGGACAAAATAAACTCAATGCCAGATGCACACAAGACGTAGCGCATACAGTCGAACTCCGTGATAACACTATGTTGGCTTGTGAGGGCATTGCTAGGCTTGGGAGTCGTCTGGGCAGCCTCTGTTTCAGGTGGGACGCCGTTCTGCGAGTGTGGTTCATTCCCTTCTGCTTCGGCACTAGCATCGTCAGAAGCACGACTCGACTCATTCACCTGCTAATATTACACGATGCCTTATGTTCAAGAGAATATGCGCACCAGAAATTTGGCAACGCGTCCGTTCGCCGTTTGCTCGTATTCGACCTGGACGCCCTCTACTTCTTCCAGTTCAAGTAGTCCCTCATCAAATTCAATGCCAGCTGTATGCGCACGCACAACAGGTCTCCAAGATAGATTATCCAGAGATACGTGTGCTGTCTTGCGTTTCTTCGACAGATGCGGGGTAGGCGATATGTTCCTGCGTTTATCAGACGCTGCTGTCATGGAAGACCGTTAACAAGGTGGCACTCGTCGGGCCGCGTCCTGCGTTGATCCGGTCGTGTTCTCTCCCTCACTCGGCTGTCGCTTATTTTGTTATTCTTCTACCCTTACAACTTACAGAGCCGTTCATTTCCATCGGCATCAAAGCAAGTTGCCACATCGCTCAGGGAATAAGCGCATTCATTGGCGGGTATTTCATCACTTGCACGTGATTGGACCTCAAAGTCTGTGTATACCACACTTGCAACTTGAAGTTCACGCTCGCGCCGATGCGTGCGCACATCCCACAACCACCTCACAGCGCAGGGGCAGTCCAATCAGGTAGAGATTTTTTTAGCCCAATATAACTAGCCGTCGCTGATCTGGTAGGCTTTCGTGTGCACATCGAGCCCCACCAGATACCTTCGCCCGTGGATAGCATCGAAACGGATCGTGCAAAATGGAAAAACCAGACGTATATGACTCTACCTGGGAGCCTTGTTCCACAATCTACTACTGACTTCATTGCAATAGACCAAGGCACGTAAATGTCTCCCGTGTTTCCAACCACCTTCTGAATGACCAGCAGGTAACTCCTCACCGAAATTCATTCGCGTCTCCACTTGGAACATGCCAAGTACCTCCCGCCTTGCGGAGGACCTTAGCATTCCTGTTGCTGCCATTATCCAACCATTTGCCGATCTGGATGACCGGGAGGAACCCGTTCCGCTCGTTGAATGCGGAGATTCCGGTCCCGCTCGTTGCGAGAAGTGTGGAGGATATGTGAACCCGTGGTGCACCTGGGTCGCCGGTGGAACCAAGTGGAAGTGTAATTTGTGCTCACACGAGACGCGCGGTAAGTTGTCAGCTCAAAATCGATTCGCAACGTTGGGCTCATCTCAGCACATGAAAGTGGAGCCTCACTACTTTTCGGCTCTTGACGCCAACTTCGCTCGCCTTGACTATTCGGAGCGTCCTGAACTTCAAAAGGGCACCGTTGACTTTGATGTCTCGCAATCGACCAACTACTGGGCATCCAATCCTCAAGACCGCGGTTTGTCCACTGATTCGAATCCTACTCCTGGCACTGCTGTGCGAAGTCCCCAAAATATGCGATACATATTTGTACTCGATGTGTCTGACAAGTCTGTCCGCTCCGGCTTTCTCGCGGCGACATGTGTTGCGCTCCGGGCCATTCTCCATGGGCGCTTTTCCGAAGATGGGTCAGAAGAAGTGCGGGCGTGCTTACCGTCAGGCTGTAATATTGCGTTTTTTACGTTCGACGATGCACTTCACTTTCATGACCTTTCGGTATGTACGATATCCTTGTTTGGGCAGTGCTTTGAGGTCGACAGATCATTGCAGCCTGATCAAGCATCACACAAAGAGCTGGTTGTTCCAGATGTTGACGATCCTTTCCTTCCTTTACCTCCGTCCGCTTTATTTGTGGACCTCAATCAGTCCCGGTGCGAAAAAACACTTCTCTGCTGATTCGGAAGATGCTCAATACTCCCTCGCCCTAGGGCAGTGATTGGAAGCTTGCTTGACAATCTTCAGCAGCGCCAAGCATCGTTACCTCTTGATGTTACATCCCATTCATGTTTAGGTTCTGCTCTGCGTGCGAGTCTCGAAGCCCTGGTATGTGCTATTTTAATTTACAATTATCTCTGATCTCAGGGTAGTTGCATCATCAAAGGCATATACTGGTGGTCACGTAGTGTCGTTCGTTTGCACATTTCCAGGACTTGGCCCTGGTCGGCTGGTTCCACTTGAGAATTCTAATCGCGATGAGAAGCTGGATGATCTAAAGTTTTATATTCCTCGTGATATTGAATGGAATAATTTGGGTGAGGCTTGCGCAAACGCAGGCGTAGGAGTCAGCATGTTCCTGGCCCCGGCAAGGTTTTTGGATATTGCGTCCATAGGTAGGTATTTACACCTCTGGTAACTCACATCGGAGGACATGTTGACCACCATGAACCCAGGTGCCGTGCCCTCACTCTCTGGTGGCGATATTTTCTATCACTGGGATTTCAAACCGTTGCGCGATGGCCCAATACTAGAGTCTCAGCTACGCCGACTCGTTACACGCACGACAGCTTATAACTACACTCTCCGCGTTCGCACCTCATATGGTTGAGTGCTTGTTACTTTCCAGGCCTTCCGACTTGAATGAAGTGTATGCAGGCCTCCAGGTTGACCAATTGACGGGAAATTTCTACCTCCCTGACCCAAGCACCCCTACTTCGGGTACGCTCGATGCAGACCAGGCCTTTTCCGTCTCCTTCAGCGTGACAGCTACATTATCAACACACCAGTATGCATCCATCCAGTGCGCAGTGTTGCACACCACTACCGACGGCCGCCGTCGGGTTCGCGTGGTCAACTTGGCGCTACAAGTCGCAGAGCTCGGTGCCAATGTGTTCAGGTTTGCGGATATGGACGTTGTGGTAGCACATTTTTTGCGTCAATGCAAGTTTTATCATGCTCGACTACCGTTCGGATCCGGCTCACATTTTTATTAGCTATGTCTCGCATGACAGCCGTCCAAATATCCACGATTCGAGAGGAGCTAACTGAACAGTGCTCCGCGGTTTTATACTCCTACCGTCGAAATTGTGCTGCGGCGACCGTGCCGAGTCAGGTACGTCCGCTTGATTCGCAGGTCGAAATATGGCTACTTAAATAACTTTACCTCGTAGCTAATCATCCCAGAAGCGTTTCGTGTTCTCCCTGCCTACACACTGTCTCTTCTCAAGAGCAAACCGTTGAAAGGTGGCTGAGAACTTCTATGACACCGGTCGCCCTCTGACTAACCCTTTAATCTAGCAAAATACATCGATCCCGACGTACGAAACTACTACAGACACAAATTGCTTGGCGCAAGCGTGCGGGCTACCATGTATCATCTATACCCGCGTTTGCTAGCTGTCCATGATCTGGACGCGACTATCGCGCTTCCACACCCGGAGACTGGCGTCTTCGAGATGCCATCGCTGATGCGAGGTAGCCACATCTTCATGCAAGAAGATGGGATTTATCTTATAGGTCCGTGCTCCCAGTTGGTAGTAAACAAACTGAGAGAAATTTGTTTTCTAATGCTACAGATAACGAGGAGCTCCAAGTACTTTGGATTGGGCAGAGCGTATCTCCGCAGCTCCTCCTCGACCTACTCGGAGTAGATGACATCTTCAAAGTGGACGTCCGGATCGTGCGTGTCTCAACTTTTTTTTTCAAACCGTCAAATATCTCTCTTGCCAACGCAAAGCCCCCGGGGGCACTTCCAAATAATAGACGGAGCTCCCTGTTTTAGACACCCGCTTCTCCAAGCAGGTTCGCAATATAATCGCTCTGATGTGCAAGGAAAAGGGCGGTCGCATGGCGAAGCTTCTGATCGCGCGACAGAACTTCGACGCAGCCGAGATCGAATTTGCAGATATGCTCATGGAAGATCACAACAACGCCGCATTGGCTTATCCAGATTGTGCGTCACCTCACGAGCGCTTAATGTTCACACCCTTTACTATAACAGATATATAATAATATTCTCCGTTCTTTCAGACTTGTCTCTGGTTCACAAGCAGATAACTACTGCCGTGAGTTGTAACTCAAACTCAAATTACTACTTGTTTAACTCGCTTACCGCTTTTCTAGCTTCAGACTGGTTCAGGATTATCCTCCGGAGCCACTATTCGTGCTCCGTGGTGACAAACCTTTCATGCGAGCTTTAGCAGATAGGGTTGTGAACTTCGTTGACGGATACCCTTCCGGTCTATGGGGCACTTCAATTATTTCATAGAGAAATGTAGCAAAACTCGCATTGATCCATAAGGTGAAGAGAGTATACGTTGACGGTTTTTTGCATGAGAAGGAAACAAAATACATGAGATAACAAGAGAAAACTCATAAAACACCATACTTGATTACGAAGGAACGAATAGCCGGTATCATGAGACAGGAAAGAGTGGAAATACGGGGTGGTATAGAGAGTCGGAGTGGTGTAATGTAATTCAGGTGGGTTGATGTTGACTGTGCACGTCCATAGCACTAGCCGACGTAGCATTGGAGGTTTTGGTCGACCGCCGGGAGCCGAAGCGAAGCTTGCCGGAAAAGAGGCCGCCATCATGTGACGTTGTACTACCCGAGTGCGAACGGAATGACCAAGCTGGTGATGACGGCCGCGGCGGGTCAGCGCGTGCGTCTAGACGTCCGTCTCGCATCCGGGAACGAGTTGGAGGCAGGTCATCACGGTGGGGGTGATGATGGACGTGATGATGTGGGTCACCACCGACCGTATGCAAACCGTCGCAGCATACCCGTACATTTTCCATGCCCTCGAAGCCGTGATCGGACATTGACAAAGACTCCTCATGAAGCTCAAAGTCCAGATCTTCGCCAGCTCGAGCGCCACCTTGAACGTGCTCGGAGGATTTGGTCGGGCTGTAAGGGCCATCGGGACCTGCGTATCGGAGATACTCTGCCGCTGGTGTACCCGAGCGTTTGCCTATGGAGCCATGAGCTGACAGCTGTGATGTACTTCGGTGAGAGAGACCGGGACGAGGCGTAGATCCCCAGGTGTCACTGCTGACATGAGGGCTACGGCCACTTCTAAAACTCTGTGGACTGGCCAATAACTGAGGGTTGTGATGTTGAGGTTGATGATCCTCTGCAGGATGTTCAGCACGACCAGTGCCGAACGATGCCGCGCCTGGCCCAGTAATTGTCCCATTTGGTCCATTCGCCGAGGAGGATGGCACAGTAGCTGGCCTGGTGAGCAGATATTGGAGGGCCTGTGAAATCCAACGTCAGAGGCAGGTCAGACAGGAAATTCGAGATCATACATTGATCCATATGTCATGCCTCTCTTTACTTGGCGCGGTGAATTTCATCTCCCTGAATGGTGTTGATACCACAACGCTGTACTGGTGGAGACCGGGAGGGAGGGGATTAGGATCGAGCACGGAGCGGACGCCTTCGATATATGCTACAGGAGCGGCACGTTAATTCAGAAAAAAGGTGAAATGGTGGATGTTACCCACCACTTTTGGCACTGGACTCGGAAACGTTCGATGACCCAGGATCCGCATCACTCCAGTATAAGGTTCTGGTATACGGATGGACCCAGAAGAAACGTTTGTGCCGTCTCTCCCCATACCCTTTACCAATCGTCCGACGCGTATATTTATACAAGAACTCGCCGATCATAGTCTGCGTAATTGCATGGAGAATAGCAGGGTCGGTCCCATGCGGATGTGGATTGGCTTCACCATTCTGTGGGTAACCGCTAACAGCTGGTGGGGCATTTGTGGCCCTAGACTGGGACCGCGCAGGGTAATAGTGATTGTCAGATGACATGGACGACCGTCCCGATCCAAGGCTGCGATCAGACTGCAGAGAGGTAGTAGACATTTCTCTCATGCGATCACGGTCACGACCGAAGATGGAGGCAGCCGTTGGATGAGCTGCCGACCGGAAACTATGCGTGGAGGGCCGTGAGGCCAGGCCTTGAGCGCTTGCTGGAAGGCTAGAGCCATGCGGCCGTGGCAAACTTCCTCTGAGTGAACCAAACGTTGGAGTGGTGGCGCGCTGTATAAGCTCTGCTGGGGGAGGGGATGTAGGGCGTCCCGGGGCGACATTGTGCAATGAAGAGGGTGAGGTGGGGATCCTCCTTTCGGGTATGGATTGTGGTGGGAGCATGCTATTCGGCGGCGGCGGAGCCCGAGGGGGTGGGGGAAGCATCATCATTGGCGGGCGAGTCTTATCGACTGGTACTGGGGCAGCAACTGAAGGCATACGGGAACGAGGAGTGCTGTCATCGGCCCCAGATAGTGTCGATTCGATCGACTGCCTCCTATCATGACTGAACAAACGAGGAGCAGGGATAATTGTAGCAAAAGAGTCTCTAACAGCCGAGGGGGACGACGGGGCCGAGTGCATAGGTGTAATTGGTGCCGCCGGTCCAGTAGAAGAGTGAGGCGCGATATACTGGAACTGCTGAGCCCCTGTGCCTGCACCGGCAGCCTTGGACCCAAGCAAGGTCGTGCCACGAGGATGCGCAGGTGAGGCAGGCGGCGTGGGTACCCACTTCTCGGTTTGAATAGAAATCTCCTTGAGTTCTGGCTTCGGGAGTTCGGGGGACACAGTAAGAACAGGTTCGGGTGTTGGACCGGATGAGACAGAAAGAGGTGCAGAATGGGGCTCTTCGGGGGGTTCTACTTGGACTGCCTGGGATTCGTATGTTATCTGAGGGGGAGGGGGTTCGACAGGCGCAAGGTCCGACTGTATTGCGGCCGGTGAATCTTCGACTGGTGTATCCCGTCTATAAGCAAGCATGGACGCCTTAATGCTCTCAGTATCATCGTCGTCCTCTTTGCCATCCTCATCGCTGAATGTTTGCATAGACTCGTAGTCTTCCATCGAAGCAGTCGGGGTGGCGAGGAGAATGCTCTGGCGAGCATCCTGATAATCTGCTTCGGTGTCGGTGTCCGCGCCAGTCTCCGTTGCATCGTCATTAAGCTCCTCGTCCTCTTGATCATGCCCGGGAGCGAAAACGCCACCATAGATGGTCGAATCCCCACTGATATCATGCAGCAACGCAGAACGAGTGGTCGGATCGTCATCCGATAAATGCACGGTTTGTGTTTCGACATCAACCGTCTCTGGGACGGAGACTGGCAAGGTCTGGACTTCGGTTTGGGCCATTTGTACCGACGTAGTTTGAACTTCAGCTTGCAGAGGGATGGGAAGTGATGCAGACAGCGTGGTTGGTGTCACATCGGGCTCCGTCATTGGGTCTGTCTCGATAAAGGTCTCGACGTAGAGACGAGAAGATTCGATAGGTTCATGTTGTATGCCAACTTCTGCATGCTCAACGATGACCTTCGGGCCGGGCGCCGGAATAGGTTCCTGAGGGTCAGTTTGTATCTCCGTGTCCACCATCGACTTCAGTTCAGGAACTTCTTGCT
Organism: Russula olivacea; assembly: GCA_963926505.1. Classification (NCBI taxonomy): domain Eukaryota; kingdom Fungi; phylum Basidiomycota; class Agaricomycetes; order Russulales; family Russulaceae; genus Russula; species Russula olivacea. The sequence goes on from OZ004884.1 coordinate 1,858,224, forward strand.
CGACCTGAACACCGAAATCGGCGGTCTCGGGGGCCGGGGGGGTGATCTGGATAGGCATTGGGCTCGCCTCTTCGAACTCAGTCTGGCAACCAAACTCTGCAGTGGCGACTGGAGTCTCTCCCTCCACAACAGAATCCATTCCCGTTCCAAAGAGCTCCGCGGCAAGGGCCTCAGGTTGCCCGACAAGAGAAGCTGGTCGGGCTTCTTGGAACGCGGCGCCACCTCGTGATCGTCGAGGAACGCTTCGCGAAACGACAGCCTGTCGTAATGGACTGCGATTATATGGAAGTGACCCTGAGGAAGAGGAGCGCCTAAGCACACTAGCAAAGGCTGGATCTAGCCCGTCGAGGCTTCCACGGTTCGATTGAGGGGGGTCAACAGCAGGCTCAACAGCACCCTCCTCATCTTGATAGTCTTGATAGTCAGGCTCTGGTTCGTCATCGGCTTCAGCGCCTCCACCAAAGAATACAGGAAGAGCAGGAGCAGGAACTTGTGGGGGAGTGCTGGTGATCGCACCGAAATCCTCATCTCCGTCATATTCAGGAGTGGGACTCCGTGCAGCATGCTCCAAGCGCTGAATGAGTGTGATGCCCCCGCGTCCCCGGATTCGTCCACGCCCACGTCCACCTCGTCCTGCCCGGAACGAAGTCAAGCGCCAGGGCTTCTTGCCCGTGCCGGGCGTCCCGTCCTCGGTGTCTTCGTCGCTCACGTATTTCTCGGTATTGAGCTCAGAGCTGACAGCTGGCGAGACGTCGAGGCGCTTGCGGTACTCGATCTTCAACTCCTTTTCGCGCTGTAGTGTGCTCTTGAGTGTATTGATCTGACGTTGTGCGTGTGCCAAACGTTGTTGGAGAGCCTCAACCTCGTTGCTGGGATGGTTGGGAGCTTGGAACGGCCGCGATGGGGAAACATCAGGGGAAGAGTCGAAATCTCCATCGGTCGAGAACATGGCGGAGGTGTCCCCGCGTCTACGACTAGTCGAAGGGGCGGTGCTAAAGACGTCGTCCATCTCGCGATCATTAGGAGTGAGAAGGTCAGACCGTTCCCTGCCTTCAGGTGTCATTGGGGAACCCATGCGAGGCAGCCGACGATTCAACCGTGCCATCTCGGCCTTCAAAGTATCAAGGCCTTGCTGTAAATCAGATTTATCGCGTTGAAGGCTGGCTGCCTGCTTTCGAGCTTGTGCGACCGCAGTTTCGTGGTTCGCCTTGAGTTCCTCCATGCCATTTTTCAGTCGCTCGGCTTCGTTTTTGTGTTGATCAGCAGCCTCGCGTGACTTGTTCAGTTGACGAGTAATACGCTTGTTTTCACTTTCGAGACGTTGAACAGTAGTCTGCGAATCCGAAAACTGACTCCGAAGGTCTTGCAAGGCAACCTCGAGGTTCCAATTCTCCTCTTTGTATTTGTCTGACAAGAAGTGAGTGAGGAATGGCTGTCGAAACAACAGAAAGACTGACCTGTGCTCTGCTCTTGCAATTTGAGAGCACCACGGATGCTCTCAAGGCTCTTCTCAAGATCATCCTTCTCCTCTTTCATGTCTTGTATGGCCTTGTCGCGCTCTGCGAGCAAACTCTGAAGGCGCCTGACCTCTGTTAGAAGGCCGCTACCAATCTCGAACGCAAACTCTGAATTTCGAATAGTATGCATGTGAATCCGTGAGTGTGGGTGGGATGGCAATACGCACCAACGTCATCGGCACGGTGAGCAGCATTTTTCGCTCGGCGAGACTGAGCAGCAGAAGTACCAGGTGCAGGCTTTGGTCGTTCGGGTTCATCTCGTAGAGTTTCGTGGAGCTCAAGAGGCTGGGATGCGAGGGAACCGTTGATATTCTGGACCGTGAGAGTAACGGGTCAATCACCGCAATGGAAGAGGAAGCACACGAGCAGAGTAAGCCCAAGAAGGCAAAACGAATTGCAAAGAGATCAGTGAGTGGAGAGACGGTGCGTAAGACCAAGATACGAACCGAGGATGTGAAGGTGGAGGTGAGTTGTACATTCCCGAACTCCCAGGCCCTAACAGTGTCGGCTAATTCGCGATAACGCTCTCGCATATCAGCAGTGATTTCATCACTCTTGTCGGCATCTACTTCCTGGAGAAGCCTGACACGCCCCTCGAGTTCTACCCGCTGAGCAAGGAGGCGTTCTCCGAGGGCGGCTGCTTGCTGCAGTTGTTTCTCTTTGCCATCGAGGAGATTTTGCAGGTGCTGGCGCATATCGTGGGGAGAGGAGGAGTGGAGGGGAAAGTTGAGGGAATTTTGATGAGAAGGACCGTCTGAAAAAGAGTTCATTGTTGGGAGAGTGGAGGCAAGTGGCCGTGGAAAGGGATGAAGAGATGGTAACGAATGGAACGAGTAGAACGAGCGAGGAACACGCGCGTCCCGTGCACCGCGCTAATTATTCCCACGGTTGGTGTCCTTCGATCCGATTCCGAGATCCCTGATCCTGTATGCATTCCAATCGTGTGCGACCCACAATCTCACTAATTACCCAATTAAGCTCCTTACAGATATGCAGCCAAGATACAGGGATAGAATATTCCGTCTACAATGTCCACAGATATAGTCACGAAAACGATCCATGATGCCGGGAACCGCCCCACCGACGCTGCCTGCGCGGGTCATGCGACGTCGCAATGAACGATTCTCCGCTCATGACGGTCGATGTGCCAATGGCATCCTGTGACTAGCGTTACGCTTTGAGACTAGAGCATGGCGCCGCAATCGCCCATGACACGCACCTCAAACACGTTTGCATAGCTTGGCCCGGGCGTCGCCGGCCGAGAAGGATCCCTCTGCGCCCCGCTGTACCTCCGATGGCCTTGTTCTGGGACTGCTCCGTACCCATACCCACAATTATGAGCCCCACCTCTTCCCGAGGGGCTCTGCGTGCCCTGGTTGTATGGACCATACCTCGGACTTGGCGTCTGAAGTGTACGCGATCCTACCGTAAGAACTGTCAACGATCCCCCTCGTCCCTTCATACCGGAGACATCGCCATCTAGCCTCTTTGGTAGAATCGGAAACTCACCTAGTCCCATGCGCGCCCCACTCGCGTCTACTCCTGCTGGCTCTCTGCACTCCACAACCCCCGGTGGCAAGGTGAAAGGCGGTGAAAGTTCGGTAGGAAGCTGGTAGCTCCAACCTGAACCATCTGTTGTCCCTGGGGTCTCTACCATTCGCGGCCTATTTCCGAGCTCCGGCGGAGGACGCGCTCGTCCCATCCAATCATCACCCGGCGAGGTTGTTCGTGATTCAGGAAGCGCGCTGCCTGAGCGGACCGGAGGTGATGACGGAGGTGTTGAGTCACCAAGACGTAGCTGGAATTCGAATAAACGCCCTTCTTCTTCGAGCGGACCTGCCTCCTCCACCGTTGGGGCGCTCCCTTGGACGGCGAACGGGTTCAACCGGAAAACGCTCATCATTTTTCTCATCGCTTTCGTAGCTTGCGTCGCCCGCAACGGCACCTGTGTCTCTCTTGGCCCCTCATTCGCAGGACCTGGCGTCGACGGCGATGATTCAAAAACAAAGGCAGCTGTCACCGATCCATCCTCCTGCTCTTCCTTTACGAGAGGTGTGCTCCTATGTGTCAACAGAGCAGCCTGCTCCACGTCGAGTCCATCATCCATGGTATACAACAAGTCTCCGCCGGAAGGGGGGAATCGGAACATGGAATCGAGACCTCGTAAACCGGGTGAGTGAGACGATAAATGGCCCAGCTCCGTTACGGAAAGGCGCGATGCCAGTGAAGGGTCGCATCGCGGCGACTCGGGAAGGGGGTGTTGCAGCGGATGCGCCCCGGATGCGGTGGTCTGCGACGATGACGGCTCGTTCGGTTGGACGGCGGACTGGAGGGTGGAATATGACGAGTCAATTGTCCATGACGTCTGCGGCGCATCCCAGTGTTCAAGGCCAGAAGTAGACTTGTTCCAGGAGTAGGGATTTGACATCGGCAAAGCCTGCTTCGGAGCGACGCTCAATAAGTAGGGATGCTTGCTTTGAATGGGAAGTTGTCGATCAAGAAAGGGCGGATATTGGGCGAGAGCCATGCTCTAGTTGGGGCTTTTTAGAGTGTTGATTCTGGTCTTTGTTGAAGGAGGAGGGGAGGGGAATTGAATAAAAAGATAAATGAAGAAGAAATGTCGGAATGGGGGTGAGGTCGGCGAGAGATGACAGCGGGAGGGCGAGTATTAAAATAAGTGGTTGGCAAGCTATGAAGAGAAAAGGGCTCAGAGAAGGCGCCATTGGGTCTGACTGACACGAGTCCGCGTGCACGAGGATTTGAGAATCAAGAGGACCAGCAAGACGGACAGGTAATGTAATGGATCTCTGATCTCAAATCTCGCCACGGTGACTTGGTGCCGCGTTTGTAGCACGCCTCTTAACAGCAGATGAACTTCTCGAAGCGATCCACACACTCCCAGTACGCATACACCTCTCGGTCGAATGAAGCCCTCCCTGAGGCCCTTCTTGTTCGTTTTTGGTAACCGGGCAATGGCGAACCCATCCCCACGGACTCCTCTTTCCGGCCGGATCGCAGAACACCGCAGCTCTCTGGCTCGTTAGAACGTCCTTGCACCCCTCCAGTCATTCACGATCGGTCGTCCAGCCTGAAGCAGCGAGCCTCAGAGGATGCGCAACTTTTGCCAAACATTTGGGTCACTTTTACCCACTCCGCGGCGCGGTTCGAGTTGCAAGTGCGCGTGCGGGTGTATAATCTAAGACCGATCACACCGTATCTTGACGAAAATCTGACGTCTCCTTCCAACACACACTTCCTATCAATGATCAATGATCAAATCTCCCGACTTAAGAACTCATTACTCCTACCAAAGAGAGAAATGCCGAACTGTTCGCACCTAGAGCGCCCTTCGTCGTAGAACTGAAGCGCTCGCGCTCTCCCGTGCCAAAAGGCAATCCGAACACCATTCCAATCAAGCATTTTCAGGAACTCGCTTACGTCTACACGTCTTATCGAACCTCCTTCGGGCGCTCTTCTCTTCAGTGCTCGGCTCTCACGCCCGTGGATGGTTGGATATTCATTCGAGGTCGTGCAGCGAACTCAATGTTCTCGATCATCGAGGAAAAAAAACGAACGTGTAGTCCTCGCAGCAGCCTCCTGTGTGCCTCTAGAAACCGTTTGATCTGGACATGCTGTTTCCTGCCCGGCCTCACACACCACACAGCTACTTTACATCAATCCCGGCCTTGTCCTTGTCTCTTTAAAAGGAGGATAGCAACGATGATCCCACAACAGTTGTCCGACCAGGACCATCGAGCATTTGTCGTTGGGGATCCTGCCCGCTGGTCTTGAGTCTTCCATGTATCATCGAGGACCTCCGATGAGCCACTCATGTTCTACATTTATCGAGCACACCTCACCGCCGAGGCCGGGAGCACTGCAACGTTAAGCTTCCAAGCTTCGTCGGCCGACAGTATGAAGGAGGTCCCGAGCATCGTTCTTTTAGCGAACACTTCTATGGCGCAATACCGCGCAGAGGCTCGCACGGTAACTTCCCTCTAAATACCAAGAGGATGGTAACTCCGGGGACGACCCGAAGGAGCCTCTCGTTCTCTCTCTCACAGCTTAACGGAACGCGTGCCGGCGGATCTACGTAGCCAAACCTCACAAATTGTCAGGGCCCTCGTGATTTCCCGTTAGACCCCTCTGACACTCGTGGTATCCCTTCTCCTGACTGACTTGTGACAGCTTCCGGCAGTCCACCTCACATTCTTTCGCCGCCGACGTTTCAATCAACACTATTGACAGCATGCATCTGTCACCTGCTCACGTCGGTCTCCATCGCGCTGTCCGTGAACGCGGTTTCCCTCCTTCCAGGACTTGGTCACTCGATCCCAACACGCTGTAGCAGTGTGTCTCATTTATCAGTAATAGTGAGCAGTCTGTCGACCAATGCCAATACGGTCCACTGTCCTCTAGGGTTTTACATATGGTACATTCTAGCCCCGATCGGGGCACAAACTAAGGTGTGATCCCGGCCTTGGACTTGCTGCTCTAGCTCATTCATATCTCGCTCGCTCGTCATCCACCTTTCTTCAGCCTGTTCATCGCCGATTTATCAAAAGGTAGCTGTTCCTGTGGCGCTCAAGCTCAAATGAACCTCACTTCTCTTGCGTTCCTCCCCACGACCCACGCGCGTGCCGTTGACGGGAACCATCACTGTCCTGCGCTTCTTTGCCCTGGCTGCACATTCTCTGTCGTGGGGCGGAGGGAAGGATGCCGCATCGACCTTTCTCCGTGCTGGAAGGCAGTCTCTTGACGTCCGAGCAGGGCCCTATTAGTTTGCTGACTTTGCGGTCCCAGAGCGCCTTACCTCTTAATGAGGGGACCCATTGCATTCTTGGACGAAATAATGCTTCCATATACGTGTTCAGACGTTCAGGGACTAGACCCTGGCTCCACGGGCTTGCGGTTCAAGGAGGTGCCGAGTCACCGAAAATAATAATAATAATAAATGGCTAAGAAGGGGGCTTCACCTCGTCCCGGGCCTTACTTTCGATACAACGTCGCCCAAATTACAACCCGTTCGTTTTCCGTCCTGCATGCGACCATGTCGTTTAAAGTGGTGAGGTGGCTGCGTGTCAGCCTCACCGTCCATAATCATAACAGATTGCAAAATCCGTGATGCGGATCGATTGCGAGATGCTTGGCTCCTTCCCAGTGTGTCTATCAGTGGGCGCGATCTCACGCCGGGCGTTGCAACATCCAGCGTCTATGTATGCATATGCAATACCTATCTGCCCACGAGGACAGGTTTTCGTCACGAACACTTCCACCATCAGTACTCTGTCGTACCTAGACGTTCTAGCCCTGATGATAAGATCCAGCCCCCGAAAATTATTTTAAAAACGTCGGTCGTTTGTATATGACGCAGTACAGTACAGTACGTGGAAAGCAGGTTCGCCAGAGGGAATAACCACCCTCAAGGAGAAGTTGGCAGTTTTCCGCGACGGCTACAGATCGCGGCTTGTTCGGGCTGAAAAATATGGGATCGGTGTTGTGTGATACGCGGGGAAAGCTGTCACCCCCACCCGATCTGCCAAAGGGGCCCGTTTCAAAGGTGCACGACAACTAACGGCACTTTCGTCCTCTAACGCCGTGTGACCTAAACACGCCTTTTATCCCCCCTTCCTTCTCGAGCCCAAGGACATGACGGAGTAAATTGAATTTTCCTCACGCTTGTTCATTTTTACTTCAAACCTGGACGGAAATTGCGCGTCTGCCCTCTCAGGCTCTTCTGGCAATTTCCACCGACGGCGTAAATAGCCACCTCCATCCAAGGCTGGGTACCTCAAAGCCCATTATATGCGATCCGTGCAGCTTCTCACCTCGAAAGAATATCCATCGTGCCCACATCTCATCACATTGCCGGCGGTGTCGTCGGCAACTTTACATTAAGATGGCTGCGACCCTTGATTTCAATTGAATTGTGTATGCCGCCGGCTGGCATGCGAGCCCTCGTGGTTGGTGATGAGCCGATGGAAAATTGAGTCTTACGAGTGGCACGGAAATAGTAGATGGCTAGCGGAAGAACCTAGGGTGTTTCCATAGGTGGTGTGCTCCATAACAAATCCACGTGGCTTGGTAGTAACGTCGTTCAATGGAGCAACAAATTTTTTTTGTCGGTGATTTCCACCTCTCATGACTGCTCATCAGACCATCGCTCCACCCGCCACCGACATATCCCACCCCCAGCACAGGTGGAGTAAAACTCCATACGCCATACGTCATCCACATTCCGCCCGCCTTCATCGTTGATCCACAAAACGCCAGGGCGCACGACCTGGCGTAGGGAGGTAGCACACGTGTCAGTAAACACACCTCAGCTGCCACGTATATGCGTGCTCTTCCGTTACGCGCGGGGAGCATTGAAACAGACTTGAACAGCAGCCCATTCGATCTGTCAAAGCGCAGCATACCTGACAGGACGTCAGCAATCGTAACCATAAAGGACGGTCAATGCCCTTGAGACGATCGTAACCGATTCAACAGCCCGGGCGATGGGCGTGGTAAATCAGTCGACGGAAGGGTAGAGGCAGGGGAGATGCGTACTGTATGTGACCGAGGTCATTGCTCACTCATTGCACTACTCAATGAGCAGTGATGGCACCAGAATACCTATAGCTGCTCTGGAGGTCGCATAAAATTAGGGCGGCATACCATGAGGACAGCAGGTGGGGGGAGGCACTGGCAGCATGCATGCGAGAGGGATGATGGGAGCCTGAGGGTGCTCAGCTAATCGGTGAATTGGCCGCGGGCAGTAGCCAACTACTGAGAACCGATCCGGTTGAGATTAGAGTGGTGAATGGTGAGAGGGAAGGGGGCACCACAGACTGGAGAGCATACTAAAACCTCATTGGATACGGCCAGGAGGAAGGCAGGCGACAAAAATGTGATTCGCCAGTAGGCTGTTTAGACTGTGTTTACCTTAAAGTACATGACGGCGAAACTCAGCCGAGTGGATAACCCAGTCCTTCCTTGCGGCTAAGACGTAAGTAAGGTGAGAATTGGTATGAGCATACAAGTTAGAGGGAGGAGAATGATCACGTGAGGGTTCAGGGCGGGGATCGTGGGAAAAGATAGAGTCATGAGATGATGGACGCGCGCGTGGGAGCCACGAGGCTGAGACGACTTGGCAGACCATCCTTAACTACACCCTCTCTGTGCCTTACCTCTTCCCTCTTCCGCCACCACTCCTCTGGTCGTTCCCTCTCCCGCTCTTCAGGCCATTCTCTCATTCTCTTTCGTTTTCTTTCTCCTTTCGCTCTTCTCTTTTCTGTATCTTGTTCTACTATCGGTTCCATCCCTCTTCATGGATATTCTTCACCCTCCACTCTCACAAGCGAGGAGGCGGAGCGTTGATGTCGGTGGTCTCTCTCTTGCGCTCGGTTCTCAGGGTTTAGGTCAGGGTTGGGTTGGATGGGACGAGTCCGGGATCGACACAGAAGAACAACAACTTCTGTACGTTATCCCTCTACTTCCCGCCATACGCCGACTCATCTTTGCCTGTTCAGTTTTGCGGAACTGCTTAGCGACATGTACAATCATACGCACACTGTCATCAATGCTCACGAACGATCGTATGTCCATTGGTTTTTTTGTGTATTCTCCTTCTCATTCCCTATCACAGAGCGCCTATTGATGTTTCGTTGGCGCGCCGTGCCGAGCTTATCCGGTCGCTAGATAATTGGAACTTTGAGCCCCACAAGCTTCCGGAACATGAGGTACTTTACTGCTCCCTCGTCATCTTCGAGGCGCTTTTTCGCCTCGACGGCCTCTTAGACATGGTCCCAGTTTCCATCGGTGTGTAGGAGCGCGTGTTATCGAGTCCCTCCTTGGTTAATCCTACCTCCGTCCCTAGATCAGGTCAGGGATCTGCTCTTCAACATGCGACATGTCTATCGTCACCAAAATTCGTATCACAACTTTGAGCATGCACTTGATGTTCTACAAGCCATTCACATATTCCTCTGTTCTGCTGGTAGAGTTCCTCCCGCGTCTATTCTTCTCGAACCCGGTGCCCGGACTTGGAAGCCCAAACAGTCCGCGGGAAAGCCGGCTTTAGTGCATTATCTAATGCCTGTTGATTTATTTTGCCTGTACGTCGCGTCGATTGGACACGACGTTGGTCATCCCGGCGTTACCAATAGCTTTATGGTCAGTTACTCGTCGGTCTTCCTTTGTTGTCCATCCTCTTACTAGCCCAATCAACGAAGAAAAATGCTCAGGCACCATTATCATCGCTTTATGACCACAATTCTCCCTTGGAACAGCTTCACTACACCCTTCTTTTGCACATCCTTCGGCGTCAGGGATTTGGATTTCTACTCGATAATCTCCATTCAACGCCCCATTTCCGAAAATTGCTCGCGGAGACAGTATTAGCTACTGATATGCGGGTGCACTCCCAATTTATGGAACGTTTCCAACAGATTGTTAACGGCGCTGAGGTGGATCATTGGACAAAGAGGGTTTTGGTCTGTCAAGCCCTCATTAAGGCCGCGGACATAAGCAACCCGGTGATTAAATTTCTTCTGTATCGACTATTTACCTCGTCTGAGCGATCATTCAGTGTCGCCCAATCAATGTCTCACAACACTGGGCATCTGTCCTCCAGGAAGAGTGGACGTCACAAGCAACCCTCGAGCGACATCTTCATATGATCCCATCGGTAAAGGAACAAGTTGACCCTCTGTCAGAAGCCAAGTCCCAAGTCTGGTTTATAGAAACGTTTGCGAAACCTCTGTTCGACCTCACTGCCACTGGCATTCCGGGTCCGTTACCAATATGCTTTTATACTGCCCCGTTTCCGGCTCACCTTGACTTCGACTGCAGAGACCGCGAAATATGCGAACAACTGCATCGAGAACTTGGCTACCTGGAAAGAAAGGGCTCTATCGCTTTCCACGTCGGATGAGGCCTCAAGTCCTGTCCAGGATACTCACGGTGACTTGGTTCACGACCGTGATCGCCCTCTCTCCCCTCCCCATGCTCCTGAGGATTATGTATCTGCGTTCCCCATGGCTCTCCCTAACTCCTTCAGACTTGGGGTTGATCAAAGCGATAGATCATCTGTCCACGATTGGGCCTTATTCTCCGTATCCTCGGCTCCTGTTCTAACTGATACCGACTCTTCTCGCGCGTCATCGCCTACACATGTCGCCGAAGCACCGAACGGTACCTCTCCTCCTTCGCTGTCCATCACGAGCGTTAGCACGAACAGTAGCGTCAGCTCATCTCCGAGCATCACCTCGACATCTCAATCGGCAGCACTCTCTGATGCTCCTGCCACCCCCGGTTTACTTACATCAACACATGATGGTGCGCTCGGGCTGATGGTAAGCGTTGGTCCAGATAGCAGTGGTAGTAGCGCAGCGGCTATCCGCGCGGCGTATAAAGTGAGCGTACGCAAAAAGCCTAGCTTCCACCGGTATTCGTGGAGCCCTGGCCTGCGGGAAATGCCCACCCGGCGAGACGTGGCCATCATTGACAGTTAGCTCTTTATATTTCGGTGTTGGATTCTCAACCGGGCTCAATTGTATGTATATCTGTATCATCCCACCTGCGATCACAATGTGCACGACTGTCCGACGATCTTGACGAACGAGGAACATCACATACCTACATTTGCATTCACAGTATTCATCTATCTTGTCCGTCTGTGTTTTTTTGTTCTTGTTAGCGACATCAATCTTTTTTGCTCTGTCAGCAATCATTTTGTCGTATGACGACAAGGTTCCGTAATTTGGAGGATTCTGTAGATAACTGCGCATGCTTGCTGTAGCTAGTGTCTTCGTATGTGTCTTATGCGAATATTATCGGCGTACAGGAACTGAAGCAATGTACAGGATGTGATGATGACAGCGAAGTCAAAACCGATTAAAATGCAATAGTCTGTTAACCAAGTTCCTAGCCTAGTGCAACGTGAAAGTGCCGGTTTCGTAACTGAACTAATTGAGAGGACATCGTGTATCGCGTATATCCAAAAGTCGTGAGGCCCTGGGCGTACCTGGATCGATCATTGTTATGATGGTGCGAACTTTTTTTGGCTTTACTTTTTAGGCTTTACACATTACATATTCCTCATGCATTGAATTTGTTTGGCGTCAACTTTGTGAAAAAACAGGGGATCCAAATACGTATCGTAAACGATGCCCCACTTTCTTAGGCAGCACGGCGCCGTGAGGTAGGTAACCGGTAGATAGAAAGAATAGCGCACGGCACGCCACAGTAGAAGCTGGCAACACGATCGTGCAGGATGAGGCCTCACCGGCCCTCACCTAATGAAAAAATTCCAGGTGAAAATATAATATCCACTCGGAATACCGGTTAAAAAAAAAGTGGGGTCAGAGCGTACTGCATCCGGGGCCAACTTCACAAAATTTAATGATTGAGCCGCCCGGATGTATCAATTTGTCGAAGAGGGTGGGTGGGCTTATGGGGAAAAAAAAAATGTCCATCACGCCTTTTCGTAAAAGGTTTGTTGGTTTCTTCTCTCGTCACCACAAGGCAGTGTTCGCAGAGACGATGCGCGATGGATTGCTCCCGGTTGTTGACAAGGGTGATGATGGGGCGTACTAGACAACAGAAAGGCAAGCCAGTTGTCGGAACATTGTCGGAACATCACTGCAGCGGAATGTCCGAGTCGCATGCAAGAATTAGAACCATCAGGTCTCAGGCACTGACACCGTGCCGGCATGGATACGCTGGAAGCAGATCAACAAAAACAATATCTTCACCAGGTTTGATCCATGGAAGACCAGAAGGACTCGACGAGATCGGAAAGGCCCATGAAATGGCGAGGTCGGGGTAGAGCAGCGTGGACAGTAATCTGTGGGCAGTTGATTGATCTTGTAATCAACCGTGACTTGATGGCATCGTCATTGACGCGAATAGGCCTCCGGAACCGGAATACTACGCACTGCAATGAGAGTTCGAACCAGTTCGAGTCCCCAGGGGGACGACTGTGTCAGACCAGCAGGCACGGTGAAGCCTGAGTGATCCTGCACTGTTCCAAAGGCATAAAAAAATGCAGTTGGTGTTGTTCGTAAGCCCCCTGGATCACGGGGAACAATTAAAAAAAAAACTAAAACTAAAACCTTTGGATCATATCCTGCTCTCAGCTGGGAGAACTCATATTCCTTCCAGGAACGATCAAAACCAACGCCCCAGATAACTTACTGTATCACGAAGTTCCCTCATAGGTGGAAACAGGCACGGAGGAGAGAGATTAAACGGAACCAAGCGGGGTATAATATTGTATTCAGTTAGCCAGGGCCCAGGGGACAACTTGAATAGGAAGAACTGACTGAGAAAAAGGTGGCAACAACGGTCATCACGACACATTGGCACACACGCCCCTCCGATGGGGTATTTTTTCCGTGACTGGAGAACTTAGAGAGGCCGCTGCTGAACTTCGGACGGACGGGCGGAGGACAGTTCGGAAGCAGTCGACTCGAGAAGCTGCTGTCAGCGCCGCCGCCGCTGTGTGAATGAAAGACAACATAGTACACATGCACGGGGGAAAGGGCCGATAATATGCGACTCGGAGTAGTATCTATCAAGCAAGAAAAGATGAGCTCAGAAATAGGAACATGGTCCGGGAGAGACCAAAGGAGGTAGTAACCATGTCCTGCCAGGTTCAAGGCATCATAATATACCATCAGGTATAACATACACGAGCACGAGGGAAGGGCGTCGCGCTATTATTGGCGGGCGCACGGCTGACTTGACTATTCATAGCTTCAGGCTGGCAGTATATCGTAGGAGATAATTGTAGCCGAAGAGCTGGCCCCCGATGACGGCGATGACATCGACCACGAACAGGCGATTGGTCGGCTTTTACGACTAAATGTATACAACCGAGATGAGAATCGGGGCTCTTCGATCACTCCGGCGCTAAATCCCACCATCATCCGCCACAAAAAAACAACAACGACAAATGTCCAGAGGGGACAGATCGGGGACGACGATGCAATCAATTGAATCCAATCCAACTAACCCTCCCTTTATCTCGGATGGATCCCCGATCTCTCTCATCTCATCTCGTCCGGTCCGGTCTAATGATAATGTATGTTGTTGTTGCTACTACGTGAGGGGGATCGCTGACGATTGACACAGTGGCCGACGAGTTCGGAATGCTTCGCGCTTAGATCTGCCACTTTCAAGAGTCGTGTGTGGAGGGCGCAAGTGCGGGGAGGGGGAAAGAGGGAAAAAAACATGTGTCGTGCGTGCGACGTCATGGATATTCTCCGAAGAGCGTCCTATCCCCCACAATTACGTAGAATAGTTATCGCCTATGATGCCTATACATCATCAATGACTGTGAGAACAAGAAGTCGCCCTGTCTCATGGAGAATTCACTTCGATGCGTGTGTGTATACGAGTGGCGGATGTTCCAAGCGTTGTGAGGACACTTGCTAAATCCGAGAAAAGGGATACTGTAGATATCTTGATCGATATCGATTTCGTCCCTGACAGGCGGATTGCCCAGCGCCCAACCGCCCACATCACTGACTTCCAAACAGGGTAAACTAACAATTAGTTCCGCATATCTGGCGTGCCAACTAAACTCACATCTCACATTCAGGTTGAGGGTGCTATCATGAACCATGCCCCTGGAGGAACAAGGAAAGGCGGCTTCGGGGGGACGGACATGATAAACTATTTGGCGGAAATTTTTCCCAATTCCGTACTTGAAAGAACCGCATCAGGATATGGAAGGCATGACCATGGATCACTCACTCGGATTAATGTGGGATACATAGTCAGGGTCAATTCGAGAGCATCTCGGGGCTGGGAGAGACAAATGCCATCATTGGTTCCGAGTCCTTTCCCATATATCAAAGTGCGCCAATGCAAGTTCAAGGCTGAGACGAAACGACCATATCTCATCCCCTAAATCATGAAGCGTCCTAAAATTATGGGGAGAAGTAGTAAAGGTATGTCAGGGCAGGTTTACCAGGGCATACGTGCATCTATCCTGGGTATATCAAAGTCATTTCTGCGCCGAAGACACATTGAAAGTGAGACTAGAAGTTGAAACGAAGTCAAAAATGTGCGGCGTACTCAAACGGGGTATTTACTCACCCCCATTCAACTTCGTTAACGGTCATTATTTTCCTGCCCGTTCGTAGGTGTATCAGCTAAACAGACGCTGCCACGTTTTTCCGCAGACGATTGGTGGGCACCTCGAACTCTCCGGCTTCATAGAAAGGGGTCTCAAAAACGCGGACAAAGAATTGCCGCATGCGGATAAGCGGTGAAAAAAAAGTGCACCTGGTGAAGGTAATGATGTAAAAAGAATTGATGGCTTTGCCACGAGCGAAAACATATTAAGATGGTAACAATCGAGAGCACCAAACTCGTCCGATAGCAAGACAAAGCGGCATAACAAAACGGACTCGGAAGGGACAGAATCAGTTATACAATCTCGTCAACTTTAGACCGGTGAATGCAGAAGCCCTTAAGATGAAGAAGTCGTCAGCTGGCCAGTCTACGTAGCTATGAGACTTAGGGCCCACCGGAACTACCCATTCTTTGCAACTGCAACAAACGCCGGCCCAGTCGTAGTTTCCAAGCTTTGCCGCGCATTTCTTGTTTGGACATATTATCTTCCCTGCCATTTGCCCATCCTGTAAAAAGAACTCCATCCATTTCATCTAGAGAAATTTGAGCTCGTGGCTTATTACTCAGATATCTCAACCCACAGGTTCGACAAAATATCCGGAGCACTTTGGATTCATCAGGATGGGCGGACTTATACTAGATTTGTCGATAGTCTTCGGAGCGGCTTGGAGTGGCGTCATGGGTGTCATGGATAAACCACCAGGGGGTCGTAAAGCAGCCAGCTTGGGGTTCGCTTGTAGCTGTGCTGCGAGATCTGCACCGTGCTGAAGGGTTCCCCCACCTGCGGAGGTGGCGGACAAAGCCAGCGGGGGACGGCCCTTACCCGTGGTTGGGGCAGAGCTTGGATTCTCCAAGATAGCCTCAGAGGTTCCGGATGTTGGATTTGGAGAAGGAACGGTGTCTTCGGTAGCAGTACTACCCGTCCTAGGAGTGGACATGGTCATAGAGGGTGCTGTCGTGGAACCTACAGATTCCTCGTCGTCGGTATCCAAAGCCGACATCGACAGGTTACTGGGGGTGCCAGAGAAAAGTCCGGCGAGCAGGCGAGATCTGAGGTCGGTTCCGAATGAACCACTCCGACGTTGGGGTTGCGTCGCTTGGCCTGTCGGCAGGTCGCTCTCTTGACCAATACTCTTACCGTCGTCATCGTCAACGGCCGACATAGACAATGAAGTCGTTATGGCTGAGAGACCACCGCTCCCATCGATTGGTGTCAGGGCAAAGGGTCGGGTTGGACCCGAGGAGGAACCCAGACGTGGGCGGGACATGCCCAGCGCACCAGCAGACGGGCGCCGAGAAGATGAAGAGGAGGTGCGGCGGGGAGCAGCATCGTGAGTAGAGGGCCGTCTTGAAGTCGCCGGCGACAGAGCCACGGCGGGCGTCGGGGGCCCGAGTTGCCCGTGGTCGAGCATATGTTCGCGGTTCGCGAGCTCTGTCCTATAGATGAAACCCTTGAGCATCATTATCCGGGCTGCTTCATGGCTCATCTCACCTACACATCTTGCAACGAATGCGCCGCCTGGGACCACCTGGAGTGGCAGGTGCTGAATCGGTCGGTGAGCGGGGAAACTTCGCGAACATGTCCGTTTCCGGTGCAGAGCCGTCTCCGTCTATGACGTACTCAGCATACAGCAGGTCAAGATACGATGCAGATAGATGATGTTACTCAAAATTTCCTCTACGGCTCTTTCCAAGTAGAACATTCGAGTGGCTTTGTCACGCCTGGAGACTTTATACGAAGCTTGGTGAAATATTTCGAGTTGGGCCATGAATCCTGCGTTCGGGCTGGACGAGTTGAATAAAAATCAACTTGGAGCAAATGGAACATACTTTATGGTGGGTCTGACCTTTCGGATGAGATCTATCGCTGTACTAGCGTCTACATTCTGGGAATACATGAGGTATGCTGCCGCAACTGTCGCACTGCGACCTGGATTTCACAATAAGTCGCGATCAAGAATAGTCACATATATGCGCGGACACGCACTCGTTCCAGCCTGGCAGTGGACGAGAATGCCCCTACCCTTATCGAGCTCAGCTTGTATGAATGTTATCGAGGGGATCAGATGCTGAAGCACGTCAGCTTCCTCTACATCGTCCAAGGGGACCTGGTGTCGGATGAAGGTCTACGATCGCCTCGAGCATTAATGTATAGATTAGCATGTAGAGAAAGCTAGGGCATACTTCAGGGATGGAGAATCTACCCCTCATCACGGTCAGGATACTGAGAATGTTGTTCGCTCTGAGAGTATTGACATCTTTGGCGCTGTGGAGGTCTCCGATCCAGAGGCCCGGTAGGATCTGGTCCATATGGTGATGTTCTTCATCCATGGTTGAGGGTTATGGAGATGAGTGGGCCGCACGCCCTTAAGTGCTGCTGTGATGGACCGGACGAGGTCATCGATCGTATTTGGATCAACAATCAACGTCATCCCTGCGTGATTATCTCTTCGCCGTCATTCGTCGAATGCAGCGTAATCGTTTTAGATATTCCGATGAATATGTTTTGTAATCATAGAAACCGTGTCTGCCGTGATTAGGGCGTCACTAACTACATGTTACAAGTGAGTGTTCTAGGAATACAGTTATCCGGTCGTTATGAACAAAAGGCGTCAAGCCTTGAGCTTCGGGCCCTCAGGGCGCTAGCTCGTGGTATTCTACATCACATTCGTGGGGCGTAGTATGTGCCAGGTGCTGCGGACGATTTGGGGGGATGTACGATGCGATAAGGGTGCATCCTCACACCCCTGCCGAGAACCGTCCCCGGGCGACGAATCCGTTCTAACGCAGGGCCGACCACTAACAAGGGGGCTCCTGGCTTGACGTTACCCAAGGCATCGGGGGATGAGATCATCCTGGGTGCACCCGACGCATTTGATCCACTTGTTGAGCATAACACAAGAGCGGCATCGGCGGTTTCGAAGGAATCGGTGAGGACAAGGCGAACATGTGGTTCCGCGGGATTCGCCTGATGCATATATTGCGGGTTGCTAGCTGATGAATTGTAAAACGTGGATGTAGGGGGACCTGCAATAGATGGAGGCGGGGGAGTCGGCGGGTGTAAAGATGTGGGAGAGGAAACGCATTCCTGCCGTCTGCGCTGCAGGGCATGGGGATCCTGTGAATCGGTGTCAGATCAGAAAATGGTCATCTGTGTTAGGAATAAGTGAACGCACTGGTTGTATGCTCGGTAGCATTAGCCTGGAGGGGACACCATGCATCGGGAGAGCTAGGGATCGTAATGGCGGAAGGGTGGGGCGCTCAGGAACGAAAGAAGGCATGAGGCCACAGCAGGTAGGAGAGAGTCGTGTAGATATGGAGAGAAAGAGGGAGCAGACAGGAGAGATTGAGCTGGCATGGGGAGATGTCCCGAGGGGGCTTTATAGACGTGAATGGGTGTCGAAGAACGAGGACACTAGACTATTGTGGGTGGTGTCAACAAAGAGGGGCAGCATTGTTCGTCGAATGCGGGCGTTAAAACGCGCTAAGCGGTAGGCGAAAGATCGCTCAACGTGCTCCGAACGATAAAGTTATTGTTCTCCGGCGGTCTAAGTTGCATAATTTCATTCTTCGCTCACGAGTCAACATGACCCAGACTCCTTCAAAAATTCGCATCGTGAGCACAGCATTCGGAACCGTCGAGGATCTCACCACTATACTGACACCACCACGCCCCAAGATGCCAGGTGCACAGCCCGACCTGTCTGCTGCAACCTATCAGATCCACAATGAGACTCACACTCTTGGCAACGCACTTCGATGGATGCTCATGAAAAAGTATCGTAATCTTCTCTCTTTGACTCTATAGCCGGCTTAATTGTCCCCAGTCCAAAGGTCGGGTTTTGTGGGTACAGGTAGGTCTTATTGTTCCGCCTTCCATCGCTTTCCTTTTATTCCCCTTCCTTTTACACCACCTCCTGATTATTGATGGGATGATCAACAACAATAAGCTCCGTCATGCCATACTCCCATGATGTTGCTCTGACTCCATTCTTCACTACTCGCTGCATTCTATCTTTCACGATCCCAAACGTGGCCAAAGTTCATTTAACGGCACCGTGGGGAAATGCTGGTTCCTTTGCATTCTCACGGAGTCTGCCCTTTTTGTTCTCTTTTCGAGCTGCGCTGCTAACAAACAATGATACAGCGCCCCCCATCCGTCTGAAAACCACATACAGATACGGATACAGATGTACGGTATGCGTTCCTGCCTCTACCTTTACCGGGTAATCCATTCCCACGACGCTCCTAGATAATTTGTCGTCTCTAACTGCGCTCCTTCGCGCCTTGGATGACCTGGATGCGTTGTTCGAGAGTATCGAGGACGCATACAAAGCGAGCCTGATGCATGACAAGATGGTGCTTTGGGATGAGAAGCGATAGGCTGACGACCTGCTGGATGAAAAGGCCCCTTACACAGTCCCACTTTCCATCAATATTCGTCCAAGTTGCTTTGTCCCTTTACATGACTTCTAGACAACATATTGCTCAGCTGTACCATCATATCTACCTCTTATCTTTATCAGGCGATGGTCGCCGGGTGAGAGCAGGCATATTTGACACTGAGATTGATGCCCACGTGAACAATGGATTCAATGACCGGATCCTCCTTTCTCATTGAACATTGAAAATCCCAGCGCTCGGCACATTAATGACCTGGATGTCTGGAAAAGATGACGAGTCACAGAGGGTACCGTATTTATGCATCGAGACCGCACCGCAATGACGAAATACCTGTTTATTACCGTAACGAGGCTCAGAGAGACTCCTCGGAGGCGGCGGTAAATGGCGGTCCGGTCTTGACTGTACACCGACAGCTCAGCCTACGCTCATCATCCTCTTCGACGAGACCAGACCTCTTCGTCTCGTCGAACAAACCCGTACACGGATAAATATCATACGCTCCGAACGACCTCATCTCTTCCTACTTCTTTCCGTGTCCTTGTCATACTTCCTCAAGTTGCATAGTAATGCTTAGTCGCATATCTTCATTCGACGACCTCGCAACTTGGGAGGACTCGGTCTCCCACGCCATGCCCGTCATCGTTGTCGACCCCTTCGAGGAGTCTGAAGATCCCGTTGAGCCGCCATCCATGTAGGTCTTTGTCATTCTCTTCCCTTTCGATATCTTTACTTGGCGCCCACAGTGATCCGCGACCGCCACTCCAAGAGGTCATAGAGATTGAGGAAAATATACACTCTTTGCGGTCTCAGCTGGAAGCCCTCCAGACTCGAAAGCTAAACTTGCTCGCCGGAAACGCGCTCATTAACCGCATCCCGCCAGAGCTCCTCTCCCGTATATTCGAACTTGGCGTCTACGAATCTAAAGACCTCTTACCTTTCCTTTCGCTCGTCTCCCACCTTTGGCGCTCAATCGTCCTTTCGACGCCGTCCCTATGGTCCTATATTCGCTTCGACAACACCTTGAGTTACTCTCGTTCTACCTCGTTCCTCCGCAAGCTCCGGGTCCATCTGGAGCGTTCTCAGGATTGCAAATTCCTCCTCGATGTAGATTGTCGCTATCTGGACGTCGCCAGTGAACTCTCCCAGATCATGACAGAGCTGGATCCACATCTCCATCGTTGTTTCTCGTTTCGGATGTCCGTCCCGGACTGGCAAAGCATGGAGATCGTACGAGATATGTCACAGAAACTAGGGCCCGCACTCGAAGACCTATATCTTCGCTTTGACCCGTCCGAGTCCGAAGAACAGACACCATTCGTCCTCCTTTCACAACCTTGTCCGCGTTTGTCAACAATCACTCTTGAGCATGCACCGCTCGTCTGCATACGCACGGAACTCCCATCACTTCGTTGCCTCTACCTCATCCGGGAGCAGCGGTATGCCTCCTCTACCCGCATAGGCCTATCCTTCAAGGAATTTCTTGACGTTCTCAAGTCCACACCTACACTCGAAGAGCTCCGTATCCAATCAACTCTCTTCCTCCTCGACGGTTCCGATTTTGTCTTCCGATCTTCGCCTATTCCTCCTATTTTCCCGAACCTCAAACTACTCTCACTCCATTACGTCGAATCCAACAATGTCGCCCTCTTCCTCGAGTCGGGTCACTTTCCCGCCTTGCAGCGCCTGTCTGTACAGATGGACTCTTCAAGTGACGAAAACACGCAGTGGCTCGTACGCATGTCCATAGACAGTGCAACGCGCTTTCCCGCCCTCAGCCAGCTCGACCTTCGCGCATGCAACATCGACGGTGTCGGCCTCGTCCCGTTCGTGCGCGCCTTACATCAACTCCCAAATCTCA
The DNA here is from genome assembly GCA_963926505.1 of Russula olivacea. Classification (NCBI taxonomy): domain Eukaryota; kingdom Fungi; phylum Basidiomycota; class Agaricomycetes; order Russulales; family Russulaceae; genus Russula; species Russula olivacea. Next base: position 1,879,131 of record OZ004884.1, read on the forward strand.
CAGCACTTGGCCTGTCCAGCCCACCCAGTGGCTCCCTCGGCCCGCGTCTATTCGAGGTGCTTGGCGCTGCACCGGACCATAGCGATGGTGGCGTGGGCGGGCAGTGGTTACTCCCGCGTCTGCAAGCTCTCTGCGTGCAGAACTGCCGGGACATATCCGGACACGAAATACTGCAGACCGTGTGGGCACGGAATGCGGGCGGCGCGGCCGTTTCGCCCATCCGTTACATTAAGATTGCGCAGTGTTACGGGCTCGATCCCGAAATGCATGACCAACTCTGCAGAGCGGTGACTACTGTCCGCCTTGTGCGGTAGTACATATGACAAAGAAGGGGTCTGGAAGAGAGAAATAAAAATGAAAGTAAGAACAGGGCAATATCAGCTGGGTCATGAGGGCGAGGCGGTCAGAGGCGCGCCTCGCCCTTAGTCTTTCTTTTAGCACGGTGAAATTTCTGTTATTGCCAGTCGAACTTCCCGCTCTGTATTCATGGATTCAGTCTGCATCTACCAAGCACATATACATACTTTTTGCAGTTGTACTTGTCTTTTCATTTCAAAGAATGATGGTTTTTTTTTTGTCTTTCGTTCTTCTTTTACCATTGTAATTCTATGTACTGATTGTGGTGTTGTATCCCAGTTTGAAAAAGGGGGTTCATTCATTCTCATCCAGACTACAATATCCTCTCCCGAAAGTTCCCGAAAGTCCAGGAAGTGAGATGTCGTCGGGGAAATCACAATAAGTACCCCCCCAAAAAAATACAATATGAGTATTGTAAGGGTGAAGCTATAGGCTACAGAGTTAGTCTAACAGAATCGTAATGCAACGAAGGTGAAGCGCAAATAATAGTGTCATGTCTCACTGGCCTCCTGCTCTCGAATCTCACGCTCTAAGCGTTGCCGTTCAGCCTGTCGCATCCGCATCAGCACGGCTGACTCAAAATCGAGGCCTGGAGCGGAAAATTTGGGTGTAGACGAGGGAGGAGGAGAAAGGCCAGGCTGTTTTGGGTGGTCAGGAGAAAGTCAGCTATGATAGGCAAAGCAAAAGTAAGGATACGACTACGCACAAAGGATGATGGGAATGATGAAAACTGCCGGCTGGTTGCTGGGCTTGACAGGGCTCCAGAATCCTGAGGGGGACCGCCTCGTGCGTTGTTTCCTAGGTCCGCAGGAAGTACAGCAGGTGCATCGTCACCCACGTTCCTCGCTCCGCCAGCCGGGGCAGGCATCGCGGGCGCCGTCGCCGTCGCCATCGTTGCACCACGCTGCTCTTTCTCTTTCGACTTCAGCATCCGTTCCGCCCAGCTCCAGACCGCCGGCTCGGACCCGTCCATCCAGGTTATCTCAAACTCGTCCAGTCCGCGATCCGCACGGCGGGACGCGCACACCGCCGCGTGGGCATCCGATATTGTCTTGAACGGGACGGCCGCGATCGCGTATTTGGGTGGTGGTGGCGGCTTGTGCTCTGCCGTCGCTTTCTTTTTTGGCGATTTCATGGAGAGCACGATCGAGTCACCGTCGACGGGCCCGAAGGTGCTGCTCATGAAAGTTTGCAATGCACCTGGCGTCGTTAGCTGTGGGAACTTGGCCAGCATGTATTTGAGGCGAACGGTTGTATCGTGTTCGCCTGGGATATCAATTGAAATAAGCTTAGCGTGTACAATTATAATGGGCAGTATAGCGAGAGATACGCACCAAGCGGTGGTGGCTCGAGCTCCTCCTGCGCACTCTTTTCCGCTCGTTCAGCCTCTTCCTGTTGTCGCCGCAGTTCCGCCTGGCGCTCCTCCACCATCCGTTTGCCAGCGTCACGGATTTGTTCGGCTTCTTGTGCGTACCTCTGCTTTTTCTTAACCTCCGCAGATTTGGCTTCTCTGTCTGCTCGTTCCGCCTCTTCGAGCTCTTCAAGCATGACCTTCCGTTTCTTATCAAAGTTGGCATAGCGTTGCTTGCGAGCCTCTTGAATGCGGAGCTTGGCATCCAAGGCCATCCTCCGCAGAGGATCGAGCAGGAGCTCATGTGCCTGCGTGAGCTCATGAAAGAGACGCGCTATTTGATGAGAGCGCATGATCAACATTTGGATACGAAGTTTGAGGAGAAAGGTAGAACACATACCTGCATCTTTAAGATGGGGGTTCTGAGCGCGAAAGAAACCGTAAGTGGTGGGCAGAATAAGAACGAGAGGTCGGGCGGCGCACCCTATCTGGATGAGTCTTGAGGGAACGTTGTCGGAATGCCTTCTTGATGTCGGCGTCCGTTGCGTCTGAGCCGACACCGACGACCTCATACGCGTTCTTCTCCGCGATTTCCTTGTCCATGTTCGCGGTGGCCGGCGTTGAAGGGCGAAGGGTCACGCTGGACAGTGGACGGGTTGGATTAGGCAACTAACTGCACTCATTCGAACTCCGCTTGGCCGCATTTGCTCGTCGTGCTAGACAGCGACGACCCTCTCTGCCCATCCAATCATGAAGCTCGTTCGGTGAGTAATCTACTACTAATCACCGGTGGGATGGTACAGCGAGTTCAAAAAGACAGCCCTATTTCACTTTTTTTCCCCTCCTCGTGCCGTACTGTATTTGGATCAACAACAGACAATTAACACGAGCCCATTTTATTTTTCAGGTTTTTGATGAAATTGAACAATGAGACAGTGACTATCGAGCTTAAAAATGGATCGGTGGTGCATGGGACAATCACAGGTGTGTTTCGGTGTACTTACCACGCACCCACGACTGATTTTATTTTTTTTACAACTCGTTTTGCGGCCTTCAGGTGTCGACATGCAAATGAACACGCATTTAAAAACGGTCAAGATGACGACGCGAAACCGTGATCCCGTCTCACTCGACTCCTTGTCCATTCGTGGCAACAATATCCGCTACTTTGTTCTCCCTGATTCGCTTCCACTCGACACGCTTCTCGTGGACGACGCCCCCAAACCGAAGAATCGCAAGAAGGACGAAGCTCGTGGTCGGGGACGTGGCCGCGGTGCCGACCGCGGTGGTGGACGTCCACGTGGACGTGGTAGAGGGCGGGGACGGGGCTTCTAGGCACTCCCTACTGAATCCCCCGAGGTGTGTACTTGCATCAGCGGATGTTTTGGCAGATTTTTCTTTTACAATCGTACGTCACCAATCATTCACGCCCAAAGTGTCTGGTCATACACCGATCAATGTTGTATCTTCCCTCTTGTCGTGTAATCACTGCGCAACTTCCTGTCGGCCATGCCGTGCTCTTTTTTGTCTAACAAATTAATCTACGTGGTGAGGAATATAGGTAACACCGCCAAGTAGTTCTCTACCGTTTTGTATTGAGTACGACCCAAGCGACAAGTAGCCCCATTATACCGACCGACCCCCATGCCCTGAGCAATCTCACCCGGTAATCTTCTGTCCTCTCTATTCGATTAGGCAGAACCTCGACTAGGTTGTGCTCATCCTTTATTATCGAGTCGACTTGTGCAAAAGTTGAAACCAAGGGGGAGAATGAGCCTTGCTTAGGATCCGAGTCCATAACTTCCGCATGAGCCACGCCACCAAAGAAGTCTGTGATTAGTGTTCGCTCCAGAGGCCGATGAAACAGATCAGAGCGAACGCCGGGATGCGAACGAATAATCTCGGGATCATACTTGTCGAACTGGGTATATATCGTCAAAAGAAAATCCATTGAACGCAGCCTGAACGCTTACCAGATCCTTCATGCTTGTTGCGCTGGTCTTGTTGATGCCTTCCAAGTACTCCAGAACAAAATGTGTGTAACTATCAATGACGGAGACACCAACATCCTCGTCGTTCTCATACTGCCGAGGGTCATTGACATTAGATTTCCTACGACGCGGTCGACGACTTACCGAGTAAGAATTCTCGCGGATACGTGAAGAACCAGTAGCAAGGATATTGGGGGAGTAAAACTTGGAATACATGGTGTTCGCTTGGCATGTGTCAATCATGAAGAATATCTCGTTATACCTTTCGGATATGCGTTGGTGATTATGTTCGAATTCGAGGACAAAGACAAACTGCACACCTCTTCTTTTGCCACATTTGCTCAAACGCGTCCGCCAAGTCGAACGCGCTGATTTCTTCGTTGTCCTGGAACTTCAGGAACTCATCGCCGCCGTGACCCGTCATATAGACAAAAATGTTCGACCGATCGTCCGTAAGCAGTCGCTTGGACCGTGGCACGTCGGGTTCGACTCGACCTATTCATGCAAACAGCAAGATAACGGGTGGGGTCGCAATAATTTCCATCACAATGAGAGCAGTAATGACAGGAGAGGAGGAGAGCATACCGGTTAACAGTCGTAGGAAATTCTGCACTGTGACTTCGTATCCGCGGTAGTCGACCTCGATATTCTCACCATAGAGGTCGAGCGCATGGCCGCGGTTCGCAAATACGCACCCTGGGAAGTGGTTGCGCGAATTGCAGGCTGCGTCGTCGGCAAGCATGAGGATGATGTTCGAGTCGGGTATGCCGAGACGTTTCACTGTTCGATACCTGCATATCATAGTTTTTGTCGTGGGCACTCTATTCGGGAAGGTTATGCGAGAGAGGCGCACATTCCTAATGCATTCGCCATATGCTATCATCCGAAGATCTTTTCAGGTGCAAGGTGCATATAGTGGAACAACGGATGCGTACGCGGTAATTGAACCAATACCGAGATGCACAGACAAGAACTGCCCAGTTATTCGTGTGTGAAGACTCGGATGCTTCAGCGGGCACATTTCGGTTATGAATGACATGCTCAGCCTGGACGATGAATATGAAAGACAGGAAGAAGATGAAAAGGAGAGGAAATGAGAATGAGTGCATGCGTTCAATCAGCGTGTGTAAACAAGCGCTCGTCTGACCAAATCAAAACTACCACGACACAGAAAACAAAAAGTTACAACTGATCCTCCGAACCTATAAAATCAACCCCATGCCCGCCTCCCCGACTTGATTTGTTCAATACTACCTGCGCCATACTGTGTCCCAAAGCGGCTCTTGCGAGGTGGTGCCGTTGGGACAGCCCGCGAGTGGTGCTGCAGGTAAGGGTTATTCGTGTCTAAACGTGTCCCCGAAACTCGTTGTGGAGCTGATGTCGTTGAGGATGCAAACTCAATCCGCGCACGCTTGTTCGAGGACTGTGCCGATTCCTGTTGCTCTGATCGAGCTTTCTGGTGTGCAGCTTTGGATGCATCCGGAGATGAAAAGCAAGTGGTGAGGTACGACGAGTTGAACAGAGTTTTTTTCCCCGGCCGGATGCGTCGGAATTTGTCCAGACAGAACCGAATCATGGAAGGGATGAAGCATGCGGAACATCCACGGGAGAGAACGACGAGAATACTGAGATCGACGCTCAAACAAAAATTGATAAAAGTAGACGGACCGATTTTATCGGCGAACCAATCTTCCTGAACGTCGTGGGGGTCCCAAATTTCCTTCGGGAAGTTCGTTGCTCGCTCATCGACATCGACAAACTCGACAAGTTTGGCATAGAGATGTGGGTTACGGAACGAACGGTTCGACATGAGCGAGTCATTGAAGTGCTTCGGTTGATGTGGGTCGCTTTTCAATGTATGAAATTGTGCAAGTTTGGCCTGAGGAGCATACGTGAGAAACACGAATAAGATGAACGATTACCCCAGTACTTCGATAGCCGGATCACACGGTTCTGTGGATGCTGCAGGTATCCTCCAATCAACAACGCCGGGAATGGGCGGTGGTTGAAGAAGCTCGCGAATCTTCGTCAGCTCATTCGAGGATAGATCGCTCGACCGGTCTTCAGAAATGGTTGAAGAACTTGAACCTTCGGCCTGTGTGGCTGGTGGCGATGGCGTCTCCGTATCGTCGGCTAACCTTGAGCGTGGATGGGGCTTGGAGTGGACAGGGCGACGAATGATAATTTGAGACTTGGAACTGGAAGCAGGGCGTCGGGCTAGACGTTTTCTCACGAGTTACTGTGGACGGCGTGGACAAGATAGGCATGACCTAACGTACCTTCTGTGGGTGGGTCATTGCCGAACTTTAGCGCGGGGTCCTGACGCAAATGGGGGAACAGCCAGCCAAAGGGAAACGGCGACAATAAGGCCAGAAATAGTGACTCTCACATTGTCGTTCTCGGACGCTGCTCTGCTCCTCGCCTTGATGTCATGAGTTGCTTCGGACTCACTTTGGGAGTCGTCACCGTCATATGGCACTAGACCTACAAGCGGTGAAATTAACCCTCATGAATCTCTGGAACGAGGACTACAGTACATACCGTGCATGACTGATGTGGGCAAGAGTTGAAATTATTTGACGCTCACGCCTCACTCTGACATCCTGATGCGGCCACACGTGACATCCAATAGACACTCTTCGACTCACACCCGCCATCATGTCCTCAATGCAAGCCTATCTCGCTGAAAAGTACATGACCGGTCCCAAAGCCGATGCAATACTGTCCCATGCAGCTCCAAAAAAGAAAAAGAAGCGCAAGCCCGACGCCGGATCCACGACCGGCGGGGGCGCCATGATCGTGGATGATGATGACCTAGGCTGGGGCGGCGCACCAAATTTGACGGGAGTTGACGAAGATGAAGACGCAGCAGAAGCAGTCGTCGCGTCTGACCGTTCATTCAAGAAACGCCGCATGGAACCCGGAAGTGGCGGAGGCGGAAGTTCAGGCTGGACGACCGTGCGGGAGCCTTCTCCTCCGCCTGCGGCCGACGAGCAACCGGTCGTAGTTTCCACCACGGAAGAGGCCGAGCCATTCCGCGGCGGTCTGCTAACGAAGAATCAAATACGCGCGAAGTTCTCATCATCCTCTCAAAACGCGCGACAAGAGGAAGAGGACGACCCTGAGGCCGTAGCTGCGGCGCAGGAGACGGTGTACCGCGATGCCTCTGGAAGGAAGATAGATATGAAGTTGGAAAGGGCTGAAGCTGCACGCAAGAAGCGCGAACGGGAGGAGCGCGAGGCGCAGAAGATGGAGTGGGGCAAGGGAATGGTGCAGCGAGAGGACGCTGAGAAACGGAAACAGGAAGAGGATCGTATACGCCAAAGCGGGTTCACGAGGTATGTGGATGATGAAGACTTGAATCGAGTACAAAAAGAGCAGGACCGATGGAATGATCCCGCTGCTGCGTTTATGACGGTGCGTGCTCCTCTAGCGATTTCTCACATTTATTTAGCTTACATCGATGCTTTTGCTCGACCTATAGAAAAAGAGAACAAAGGGCCCTCGGAAGCCCGAATACACGGGTCCACCGCCTCCCCCAAACCGCTTCGGAATTAAGCCTGGATATAGGTGGGACGGCGTCGGTGAGTTGATGGTTTTCATCCTGCATCTTGACATCATCGCTAAGATACGTATTATATAGATCGAGGGAATGGATTCGAGAAAAAATGCTTCCAGAAGCAAAACTCCCGCCGGCGAACCGGGGCGCAGAGTCACGAATGGAGTGTCGAGGACATGTAGATCCTTGTACATGTGCATTCGACAGTTGGCACGGTGTCGCGTCGAACCGTACGTGTCCTTGGCCCCTTTTCTTGATCTTATTCCGAATTGATATCGATCAAATAGAGCTGTTTTTATCACCTCAACACTTCGAACAGTACCCCGGCCATTTTTCTCTTACTCAGCACGAGCCACTGCTGTCTTCCAACGTTCTTCTGTGCACGATCACGCGATCACGGCCTGAATACTCTCCCCAGTGGTTGGATCAGTGGGTGCCCGGTTGATGAATTCGCGTGATCTAAAGGAGACGTCGAGTCACAAATGGCGTCGCCTTCGACGATCGAGGGGAACATGGAATTGTGGTAGTGCTAGGCCTATGTGCTACTAGTTGGTTACGAGTTGGTACACATGTAGTGGGATCTGTACTAGATTTTACGAGCGACGCTTACAGAGGTCGCTCCAGGCACACGCAGGCAGGCCGCGGGATGCAGTTTGGGGAAGGATCTCGTTTTCAGAGCCATCGGCACTAATTAGTTTCGTATGCAACAACCAAGCGATCAGCAGTGGGTACCAAGGTGAGAAATTGAAAGCATCTTCGATAAAGAACTCAAGCAATAAGCTAGAGTTGAGGGCGAGAAAGGAAGACTTAAGATTAGGCTGATTAGGCTGATGACATCTGTCATTACAAGGTAATTGGTGGAACGTCAAATGGACAGGTTTGATATAGCTGACAGATTATATACATTCGGGGCTCCCATTTTCCTACCCTCTTGGGTGCATCCTAACACCCATCACAAACAATTGTGCCCGAAGAATATCGCAGGTATAGGAAGCAAGAAAAGGCTGATATACTGTGTCACGGGGGACACAAAAATGAGAGCAGAGTCACATTGTTGTGGAAAAGAAGTATCACAAGCGCAACAAACAAAATCACACGGTGTTATAGCTCCCTAATAGAAAACCCATTGGTGAGTGTTACCCAAACTAGATCAGTGGTACGTACATATTCGTGCAGCCCAATCACCACTTCCGGTAGCGAGTAGACTTGCAGAGGGGCTAAGATCAATAGAGATGACTGATTTCCGGTCAGTGAATCCTGCAGAGAATATTACAGAAAGAAGTTACCCGAGTTTTTGTGGCCCTGGAGCATAAATTGGACAATTGCTGAACGAGAATCCCAAAATTGCACTCCACGATCCTTCGAACCGGACACGACCCATTGGCCCTCATGTGACACCGCGACGCTAAGAACATAGTCCTTGATCATACTATAAGTCACTCATTTAACACTAGAAATCGATATTATCATACTTTATGCCCAAGGAAATTCATCGTGCACGCAGCCGACGCCTTGTCGCCTTCTTTCTTGACCACTGAACTGCTGCCCGGTCGATCTACTGGAAGAAGCCCTGTACGCGGATCGCGTTTTGGTGCGTTCGCCAATAATTTGCCAACGTCCCAGTATTTGAGGGTCTTGTCCAGACTACCACTCACGATGCCCTCGCCATCAGGAGTAAATGCGACACTGTAGACACTGTCCTTGTGTCCTCGAAGGCGCTCGATGAGTTGTCCAGTTGCGACATCCCAAATGCGTACGGTGTTATCGAGCGAACCAGCAGCAACAAGACGCCCATCAGGTGAAATTGCAACACTTGTCACGCCTGAATCAGCAGTTTCGGTGTCACGGTCTGCAAGTAGTTTGTTGCTTCCGTCTTGCATATCCCAAATGCGTGTTGTGCGATCGCCAGAACCCGATATGATCAAGCGCCCATCGCGTGAAAAGTCCAGTGAATAGATCTCCTGACTGTGCCCGTCAAAGACATTTCGAATACGCCGCTTTTGAATATCCCAGATCTATGTTTCCAAACACGAGACGGTAAAAATTAATTGCGATGATAAAGGGTCCTTATCGCGATAACTCACGCGAATCTGACGATCCTCGGCGCCAGTGGCAAGGTATTTTCCATCGGGGCTAAAGCACACACTACGGATGTACAAATCACCATATTTGTTTGCTTTGTCATCCACTAGTACACTTTTTCAACGTTAGCACGGTGAGCCACCAGTATCCCAAGCTAGGGTGAACATACCATGTCTTTGCCCCTGTCTTTGCATCAAAAATTTGCGCAGCACGGTTACAACCGGTTGCGAGGTACTTCCCATCGGCGGAGAACTTTACGCAGCAGACCACGCTATTGCCACGCGGTGACGACGTCAGCGACGAGAAGCACGAGAAGCGCGGCCTTCGCACCTCTCATGATGGAGTGTATGTACAAGGTTTACATCGAGTACGCGTTTGATCTTGGGGTTGAAAATGGCGAACCAGTCACTACCTTCTTTTTTGAGCTCGGGGGGAACGCTAAGCGGGTCGAGTTCATCCAAAAAGCTGCTATTCTCGCTTATCGGAGCGAGAGACCCTGAGTTGTCCACTGAAGAGCTTGATTGGGGGGGATCATTGGCTACCACAGATGTCGGCGCAGTTCCTGGTCCAGAGACACCGCCAGCGCCGGTAAAGGGCGTCGTGGTGGAAGGAGGTGGCGGTAAGCCGGGTCCACCTGTCAAAATACTATTCGGAGGATGAGAGGGACCCCCGGACGGTCCTATCGAGGGACTGTAGTGTTCTAAGAGATACGGGATTACTAACGCAATACTACTAAAATATCAAGGAGAACGTCTACCGGGCCGATCGCTCTTGATTCTGTCCGGTTTGATCCTCTTGGACTCACGTTGTTCACGATCTCGTTCTCTTTCGCGTTCTCGCTCACGCTCACGTTCCTTGATCTCGCGGTCGCGCTCCCTTTCGCGCTCCCTCTCTCGTTCGAGAAGGCCTCTTTCACGGTCACGATCTCGGTCTCGGTCACGGTCAAAGGCAGGGTCGCGTGGGGGCCTTCCCATGAACGGGTCTGAGTATGGAAGGGCGGGTCCAGCGGTTGGGGTAGGAAGACCAGAAGCGCCGGGGCCAACGTTGACGCCGAGATTGGGTGGGCCACCGGTTGCGCCCTGGCGGGCTGCCATAAGCTCTGCCCTGAGACGAGAAATTTCCTCCTCATATTGTTGGCGTATTTTTCCATGTTGGGTCTCGAGGTCATAGAGACTTTGACGAATGATGTTGAGTTCATTGACCTGGCTGGCGACTGGATAGAGTGAAGAATGAAGTTGAGGCAACACGTAGAAGATTTGATGGCAGACCTTTGGTATCAAACTCATCCCGCTGAGTGCGGAGGTGAACTATGTCCTGTGAAAGGACATCGAACTCGGATCTGATGGTATCGAGACACTCGGAGAGACGACTGTGTGAAGGTTGTTGGGAGGGCCCTTGGGCGGGCGGGACGGTTGGCTGGAGGCTCCTATGCTGTATAGAGGAAGTAAGAGATATCAGAGAACGGTGGGAACAAAGGGGAGGGAGGACTGACGGCGTAAATGGCGGAGGAAGACATGGTGGGAGGATGAGAGAAGAGAGTGCAAAGAGAGCGCCGAGAGACGATTGAGGGCGGGTTTAAGGCAAGGCAAGGCCTACGTCGATGCTTTTTCCCACACCACTTCCCGCCGGTTTCTCCTTTTTGGGTTGACCACAACCTCGACGACGTCAACAACAGTACGTGCACATACCCGCTACCCTGCTCCGTAACCCTTGCTGCCATTCAACCTATTTCTAGTCCACGTGCGCGATTCTTGCATGTCCCTCCTACCGCCATATTTGCCCCAGACTCCTCACCTCTCAGCGACAGACCTTACACGTCCCAGTCCCGAGTCTACGCAGAGCTGCGCTCATTCCGTACTATTGACGCAAGTCACCCAGATACCAGCATCCCAATGGATGTTAGGTCCCTATGGCTCTCTCAGAGGAACCACGCGCACGTATCCTGCATGCACGAGCCGTGTATGACGCGAATTTAATTTCATCTTAGGACTTAGGGGTGGGTCTTGTAGGCACAAACCTTCACCATACTCCTAAACGTTGCCTCCCTGACGTCGCCTGTCTTTGAAACGGTGGAGAACGCAAGGTACGCCTCACTCTCTCGACGGCATATCGCCAAACCAAATTTCTTGGACATGGTATGGTGGTACAGTATCGGACTATGTCCTTGCTGCGTGGTGATCCAAGAGGAACAGATCCTCCGTGTCCCGCCTGCATCCCGCGATGAAATTGTGAATGTAGGAACACTGTACCAGTGAAAACACATATTAAAGTTATGTCTGAGCACAAATGGAAAGTTCCGTCGACAGGTAGAGAGAGATGGCGAAACCCGGATCCGTTAGTGCATCAAATTTACGACTACGACTATTGTTCCCATGCCTTTTAGGGGCCACAGCATCTTGCGAAACTTAGAGAATGCGACCCCAGAAGGAGTTACTGACATCCAACCAGTGAACCTTGTGGCTGCCCCATTCGGCCCTCATCTTTCCTTAGAACCGAACCGAGGTCAGATCACACGAGTCAAGACACTCGCTTGATGTTGGCAGAATGGTTGAACTCATCCAATGCCTTGGTAATATTCAAACGCTTTACTGATGCATGCAGTACAGTATCCGTGGGTTACAGGATACTAATGTCCCGTACCTTTCGGTGTTATATTTAACCTTCCCTTGATACCCGGGCGCTCGGCCTTATCCTCCCTTCCGAGGACAGATCCGCATATTCTGATACTTGCAATCGCGTGGATATCTCTTACGTCGTGATCCTGCATCTATTGATGACGCGGAACTCGGCGCGGTAAATAAAATAAAAAGGAGATCTCTTTATTTAACGCCACCGCCACAGATCCCGGTGAATGCACGATCCATCATGATACGAGTACAACAGGACGTCTATTTGTAGTTGGAGACACACACACTCCTCGGCGGTCTTTTGTAATTGTTCTGTTTTGTATCTTCCCCTGTACATACGTAGACCATTTCAAATTGCCTTGTTACACTATCTATATCAAACACCATTCAAGTTCACAGCACTGATGACTCAAAAGTATCTGCACCCGACTTCAAGAAGCTTCAATCATAGGTCTAACGAGACTGTAAGTTTGTGGTATAATTATGAAAAGCACGATGTAATGCAGGTCAATGTGACCCGACCTTGTACTGTATGGGGTAGCGGCGGCCTAGCGCACGTCCGTCCGAGTCTGTCGCACCGCCGGCACTTGCTATATGGAACAGCATTGAATAACAGCATTGAATCTGAGCCTGTTTCATTTGCACTAGGCCCAGGTACGAGCACTATTTCAATCCCAACAAAACCGACCAGTGACTAGATTTTCTATTAGTATATCAAATCTCACTCTTTGAGAATTCCACTACTGGTTGGTCACACTCACACAAAGTTTGAATGTTTTGGAGTTTGGAGCTGGACCGCTGGCGCAGGCCGCTGCGTTCAACGGAGCTGATCCGTCGCACTGACTACAATTGTTGACCCGGATCACAACGTTGCCCGTCGCAATCACGCCATCTATTGAACAGGGTAACACGTGATTCTAGTCCGAGTCGAGTACGTATACTGTATACATTCTATTGCGCTCTAGATCTCGCGCCTCTCAGTCCGTCGGATTATTGTGTATTGATTGAGATTACGCATTCACATTCAGTACATCCATGGACCTCAAACGGGGGAACGACGGTGAGCTTCTGCAGCCGTCTTACACAGATTGCATACCGTACAACCCGATTCTGACAATATCAAAAATATTTTTGTATTGACCTCATCTAGCGACTGGGGTTCGATGTCTAGACTAAAGGTGGTGTGTGAGAAACGCGGTGGTGCATTTTACCAGGCTGGTATATGGAGTGGTCACCAGAATGTCGAATGATCTGATCACGCAAGTATCCTAAAATGCCTCGAGGCATATTGTAGCCAATGTCTTCCACAGGGGCTCAATAGGGTAGCCACTAATCATAAACCCAATGAGCACATGGATGCAGTGGGTAGTACCCGGACAAGGCAAGCCCGAAGACATAAGTCAATGAGTCACAAGTCCAGACATTCGAATAGAGACGTGAAAATATCAATCAAATCAGACTTCTAGCATCTTGAGGGCGGGGCGCCGACAAACCTACCAACAGCGCCCTCGGCGCAGCAATGAGTCACCGAAATCGTCACCAGATACACTTCGCCTGATGCATGCATTGCGCTACTGTACTATTAACATGTGGCGCAAAAAAAATGACCATGACTGTACATGACCGTATACATGTCCGCCTCCTCGGATAACTTTAAAAACAAGAAGCCCATTTGTCAAGAGAAGGTGGGGGGACTTCGCAAGGGCACCGTCGTCCATGATACTGTACAGTCGCGAGAAGCCTCCTCCTGGGCAACCAGAAGCATCTTGTTTCAATTGTGACTGCGGAAATTTGGGGAATTTATCAGAACCAGAAATGCATCATGAGGCATGGCGAGTCGCACACATACTGTACACATAATTGCACCCGCTTCCGATAATTGATTAGGGTGGAGACATAATACGTCAACTTGAAAATTAGCATCACTGATCTGGTAGCGATAACATTTTGCCGTGTAGCACCCCGGAAATTCAACGACTACAGTAGAGAACGGAGTTAGCAAAGTGCAGACATCCAGCGCGGCGTTACGTTTGAGGAAATTTGCCGTTGCGGGCGGCCCGCTGTTGGCCAGCACTGCCGTTCTCGTGAAGTAACCTCATGTTCCCGACGTTTGTTCGCCTCTCGAAGGCCTCAAGGCTACCGCTCACCCCAAAGCGCGGAAACAAAGATTATTACAAGGGTAAACTAACATCTGAAACCTGTCTTGTTTGCTGAAGAACCGGTGCGATGATTCCCAGGGACACGACAGGCGTACCTTCCAGGCGGACGTCGCACTGGGACACCGGGAAAGCACGTTGTCCGAGGAAAGGCGAAGTACAGGCTTTTGGATGAGAATGTACGGTTTTTCGTCGCACCTCCTCTTGAGGAGATAAGCAGTTCTCCGGTGCGTCTAGCTTGTCATCACCTTGGCGCATGGGCTTCACACGGTCTCACACGTATCCGATTAGCTTCGACCATATGTCGACCTCAACGCTCGGCTCACCAATGGGCAAAAGCGAGAGATTTTCGGCAAGCTTCCGAGAGGAGGCATGAGTGGTGAATACTATTACCAGAAGGCACCACGCCAAGACATTCCGGAGGGTTTACCGCTACCTTAGACTCGTTGCGCTTCCTTAGCACATCCCTCCAAAAAAAACATATGTAATGCTAATGGTTCTCAATGCTGAGTGCGAGCGAGAGTAACTTACAGTATTGTCTACGAGGGAGTATTGCTGTCGTCGCGACCACGTGACGCGTGATGGGACTCAACGACGCGTGTTGGGCATGGACAGACGTGCACACAGATAGCTATCATGTCCATCCTCACAGAACCTGAATCTAAATTCCCGAGCACTGGCCCCGCAAAACAGCTCCAGTTAGCGTTCGATGCTGCCCATATCCGCATCCGTGACGTTCAGGCTCGGTTTAACTCTCGAACGCTGGAAACAGGTGAAGATGTGATGGGGCATCGTGGGTCTAGCGGCATGTCAAATACACCAGAAGCTTTGGCAGCAGAAGTTACGGATTACATGGTTTGTCTTCCCCATCCACCGACTCTATCACACTTAACATTGTCTGTAGTCTTTCATGCACAGGTTGAAGTTTCAGTATCTCGAGAACAATGCCAAAGATAAATACGTGAAAACCATCGTGAACGACGAAGCACCCATGCTTACGGCGGATAGCAACACCACCTTGCAAGCAGCAAACTTGGTCAAGAAGGCCAACCTGAAGGCTGCAAAATCCAGGCTCGCTCAAAGACATGCTGACATCAGAAATCTTGCGCCGTACGTCGAGCGAGGTAAGGAGCTCCATTATAATTATCTGTGTGGCACTTGACGGGAATACGTAGATTATCTCAGGGCCAAAGGGTCGGCGACGGAAGCCGTTGCACTAGCTCAAAGCATTCTCGATGCCAGACTCGCAATCACACGCCTACGCCAAGCTCACCCCTCCCCTCGCCTGACCATCCCCGCTGCAGAGGAGCAACTTTCCTCGCAGGTCGTTGATATGCAGATGCTGGAAGATAAATCGCAATACGTCAACGAGAAAATCGGGCGAGCAAAGGATGCAATAAAGCGGGGCACGATCGAGATGGACCGTTTGCGATCTGAGAAGGCAGAGTTGGAGAAGAAGGTGGCAACACACAAACTCGAGGCAGACGACGGACGTGCTGTTGATCTTTGCGACTGGTGCGTGCGTTGCGCGGCCCTTCTAAGTGCACTTGAACAGGAGAAAACCCACCCAGGTTCGCATCGTCTCTAGCGATTCACCGATCACTGCTCAACATGCAATCATGTCGATCAATTTCTGAAAATGAGTTGGTGCTGTCATATGCAATCGACCCGCCAAATAAATCTGCAAAGACAAGAAACGAGCGGGTTGTAGTGATTGTCTTATTGTTCCTCCCAAATACGCGGCAGCTTGCCGATGTTCGTATTGAGGGCCTGGAAGGGGTGGACATGACGAACGTAGTGGATTCGTGTGTGCAGGCGAATGATGTTCCAGGGCTGATATGGCACGTACTTTCGAGGGCAAGGAAAATGGTTGAGGTTTTGGATCGGATATGTACTTTGCGTAGTACTGCAGTGTGAAGCGAGAATTTCTGGCATATAGCTTAGGTCTACAACACAGAATAAAAGCTAGGATTCCAAAAAAAAAAAGGATCAAGATATATCATTTTAGTTCGTACAAAAGTATGTGGTGTCAATCAGACACGGTGTACAACCGATTACGGTGCTCCTCGTCTGTCGCAGCATTATATGTCTCTTTAATTTTCCACTGCCCCCCAGCTTCCCGCTCCAACGAATGACCTACGATCACGCAATACAGACCAAGAAATGCAATACCGAATTCGCGAAGCTTGATGACTTGATCCCCCACCCTTGCACGATACCCTCTTGTGTTGATCTGCGCTAATCCCTCTTCAGCCCACTTAGTGAGCCGCGTACGTTGTGAGTCACCGTAACCACTCGTTTTATCCTTCTGTGTCAGTGCCCCCAGTTTGTGCTCTTGAATAACCGCTTCCTCACCACGATACAGGGACAAATCAAGGCGACCGATGCCTGCGTTTTGCTCCACATTAATCACCCATCCTCCCCGATCGGAGGCAACTCGACTAGCAGTGGTGAAGAAGGCACATACATATGCCTGATACACGGCCTCCTTGCGGCCCAGAAACTGAGGGGGCATAGTCTGCCAAATCAGCTTCGAGAATCCTTTCGCGAACGAGGCCATGGAGCCGGAGACCATATTCTGAAACATATCAATAAGGTCACTCGTCATTTTGTGGCGCTCCACGCCATCCTCCAAGTGATTGCAAAGCCACCGGCGGAATAGGGTTCGAATTTCAAGGTTGGGTATCTGAGCGCTGATACGAGTAGCCATGTCACTGTCCATAACCTGTGGATGCTGAGTTTCGACCTGGATAAAGAAGAGTGAATGAGGCGTTCGAAACACAAATATATGCATTACCATCCGAGTCTTCAAGTACCCAGCAGAGTAAAGCAAGGCCCACAACTGGTTCACCGACATTTCGGTAATCCTGACTTAAAAAGACGGAGAAATGCGACGAACGAAGAATATGACATTTCTTGATCGAGTTTAATCATCACGTGGGGCTGATCCAGAACGAGTAGATCATATTGTTCACGGAATTGGTCATCAGAGTCGAGCATGTGATAAATTCGGTTCATAATGGCTTGATCGTAACCTATGGAAAGGTATTTGGAATGGGTTAAGGCAAAACGAACGAAAGCCCACCTGACTCGATCCAAAAACAATCTAACTTATTTTCATTGAATGCCTTGGCAATGGCCCAGGGATTGTAAAGCCTTTCGCCATCCCCTGAATTATACCCATTAAACCATCGACGTAGGTTTGCAAACGTGAAAGAGATGTCCTGTAGGCGTGTAGTGAGCAAGTCTGTACTACACTAAGTCACATAGCCATCGCATACCGATCCACGACTTTCCAGTATTTTCTTCTGTTTATCGTATAGTAGCTGTGTTTCCGCCTCCGTAAACATACACGCCGTTGAATATTTGCCTGGTTGACCCAACATATATACCTGTAGGCAGCAGTCAGATAAAAGGCAGTGAAAGAAAGATATTGAACGACGTCGAGATTGTTGACCCCGGAAAACCAACCTGCTTTGGCGACCCGCAAAATACCGACCATCAGAGCCCCTCGGAGATGATCGTTATTCTACAATTTTAGGTTGAGGTGAGTAGTCAGGTCGTGGAATGTAAACACCCACTTTGAGCAGTGGAGAAAAAACCTTGCGGAAGAACTCGTCGGCCTTAAAAATGTTGAGTAAAATTCAGACCATACTTGGTTTGTGGAGACGCACCTCAGCAAAATAGCCATGCCGAGTAGCATACGACGTCGGCGTATCGTACTCGTCAACTAAAACGATTACTTCTCTCTTGTTTAAGATATGAAGGACCTTAGTTAGCTTGAATAGTGATTGTGCCTCAACCTTCGCATATTGCTCGTCATTCAGAATTTGGTTGAGAAATGTACGATCCTTATCGTGAAGCTCGTGAAGATTGGTGAGCAAACCGAGTGTCTCTAGATCGCAGACGATTGCGACAAGTAGTTTTCGAAACTCTTCCTTGAGGCTTTCGAAGTTGCGGCCGATGACATTCCTTCGCTGTGAATCAGCATGACTTGGAAGATGGCAAATGAGCTCGCTTACAGATAAATCCACATATAATACGGCATATATCCCAAATTCCTGATCAAAACGAGGGTCGTGGGTGATGGCGAGGTCGTTGTTGAGGAACAAAGCTTTACGCTCCTTCAGCGCAGCAGGATTTACGCGTTCAAAAAAAGTTCTATATAACATACTTTTTGGTTAGCGAGGACGATATTGTGATGTGGCACACCTCACCGAAACATGCTTAATAATGTGGTTTTGCCGGAACGACGCGGTCGAAGAAGAAGATGGACTGGATAGTCGTCATCAAGAAAGTCACGGATGGCAGAGCTCTTGTCCACAACATTGCGGTTTTCTGCCAATGCAGGGAAGTGGGAGGTCGAAGAGATGAGTACTGAAGGCATATTGTCGGATGATCTGCACACTCTTTTTTGCAGAAAGTCTGATCCGCCAAAAGGTGAAACACAGCCTATTGATCCTTTCGTACTAGAAGGTAATTATCTCTTCAGAAGATAGGGACCCCTCGCGTCAGTTCCCCTTTCAATCATGTGATGCTTTCCCACGCCACTTCTACACTAAAGCTAAAGCGATGGAAACGCGAAGCGAGCCAGGTATAGGTGATTACAGAAAATGCAAAACAAAACAAAAACAAAAAAACACATAGTACAACTTCACCTACTATAATTAGCACATATTTAGTAGTTAGCCCCGCAACTTTCCAAAAAAAAAAAAAACCGTGACGCGTTCACGTGATCTTGTTGGAAATTCGCGCCGCATCGTTTCCAAGTTGGCTAGTGACAGCCACCAGCCAGGCATCCTCAGCACTCTCATGGTAGGCCAAAGAGTCAAGATTATAGCGCGCCTCCGTCCCCAAATCCAGGGTGAGCTCAGTGACAATGGGATCAGAATCATTACCACCGATGATGGCCTTCCTTCAATATGCGTGAACAACCCAAGGGATCACTCGCAAGTTTTCAAATTTCCGTAAGCCTTTGCCACCTACACAAAGGAGAAGACAGTGCTTGACGGTGTCGTCTTCCACAGTTTTTTTTCGTGTTATGGTCATGACTCCCGACAAGAGGACATCTTCGAGGCAGATGTCAGGCCCTTGATTGATGTGGTTTACAGCGGATCTGTGGGTTCTCTTCTTTCAACGCACTTCTCATTCCCAGAAGCTAAGTGTATGGCGCAATTAGACGGCCACTATTTTTGCGTACGGCGTTACGTCGTCTGGCAAGACGCATACAATGCAAGGAAGTCGTGCGCAACCTGGCGTCATTCCTCGCGCTGTCGAGGTACGCGATTAATGTTTTTGGGGTAACTTTCGAAAACTGACGTACGTCGAGGCCTTGTTCGAGCGTAAACGCCAGATACATGGTTACGATGTGACGCTCTCTGCGTCCTATATGGAGATCTATAGGGATGAGGTTTACGATTTGTTCGTTGACCGGGAAACCGTAAGTCTCGTCCTCGAGTCTATTTCAGGGTGGTACCTTCTACCGGAGAGCTAACTTCCCACTATCCCAATAGGCTCCTAAACTACCAGTCAGGGAGAACGATGCCGGCCAAGTTTTCGTCGCAAACCTATCTTCATTACCGATTAAAGATGTCAGCGAGTTCAACAAGCTGTATTTGTACGTATAGCCGAGCACTCAGATGGCCCATGCATGACAATGTCTGGTCATTAGATCAGCGAATAAACAACGCTCAGTAGGATCTACCCTCCTCAACAGGGAGTCTTCCCGATCGCACGCTATCCTGACATTAGAAGTCAAATTAACTCAGCAGGACAGAAGTTCGTCCAATTTTCCTCGTTGAGCATAGATGGGCTTTGTTAACATGATTCCAAGTCCTAGCTGGGAAGATCAATTTGGTCGACCTTGCTGGCTCTGAGAATAACAAGGTTTGTGCTTATGCCTCAATATCGGCTCTGCCGCATCTAACTCATTGTGTCAACCCCAGATGACCGGCAACAACGCATCCCGATTGCAGGAGTCTGCAGCCATCAATAAATCTCTCAGTGTTCTTGGCCAAGTCGTCCACGCCTTGAATCAAGGAGCTGTGCGTTGCTCTTGTTGATTGCATGACCCATCCTTGAATTTCAAATTTCGCAGTCTCGTGTACCCTACCGCAATTCCAAATTAACACGGATTCTCCAAGACGCGTTAGGAGGTTCATCCGTTGGTCTCTTGATCTGCAACCTGGCACCTGGGCTTAAGTTTCGGCAAGATACCTTGAACACTCTAAAGTAAATTGATTTCCTTATCCACTCCCGCCATTATTGATGATTCGTAGTTTTGCTGTTCGCACGCGGAATATAGAAAATAAACCTGTCGTCAATGAGAAAGGCGAGGCCAGGGTGCTTGTGTTTGCATACCACTGACTGACGTTCCTTGCAGATACTCGACCGGCCCCCCAAATACACTTCTCGGCTCCTAGGCCAGCCCCGCCGAAGCTAGCTCCACTAACGATGGCGCCGCCTGTCGCAAAGCGCCCGCGAGCCTCTATGGCACCCAGCAATGCCGCCTCGGGCGTGACTAGCGCCGCGGGTCCATCTCGAGTGCCCCGTAAGTCAATGGCAATCCACACGACTGGGGCCGCGCCGTACCCCAGTACTGGGAAGCGCAGGGAGAGTGGGTTGGGTATTCGAGAACGTTTCAACGATAATAAGAAGTTAACCGACCAAGATATCGATGACAAAGTAAATGTCCAGTTCTTGGTAGTGAAAACACAGTTAATGGCAAGATTTTTTTAGATATCTAAAGCAGTGGAAGCAGAAGTCGAACGCCGGCTGAAAGAGAAATTGGAAGAGATGGACCGCCAGCGCGCAGTGGATGAAGAACGCGCCCGCCAAGAAGCGGAGGTCGCAGATACGACGAGAGATCAGACATTCGAAATCCCACAGCCCAGCTTACCCTCTGGCCTGCTTACACCCCTCCTGAAGCGACACCAAGACCTCGACAATGAGCTGCGCCAGCGTCTACATGAACTGGAAAGGAAATAGTACGTACTCAAATGATGAATGTGAACCACGCCTGACTGCCAATAGCGAGCGTGATAAACAGGACGGTGACATGGTGCACAAACTCTCGCCGAAGTCGCGCAAGAAGACAGGCCGGGCTTATGTCGCATTAGCAAGGGCACATTCTGAAAAGTGTGGTGCATATGAATCTCAATGTATCATGGTTAACATTGCATGTAGGGGTGATCTGCAAGTTGCACTTGATCTTTATCGCAAGGCCGAATCCTACGTACCAGATAACATGAAGCTGAAAGAGAGGTGGATTTATTTCGTCATTCGAGTTTTCTTGTATAGGCTTACATGTCCATACCCATCCTTTTAATCCCATACCCCTTCTCGTCCTCCTGTTGTAGGGTCATTGAACTTGAGCTGGCCGTGACGAATGGATCGGAGTTCCATCCATCCCCCAGGCGGCCAAAGCCAAGGAGAAGGACACGACGTGCAACGCAAGCTCGAGCAGCGCAGTCTGGCACACTGGACTCTGTTCCCGAAATGTCTGTCCCCGGCGACGAGAGCCATGAAGAGGAAGCGGTGATGAGCTTACTGAGTGGTGATCCTAAGGACGATCTGCGTAAGCAAGGTAGTAGGGTGACGTTTGGTGTGGAGCTCACGAACAGCCCAAGTAAGCGGGGTATGGGAGCAGCCGCCTATGGAAATGGCGAGGTGCTGAGATCCTTCCCACTCAAGCTGACTCGTCGGTAAGCGGAAATGGCAACCCCGAGCATGGTCACGTATCATGTCGAGAATATGGACCAGTGTTCGCTTCTTGGCTCTATGGCATGTATATTATATCGTTCCCTGCTTCATTAGTCGGCTAGTGATGGTTCGCTGTGGCGTTGTAACTGTTTATTTGATTTGTTTGTTTCTCTATCATACAACTGCAAGACCAAGCAGGTAGTGCGCATAGCGATACGACCGCTCCCAGTTAATGAGGAAGACTGAAGAGTAAGTCTTTCTCTGGTCGTCAGCGCTGAGCATAAGTGTCGATGTCTAACACTGGCCCCAGATGATGGAAATACGTCGTTGTAATCTCCGAGTCGGTGTCGTAATTTCGGTCTCGCGTAAGTTACTTGTTGGCCGGTCTCGCTCGAATCAAACACGTTTTGGCCCCATCAGATCGCACACATCCTATACGTAGGGTGTTCATAAACTTATCATCAAACCACGCTGGCATCATTTCTCGGAAGTACGGGAAGGTATCATTTCGAGTTGGCGCTTGCATGATCCGAGTCATGGTATGCTCGAATGGCTTTCAGCCTCCTATCGGCTGGCTACGTTTCGACTCAATTTTGAAATCGACACGAGTCAACTGAAGGCGACATATTGACCTTGACTGTCCTCGGTAGATTGCCGAGACTACCGAGGGACCAGGGCACTGGCACGGTACTCCTTTTCACTCATCTGTCGACGTCACGGTCACGACTCGATTAGAACCTCCAAGGTCGCAACTGAAATTTGGCACACAACTCCATCTTAACCACTCGGAGTTGTCGCACCGTATCGTCCAGAGTAGCTCAGCTCACTTGGAGCAGCCCCTGAATTCCCATCGTTTTTGGGAACTGAAATCGTACTCCATGTCAATACTTAGCCATTATACCTCAATCTCCGATCCGATGAGACACGTCACTACCTTCAAGCTGGACAATGTATTGCAGGCTCACTTAGATTGAGCCATGTGGCGTTGTGGCGTTGCACCCACTGGGCCCTGGCACTTATATATTTGACACACGGTACGGATAGACGCCCCAAGGTTTTCTCTGATTACGTTCCACCCCACTTCTATGCCATGTCTGTCAGTCCTCCAATGCCTTTACCGGACCCACGTGAAGCGACAATTCCCGACCGTGGGGTTGCTCGCGTCTGTCGCATTCTCACTAGTCGTGCTAGGACCCCTTAGTATCCCCGTTAACTGGTTTCTTAATTCTTTTTGACCGGCCGACAGAACATTGCGTCCGAGTCATGGATAGTCAGAATTAATAGGCACCGTGACGGCGCTCAAACTCGCTAACCTTATGGGGTCTATGAGCGCATCCTGGCAGGTACGGCTTGACCGGTCATTATGCATCAGGTACTGTGTATTAGCATCGGATTCGTTTCATCTCCGGCTTATAGGCTTCACACAATTATGGATGAAACATCTATTCACGTCTTCCACGCGTCCTTTCCGTTCGAGACCAGTCTACTTCCGCGAAATACTTCCGTGAAACAATATAGATGGGTTTTTGAACGCGTCAATCATCGCTCATACAGAATCTGTCAGTTACGTACCTCAATTCATTAAAGCCCAAGATTTGCGATAGGTTTCACAGTCCGAGTGGGATCGTTATCAAATTGGTTCCCGCATAACTGGGAATATCCACTCAGTGAATCAGCAAAACACTTCAGATATTCAAGCTACGTGTGATTGGGAGAGTGACTCGTGATGGCAGATCTTGTGCTGCTCATGTGTCCTTGCACTGTTGTTCCTCCCCGCAGCAATACAGACAATGCAATCACGGCCAGATGAAGTGTAACATCGCAAGCGATAGATTTCTTAACAGATAAGGATATATGCAAGTAGGAAAGGGTCAATATGTACAATGTAGGTGGATGCATAAATAAGTCTAGGGTTCAGACGTCTGTAGCCACAAAACTTCCAATCTACACAGGGAAGTCAATGATACAGGCAAAATGAATTCTATGCAGAAACTGTCGGCCGGCCGATAAGAGGTCAAAATAAATAAAACGAGGCAGCTATTGCTACAATATCAAAAGCATAAATAGCAAACTGGGTACTGACGAAGCGGGGAGAGGGAGATGGTCGCGGCGTGAAGCAATGTTCCGGAAAACATCGTACCACGCCGCAACCAGCTTCAAGGACAATTTGTAGGTTTTCCCTAGTGTTTTGATGTGACATATATCGCCACCATTCAGGGTGCAGCATAACGACCGGAGCCGTGATGGCCACCATATGGATACTGGACGGGAATATACAGTCGTTGACAGAAACCAGGGAAACACGAACGGAAACCTATACCTGATGATGAGACGACGACCCCATGACAGTGCTCTGCGGATTGGGGCGAGCTGGCTGCTGTTGATACGTAGCGAATTCAGGGAACGGTCCAAAGAATATCGCCCCAACAAGGAGTGAGGGGGACGACGAAGTTGGGTAGATCATCATCCCAGCACCTGGCACATTGTCTAGGCCCCAAGGTGACATCGCCAACTACGTGTAGTGCAAATGATTAATTTCAAAGGCGACCAGAGAGGGAAATAGAGATGGGCTTACAATCTGACTGTCCAGCAGCATACGACTCAGATTGTTAAAAGTCGCCTGATTTAGTGCATTGGCGGTGGGATCGGGAAGCTTGTCCGCCATGAGCGCACTGATCGGCGGAGCGTAGCGTTTGACCCAGGCTTTGATATCGTTGTGCGGGGTGCGACGCGACCCCAGATACACATAGAATCGCCCAGGCCAGAGATCCATTCGACTAGAGTGCAATTTAAATGAGGTCATGTGTGGAATACTTCGTTCGCGTTCAGGACATACCTCTCCCCATCTGTCTCTGTGGCAGTGACATAGACGTCCTGAGAGGCACCTTGACCGGCATTCATGAATGTCAAGGTAAGGACTCCCCGCCAAGGCCGCCGTTGCTGCACCTGCTCTGCAGGAGGAGGAACAAGAGACCCAAGGTTCGTGGGGAGACGATACGCCATTGCTATTGCAGAATAGTTGGGCAAACATGCCCCTCTTTTAAACGCGGTGAAGACATACATTATGTGAGTGGATGGGCTTAGAAACACGGCGCCGCTGTTCAATTTGGCAAGAATATCCGGTACTGAACTCGCGGATCACGCAATTATCATCTTTTAATTGTCGGATATTTCGCGGTTTGGAGATTATGTTTTACACCTGGAGACGACAAAAATGCTTGGTTTCAAATATTGTCAGCACGACGAAGACGCACTGTAGCCGACCTATGAAACGCCGCTCGCAAAGTTTGAACTCACCGACCGTCGTGGAAACTCGATCAAACCCCCATATCTAATGAGCAGAGACTAGAACGTGAAGGTAGTGAGGAGAAGTCGAATAGAATTAAAATAATTTTTAGAAATGTACTGTAGCTACCGTTCAATAACCGCGGATCGGGCGAATGTCGGAAAGTGCTGGATTCGAGACCTTTCCCGAACTCGTGTTTGAACCCTAAAGTACGAGATGTGATTGTTTGCGAGGTGTGGGAGCTCAGTTTGGAAGTCACCGACATCGATCGCTGGGTTTAGATGGCTTCGGGAGCAATGCGTCATCGTCGAAACGAAAACCCTAAGCGTCTAAACCAGTCAACGGTGTTGCCAGGGAGAATGGGAAGGGGCTGTGCCCGCATCAGGGCCAGGCCCTGCAGTCGCTCTGGCTCTCTTGCCTGTAATCCCATGGCGGTCCATGCGCACAGTCGAGTCGAGCATGAGGTTCACTGGCAGACCCCAAAGGGCAAACTGAAGAAAGGCAAATCCTGACACTACAACGCCTATTCGCTAAATATCGTCAAGGTAATCGGACTCCTCGCTCACGCGGTTCCTACGCGCGGCGCTCACAAGCAAGATCGCCTTGTTTCCGAACAGATTGTGATGAGAACTTGTGATAAGAACCCAAGTTTGTAACTTAAGAGTATGTTAAATTATTACAAGTTGGCCCATCTTTGGGTTAAATATTTCTTACCGAACCGGATTCAATTTCAATTATCAAAAAATTAAGGGCCCGTGGTTTTGATCATGCTCTATTATTATGAAGAGACGAACGGCGGCCACCTGCGGATAGCACATGCCTCGGCTTGGAGAAAGCGGCGCTGGATACTTCGGGATCAAAGGTGTACTGTATGTACCGAAACCGCCCGGCGGGAGGCGCGGAGTGAGAGGAGATAACTCAGATTCCGCCGCGGTGACGTCAGTTAGACGCTGCTGCGCTGCCAAGGCGAAATGGAGATTTCTCTCAAACAATATTCGTATCACGTATCACTTTAGGTGACTGTACGAACCAGTTACAAACTCGCTGTCTTTCTGGAGGTCTCCTTGTGGTATGAATCGGAAGCAGCGTGCCTGGTGTTCGCCAACGGAGGTTCAAGAGGTACTACCTTTGAGTTGCGTAGAACTAGCAGAGTACACTTTGATGCGCTACAACTTGAATAGAGAGCCGTGATCGGATATGAATAGACTGTGTCGATGAATTTCAGATGTTGATAGCCTCGTTTCGTCTTGGGCTTCACACACGCCACTATGTGTCAACGGGAGCAGACGATGTTTGAGGCGCATGTCCTGATGGATACAAAGAGGGATATCATAAGGATAAACGGAAAGCATATGAGGAAATCTTTATTGCATTCTCCGTGGAAGTTCTTCAACTTGCGCGATGTTGGAAATTAAACGAAGTGAATCGACTTGGAACGGAGAAATATTTCCATATTTTCATGTTGTATTCGGCGACGAGTACGCGGAAGATTATCCGTTGTAAAGGGGTACCGATGAGCTGATCCATGGGTAAATCCTGCAACCCAAATGGTAACTTGTATGCATCGGATGGAAACGTCTCCGTGGGTGCGGTGGGTGCGATATACACGGCCAGCCGCCAGTCCATTACTGTAACACGTATTGGAAACCGGCGACTTGGTCAAAAGTGCGGATTTCGGAATTCCGTGCATCGGGCGATTGAAAAACTTGCGGAAGCACGGTTTGAAAATGAAAACGAGAAAACCGGAAAACGAGAGAACTTACGTGCCACGTGGGCGGCGTCTCCGAGTCGACTCGGAATAAAATTCGCGCCGGGTGCATTTTCGGACGTTTCGGTCTTGGTCATTCGCGGTCACGTGTTTTCCTTGCTTATGTCCGGACCACACTGGCACAGGCTTGTTTCTCGTCGCAACCTAACTCAATTGGGAGGCACTATCCGTCAGGTACTCGCATCAAACTCAAATGATGAGACCATCCATGTGCATGGATGGGTTAAATCGGTTCGGGTCCAAAAGAGGATCGCGTTCGCCATGATTCACGACGGTACAACTCAGAAGGGGCTTCAAGTCGTTTTCCGAAACCCGGCAGATGCAAAGGTGTCAGTATGTTCACCCTGTTACGCTAGAATACCGACGTATTTTTCTCCATAAGCTTGACAAATGGTGCCAGTGTTTCCCTCACAGGGGTGCTCACCCCAAGTCCGGGGCCAGGTCAGAATAAAGAGTTAGATGTAGAAACTGTGGAAGTCTTGGGTGCGTGTGACCCAGAGGTGCATAGATCTCTCACGTAGATGCTCTACACAACTTACATGTGCTCTTAGACGTATCCTGTACAGAAGCAAGCTCTCACAACGGAATATCTTCGGGATCATGCCCACTTGCGAGCACGCACCGACGCGCAGGGTGCCGTGTTGCGACTGCGGGACACCGTTATGCGCTCTTTACACGAATTTTTCCACGAAAATGACTTTGTCTATGTCCACACACCCATCATAACCTCCAACGACGCAGAAGGCGCTGGCGAGTCCTTTCGCCTGGCGCCCGTTCCACCTCGCTCAGCCGATCGAGGTGTGACCACCACTCAGGATACAGAGTTTTTCAACAAACCATCCTACCTGACAGTCTCTTCACAATTGCATCTCGAAGTCCTCTCGAATGCGGTGGCCAGAGTCTGGACTCTGTCCCCATGTTTTCGCGCCGAACGCTCGCAAACTTCGAGACACCTTGCTGAGTTTTGGATGCTCGAGGCCGAATGGTCCTTTGTCCGCTCTGTCGATCATCTGTGCGACATCGCGGAAGCTTCTATCAAGCACATTTTGCGGCACCATTCCCCAGACCGAGATCTCTTGCAGGCGGATAGTGGAACGTCGTGGACGTCGACGGCAGAAACGTCGTCTGAAGTACCGTGGGCGCGTATCACGTACACGGACGCCATTCATGAGCTTCAAAAGAGCGGTACTCCGTTCGAGTTCGCACCTCGGTGGGGCTCACCGCTGCAGAGCGAGCATGAGCGTTGGCTTGCCGATTCCTTTGCTCGTGGTCCCATCTTTGTAACGGACTATCCCGCCGCCACCAAACCGTTCTACATGCGTCAAAATGATGATGGCAAGACTGTTGCGTGCTTTGATCTGCTTGTTCCCCATGTGGGCGAGCTGGTCGGGGGATCGCTACGTGAAGAGAGATCCGTTCTACTCGAGGCTGCCATTAAGCGGCAGGCGCTGGACGAGGAGGCTTATCGATGGTACACCGAACTGCGGAAATTTGGTGGGGCACCACATGGCGGATATGGAATGGGCTTTGAACGACTAATTAGTTGGCTGGGGGGGATTGAGAATGTGCGTGAGTGTATCCCAATGCCTCGATGGTCAGGAAGGATGTTGCTATGAATACACCGTCATATCTACAAATCTCTTGGCTTCTCTTCTTTGATAGTGGTCGTCTAGTTTCTTATTGCCATTTCACATCTAGCCGGTAAGGATAAGGATCCCTGCATCCTGGAATTGGTCTTAGAATATTCACAATATTCACACGCCAAAGAACATAATCCACGCTGGTATAGTTTTCATGGTATGTACACTGTGAGAACCGCAATTATATACATGCTGCGATACTATTGGGCTTCAACGTTATGATGATGATTGATCACTTCGTTATAAATTAGGGCTAGACCGATTGGATCTTGGTTACAATCGGGTTCTTTTGGAAGGGATTGGCGCGCGCACCTTTCAGTCTCTCCTTCGGTAGAGGTGCCGCACTATCAAAGTCAAAGAACGAAGGGTCGATGGGCTCGGCTGTGGGCTCATCTTCGGGGTCGTGATAGGCCTGAAAGCGGATCAGAAGTAAGATGGTCACCAAGGGGGGAGGGCACCAACCTCCAAATACGGATGCGCCAGCGCCTCCGCCACATCTATTCGCTTTTTGGGACTAAAAGTGAGACATTTCTCAAGGAAGTCAATCGCCTAGGGTTTAGATAATTCAAATGGTCGGCATTCCAGAACAAACTGGCCTCCAGGGGATTTACGTACCTTGGAGTTCGCCTCGGGGAAAAGCTGACTAAACGGCTTTTTCTTGCGAAATGGTAGGGCACGAAGGTATTCTCTCGATCGTTGCGAGGTAATCGCATAGAAGTCATCCAAAGACGGGGTTCCGAGAATATCAAGGATGATAGAAAGTTGGTGATGATCTGATGTGAACAAATGAGGGCGGGTATGTTATTACGTGCACATCAGACGATCTTACAGTCTCGACCCGGGAATAAGGGTTTCCCGCTCAACATCTCGGCCAGCACGCAACCTACGCTCCAGATGTCAATGGCACGAGTGTATTCCTTGAAGGTGAGCATGACTTCTGGAGCGCGATACCACCTGGATATAACTTCCAACGTGACCATTCAGATTGTCAGAGCGTAACGTACCGGGTGGCAACATATTCGGTTAAGAAGTTGCTGCTATCATCGATATCAGGAGGTGGGCGAGCAGACCGTGCGAGGCCAAAGTCACAGAGCTGAAAGGGAGTATAAATCGACGAACGAGAAGACCAGAGTCATACGTGATTCGTACTTTGAGATCACAGTTGGCGTTCAGGAGTAGATTTGACGGCTTCAAGTCACGGTGGAGGACATCAGCAGAGTGAAGTGCCTTGAGTGCCCTGAGAGTCTGTAGCGTGTATTTCACGATTTGGATGAGATAATATAATCAAGCGAACAAGGGACGCACTTGGTATATGAAATATTGACAATGATCATCGCTGAGAGTCTGAGTACGAATGACACGATGCAAATCGGTTTCCATTAGTTCTTGAACAAGGTAAACTTCTTTGAAGTCTTCGAGATTGTTTGGCTGAAGTATATCAAGAATAGATATGATATTTTCGTGATTGAAATGGCGAAGTAATTTGATCTCGCGCAGGGTGCGCAGACAGAACATAGAGTGGTCAAAGGGTGTAATGCGTTTGATAGCAACTTTGCGCTGGGATGGTAGATGGACTGCGGAACTGCATCGCGATGCGAGGTGAGTTGTGAACGGAGCGAAGGGACAAGAGAATCCTATACCATACGATGCCATAGGCACCTTCACCGATGACATCTAGCAGTTGGTAGTGTCTGCCAATGGCAAAGTTGCCTACGCGGGGGTCGGAGATGTGCTCCATGTGGAGGGGGACGACGGTGGGACTGAGACAATTCGACGCTGTCCGGGGACGTCTCTTCGCTTATTATTATTCTAGCGCCACCGCCACCCGGACCCGTCGTTACTGTGCTTTCTGCTGCTTTGCCCTGTTCTGCTTTCCAACACGTTCCCCGTGTCCGCACCGGATCCAATAACGAACTACAAATCATCGCCATGCGAGTGCATCGTACTCAATTTTTCTTGATTTTTCTCTGCCAATCCCCGCACGTGAGGGGCTAGCACGTGCCACGACTGTTTTGACGCCTCTGACCAAATTTGGATTTGAGAGTGCACGCTGCTTGCCGCCAACCGCTCCTCGACGCCGCCCTCTCGTTTCCTCCTGCATCGTCTTGTCTCGCTTCCCCGCCTCTTACACTCACTCTCTTATTCAATTTTTTGGCGTTTATCGTCTTGCATCAATCCTCGATTCCACTCTTTTCATAACTCTCGCGTATGCCTGTCCTCGAGAAAAATATCGATCACGAGCCCAACCGGGACCATGAGCGGGAGAAGGACCGTGACAGGGAGGGCAAAGATCGTGAGAAGGGCCCGAAGTCAAAGAGTTCTACCAAATGTTTGGCTTATCGACCTGTATTATCTTCGGTTTACTTATGCCGTCTCCTTCACCAGCCAAGGATCTCTCCCATGTCCCTTGCAAGTTTTTCAAGGTAGGCTCCTGCACCGCAGGGGTCTCATGTCCCTTCTCCCATGCAAATAATGAACCCGGGCAGCCGAAGGGCGTCTGCGCTTGGTTCGTCAAGGGTAACTGTAAATTTGGTCATAAGTGCGCCCTCGCACATATCTTGCCCGGTCAGAGTATGGCAATGGATCGGAAAAACAAGAAGGCAGCGCAGTTGGCCGCCAATGCGAACGGACAAGGCAAAGAAGCTGGAAAGAGTGGGAAATCCTCCAAATCTGGGTCGCAACCCGGTTCAGGGAGTGCAGGTTCTGGATCAGGTAGCAGTGCAACGCGCAACGCTCTTCTCTCCGGCTCAACTGCCCCCACGCGTATACTCCAAGGTTCTGCACGTGGACCTATGCCGATCCCGCTCAAGGCAGCGGTGTCTCCATCCGCTCCTGCGCCACCCGTCCAGGATACCGATTTTGCATCATATGGATTACCCGATGAGAGCAACAAGTTACCCACAGCTCCCGCACAGAATAAATCCTTCGCGTCCCCGCCCACAGAAGACGGCTCTCTTCCAGAGGCCGATGATGCCGTACCAGAGGTTCACATCGAACAGGAAGCACCGGCTGCTTCGAATGATCCCTCTTCTCCTCTCCCCTTCCATAGTCCATCTGCCCCGCGTCAGATGCGCTTGCCTGAAAAACCTCCGGATCTTGGTCCCATAGGCTCCCCTCGTTCAGTATCCTCGCACGGACAAGTTGCCCGTGTCAACGGCTTTTCTCCCAGTGCATCACCCTCTCAGGGTGCTGGTATCCTGTCAACATCACCTTTTTCTGCCCCTGGCGCACATTCCGTTTTCTTTTCGTACGAAAATAAGCCCGATCCCTCGGATGATCCCAAATCGCGCTCAGGTATTGCCGCCTCGTTAGGCGCAACACACGGGTGGCGCCCCGAGCTTCCGCCGGGAGGTGCTTTAGACGGTTTCGGTGGTGAGATTGTTGTCGAGGATGAGGATCTTGAAGAATTTGTCCCCGGCTCCTTGAGCGAGCTTCTAACGCCGGAAGAGAAATCACGGAGATATTCCCGAACTCATACAAATACGGCCACAAACACGGCTTGGGGAACAAATTCCCGTCCTGGCGCCGAAACACCCCACCATCGATACTCACGCTCGGTGCCGGCTCCATCATTGCTTGGGGACATCAAGTCGATTTGGTCAGAAGGCAGTCAAAACGTGGTTGGTTCTCCACGCAAAGGCGGGATGGATGTTGGTCCTTCCGGAGGCGCTGTTCCTAATGTTGGTAATGGCACACCCAACTCGTTCAGATCCCCGTCCGCATTTGGCAGTCATTCTCTTGCGGATGACCACATAAACTCTTTCTTATCACCTTCCAACGCCTCGGCAGCTTTCCTCCCGGGTAACTACCAGAACTATCTGAATACCAGGAGTGGTGCACCCCGCGCCGGAATGGCAACGGGAGTTTCGGGTCCTCGTGGGCAAGCTCCTAGCAGTGTTAACGGGTCTTCGAACGTAAATGCAGCAAACCTTCTTGCCCGGATCAATGATCCTGCGCCTACTCCCGTCCAACGCCAGCAGCCATTCGATGGGACCTCGGAATCCCTCGGCAACCTGCCATTCCAGCTTGGCAGGCCCATTCCAAGTGACCTTAGAGGCAATGAAGAGGATAGAAACGCCCTCTCTCCGTCCGCTCGTGCCCTTCAAGCCCACGCACCAGGACAAAGCCTACCACAAGGCCTTGCTGCCGGTTACTCTCGCATCCATGCGTTACCACCACCTCCCGGCGTCCCCTCTCCTGCCGCTTCGAATACGTTTGCACCGAGTACAAGTTTCCAAGCTAACGCGAGTGAGCGTGTACAGTTCTCTGAGTGGATCGGCATGTCGCCGGGCACGCACCCCGCCTCAAATTCTCACGGCGTGACCAGCTTGGAGTCGCTAGCGTCCCGCGCGCAGTACACTAGTATCACAGCAACACGACCTCCGGTGGGCCCAGCCAGTGTTACAGGGAGCAGGAACACGAGCGGGAAGAGCTGGGGTACACCATTAAGTCCGCTCAGTAGACCAATCGTCACTGGGGACGACGATGACCTGTTCGATATGGACAGATAATTGAACATGACGTGGGGTTTACAACAAATAAAGAGGAAGAAGGGGATCACTGAGAACATGTATGTTTGTAGTGTCACCACAAGTGTTATTTGCCATACCCACCGAGAGTTTTGGGACAATCTGTTCTATACTGTAGGCGTACTACCGACGATTCCTTCTTGATTGGTATTTGTCTTTTCTTTTTTTGTTTGTACGATTAATTACATAATATTCTCCCATCCCTGGCGGCCCGGGTATCCCGAACCCGGTTTTCCTCGTCTGCAATTTCGATGGCTCGAAAGAGGATCAGACTTGAAGACGATTCATATATAAAGGAGCTCGAGAATAAACTAACAGACTCAATCTCCTCCAATGACTCCTTAAACTCACTCGCCGACCTCACATCCCTTGCCGCTTCTCTTAATGAGCCTAACTCAGTCCTCAAAGCTATCTATGCCTGTTACCGTGTCTTTGTCCTCCTGACTTCGAAAGGCTATCTGATGAACCCTACGGATGAACAAACAAATGTCGTACGAACCTGGATATTTGAGAGGCTGGACGAAAATGTTCGTTTCCTCTGTGGGCTTCTTCAAGACGAGGAATCGTTACTCAGGGTGTGTCATTTCGAGACTTCTGCTTGTTATCCTGACATCCAGCTCAGACTTCAGCGCTCGATATCCTCATGTCTCTCTTGAAGCACCTTTCTACTTCGCTGAGTAAATCGTCACAGCAACCGCAATTTCATGTACCCCATTTCAAGAAAGTCATTGACGCGTTGTTATCATGCCCTCCGTCTGAGCGTGGAGGGAAAAAGCGGTCTATCCAAGGGGAGCTTGACGCAGAAGTGAGGGATCAGTTTGTAGTTAAATGGTTGAACGTCTATGCGGACGTTCGGTGGTTTTTCCTGAGAGATGCCGAGTACGACTTTTCTTATCTCTGTCCTCTGTCCGCAATTAACATGTTCAGACCAGTGCTTTCATCTTCTTCACCCAAGACGAACGTCCATGTCCCAGAAAACCTTCTCTCCTTCCTCGAGAGGCTGGAGTCATTTCCAGTTGCACCGACAGAACTGAAATCTTTTTGGGTGGAAGAGTTGCAAGCCAAGCCCGCCAAATCGAAAAAAAGGACTCCGACGGACTCCGAATTTGACGATTCGGGGACTGACAACGAGTCTGACTCAGCCAAAGATGATTGGCGCAAATTCTTTGATGAGATGGAGAAGCCGCAGAAAAAACCGTCGGAGCCGTCGATGCGCTTGCACCAGATGACTGTACATCAGTCGTTGCATTCTTTAGCCTCCCATCGCGCGGTGTTTACCCGCGTCTGGCTACGGTTGCTGCCTCGACTGTCTAATAATGAGCGCTCCGGAAGTGCCCTATCGCTTCGGGTGCTGAATGTGCTGCATCGCGGTGTCTTGCCACATATTACCAGAGCAATAATGGTTATGGACTGGGTTGGCAGATGCGTAGATTATGGTAAGTTATTCAATTGTTTATGAGTTGACATCATTCGTTGATAAGGTACGCAGGCGGCGTTGTCGGGTTACTTGCTCTCAACGCGTTATTCATTCTCATGCAGGAATACAATTTGTCAGTCCGCTAACCGTCGCTTGTGTTGATTGTGGTCATTCACCCCTGTGATAGGGACTATCCGTCTTTTTACACTCGATTATATGCCTTCCTCGATCAAGACCTTCTCCATCTAAAATACCGCAGCCGGTTTTTCCGCCTCACCGAGCTGTTTTTGAGTTCTACGTCAGTCACATCTAGATCCCCAAAATCTGATAAGATGATTCTGATACGGGGTTTTGGGGGGTTTTTTCCCCTAGGCATCTACCAGCAGCGCTTCTTGCCTCGTTTGTCAAGCGACTTTCTCGCCTGTCGCTCACTGCACCCCCATCCGGTATCGTAATTACGATCCCATTCGTATATAACATACTCAAGCGACACCCTACTCTGATGTGTATGATCCACCGCGATGAGGTGACCTCGGAGCATTTCGAAGGTGGGTGTTGCTATTCTTCACGCATCCTCCGGAAATCCATAAAACTGAACGCATAGACCCCTTTTTGGCTGATGAACCCAACCCAAACCTGACGAGCGCCCTAGACTCCTCACTCTGGGAATTATGTTCTCACAAAAACCACTACCATGCGGGGGTGTCGACACTGGCACGCATATTTGAAGAGGCATTTACCAAGCCGAGTTATCCTTTGGAAGACTTTTTAGATCACACATACGCCACGGTGCGTCTACGAATTTATGCAGTGGGCCATCATAGATAGCTGATGCCGAGATCCCCGGCCAATAGCTTATCGACGGCGAGCTCAAGCAGCGGATTAAAAAAGATCCCGCCGTGGAGTTTGATGAACCTCAGAATATCTTCGAGGCGAGCGACGCACGGCTTGACCCAGAGCGCAACGTCGTCGAAAGCCTTTGGGCATTCTAGTTCCGGTCGTTTAAATCAGTAGTACAATTATGCTACAAATCTTTTGTTGGAAGTGAGGACATGAAGTGCGGTCACGATATTGCCTCTTCTTCGTCCTCATCCCCAGAAACCTCCGCGTTTTCGCGGCTGGCCTTCGCCATGAGTTGTGCGAGATCTTGCTCGTCTGTATCGGATACCGCTTTCGGCTGAGAAAACCAAAATGAGTTAATGAAGGAAGACTTGAGCTGCACCAATTACCTTCATCTTGACAATGAGATTCCCTCCCTGCTTCTCGATTGTGCCCTGAATGGATTCAATGGCGCGTTCTAAACGCTCAACCGCAGCGTACTATGATGATCGTCAGGAGTTACTCGGTTGCGTGCCGACGACATTTGTCACAAACTTTGTCTGTCGCATTTGTGCTAAGCACGTATAATGGAGGCGCAACGAGTTTCGCCTTGATTGGAACGGCTTCGCTGCTCGCTTTCTCTCCCGCCCTGAGGGCCTTTTTGATGGCTTCGATTCCAGAGGGCGTGTAACATGTCAGTTCGATGTCTGCGCGTAACTTGATAGGCTGCGGAGTCAGGCGACGCGCAATGGTAGCCGTTAGGAGGTCATATGCTGCTTGTGGCATGGGGTGTGGAAGCGCCGAAAAGACCGCATCCGACTCTCTACACCGAACGAAGAGGATTAAAGGGTAAGTAAAGGGATGAATGGCGTGAATGAGTGAAAAACACTTGCGTTAATGCGAGCTTGAATGCATCGTATACGTTCCCGTATTTCCTGCCGAGCACCCACGCGACCTGTTCATACAGCTTTTCTAGACGCTCCTCCTCGCTCTGACCAACAGCGGGAGCGACTCCATCACCACCTTCTTCTCCGTCCTGACTTTTCTTGGCTTCGGCAGAAGGGGCGTCGGCGCTACTACCGGCATCAGGATCGTAAGAAGGTAACCGAGAGGCAACATGACGCATGATCGACGCGACAGTGCGCGCTTTCATAAAGCGCTCCTCGCACTTCGTGATGTCTTCCGGTGAGACACGCCGTTTCGACAGGTCGATGTAGCCCTTTTCTTTGTCCACGCGAAGCACGACGACGACTTCGTTGCGCCCGACCCGGATCAGCTTTTGTATGGATCGGATACGACGACGGGAGAGCTCTGAGAGGAGGATCATACCCTCGATGTTGTCATACTCTAGCTATAGTATATATATTTTTGGTAAACTTGCACATCGTACACCGGGCGAGTTTGGAGGAGGGACGCACCAGTTTGACATAGGCACCCATCTCAGCAATCTGCCGGACTTGCACCATAACCAACTCATCGACTTCTGGATACCGTGCTTCGTAGTAGCGCATCGTTGATGAAGAGAATAGATCAGAAATCGAGCTAAGAAATTTGGGTTATGACTGTACTTTAGAGGTTGTGATTACGTTATCTACTTATCTTAGACATTGACATGGGTGCGTCCTCGGCAATCTATCAGACTTGCACTAGCAAGCTTGCACGGTCAACCTCATCTCCTCTGAATTTATCATGCCTCTAGTGGTGCATTGCAGTTCGGACAGAGATCACAATGAGGAACCTTGATGACAACCGATTACCAGGAACTATATTATATAATCATTGAGTTATTGAATGATGACTCGATGCACACTGCGGACTGAGGCCTGAGGATTGGCTGTATGTGGAGAATGACAAAAGGATTGCAATCGTAGCTAATGAAAATCCAGCTACTTTCATGAGAAAAACATAAGAAAAACGAGCGGGAAAATGAAAAGAGAACGATCGTAAGTAATGTACTGTACTGCCAAATTAGAATTATGCGCGCATTAAAAATCTGATCCCACTGCGTCCACCACGTACAACACTTGCTGGGGACGCACAAACAACCCCCGCGACTCAGCGACCATATTGTCCGAACGCGCAGGCGAGACGCCACGGTGCCGCTTCTCTCTGCCGATATCGAGCTGACCACCTTCGCGCTTCAAGCCGCGACTGCTACCCTTGCCAATCGTACTTAGACCTTGCCCGTGTCCCTTGCGACGTATGGTGCTCCGCATCTCGTCCCCAAAGTCCCAGTCCGTGGAGCCACCGGAGCCACCACCGATGTCAAAGTAGCGCACGCCGCCCCACGTGCCGTCGTGCCACGCGCGCGCGTCGAGCTTGTCGCCTGGCCAGGTATCTCCCATCGGCACCTCGACGCCAACCCAAGGTCCCAGTTCACCCTCAACTTCGCCGATGTACCGTGCAAGGGCGCGGAAACGCGCACGCTTGGACGTGATGATGCATGGAATCCCTACCTGGAGTGTCGCGCCATGTGGGGCACCGTCGGGAGGTGTCAAGGGTTGGGCAGTATCGGGCGTGTCGGAACCTGATGTAGTCCGCGAAACAGCTTCACTGGATCCTTTGTGACGTGCTACGAGGATGCTTGCAGAAGAAGCCGAGGCTTCACTCACTGCGGCCACTCGCAATATTGGTTTCGAGTTCGGGGAAGGCTCCGGTTCAATCGCAGTCGATTCCTTTCCCTTCCCTTTGTGCGTGCCCGCTGCTGTGTCTCGTGAAATCGAAATCGTCTTCACCTTGGGCGACTCCCCGGGCTTTCCGGCAATGGATTTTCTAGGAACGACCTTTTTGAGAGTTGAAGGTGATGTAGCAGAGGCAGTTGACCGGATCGATGCATTAGAGGGCGACTTTTGCGCTGGCCTCGTGCTAAGCCTTACCGGGTCTGGAAGTGGGGGAGCAGCCTTCTTCGGCTTTGTCGTCGAGTTTGTACTCATTACCGAGGTTGCTGATATACGTCTTGGCCTAGCTGCCGTGGGCGTGACAGACCTAGTCGCCGTCGTCTTCACGCTTACTGTCGAAACGGTGGATGAGGCAGAGCTGCGTCGCTGACGTGGTGGGAGCTCGGCGGGAAGTTCTGACTTGGGGCCTTTGAATGTCGACGATGCGTCGCTGCGCTGAGAAACGGACGAAGTAGGCCGCGGTGGAATGCCAGATGGACGTAATGATGGAGTGGGTGTGCTTTGGGTGTGCTTTCTCACTGTAGAGGCGTGTGAGCGGACGGATGCAACCGAGCCTGAAGGAGACTTTGGCCGCGATATCGGGGAACTTTCTGGGGCAGGTCGACGCCGCTTGGCCACAGGCACAGTCGAGTCGGTATGAGAGTTGTCCTCAACTTCCTCTCCGATGATGGATGTCGTGGATGTGCGGGACAGCGATCGAGGAACAGTGTCGCTTGAAGGGGTGAGTTTGGAGTCAGGCCTAGGTCCTAGACTGTTTAACGGACGTCGATGCTGGGATGTCGATATGTCGCTGATTTTGGACGTTGTAGAATATGTACTACGTGCAACAGAGCGAATTGAGCTGCCGGATGAAATTACCGGTTCCCTTGGCGATGTCGGTGCGTGATGCTTCGCAAGGTTGCGATTCAATAAATTCGCCCTCAGGGAATGCTGACTGGCCGTGTCGTCAGCATCTAGGTGTTTGGTTGAGCGGACACCATTGCGCGTAGGGGAGCCTCTGTACATGGATACATTTGCGGGC
Source organism: Russula olivacea (assembly GCA_963926505.1). NCBI lineage: Eukaryota > Fungi > Basidiomycota > Agaricomycetes > Russulales > Russulaceae > Russula > Russula olivacea. The sequence continues at coordinate 1,918,113 of OZ004884.1, forward strand.
GAGATGAAATCATCAGGAGAAAGCTCAAGTTCTAGAAAGCGTTAGCTTGTTGTATACTGAACAAGAGCACCTTACCATAGCTGATCTCCTTCAAGGCCCATGGATCCAAATTCTCAAAGCCACCTTCCATCCGAATGGAGACCCAGCGTTTCTTCATCCACCTGAGTAATTCTACTCGAATATCTTCGACCTTCTTTCTGATGAAAGAGGTTGGCGATAACATTGTGGCATTAGGGTCCGAAGCGTGTGCACGGAGTAAAATAGAAGAAACAAGAGCCTGACGTGAAAAAAAAAGCGATTGCATGAGCAAGACGTGCGGGTGTCACGGGGTGGCGTAGTAAGGGCAAACCTGGTACAGTCTTCCCGCACTCTTCTCCGTGAAACCTCGCTGGATAGATTTCATGATCCATTCGACGTGATCTCGGTCCTCGAACTTGGCACCATCTGAATCCATCATTTCGAGCCATTCTGGTTGTGAGAAACATTCGTCTGCTTGCGAGCAAAGGAGATGATCTATCTGACGACGGGCGTCCAATATCATGTCTCGAGACGTATCAGCCCAGGGATCGATTATGGAGTTGAGTTTTGTCAACGCAAACTCCGCAGCGAACAGTAGCGGAAAGACATTAAGTGGGGTGGTTCTCTTGGCGACACCTTTCAGGGCAGCGTCTCTGGTCTTCTTGTCCAGCTTCGCAAACTCTGCAATACACCAGCCTTCACCGAACATGCCAACGAGTCCGCGACGGGCGCCGCGTTGGAGCAGATCATTCTTAACGTCATCTAGGAGGGCAAACTCGATGACGCGGGGTATGCGACGAGCACACTGCCTACATCGACATCCGGAAACACCCCACTTGCCACCGGTGATGCGCTCATACTCGGCAAATTCGACATAGGCGTGAAATAGTCCGTGCATCATTTCTTGCACGATGCGGGCTTGGATCTCGTCATAGAGACTGGTGAGGGAGATATATGTGGCTGATCGCATGATGTGGAAGGCGGTGTCGAGGTCATACGTGCGGTTAGAGAAAATGAGTGTGCCGGTATAGATAAAGCCAAGGACGAAGTGGAGTGAGGGAGGCGTGAAGGGAGGCGAGGGAAGCATAAGAGTAGGTGGTTCTACCGAGCGGTCATCATCTTGGTCATCATCGCGGATTTCAGGCTTTTGGGTGTTCCAGGCAATGAGAGCAGTATGAAAGTAGTCAGAACGGGAGACAAGGATAAAGCGATGGGTTGAGAAGACGGCAGCCAAACCCTCATGGTGAGCAGATGAGCTGCCCTCGATACCGATGCGGACATCTGAATAAAGACGTGATCTCCACATGAAGACGAGATCTTTGCGAAGCTTGTCGATGCGATTTTCCTCTGCATCGCCTTCTTCGCGATAGTGCTCTGAAGAATCATAAATGAAATCAAATGCAGCGCCAAGGCCTTTGCCTGTGTAAAGATATTCGAGTTCCTTTGAGAACAGGTTAGGGTTTATGGAAGTTGTCAGGTGCATCAAGCCATCTTGACTTTGTGAAACGGGCGATGCAGGGCGAAAGGGGGAGGGGGAGCGAGACATGGAGGAGACTTCAGGACCAAGGGAAAGGGAGAGAGCGGACTGGGTAGGAAAGCCGGATGGAGAATATACATCCAGGGGGCCTGGAGATAATGTGGGGGCAGGGCGAAAAGAGAAATATCGTGCCTGGAAGCTTGGTGGAGCACGAGCGTATACGATAGCTGTGAAATCAGATGATAAGTCGAGATGTTACAGATGGCTGGGAGAAAGGTGGGACAGTGTGGAGAGGGAGGTGGGCGGACGGGAGATATAAAAGTCAGCGAAGGTAAGTACCTTTGTGACCATAGACCTGTTCGCCTGTTGGCTCTGTATCACCTTCGGTCAAAAGAGCCCAGACGACGTCGGGGAAGCGGTCTTTTGCACGATGGAAGAGGGCTTCGAGGTGAGCCTGCCAAGCGAGGGTGGATTTAGCTGTTGCATCCTGGAGGGGGGTAGGGGCGATGGTAGATGTGGAAGTTGTTGTCGCAGATGTCGTCGTTGTCGTCGTTGTTGTTGTTGTCATGAGGAGAGAGAGGGCGGAGTGGGGCACGTGTTCGTGTGACGGCAAACAAGGGCAAAGATCATCGCATCGCACGCTCCGACTCTCAACGCTCAACGCCCACCCGCGCCACTCACTCAACCATCTCTTCCCCCTCCGTCCCGCCCTTCCCAGCCATGCCAGCTCCATTTTCTTCCCATGTTCAACAGCATCCTCTGCCCGCTCTTTATCTATACCCTCTCAACGACTCATTCATCCCCAAACACATCCACCTTCCCCAGGGTCAACGAATAAAGATTGGTCGTCAGACCAATGCAAAAACAGCACCAGGTGAACGAAATGGCTTTTTCGACTCAAAGGTCCTCAGTCGACAGCACGCTGAGGTATGGGAGGAATCTGGCAAGGTCCGTCCTCGGCTTTCTCTCCCATTCTTCCACCCTCATCTCCCTCTAGATCTACATTAAAGACGTCAAGAGTTCAAACGGTACCTTTATCAACGGTGAAAGGCTCAGCCCAGAAGGCGCAGAATCGGAGCCTTTCGAGCTCAAGACCAGTGACATTGTCGTATGTCTCGTCCCTTCCCTCTCGGCTGCTGCGCTCTGATATTCATTTCCTCGAACAGGAATTTGGTATTGATATTGTCGGTGAAGACAACAAAACAATTGTCCATCATAAAGTCGCTGCTCGCGTTGTTTGCGTGCTTACCGAGCAAGAAGCTCAGCTCGCTGCCCGCGTAGAGTCTCATCAAAATCCCCCTTCCCTCTCCACCCTCCCCAGCCAACCTGGCTCAAGCAACGGTACAACTGCCTTCAACTTTACTGGAACTCAGACTGCCGCCGGCCCAGCTCGCCGCCCCGCCCTCCAACAGCAGGCTCTCGGTGGGATGGGAGGTATGGGCGCCAATATGCGCGTGCCAGGGAAGAGTGGCATCTCCTTTGACCATATTCTCAGTCGCCTTCAGGGCGAGCTCCAAAAAAGTCGTGAAACCGGTGCCGAGTTACATTCTCTTACCGGTGCGATGAATGAAATACATGAAACCCTGGGAGGTAACCTAGTGAGTACCGTCTTCCCACCTTTTGTTCGACCGACCCTAAGTGGGCCTGTTTTCAGCCTCAATCTCTTCCTCCATATCCACAATCCCTCCCTCCTGTTCTCCCTCCTCAACAGCCCCAGCCCACAGAATTATCTGATGTGAACCAAAGGTCGTCCGTAACAAACTCGGCGTTGTCCGAACTTCAGGCACAATTACAAGATACACAGGTGTCCCTTGCTTCACACGTCGACAAAATCCGCTCACTGGATAGTTTGCTTGCTGAGCACGAAGTCATCAAACGGGAAGTGTCTTCTCTTCGCGAGTTATTGGAAGAGGAGAAACGCGAGGTCGAGCAAGTCCGAGGAGGTCGCCGCCAGGCAGTATCCCATCTGCTGCAGCACCCTGGGGACGAGGATGGCGAACTCCTTTCCGACGACGATGATGTACACAGTATCACCACTGTGACAGCTCACGAACTTGAACGGGTCGAAGAGGAGGATGAAGAGCAGTTGGCGGTTGAGGAGGAAGAACGGGGGCACAGGAGGGATGAATTTACCAGACCTCGAACACCGGAGCCCACAGGTTTGGGCATGGATGACGAGGATGACAAGGCCCGCAGCCAATCAAGGTCTCCCTCTCCACCCCCGCCGACTGCTTCTCAGGGTGCTCCTCCCTCATCAGAAGACGTCAATCTGCGCCTTACCACATTGTCCAACCAGCTCGAGTCTGCCCTCGAGTTGTCTCGGTCGCTACAAGTACAACATACGACGGCTCTGAGCACAATCTCATTCCTTGAGGCGAAGGTCAACGCGCTCGAATCGTTAGTCCACACATCCCAGGCCCAGGCTCAGTCACATGTTGCCGAGGCCACGCAGGAGCGCGCCTCGCTTACTTCCCTCGTCAATGAATGGAAAAAGGGTGTAGAGGGTCAGTGGGGAGGCGTACAGGAAGAGTGGGCCGAAGAACGTGCGCGCCTTGCTCGAGCACGCGATGAATGGGAGTCGCGTGTGCACGCCGTCGAGAAAGGCCTAGAGGGCACCATCGCAAAGGTTGATGCTGGGCTCACCTCATTGGAACAGCAACGGCCTCCACCCCCACACAAGCAGAATGGTAGCGCTCGCGTTGGACTTGTCACTCCACCGTCTCCCCGTAGTTTGTCGTCGGATTCTGATTCTCCTAGCAAATCTCGAAGAAAAAAGCGTTCCGCTGCTTCACGCGGCCGATCACGCTCAAAGGATGGCTCGACGAGCTCATTTGAGGCTGCTAATCTGGATGGAGATGGGTCGTCGTCCGCTTCCGTGGCTGCAGGCAGCCTGCCACCAAATGCCAACCCACGTCCCCGTTCCCCCTGGCTACCTGAGGGTGATTCGGATTCGGATTCTCACGTTCCTGGGCGTCTCAAAGGACATCGACGGGCGGAAGGCGGGGAGAAGAAGGCACTCGCATCAAGTTCTTATCCTATTACCCCCGACCCTTCCGTACGGAAATTTTCGTCAGGTTCATCCATCGGTTTGACGAGCGAGGAGGATGCTGAGCATATGGGCAAAGCGGGCTTGAGCGCAAGGCCATTAGATCCTGTAAGTTACCTCTCGACTGCATACACACGTCATGCTCACACAGGGACGTTTCTGCAAAGGGTCTTTACTATGCACAATATTCACAAACACAAGTGGTGTCGACAGCCGCGGGCGTGATTGTGCTCGCTGCCGCAGCTGTCGCTGTTGCATGGCGAGTGAAGGAGTAGTGAATCGTCCTATGCCATCCACAAACATTTTTATCTTATTGTTCGAGATTTTTTTTCTATTCTTTCTCTTATGCATTGACGTGACTTCTCCTTTTTTCAGTATATTATGACCGTACCTTTTCCTCGCATCTGCGCCTGTCATGCGTCGAGTCGTTCGACGACGGTCTCTTATTCCATCCTCGTCCTCTCTCTCTCTAGGTATCCTATTATCGCTTGTTCTGCATCGCCTCGTTTCGATACTTAATCTCATGACCCGTCACGACATGGTTTTCTTTCTCGTATCCCTTTCGATTCTGCCGCATAAACGAGAGATGTGTTCCATAGGAAAAAGGAGTAATCAAATTTGCCATTGATATATTCTGTCGCGATAAAAGGAGATGTAATGTCTTTAATTGGTGATATATTGTGCCAAATCACTGGATGAAAGAGAAAAGAGAAGCATACAACCTCAAAGGTTGCAAGTAGCAAAACCAAAAGAACAAAACATGTAGATTAATGACAAGCGCATAAGAACGACGCGTGCGATAGGGAAGTAGAAAAACGAAACGGTAAAAACCAAGAAATCGAATAAATTAAAAAAGATCATACGAAAGATAAGCATCATCAAAATGGTTTTATGTTTTCGTGTCTTCGTCTCGTTCATTTCTACCCTTCTTCCTCAGAAGGGAACGAGAGAAATGATATATAGATCAGAGTGCAATGCCTTCCCCCTTCCTACATGATCACGCAGTCCTTTTCCTCAAGTTTCGAGCTCTGGTATCCCATCTCCTGGAACGTTGCCGGTCCCTTCCCAAGGGCGGGGCGCGCCGGTGGTTCAGATGGCCCAGGGGGTGAGGGCGTGCGCACGCGACTTTGCTGGGCTTGTGGCACTCCAGGTGGAGGTAATCCTGATCCGCTGCCCCCGCGCCCAGGGCGGCTGCGTCCATATTGTCCCGGTGGTCCCGGCGTTCCCAGCTGCGGTTGCGATGGTGGTCTTTGAGTAGGAATGCGTGGCGATGGGTAGCCACCAGGACCAAGCACCGGACTGTTCATGGGTGAATATTGTGGCTGTGATGCCGGCAACGGCTGTTGCTGACGCTGCGGAGGTATGAATCCACTCGGGTCAGGGAGCGGGCCGGGTTGTGTCGTCGGTGGGCGATAAAGAGCGCCGCTGGAACCTGGGCTGCTGCTCAGCGGTGCTTGCGGCGGCCGCTGATTGAGATATCCCTCGGGAGCAGGAGCAACAGGTCCTGACGAAGATGGATAGCCCTGGCTTGGTCCGGGACGATACGCGAGCGAGTTCTTGCGTACGTTCGCCACAACTTGCTGGCCGTTCTGCCGACCTCCATGGCGTGGTCCTACCCCGGGTCCGCGAGCGTCGGAACGTTGCTTGGCTTGCGTGCGCTTACGCACAAGCGTGGTTTCAGTTAGATTGTCGTGTTCCTGACGGGAGAGGGCGGCGGGTGCGGGCTGGGATAGGGCGGCGATTCGATCAGTAGCATCCGTGTTCCCGTGTTGGGATGCCTGTATACAAGGGGGTGAAAGATACATCAGATAAGGCAAATGACTGGCGTCTGACTTATTACTTACGCGAGTGTACCATTTGCGTGCAGCTTCAATATCCTTGGGACCACCTACACCCACTTCCGTGTAGTACCCCATAGCGAACTCTGCGCTGGGAAGACCTTTGCGCGCGGCCTTTTCGGCAAAGGTATAAGCAAGTGATTCGTCCTTGTCGAAAGCACCCTCTGAGCCACATAGGAACCACTTGCTCAGGGCCATGTCTGCGTCGATCTCTCCTTGTTGACTCGCCAGTGAATAGTACTGAACAGATAGGAGGGCATCGAATGGGAACGGTGGTTGTGCGAATTCGTAGGCATGCCCAAGCTTGAACTGCGCAGGCGCAAAATTTAGGTACGCAGCGCGCTCAATATGGCGCCTGGCCTCATTGTCGCGCGTGCCCCCAGGGGGTATAAGGGGGGTGAAAAGGTGTGGGGGTATAGAAGCCTGAGAGAACTCCCCTAGGAGCAGGAGGCCGAAGACATAGGCTGGCTGGGGAACGTCCACAGTCGCAATAGTGGCGGCACGTTGGAGGAGGGGTAGGGCAGCTTCTGGACTAGGAGATAAGCCGAGTTGGCCCATTAAATTAGCCATCCCCATTCGCTGAAAACCGATGCGTGAGACGCGCAGTTCTATCAGGATGATCCAGCACTTACATATAGACAGTTTTCATTATTATTCCGGATGCCACGCTCATAACAATCCTTAGCGTGAGAGAAGTCACCAAAGTTCTCATAATCGCGGCCAAGCTTGAACCACGCGCCCGAAAAGCCGGCGCGTGCGGCTCGTTCAAAATCCCGGAATGCCATTCTGGGGTTCTGGGGTACAAACTGTGGGTAAGCACCAGTCGCCTCGAATGTCGCACGGAGATAGAGAGCCTCGGCGATATGAAGAGGTAGCGGTTGCGGCGCAGGATTAGTATTGGCGATTTGCAGGACCATGGGAATCGCACTCTCGACCAGATTATTGAGCTCCTGGTCAGCAACGTGGATAGGGCCTGAAGGGGGATCTGAGGAGCCGGTCTGATTAGGAGTCACATATAGACGGTCGACCAAGCCGACAACATCGCGACACCAAACCACATTGGACGCCGGGTTATTACCGGACTGGATAGAAGACAAACCCGCGATGAGAGAGGCTATCGTGGGAAGAGGGGCTGTAAGGGAAGGAGGACCATTTGAATCGGGACCTTTCTTCTGAAGTGCGTCTGAAAAGGACAAGGAAGCCATGGCAGAATGAAGAGTATCTGAGGAGGTGGAATTTGATCCAGGGAAAGGCAAGGTGAGTGACGAGGGTGACAGTGATGGATCAGATTGGTGTAGAGGCTGTTGGGCGGCATAAGAATGTTGTGCCGCCGGGGGGAGGTCGGAGTGAATCAGGGGTGGCGAACTGGACTGGGGAACATTCCAAGACCCTGCGGGAGCAGACGGCGCTGACAGACTGGGGACAAAAAAGCCAGGCCCGGCATTGAGTGTGTGTCGGTCATGGTAGTTGTCAACAGGCGGAGGAATCGAGGCGCGGGACACTTGGTTGTCGAGGGTGCGAGCCATCTGGGGAAAAAGATATAAATAAAAGCTCGGGTGATGAGACGTCGTCGAACCTACCTCTGCAGGGAGACCAGGCGTTAACTTGTGGGGACGAGGAGCAAGAAGTGGTTCTTCGAGATGAGGAGACGAGGGTTGATATGATTCCTGGTTGAGTTGTTCCTGGAGGTCGGGGGGCAGTGCAAGGACGGGTGGGACGGACATTTTGACAGCCGCAAGACGTACTATTATATTTTATGACAGGCCAATGACGGGCCCGGGCTTGGTGGTGAGGGTGAGGATAACAATATAAAAATTGGTTCGATCGAATTCTCGCCCTCACTGCCCCCATCTTTTCCGCACCGCTCATCGATTACTACCTGTTACCATCGTTGGTCGTATCGTACCGCATCGTGGGATCCCCATCATGCCCAGGTGCCACGCCCTCGGACATCGCCCAATTGAAACACCCAGCCAAGCGTACCAAGCCAATCGGCGACTGGAGCGAGCACAGCAGCTTGCTGAGTCATGGCCTCATAGGCTGGCTGCGCGGCGAGGCGAAGAGAGTCGGAATGCAGTATATTGCAAGGTTCTTGTACTCCTACGGGCAGATTGGATGGAGTATGGATGGCATATGGCATAACTCTATCATAGCAATTCTGACTGACGTGCCACCTTTGATGAAGCTAAGGACGATCAGGAACGGGAACGAGTGCAACAACACTTTTTGCGAGTGTAATGAAATTGGACTGCGCTCACTCTGACCGCAGCGCATTAGGTATTTCTGAATCTCGGCTACCTGAGAGAACCTGTTCGATATCATAATCAGTCGGTAAAAACTAACAAACATTACATACAATCATCGCCTTACAGTAGCCGTAGGGGCATTGGTGTCTCCGCCCACCGGCAAGAACTCTTGACTTGCTGCAACGTGCCCCGGGCCCGCACTTATTCACATCCCTGCGCATGCTCAGTTGCTCACATTACAGTAACGCGGCAAGTGTCGAGCTGACATCAGCGGTGATGTCGGTGATGTCCCCGAGCCAATGCATAAAAAGCGCCTAAACCCGGAGGAACTCAACTCCGTCGTTGCAGTGGATAACCACGTACTTCGAAACTCTTAGACTTACCCCATCTACTAGTACCCTTGTTCGCGCGAAGGTCAAGGAGGCGCTGCGGAGGTTACCCGCGGATCCCGGGCCCGAGCGCCCTTTTCTCATAACACGTCAAAAGCAGTGTGTTCGTTTATTAGGGCTTCATGGTGTTTAGTAACACGCAGCTAACCGTGACCTCATAGTTGAACTCGTCGCATCTGTGAAATTTCAATGCTCCCGCGGACGGAGATTCGGAGAAGTGAGTTTCATGCTCACTTGAAATCCACGAGGAAGGTCAGTTCAACATACAGTACAAAGTCGGTGACAGACTCTGTATGGGAAAGTACACCCAACGCGCAGACAAATTCGCTATCCATCGACTTTGTGATGATACTTTGGGCGCGCATAATTAGTACAGGAGGAGAACGAAAGATTGTCTTGATTGACGCGGATGGATAGACTCGGATGCATAAGGAGTGCGTTTTGCATTCCTGGATTGATTGTGACGCAGGCCCCATTCGGCGGTTTAGGTTGGGTTAAACCGAGGGGCCTAAGTAGTGATTACACCGCTGGCTACTCATAGTCAATCCTGGAAGGTACTGCCCCTATTCCTAATGAATGTGAGCCCCGAGGTACGTTCGTGCTATCGGCCCGGGGCCGTAGATCGGGTACTTTAGCCGCAATGGCAACACAAAACGTTATGTAGTGTACAGCAGACACTACAGCAGGCACTAGATAACCTATTCTTCATACTACTCGGAGAGAGAAGCCATTATTGCTATTGCCATATGTCGGCGTTGACTTCCTCTATTTAGACTACAAGACCTCGAATCAACTTAAGGTGTTATGGGATTCCACTTGAAAAAGACACAGTCCGGGTCATACTCCTTCTTGAGTTTTTGAAGTCTGGCATACTTCTCGCCGAACAGTTTTTGTGCGGCAGTTCCCGTAGCACTGGCAGGCGAGGCTACATATTCAGCGTCTGCGGAAGCTATATCAGCATACGGCGTCCCACAAACATTCTCTTACTGCTCCTGTTGCTTACTGTAATTCCCATAGCCGGCATTGTGGCTTTCCGTTATGACTTTCTCCCCCTGGAGAACAATGCGACCTAGTTCAGACGAAGCGTTGCGCAAAACATCAAGCTTGTTCGGGTCTTTGTCCTCCCATGTTGCAAGCACGAGAACGTTGAATAGGGGTCCTCTGCTGTGCGCAGTGGCATTGTCTGGTACAGTTAGTGTCTTCTCCTTCGACACTAGTTCGTACGCGACAGTAAAGTTTGCGTTGCTTTCTTTTGAGAGGCTGGGGAGACGCGATACTAGATTTTTAGCTGCGTCCACCTGCGGTCCACTAGAAAAGACCCCGCTCATATAGTAATTTCTTCCCGGTGGAACGGTGAAATTCTAGGGAGATGATAAGCACGACAGTATGGGAAGGACCAAAGGAGGCGCTCACTTGGAGAGTGTTAAGTTCCTCGTAGGGGATTTCCTTACAAGTGTTCATGACGGGCCCTGTCGCAACATTTCGTTTGCTCCCGCAAGTCAAAATCCAGCGCATGCTTACCGATGTCGAAAAATCGCTTGAAATGATTGCGACCTTCGTCCTCAGAACCATTCCAGAAAAGAAGGAATAAGGCAAGTGGCTGTCACATGTTCCATTTTAGAGATCAGTTGACCGAAGGCGCTTATGGAGAGCACACACGTTGCCACTACCCGCAGGATCCATGGTTTGGGCATAGAAGATGGTCTCCTTTTCAGATAACCCTTCTTCGACAAATGTGGCCGTTGTCGATACGGCGCTATCGATCAAGGGCGGGGGGTATGCGACAATACCTCCAAAAACGGTGCGCCTTTGCGGGTGAAGTCGAAGGACAAATTCGGTCACGACGCCAAAGTTGCATCCTGCGCCACGAATTCCCCAGAATAATTCCACGTTTTCCGTGGCACTAGCAGTCAGGACCTCCCCACGAGCTGTAACCACAGTAGCCTAAGAGCTGATGAGACACCAAACTGAGTAGTGTATGATGGGGCGTACTTTAACGAGATTGTCCATCGCAAGCCCATGCTCGCCAGTCAGGAAACCGTATCCCCCACCAAGAAGGAGGCTAGAATAGATGCTGTAAATAGCGTCCAGGTCAAGTGTGGCAGTTAAGTTACACACCCTCCAACACCAGTCTTTGGATCAGGTAAGCAAAACGAAACTGTATCATCAAAATGAGCTCACATGGTTCACGGTACCCGCAACTCCGGCCAGCCCATGTTCGATTGTCGTCTTATCGACAGTTTCCCAAATTGCCCCACCACCGACGTATGCCAACTTTTCAGCCGGATCTACCCTCACATCTGCTAGATATCGAGAGAGATCGATCACTATTCCACCCTCGATCGAGGAGGTCCCGGAGGCACTATGTCCACCGCCCCGGATGGCGATATGTGACTTGTGCTGCTTTGCATGGTTCAAGACGATCGCGACGTCTTGAGCGTTCTTGACGAATGCTACTGCTGCAGCGCGGCGCTCTGCATTGGCGGCCCAACGGGCTATGGCCCCGGAGTAGCTAGGATGATCAGGAGTGATCCAATCGCCAGTGAAGGATTCGGGTGGGGTGGACATGATGTTCGCAAGGGCTGGAGGGTGACAACGGAGCAGAGGGGGGGTTAATAAGCACAAACCTGGAGCCTATTGTTTTCTAACGCTCGAAAGTGATTTAGTTCATCTGAGTTCAAGCTGAGTGAGACAAAGTCGGTTCAGCGGCGGCTTCGATCATAAACGATCTACGACTCACGTGACCGAGGACGCACAAAGATCCCAACTGTAAGTTACTACTGCTAGTGTATTGGTGATAACACATTCCCAGTGGCGCAGTTCCCAGTGGCGCCTGCGCCTCGGCCGAACAGCAAAGACAACGATTAATGGAGGTTGTATCTCCTCTTGCTGCCTCTCGCTTGCCAGTGCTCCAAAAAGGAAGTCTGGTCTCTGAATCAGTTATTCGGGACGGAAGAAGAAAAGGCTCATGTTATCATGAATATTACCGCCTCCACCTTGATACCACGGGGGCGCTTTCCGCATACATATATACTAGTACCCCTGGGGCGCGTGGATGCACACTAATTTGTCCACGCCCATGACTATCAACCTTGCCGTCCTGTCTCCCTCGGCGATTATCGTGTTCGCACAGCAGCACCCGACCTTGGTGTCTGGGATCCTGGCTGGCTGTACCATTTTATTCACTGTACGCTATCTACAGAGCCCATGGCGGAAGCTGCCACCGGGACCAAAGGGTATCCCTCTCTTGGGCAATGTCCTCGAGATGCGTAGCAAACAATGGCTCAATTTCATGAAATGGAAACAAGAGTTCGGTCAGATTTTTTTTTTCAACCCCCCGTAATCATCTCTGACCCGATGAACACCCTCAGGTGACGTTTTCTATCTAAGTGCAGCAGGGCAGCCAATTATTGTCCTCAATACCCAGAAAGTGGCAGCAGATCTGCTTGACCGCCGAGCAGGAATCTATTCTGACCGTCCGCGCAACATTGTCGCTGCTCAGATCCTCTGTGGTGGCTTAGCATTTGTATTTCAGAATTACGGGACTCTGTGCGTCGCCTTTTTTTTGGCTATCATGAGTCCATATTGACGGCGGCACAGGTGGCGTAAGATGCGCAGGGCTGCCCATGAAGGCCTCAGCAGGACCATCGTCGAGTCTTACAAGACTCCACAACTGAATGAAGCAGTTCTGCTCACCTCTGGCCTCCTTGCTCAGCCCTCGACGTGGGACAAGCATCTTCGACGAGCTTCTGCGTCCATGGTCATGTCCATCACATACGACACACCCCCGATTATATCTGAGTTGAACTCGAACGTCAAGGCCGTCAATGAATTTGTTGCACGTCTGACTCGGGCGGCTCTTCCTGGCGCTCATTTGGTGGAGTTCTTCCCATGGATGATGTACATTCCAAGCAGGTATGTAATTTTTTAACCGAACAACAAACCGAACTTGAGGTCGTCAATTACCCAGATTTGCCAAATGGAAGCGTGACGCAGAGTATTGGTACGAGAAAGACTCGGTTATGTTCGAGAACCTATTCAACAGCGTGAACGAAAAGCTGGTCTGTCTCCTCAGTCAATCGCGAAGCCTTACTTACCTTGATTCAGATAAATGGTATAGATCGCCCTAGCCTTGTTGGTACTTTGATCAAGGACGCAGATAGATATGGGCTGTCTCCGCGCGAGAATTCTTGGCTTGCGGCGACCATGTAGTACGTGCGCGCATTTGTCCAATCCCCGTTCCGTGTGCTTACAATAACTAGCGCGGCAGGTGCTGAGACAACATCAGCGGCGATGGCCTGGTGGATGCTTGCCATAGTCACCTATCCAGACGTCCAAAAACGCGCACAGGAGGAACTCGACTCCGTCGTTGGGCGAACGCGTATCCCAACTTTTGCAGACCTTCCCTATCTACCTTATATTCGCGCGATGGTCAAGGAGGCGCTGCGGTGGCGACCTGTGGACCCCCTTGGTCTCCCTCATCTCTCAACCGAGGACGACTGGTATAACGGCATGTTCATCCCTAAAGGCTCCATGATGATTGCCAATGTCTGGAGCCTCAACCGAGACACCGAAATCTATGGCGCAGATGCAATGCACTTCAACCCGGCACGATTCTTGGACACGAAAGGAGAGGTGACGTCATGCGCACCAGAAACGAAAGAGGAAGGTCACGTCACGTACGGTTTCGGGAGGCGCGTATGTGTGGGGAAACACGTCGCAAACAACTCGCTTTTCATTGACTTTGCGATGATGCTATGGGCCTGCAGAATTGAGCCTGGGAAGGACGAGAGGGGAAATGTCATTCCGATTGACGTGGACGGATGTATAGAGGACGGCCTTGTTGTGTGGGTATTCTTTAGCTCTTCGATTGTTGGACCTTCTGGATTGATTCTGCCGTTGACTCCCAGTCGTCCTGTCCCATTCAAGGTCGATATCTCCCCGCGCTTCCCGGAAGCGGTTGCGTTGCTTGCGGCCGAAAACGAGCTGGAGAGCCACTAGTAGGCAATATGTTGGTGGTGGTTTTATGGAAGAATGCAAGACGTCAATAACCTTTCGCGTCTTGGAATTTTGTTTTATCGGGCTACAAATTGGTTGGGAACTTCTTGTTGTACGAATTGCGGGCGGCCAAAAGAGTGGGGGAAGTCGGTATCCTCAATGAGGACGTACTACGATTCTCCAAATAGTATACTGTAACAACATGGCCTCCTTGATGATGATGATTCTCCGTTTGTGCTAGTACTCTACTGAGCCTCACTCAACTTTTGAGTCACTGAACAATACCCGAACTGACCTGAACCTCACACAAACTACAGCACTGCAAGTGACAAGAGGTGCAGGTTCGAGAGTGCCCGACTCCAAATGCCACGGACACTCTACAAACTGATCGTTGAGATTCTGAAGACTTAAGTCCGTCCACATGTGAGCTCTCATGACTACCGGACAGACAGCCAATAAGCTTCCCAATCTCTCCATTCCTTGAATTGGAATGTATTTCACTTTACCTGTGAATTAAATAATTAACTGGGGAATTCACAACTCGAAGGTTTCTTTGGCCTTGGGTGAATTCAAAGAGCGGCTACGAGACCCAGACAGGTGGGATACTAAGAGCGCAATCGTTCTTGAATGGATTCATATTACTTCGGGTTCACCCCGACTAGAAGGTTCCCCCGCATTAGGCTGCAAGTTTGCCGGTCCCAAGAATGTGGGAGACGAAGCCCGAGTCATGATGGTACTGGGTCCAGTTTCGAACGCTGATTAGATTACATGACTGACTCTACTTGAAGCTTGTCACGCGAAGTATGTCCTCGAGGCATGGCACCCAAGTCTGCTGCAAACCTGGTCTCGGATCATTTCCAACTAGTTCGGCTGTGTTTGGAATCTACATCTACATCTGTAATGCGCCGTGCGTAGAGCGGTGGCGAGTGCGTCACGGCCGACGGCGTGGAACACTGGAAGCGGGGAGGCTCTAGACTCTAAAGGCGCTCTAGACTAGAATGCCCAGCCAGTGCTCGGAGGAGTTTGGAAAACTCCTCCGAGAGCTCACATACGGCGCCTAGACCTTAGAAGGACAGGCTTGGCGACTCGGATAATCCACACGAGAAAAAGGAGAGAAAATCAGTGTTTTATGTTTAGGGGCTCACACTCGAGCCCCTTTTGAGCGCCGAAGACGTACTAGGGCCCTTTTAAATTTAATGTTATGTAGCGCACGTACATCCTTGAGACCGTCGCGCTTGAATCGAGAAAATGGTAGAATCCTCCTTGTCCTTCAAGTGGGATATAAGGCAAGAGTCCGAGTCACGGGTACAAGCGCAACACCGAGCGCGGCCCGCATTCACACGTGGCTTTAACATCCGCCACCATCATGCCAGTGGGCCATTGGGTCAGACTCCCTGGGACCTTGAGCTGTGACTGAGACTGAAAACACTTCAAAATGCAGATGGCTGGGCTGGGGAGAAACTCAGAATTTCGAAACGTCGATTCCATTGGCGGACATTGCCGTCAAGCGGATGCATAAACCATCGATAACTTGAACCAGGAATGAGATCATTCCGATCATCTTCCGCTTGTTCTATGGCACACGGTCACTGCACACCAGCTATGGTCATGGCAGGCTGATAACTCGGCAGCTCAGCGAGTTCGGACGCGAATAGGAACTCTTTGAAGTCTCTTTCGGATCATTTCCTCGCACCCTTCCTACTCTGCCCCCCAAATAGCTGCCTGCTGGGAATGCGAGTCATAAGTTCTGTACTGTCTTCGTCTCCCCGCACTATGGATTTCATCTTGGTCGTTGCTAGTCTGGCCTTTGTTGTTCTCGCCGTCGTCTGGATTAAGCAGCTGTTAGGTGCTCGATCCTCATTTCCTCTTCCACCAAGCCCCAAGGGCCTCCCGGTCCTTGGGAACTTACTTGACCTTGCGGGCGATGACGTGCATGTGAAGTGTCGGGATTGGTCTCGCCAGTTTGGTATACTCCTTCCCCTGGAAACTGCCTTCCGCGCTCACCTGTGTATCATTCTCGACCGCAGGGGACGATATTGTCTCTCTTAATGTTCTAGGAAGTACCATGGTCGTTCTCAATTCCGCCAAAGCCGTATCAGACATTTTTGACAAGAGAGGTTCCAACTACTCAGACCGCCCCGACATGCCCATGATTGTCGATTTGTATGCTATCACTTATTCCTTCGTCCCTCTATCTGCATCTTATACCTATATAGAATGGGTTGGGACTGGACGTTTGCACTCATGCGCTACGGTCCCCGTTGGAAGGAACATCGTCGCGTGTTTCACAGTCACTTCAATCATAGCGTGGCGGAACATCAAGTGGTCCAACTCGAGATATCTAGGCAGCTCCTTACTTTGTTGCTGACGTCACCGAAGGAGTACCGCGAGCATATGAGACAGTAGGCCTGGATTTGTTTTCGCCCATGCCTTCGCGTCTTACTGTTCCCCAGTTATACTGCGCATGTTATTATGAAGAGAGTGTAAGACCCCATGATCACCATTACTTTTTGATCTTGAGCAATTCATCAGATATGGCCACACAGTTGCCGATAATAATGACCCATATGTGCGGCTTGTAGAAGAGGCATCACAAAGCACTTCGGAAGCTGCCGTGCCCGGAGCTTTCTTGGTCGACCTTTTCCCAAGTCGTACGCACCTTTATTATTGTCGATGTTTGATTGGATTCAACATTTCATTAGTTAAACACGTTCCCGAGTGGATGCCCGGTGCTGGGTTTAAGACGAAAGCGAAGGAGTGGCGGAAGCTGTCTCAAGCAATGATTAATGTGCCTTATGATATGGTCAAGGAGAAATTCGTGAGTGGGCTCTTGTTCACATTATTCAGCTACATATCTCAACTCGCCACTAGGAAAATGGCACTGCGGTACCTTGTTTCGTCTCTACCTGCTTGGAGCAAAATGCCGCGAGCGGTGCCGCCGGGAAGGGAGAAGTTCTTACAGAAGATTTGATCAAGGATTCTGCGGCCGTTTCCTATGCCGCAGGCGCAGATACTAGCGTGTCCACCTTGACTACCTTTATCTTAGCAATGACTCTACATCCCGAGGCGCAAAAACGCGCACAAGCCGAGCTCGACGCCGTTTTGGGCGACCGTCTTCCAACGTTCGCTGATAAAGACGATCTTCCATATGTTACAGCCGTCATGAAAGAAGTCTTCCGGTGGATCCCTGTCCTACCCCTTGCTGTCCCTCATAGGGCAATAAATTCGGGCCGATACAAAGATTTTTATATCCCCGCGGGCGCGTCTATACTTGGGAATGCCTGGTATGTGCCAATGATTGATGGGAAATTGAGTGGTTTTTCTTGATCTTTATGCCGGTGCCAAGGGCCATACTCCACGACGAGACTGTCTACGTAGAACCGGAGAAATTCAAGCCTGAGCGCTTCATCGACAATAACCTACCTGACCCCGCGGACAGCGGAGCATTCGGGTTTGGACGCCGGTACGTTGACGCTCCCAATGACTCGGAGTGTCATGTGACCAAAACAACTGGCCAGCGCCTGTGCCGGGAAAAGTATGGCCTTGGACACAATCTGGATTGCAATTGCTTCGGTTTTATCGGTGTATAATATAACGAAGGCAGTTGATGATCGCGGAAACGTTATTACCCCTCAAGTCAAACTCAAACCTGGGACAGTTCGGTATGTCCATGCCAGCTTCGAAGATGACGCACTAAAGTCTGTAATTAGTCACCCAACACCTTTCGAATGTGTTATCAAACCAAGATCTGCAGCCTCTTTGGCGCTCGTCCAACATGCCCATTTGGAAGCCAAGTAATGTGGGGTGAAAATTTTCAAGAGTTTAGTCTGTAGACCGGGGCTTAGTGTATGAGCCTCATTCCCAATAGGTTGCATCTAGCTTTGCGTATATATATGAGACGCATTTGCAAGGATATTTCCAACTTTGATAGTTGGCCAATGGCAGGTGGTGCATGGCGCTTGCGCACGACGTAGCAGAAAATGTGAACGGCTCACTATTAAGGTCCTAGGATAAGGATAAGGTCGACAAGGACCTTTTTTGGTCTGGTATGGGTAACAATGACATGTCCACCAGATTGCCATTTTGGACACAGGGCGGGTCCGAAAGCAACCCTGCAAAGGGGGGGCGCCAATTAGATGTTTCATGTACGGGCGCGTGGGCGCTTCTGGCGTCGTCCGCATATCATCTTCACCTTGCGGCCTACAATCATACAATTATCACGGGTGCGATAGTTATTCTGGGTTACCTTCTCAACCGAACCGAGATAGAATCCCGGATAAACAGGGCTTCCGAGCTAAACGCTCGGCTGACTGTTAGAACTCCCTACTCAGGGATATAACGAGATTCATGGCCAGCCATGGCCGCCTCAACCCGATACAATACCCCACCAGAAATACCCACCACACCTTGATACGAAGAGTCAACTATGTCCAACAGGTACCGCATACCAGATAATCTGACGAACTGGAAATGGCCTCGTCATCTCAATCCTCACTACCCCGAGGTCAAGGCAGCGTCCGCGGCATGGGCAAGAAGTTTCGGGGCGTTCAGTCCTAAAGCTCAATATGCCTATGATCGTTGCGACTTCAGTATGAGCTAGCACGTCTTATACAACCGAACTCTCGCTCACCACTCCATAGACCTCCTTGCCTCCCTTGCTTATCCTTTACTTGATAAGGGTAAGTAGCTGTCGAGACCACGCAGAGAGTTGCTCATCCTTGAACCAAAGATCGTATACGCACCGGCTGCGACCTCATGAACATGTTCTTCGTCTACGACGAGTATTCAGACGTCGCGCCCGAGGATGAGGTCCAGGTCATGGCCGACATTATCATGGACGCCCTGCGCAACCCACACAAACCTCGCCCCAAAGGAGAGTGGATTGGCGGCGAAGTTACCAGGCAGTAAGGCACATTAGAGGCAACAGCCTGAGAAATATATGCTGACAGAGGCATCGATCCAGATTTTGGGAGCTTGCCATCAAGACAGCTAGTCCCCAGTCACAGAAGCATTTTATTGATACCTTCGCCACTTACACACAATCGGTTGTACAGCAGGCAGCAGACCGCACTCACAAGCATGTTCGGACCATCCAGGAGTATTTGGAAGTAAGAAGAGACACCATTGGCGCCAAGCCGTCTTTTGCGATCCTCGAGACGGCTATGAACCTTCCCGACGAGGCAGTTTACCACCCCAATATCGTGGAGCTGTCGATTGTGACTATTGACATGATCTTGCTTGGAAATGTGAGCAGTGATACCATTCCCTACATAACAGGATTAACGAACCGTTGCTTGAATAGGATATCGCATCATATAACCTAGAGCAAGCGCGCGGCGACGACAATCACAATATCATTACCATCATCATGCACCACAACAAGACTGACGTCCAAGGCGCGATGGACTGGGTCTATAATTACCACAAGGAGCTCGAAGCCAAGTTCATGGACATTTATGAGAACAAAATTCCGAAATTCGGCGAACCGGTAGACTCAGAGTTAGCCATGTACGTGGATGGGCTGGGCAACTGGGTACGAGCAAGTGATCAGTGGGGTTTCGAAAGCGAGAGATACTTTGGAAAGAAGGCTCCAGAGATTCAGAAAACGCGTTGGGTGACCTTGTTACCAAAGGAGCGTTCAGATGAAATCGGGCCCCAACTTGTTGACGGTTCCATGCTGTGAACGTCGAAGTCACGGCCGCGCACGGTGTTGTCAATCCCCCTAGTAGTATTATGTAGATGATGCTGGTTTTGGCACGCCAAAACGAAAGGTTGAAGGTTGAATAGACTGTTCATCTCTACCGCAAGCAACAAAGCTTGGCAGGACCAGGCAGCTTGGCTTGGCTTGCCGTTGCCGAGTTGAGGCCGTCGCGGAGATTGAGGAACAGCTCGGAAAAGAACCGTGACGGACGCCGTTTCTGACCGACATGACGCCACCGCGTACCGATCTCGGAACTCCCATTTCCAATAGGATGTGGCCCTGAGGCTGAAGGCTACACAGTCCTACTCACCATTTCGATCCTATGTACAGTACTGTACAAGTCCGAAAAATTACCATCCTATATCCCAAATTCGACTACGGCGCCCTCCACCGTTCAAACTGAACCGAGTTACGCTCCGTCTGGGATGACAAAGGAAGAAAACGCACCTGAAGCGGTTAATGTAGGGTAGACATTAACCCGGCGTGTCACGCAATCCGTGCAAACCCTTGTCATTATGTACTGTACTTAAGCTGCTGGATGGCCTCAAGTCGGTTGTTCGGCGAAGCCATGTCCATCTACATCCCATGCGTCCTGATCGTACACTGTTTTTCCTTTGTTTGCTGCATCTATGGAGCGTGGAAAGCGAAGCGAAAAGGGCCTCTCGACGACTTACCTGGTCCACCTCCTGAATCTTTCTTACTGGGTAAGAACCCGTTCCAAATTTTCGGCACTTGCTATGGCTGAGAAGTACCCCACACAGGTAATTTTCGCCAGTTGATGAGGGAGCAAGTTGGCCTCTTTGACGTAAAACTGCAAAATGTTTATGGAATGGTCGCTAGAGTCAAGGCTCCTTTTGGCGTGCGTCGTTTCTTTCTGCGACGCGACAAACTTACTTTGAAGCCGAATAGGATGACAGGTTGTGGGTCTCTGACCCAAAAGCCATTCAATATATTTTGCAAACTTCGCGCTACAATTTCGTGAAGCCATACGCTGCACGTTTTGCGCTTAATTCAGCTACTGGTCGGGGCATTAATGGTGCTGAGGGTAATCAAATCCCATCTCTATCCTTTGATGGACCCAGGAATAATGGTGCCTCATTAGGTCCTGACCATTATAGACAACGGCGAATTCTGCTTCCAGCATTCGGCGCCTCTGATACCAGGGCTCAAATACCCATTTTCAGACAGTGTGCTCGCGAGGTGAATCGCGCTAGTCTCTCACTGAACCGCGACAGCGTCCTTACCGACTTGAAGCTGGTCCAGGAATTCCAAAAACGCGCCGAGTCACTCGGCGACGGTTTCCGAGAGGAGAATATTCCCGAATTTTTAGGCCCCGCGGTACTCAACGCGTTGGGTCTGGCTGCTTTCAATTATGACTTTCGCGATGACGGGGAAGACCGAGCAGAATTCGCTGCATCGTTGCGTGATTTTATGTGCGTTCATACCTCCAACCCGTTAGTCGGCTCCATGATGTCTTGAGGTTCAGGGCCAAAGGTTTTGGACTCCCGTCAAATTGGAAAGTGTTCTGTCAAGGTGTCATGGTTCACGTCCCCACATGGCTTTTGGATCCGATGATCTATTTTCCATCCTCTGGCCTCGCATTTCTGCGTCGTCATGTGGAACTGTCAAACGGCATCGCACAAAGATTAATTCAGTCGAGATTACCAGAGTCAAACGATCTTGATAAGAAGGATGCACTCAGCCGAATTGGTATCTACATTTGCGACCATCTTTGGACACTCATGTTCTGATTAAATCCATTCAGTTATAGCTAATCGCTCCGAGGTAGAGCGTTGGCGGCTCACTAATGACGAACTCGCTCCTCAGCTTTGGTGGATACTTTCGTCGCGCAATCGCCGTCACGTGGGCTGACAATTACAAGCACGCTTTTGGGGGCAGGGTATGAGACTACGGTCACTTCCTTGAGCTGGATACTTTTTGAACTCGCAACCCACCCTGATGAGCAACGCCGACTACGCGATGAGATATACAGCGTCCAGGCTGCTGATCACTTCGATGATACAGCGACAGTCAACTTTGATGAGTTCCCCTTCCTCAATGCCGTGATTAAGGTGAATCTACTTCACTACTAAATTACTTGATGGCCGGAGCTGCAATCCCGGCATTCAGGAGACTGTACGTTTCGATACCGTAGTTCCGCACCTTTTCCGCGTGGGGATACACGACGAGGTCATACCGCTGTCAGAGCAAGTCCTTTGCCGGTCCGGCAGTGTCACCAAAGAACTCTACATTCCCCGGGGAACCCATATCATTATATCCGACGTTGCGTATCACAGGTGACTATATTGTATAATACTATATTCAGGGACTTACACCTTGTTCAGGAACAGGGGTATCTGGGGGGAGGATGCAGATGTCTGGAGACCAAGCAGATGGTTGGACGGCTCAGTCAAGTCCTCAGGAGCTACTGTAGGGATTTGGACAAATTTGTACGCTGGAGGATACTAGCCTGTGCTTGTGATGGAATCTAATTTTCTTTTTGTTTCAGAATGGCTTTTGGCGCCGGACATCGTTCCTGTCTCGGGTGGCGATTCGCGTGCGTAATTTTTCGTTTGTCTATGTTGGGTGCACGTGATAATGTGCCTGGCCTGACAGAGTTGCGGAGATGCAAGCGTTCGTATTCGAACTCATTTCAAAGTTGAAAATTGAGGCCGTGGAGAAAACAAGCCTGGTTCGTAGAGAGAACTGTTTAGTCACGCTCCCAATGGTGGGAGGTGAAGAAAGGAAGGGTAATCAGCTTCCACTGAGAATTTCCATTATCAATCATTCGGCATAGTGAATTGGACAAACTTTTTCCGTGCCTTCCGAGTCGGCACCGTCTCACGCAAAGCTCGTGAATAGACTACTGTAGGTAAGAAGGATGGCTTGAAACCATATTTCTGAGATGAACAGAAGGAATTGAGTGATTCGATCATTCGATTTTGATGCTTCTGTACGCAAGGAGGGAGTACAGTAATTGGAAACAACGTGTTTAATGATGATGAAGCCCACACAGGCAAGACGCTGGATGAGCCCTATCGGTTTGAACAATTGACCGTGATCATGACTAGGCCTGGACGGGCAAATCAGCTGAGCCTGTATCAAAACCAAAGATCCGACACGTTTTGTAAACCGGCATTTGTTTCCGGGATCCGGACCGGGTCCGAGCCAAAGGTGACGAACAGATGGATAATGGCGACGACGCCACGTGAGCCTGACAAACTCTGTGATAATTGCGGAGTATTTGTTGTGCCAGGCTGGCACATCCTCTGTGATATATATCCCAGAGCGACTCTGCAATCCTCCATTGCCTCCCTCCTGGCAACGTCCGACAGCCTCCGACCTCCTTGCTATAACCTCAATCATGCGGATCTTCGACGTCTACGAACACCCATCATTTGAGGTCGAGAAGGCAGACAAGACTGCTACGGTGCGAACCACCATTCGTCGATTGGGAGTCGGGGCAACTGTGTCTGCTGCTATTGCGGCAATTAGCTTCTGGGGGTACTACTGGTCGGATCCGACTCCACAGTCCGCTGTCTTTACTGATTGATACCCCTTCACAGCATTGCTCATCAAATACGATAGGCTCTAAACGAGTCGGTGCTCTCCACCGCTTGGCATTCGGAGCACATACCATTTCCGCTTTGCAAAATGGGGAGAGGGGGTGGCATTTGAAGGAGCATGATGTTATGGTCTCACGCCCTTAACGTCTGCGTGATGCTGCGTTATGACGAAATCATTTTTTGTGTATTACTAGTCAAGGCGTTGCGGTGCTGGATATGGAAGGCGATGCGACATCTCTTCTTGAAGAACCGTGTACATATTTGTTCTATATTGGTGGAGTGGGTTGTATTTCTGTATTTCCGCGGGAGTAATGGTTACCGACCGAAATGAGGGGCAGAGCACCGCTCGACTCCAGCTCATCTATCTGAAACGGTACTAGTGTCATCCGGTTGTGTGTGACTTTTGTTCGAGTCTTGTGGCTCATGTCAAAGACTATTGTTTAGAGTTTCGCAGAACAAGGCACGTCCCGGTGTTGAGAGAGGAAGCTCATTTAGGGTTGAGACGGATGTTGGGAGGTGAGGTGGATCGTGTATGTGGTCTCAGGTCTCAGGCTCGCGTTCGACCCGGTCGGGGCGGGTATGCATGACATGGAGTATGATAGGTCAGATTGAAGTTGCCTTTTTAGAGAGAAAGGTCTATTCCGACCGACCGAATATTGTGGTGTACTGTAGCCAAGACGAAGAAATAACCTGTGCAGGTCATGAATACGAATGCGAAGGGTGAGGTTGGCAACAAAGAGCCCGGATCAGACCAGACCCGCTCAGTTAAGTAACCAGACTTGACCTGTAAGGTTTCGGTTTTACGACGTTTGCGGACAAGCGAACACGAGTGGAACGGCTCATAATTCCAAAAAAATTGACGCCTTTTCTAAAACATCGGACCATTTCGTCTTTCCCCTCTATTTAATAAATGGTCACGAAGCACAGCTACCGTCCAACTCACTCCTCTCCTCTCATTCCTTACAATGGCTATTGAAACTACCTCTCCTGCCCCCTCCCCTCCCTCTGTCTTTGAGACCCTGGCCCAGCGGCCCCGTCCCCAGGATGTTGGAATCCTCGGCATCGAGATGTACTTCCCTCAAAGAGTGCGTTACCTGCCCTTGGTTCCTCGTTCCTGACCACGCTTCTAATTCCGCTCAGTGCATCTCCGAGGAGGACCTCGAGGTTTATGACGGTGTCCCAGCGGGCAAGTACACCATTGGCCTCGGCCAGAAGTTTATGGCGTTCGCGGATGATAGAGAGGACATCAACTCAATGGCGCTCACTGGTACGTACAATGTTCCCTTCCAATACGTACTGCCCACCTGACTTTTCCATTAGTCGTCTCCAGTCTAATGCGCAAATACGACGTTGACCCCAAATCCATTGGACGCCTTGAGGTTGGTACCGAAACGATCATTGACAAGTCCAAGGCTGTCAAGACCGTCCTCATGGACCTTTTCGCCTCATCTGGGAATCACGACATTGAAGGCCTCGATTCCAAGAACGCTTGCTATGGCTCGACTGCTGCCCTCTTCAATGCTGTCAACTGGATAGAGAGCCGGTCGTGGGACGGTCGCAATGCTATCGTGTTCGCCGGTGATATCGCTGTATACGCAGAAGGTGGAGCCCGTCCGGTAGGTGGCGCCGGTGCCTGCGCCATCTTGATCGGACCCAACGCACCAATTCTTTTTGAACGTATGCAAAAATGACTATCCATAAGGAAACACACGGCTAATTGTTTTGTTAGCTATCCATGGAACCTACATGGACAATACCTATGACTTCTACAAGCCTAAACTCGATTCAGAATACCCCGTAGTTGATGGCCCTCTGTCCGTGACTACGTATATTGCCGCTATGGATGGCGCGTACTCTGCCTTCCGTGCCAAAGTCGCCTCTGCTTCCAAGGCACTGAATGGTCATGCTAATGGAGAGTCTCATGGCAAAACCTCGGACCCGAAGGCCATCTTTAACCTCAGGCGGGACGTTGACTATCCTGTTTATCACTCTCCCTACGGGAAGCAGGTCCAGAAGGGCCATGCGCGATTGGTGAGCTTTTCGATGAAACTGCTCGTTGCTGTTCTCACATTCAAGTAGCTCTTCAATGACTATCTCTCTTCGCCTAATTCTCCCGAATACGCAAATGTCCCTGCCGAGTTCCTCGACCTTTCGTACAAGGCATCCGTTAGTGACAAAGCAGTCGAGAAAACGTTCATTAGCTTGGGCAAGGAAGATTATGCGGAGCGCGTAGCACCCTCGATGCGCTGCGCTGCTCGTTGTGGTAACATGTACACGGCCTCGCTATATGGCGGCCTCTCATCTCTTTTGTCGACTGTCGAGCCACAGCAACTCAAGGGCAAGCGTATCTCTATGTTCGGCTTTGGCAGCGGTTGCGCAAGCAGCTTCTTTACCCTTCGCGTCAAGGGTGATACATCTGAGATCCGTGAAAAGTTGGATCTCATCAACCGTCTGGAGAGTATGAAGGTCGTGCCATGCCAAGAATTTGTTGATGGTCTTGCGGTATGTATTTGCGTTTACGGCTGGCTTTAACGTACCTAGCTGACTGACGGTCGTCCCAAGCTGCGCGAGGAGAACCACAATGCCGCTCCTTACCAGCCGACAGGCTCAATTGACAATATTTGGCCAGGGACGTACTACCTCGAAAGCATTGATGAGAAGTACCGCCGCAAATATGCCATTGCTTAAGTTTTCTTGCACACACGATCATAGACCGCAGTACTTGCCACAGTAGATTCGAATTCGACTTCGGCGTCTTACCCTGTATTATTTAACCACACCCGCGATTCATAGACACCATTAAATTTGTCGTTGTCATATACTAAATACTTCACGCGCTGCCGAGCAGTCTGCTTTCCCATGGAGTACCGGGACGGCGGGCCCGGGTGTCGCCGGGCGTAATCTTACCTCACCGTTCATCTGTTGAATGTTTGAATGTTGAAGACAGGGTTCGTGTGTCCCGTCCCGAGCTAGTATTGTATCTCGTCGTCCGAGCAAAGGCCACACGTTCGGTTGATGGCACAATTACGATACTGTACGTCGGTTCCTTTTGCAACTGCGGCCCCCAACCGACTACAGTCATAAGACTCATAACGCATGGTCGCCATAAAATGTGTGAGCACGACCTCTTCCAGGTGGTATTCAAGGCTCCATCCGACCACGCACTATGGCTCCTCTCGTTGACCTTGTCGTTGCCTCCCTGACACTCATACTTGTGAAAACTCTGGTCGAACTGCTCTCTGAACGGTTCCGGTCTCCACTTGAAAATCTACCTGGGCCCCGGTCCTTATCATGGCTAAGAGGTACTTAATCACTATTGATGATAGCAGCGCTGCGGTTAAAAATATGTAATTTTTTTCTCAGGACATATGGACCAACTTTTTCACCCTCAGGGATGGGACTTCCATCTGAGAACCGTTGTTGCCTTCGGTACAGCGGTCCGGCTACGCGGGTTTTTGGGAGTAAGACTATCACCTATTCGTTCGGCGGTGTCACTGACGATGGAACCAGGAAGACGTCTTATATCTGACTGATCCTGCTGGACTTCGCACTGTCTTAACAAAGGAGCATGGCGACATATATGAAGAACCTCCTATGTTTATCGAGTAAGTAGTAGACGAGTTCTGGCCCGTTGATGGTGATTTAATTACACACCAGGCGGAACAAGTTGTTCTGGGGTCCCGGCTTGCTATCTTCCACCGGTTGACACCTGTTCTCGCGTAGACCCGATCCTGTCCTTCTTACGTACTATTCCCCAGGTATGGCTCACAAGAAGCAGCGGCGCGTCCTCAATGCGGTCTTCTCTGTACAGCGTATGCGCACGGTGATGCCCACCTTCTGGGACGTCACGCGTCGCGTACGTCAAATTCTATGGAACCAAAAAACTAAGACTGACTAGGACTAGCTCGAGGACACCTTGGTCAACGTGTTGCACGGTGGCACCACAGAGCTTGACATGCTGGTCTGGTTGTCTCGTGTCTCTCTGGAGCTTATTGGTCAAGCCGGAATCGGCGTCTCTTTTGATACCCTGTCCGAGACGTCACCGCCTAGTGGATATATGCTCGCTTCCAAACAGCTTATGTACGTCTCTTTGATTATCCCTTTCGCGGTTACTGCGCAG
Organism: Russula olivacea; assembly: GCA_963926505.1. Classification (NCBI taxonomy): domain Eukaryota; kingdom Fungi; phylum Basidiomycota; class Agaricomycetes; order Russulales; family Russulaceae; genus Russula; species Russula olivacea. The sequence continues at coordinate 1,945,512 of OZ004884.1, forward strand.
AATACTACTGATACTGTAAGCGGATCAGACCACTTTCGTTTCCTCTCCAAGGGTTCATGAGACTCATACCTTCAATCGTGAAGATAGGATCCCCAGAGTTTCGTGGGTTTCTGGCTAAGTTTGCTCCACACCCCAACATCCGAAAACTCAGGGAGATTGCCTATCTTCTCTACAATACCAACAAGTCCATATATCAGCAAAGAGTTCACGCTATTACGCAAGCGGAGAATAATGGCGCGTGTGAGGGTAAGGGTCGAGACATAATTGGCGTTCTCAGTGAGTTAGGCTTGTCTCATGACCGTGGTCTATCGCAGACCTGTCATAGTTCAGCAAAACAAAGGCGCTGATACGATGAACAAGCTATCCGATGATGAGCTAATTTCACAGATGGGGTAACACGTCGCGCTGAAGTGAATGTATTCGTTTCCATTGATGGAAATCTTCGTAGGACGCTCATTTTTGCGGGACAAGACACGACATCAGTTGCCCTTGCCCGCATTCTTCACGTTCTCTCTTTGCATCCAGAAAGCCAGGAGAGGTTGCGTCTCGAGTTGATGGACACCCGAGTCGAACAAGGGGATATATCCTATGATGATCTGATGAAGCTACCGTATCTCGACGCTGTCTGCAAGGAGACGCTGCGTCTGTACGTTGATCATCTTCAAATCATAATCCTTTCATCTCACCGGTAATATCGCCCAGGTATGCACCGGTCACACAGCTGCATCGAGTGTTAGCACCCTTCCATGATTCACTATCAATGACACTAACATGTATCGTGAAGGCCCCGCAAAAGCACCATCATTCCGTTATCACGCTCCGTGTTGGGAAGAGATGGACAGATGATCGATTACGTTCCCGTTCGAGCAGGGACGATGGTGGTTGTCGGCGCCGCAGCTGTGAATAGAGATCCCGCAATATGGGGACCGGATGCGGACCAGTGGATTCCCGAGCGTTGGTTTAAACCCCTGCCGGAAACCGTCATTGATGCTTATTTACCCGGGGTATACTCCCACATGTTCGTGTCTTGATCTCTCTCCCGCGGCCCCCGGTGCTGATGGCAGTCGAAGGATGACATTCATGGGCGGTGGGCGTTCGTGCATGTGAGTTTGATAGATTCTCGGCATCTGAGCATCCCGAGTCCGGCTCATGCGGCCATCATACTTCTGTCCTGGAAGTGGATTCAAGTTTGCTGAAACAGAGATCAGTGAGCATCTGTTCGCTTGAGTTGTGCCCCTGTAGACATTGACAAACAGCCCCCGGCGGCGTAATCAGAAGCGGTGCTGTACGTCCTTCTATCACGCATGAAGTTCGGACTATCCGATACGCCCATCGTGTGGAACATGTATAATTTTGCCACCCCCGCGGTTGAAGGTGGGAATAAGCCAAGCATGCCGTTAAAGGTTACGCTACTCAGTAAATGAAGTTACCTTGGGTACAGTAATGCCAATGGGATCACTGTCACCCGTGAGTGATTTTTGTTTTCTGACCTTATTGGAATGATCGAACGATGCCTCGTATTAATTGATAAATGAACATGACAGCAAGCCCTGGTTACATAGCTAGCATGTAACTAGTAAATAGTACAGTTCCCTCGCTGAAGAGAGACATAAAGATCAACGAAATAAATTATACAATGCAATTAAAATAAGTCCAAAAAACTCAAATGAATCCAAAAGTTTACTCTTTCCTCTCCGGGTCGACAGGAGTGACATCTTCACCACTATCCTTAATTTTCTTCATCTCATTGCGGAGCTGCGTAGACGTCTCCATGGTCTCCAATATACCCTGTGTGTGAGACGGTCTCCAACCATCGGGAAGACGTTCCTCCGAGAACCATCTCTGGAGCATATCCACTGGTATGCCTTTTTTATGTGTGCCGGTCTCCGGCTGGCTGAAGAGCCCAAGCGCGATGGCCATTTCCCCCCTCGCGACTTCTGCTTGAAATTTGTTAAGAGCTGGGCATTGAGACTCCCTCCATACGCGTGCCCTGGCGACGTCCTCGACCGTCACAAACTGACCGTCCTTGACTTCTTCCAAGAACTGCTTGATCAACTCGGGGTTTGGCGGAATCGGCGCATACTCGTCTCCGGGCTTAGTGTCGTCGTGCACGAGGGACGCATCGTGTTCGATTCGATTGTGGCGTGCGAGGTCATTGAGACCGAATGCCCCGAGCTGAGCAAGTAGGGCTATGCCCCCAATGACTAAGAAATTGGCGAGCTCGCTAGAGAGACCATAGCCTTCTTCGAGGGCATGGGTTATGATGGTGGCATTGAGCTGCTTCCCATCATGGGGCCTACGTAGCGCAACGTGAGTTAGTTAAGTGGCTATCGCTGGCACTGATTGAAGTGAAGAAACTCACAGATAGCTGTGATTTGCGAGGGCGTTGAGCGCAGGACAGGGTGACCTGACTTCTCCAGGCTGCTGAGCACGCCACTCATGCAAGTCCTGTTTAACGTCCAGCGAAGTGGTACTCTCGACATCATGGTTGGGAGATGAGGCGGCGGACATGCTTGTTGCGATGCGAGTTGTTGTAACAGTGAAAGTAGTGAAGTGCGAAGTGCAAGCGAAAGTATGGGACAATTGATATCATCCGGTGTCGCATACCCAGGCCTATTTATTCGTCTTCGAGAAGATGCTGTCGGCGCTCTCGGTCACCAAGCTATGCCAGTTGGGGAGTGCCGTCACCGCGGATACAACACTAATCATGTTTCAATTCAATCACTGAGTGTGAATCGGGAAGTGTCGACCATGTTCCACGTAGACGCGCGAAGGGCGCCCATCTTAATCATCCGTCCAGTTCTTCGAATTTCTCCCTCGGGGAACCCCTTCGACAAGTGCGTAGAGCCGGCCGGTGATATGTGGTCAATTGTGATAATGCGGATAACACCCGCACCCACAAACGAGTCACATGTTGGAGGCGATCAAGAACTTGAAGAAGGGAGAGCAGTGGGGGTACCGTAAGCCCGGCAGCACTGGCGCCGGTGTGGAAATATTTCCGGAATTATGGGCGGCAGCAGTACCTAAGCGATGTGGTCCAAACCGCGTCGGCTGTTGGGGGTGACCAAAGTAATTTATTCTACCATACGTACCATCGAAGCATCGTGACAGAGGCACGCAAACACATGCTTACTCTGACTTGGTGTCGATCGTTGCCGCCGTTGCAACGATACCGTTGTGCACTGTACTGTATTACAGTAGAGTAGAGTATGAGTTGCATCAAGGTGAGTCACGACAACCGTACGTACGTGGTGACATCGGTCATGATCATCGGTGAGGTCCGAGTCGTCCTCCGTCCGCCAACTCCCATGTGTAAGACTATCGATCATGTGGCCATGGATATCCTTTGCCTCGGGTCGCCGGCATCGCCTCATTAGAAATACGTGCGGTGAATGCAGTGAGGGAGCAGGTGCTCACCAGTTGCTCACCCCGTGCAGCCTCATCTAGCTAGTACTAGTCATGTATTCCAATATGGGTTTGATATTTTGATATTTCATTTCGTCATTTCGTCATATTCAGTCACGGTTAGTCAGGACGAAACAACAATCAACACCTCCATCACTCTAACTTCAAAACACACACCACGTAGCCATCGCCAACCAACCATGGCGAGTCGGAGTCGACCGGTGATCAAAGCGCTGCTTGTCGATCTGTCTGGCACAATTCACATCGACACTCAACCGATCGCCAAGGCTCCCCATGCAATACAGCGCCTCCGAGCCTCGTCCATGCCTTTCCGTTTCTGCAGTAACACGAGCAAGGAATCGACAGCTGCATTACGAGAGAAACTAGCCAAAATGGGGATTGAAACTAGAGATCGTGAGGTATGGACAAGTGTTGGGGCTCTCAACTCCCTCTTGCGTGCAAAGAGGCTTGCGAGGTACGTTGCCAGTGGCGCCTCGGTTGCATGGGGACAAATTTATAATAAGCCGAGCCGAGACAGGCCATTCATATTGGCTTCGGAATCTGCCAAGGAGGAGTGCCTACATGGTATCCATGATGACCCAGCGCTCCCTCAGGCTTATGATTCCGTCGTCATCGCCTTCGCTCCTGCTCAGTTCAGTTACATCGCTCTCAACACAGCATTCCGAGTGCTCATGGGTGAGCACCACACGCAGCGTGGACAGCCACGACCGGACTACCCTCTCATTGCCACACATCGCGCACGGTACATTGGAGACTCGGATGGTGCTTTGTCACTCGGGCCGGGCCCGTTCGTGGCAGCGCTAGAGAACGCCACGGGAAGGACCGCTGAAATAGTTGGAAAACCCGAACGCAAATTCTTCGAGTTGGTGCTGAATTCCTTCGAGTCTGACGTACAGGATCAGGATGGCATCGTCGCGGTGATCGGAGATGATATCCAAAATGATCTCGGAGATGGTGCGGTTGAGTTGGGATTCTGGCGAGTGTTGGGTACACGCATTTCATATTTTCTACTTGTTATGACAATGACCGGGATTAACGGTATACAGTCAGGTCAGGAAAGTACAGGGACGGAGATGAGACAAGGTCAGGCATTAGACCGCCTGACGAAGTTTGTGATTCTTTCGCCTCGTTCGTCGAGAGCTTACTCGACAAATAACTCGAGTTTATGCGATACTAGACAGGCAGTTGGCGTCAGCTTTGTGAATAATTTGGAGTCGGGCGAATGGGAAACATGCCGATTTATGTCCACGGGTCGAACACTACCTTTCCATATTCGCCCTTTTCATACGCTTCGTAAGCCCGCACCGCGTCACTCAGGGGGACAATTCTATCGACGACACTGCTCTCTCCGATGGTACCTAATACATCCCTTCTGCGCAAAAGAAGCTCCATAGCAGCGACAAAGACGGAATGCACACTGCAACGCCCAAACTCCAGAGTCGCATTTCGGTCGTATAAGTCACGACCTGTGAACGGTATTTGAGGCGCTTGGTGAACACCGCAGGAAGATATTACGCCAGATGGGGCGAGAAGAGCAAGGGAGAGCGTTAAGGCCGAAGGTTTGCCAACGATCTAAGTGATCACGTGAGCATCACCGAACCGGCCCCGACAGCAATTACGAGTACTTCGAAGACGGCGCGACAACCCTGGCCCCAGGCTTGGGCGACTTTTGGGGCATCGGAGATATCCGCTACGATGAACTCATTCCCTGACTGTCCCCTCGCATGTCCGGGAAGCGCATCATAAATTTTCTGCATTTTAGCGCGACGGGATTCGTTTGGGTCTACGGCAATGATGCGGTGTCGTACGTCCGCCCTGACAAGATAGTCAAGAAGAGCGAGTGTGGCACACTCAAAGGCGGTAAACTTCCTTCACTGTTTCGATATGAGGTAATTGTAATAGCTCACAAGGCCAACGGGACCAAGCCCGACAATACCCACGTCAAGAACTTTGTCCACGGAAGACAGATATGGCAACGTGCTCCCCGATAGAAGAGTACCCCAGGCGGGTTGACCCACATTGTGGGGCCATGGGATGCCCGTGAATATCGGAGCAAGTTTGGGATGTGTGAGAGCTTGGAGCACGACAAAAAGCCCAGTGGGAAGTATGTCCGCAAGGAGAAGAACGGTAGGATCTGGCAAGTACGACAATTCTTGGGAAAGGGACAGTGGATCGTCAACCGAAGTTGATGGGGTGGACAATGAGAACAATGTTCCACCAGCAAGAGGGACTCGAACATATTGGGCCTGAGCACCTTGCAGGGAGGGGGAGCCGAAAACAAGAGAGGAAACGCAGCGAGCAGTAAAGCCAAGCCTACAATACCTGAGACGGCGACAGGCACGATTGGGTGATTAATATTGTACGCAAGGGCAGAGTCGAAGTATGCGTACTGGCATTCCCCGCAAGAGATGGTGAAAGGGGAAATTACCTTGTCGCCTACCTTGAGGGATGCATACAGGGCAGGTCGGGATAGCGGAGATCCAGGGTGAAACGAAGAACCAAGAGCCACGACATGACCGATGAATTCATGTCCACAGACGTGACTGATTGCGGGCGAACGAAGACGTAAGTGAATGCGAATTGTTAATGGAACAAGAAGGTTTGAGCCTAGACCGACATCTCATTCACGTCTTCGTGGCCGCGATAGACATGGAGATCACTACCGCACAAGCCGGAAAACTGGAAAGGGTATGGTGTCATAGAAGGAATGATGAGAGCAGGCCAGGCAAGACCTTAATTTTGACGATTGCGTCGTCCGGATGCTGAATGCTTTTCGAAAAAGGAAAATAAGAAGAAGAAGCGAGGGCCGCAGACAGGCTCACGCAGGAATTGGGACGGCTTCTAGTCTGATATCGAACGGCTGGGAGGGATGCAAGCGAACGGCGAGCTGGTCCATGTGGAATGACCGGCCCGGAGATGCTCAAAGAACTTGATTGACACATTTCGCCTTCATTTGGCCTCGTTCTCTCTCTCCTTCCACCCTCATCCCCCCCATCTCTCATACACAATGCCTTTTGAGCGCTATCTTCGCCAGTGTCGAGAGCCCACCCCCTCTTCGTCCTCATCTGCTCCGATAAATGACTATGCATATGTCCAGTCCAACCACCCTTCCTCATTGGGTTCCGCCCTTGATCCATTCGCTGCCACCCCTACGCTCCAGTTCCAGATGCCCCACTTCATGTTGGATGGCCCTCCAACCCTGGCTCCAGGCGGTGGCGCGGAGGTGCTCCCCGCAGGCTTTGTATCCTCCAAGTCTCTTGCCTCGGCATGGATTGCCAACACTGGCTTTGCGCCCAACAACTCAGAGGATGTGTACGTACGACTGCAATGACAATCCTTCTCGCTCTCAACTTCTCTAGCTTCGACCTTCCAGACCCGAAATACTTTCATCCTACCCAAACTTCTGAGAGCGATTATCTCGCAGCATCTTCTATACTCGCCAGTTCCTCCTCCCTCTCTGGTGCTGTTCAGCCACATTCGCCTCATGCCCCCTCATCCCCCCAATACCCTGTTCCGTCACCAGTCGCGGAAAATGGCGCCCAATCTTCTTCCTTCTGGACACCCCCCTTCTCCTCCCCATCCCCCCTCGGTCTGCCTGTGTATTCATCTTCCGGCTTCGACCTCTTATCTATCCTAGGTCGCGTCGCCAATCGACCAAATAAGAGCATCAACCTTGGTCCTGTTGATATGTCTTGTTCTTTCGTCGTCGTGGACGTGCGGCGACACGACAATCCCATCGTTTATGCCTCCCCCTCCTTCTATCGCCTGACGGGGTATGAAGAGAAAGAGGTCCTTGGTCGTAACTGTCGTTTCCTCCAAGCACCTGGCGGCCGTGTTTCAAGAGGGGATCAACGTCACCATACTAACCCAGAAGCAGTTGCCCACATGAGGAAGTGCCTCGCGGCCAATAAAGAATGCCAAACAAGTCTTCTCAATTTTCGAAAGGATGGCTCTGCTTTCTTCAACCTTGTGAGCATTATCCCTGTCGCCGGTGGCATTACCAATACTCCTGGGAAGCAAGACGTCGTACTTCACGTCGGTTTCCAGGTTGACCTCACGGAACACCCGAACACCATTCTACAGAAACTCAGGAACGGGAACTACATGGTCGACCAAAAGGCCTGTCTCGCACTCCCACATTCCCCTGGTTCTTCCCTCAGGGATCGCCGGAATAATAACTATGTCTTGAATGCCGTCTCCGAGGAGCTTCGCGGCCTTCTCAATGACCCTTCATTTGTCTCATCGATTTCAGCACCCACATCGAGCGCCGAAGATGCGGAGTGTCAAGAAGGAAATCACCCCCTCAGTCTGATCTTACTTAACGCTATGCCAGACTTCCTTCTTGTTCTCTCCCTCAAAGGGTCATTTCTATACATCGCGCCGGCGATCACCCACGTATTGGAATATTCTCCCGAAGAGATGGTTGGTAAATCTGTCGGTGATTACTGCCACCCTTCGGACATAGTTCCCCTCATGCGTGAACTCAAAGAGTCATCGAGTTTCCTTGGGCCTCAGGAAGGACAACGTTTCATGTCTAATTTTTCCAACATTCCAAAGACCGTCAACCTCCTCTTTAGGGCCAGGACCAAACGGGGTGCATATATTTGGGTCGAGTGCACGGGCCGCCTACACGTGGAGCCAGGAAAGGGGCGAAAAGCGATCATTTTGAGCGCTCGCCTACGCACAATGCCACGCTTCAGCTGGAAGTCCATGCCCGATGTTTGGCAGGATCGCGTTGGCGGACGAGCGGATGCCGCTCGCGAAGTATGGGGCATGTTGAGCCTTGGTGGTACCGTGCTCTTCATGAGTGCCCACGTGAAGAATGTGCTCGGTTGGGGTGTCGGCGAGATTATTGGCATGTCTCTCAACGACATCGTTCTAGAGACTTTTATTAATGCGCTTGGAGCTGCTCTTCATCGCGCTGCTCAAGGCAAACAAGGCCGTACGGAAATCGTCGAATGCCAGGTCAGACAGAAGAGCGGAGATTTTACTCACTTAAATATCACGCTCTATCCGTTGCCTGGCGGTGCAGACTCCCAACCCCACATCCGACAGCTCCCCATTGTTTGCCAGATCAGGCCCATTTCAGCAAAGTCAACTGTAGAACGCCAACTGGTAACCTCCGTATCCAGGGGTAACGTCTTCTCGGAGGAGGATACCCCTGAAGAGGATGCCTGGCAGTTTTTGCTGCAGCAGCTCAAGATAGAGAACCAGAAGTTGGCTGCGGAAGTCGAGGTTCTCGAGGGGTCCGTAGGGTTACAAAAACAACATCAGGCCACGAATTCCTCCGTTCCCACCTCCAGCACTCATAGCTCGGGAGAATGGACTCCTCCCCACCATTCATTAAAGCGTCGGTGATTTCTTCCATCAGCAGGCTGTTTCTCCTCTCGAACCATACACGTCGTATTTGATCACTCATCATCCTTTTTGGTCCAATTGTATTTATTCATCTGTAGTCGGCATCATTCTTGTAAGCTTGTTATTTCGCATGTCCATGGTGTAGCGCATGTTTTTTTACATACCTCCTTTGCTTATTGGCTCGTATGGTATTATTCACGACCTAAATTACCTGTGTCAATAAAGACTGACCTGGGCCGGCCAAATTGTTCATTACGTTAAGATACGGAATGGCAGTTTCTGATGCAAGCCTGATTTTGATACTGTTTACATTTCGAGTTTGACGGCATTGGTAAATACTGCCATTTGTGTTTGCACGTGGACATTGTGAGCCTAAAAGCAGAATACGTACAAAATCTGCTTCTCACCCCTCACATGGTGGCAAGTTCCAGAAGGCCTAGAAACTTCCTGGCGGCTACTGTTTGTAGCAGGTAATTACGGTTCACCCATCCCCATACGTACGCCTGTACTAAGTAATGATGGGTAACCCTGTGACACTACCAAAACCTGGCTCATCACCAACCAACCGCAATCAGTCCCCACATTCTGGCTAGTATCGGGGAGAAGTTAACTGTTCTATTTGAACGCGCTGCGCTCACACGGCCACTGGCAGATAACGACAGCAAGCTGAGGGCCGGGTACAGCAGTTGAACTCTGAAGTCTCTTCTCCGTCGTAGGCTGCCCATCACTAGCAATTCCTCAGGACTCCGGACTGCAGTGTACGTGTGGGACTGGGGGGGGGGGGGGGGACCCGGACCCAGTCTGGTACTTCAAACACTCAGTGGACTTGGCCGCGCGGCAACTTGAAGAGTCGGTCGCAGCCGTGACGTTCGTTGCGCGGCCCGGCTCGCTCGACTCGCTCGGAGGTCTTTGTTTCTGACGGCTGACGGCCGCCCTATCGACGACGATATGGACCGGCTGGCTGGCCCGACTGGCAGTCAGCCAGTCAGTGCGACGCACTGCCTTTTGACGTATTCGAGGTTCCCCCCTCAGGCTTCCACTCGACGCCGGCCCGTTCGCGCCGTTCGCGGAGGTGTCAGGTCAGTGTCCGTGCGAAGGCAGGCAGGCAGGCAGGCAGGCTCTGAGGCGGCGATAGTGCTGGTTGGGGACACGTATCGGCGTGACGTGCTGAACAGGACTCTCGTCCGAGTCCAAGTCGGGAGTCGGTGGCCACTGGCACACTGCCGGCCACGAGCTTTAAGTCTGGGCTTTCCGAGCAGAGCAGAACAGAGTAGAGCAGATGAATGCACCCCCCTGGCCCAGTGAAAACGAGACTTTATTTTTGGGTCAATGAAATCTCATTTGCAGGGACATTTGCTAACACTGTACGTTAGTCCCTCAGACTTCAAGTTGGAGAGAAGGCAGCAGTGTATTGTGAATCCCGCTGAGTTACACGCAGTATAGTATAATGACACTGGCCAATTCACCGACCTACGAGGCATTGTCAAGCCCTTCTCAATTATAAGGTCCTCCTCGTGTACACCAAGACGTTCTCCGGGACACGAAAGTACAAACGGCGTCATGGGACCCTGCAAATGAATATACTATGGGAAGTGTCCGAATCAAAGAAAAGGCGATCCTAACACGTGGCCAGGACAGTGCTATCGATCTCGTCCGTCCGTGGGCAAGAGTCGACGGGGGAGTTGTCACATGGGCTCTGCAACTCGGCGCCAGGAACGATGATTATCCTGCCAAGACTCTGGACGCCGTGTTTGGCTACGGAGCCGTCGTAGCTGCGCCCTGCGCCGACTCGTGACGGACACCGCATTGACATATACCACAACTCACGTCTTTGGCCTTGGGATAGCGCTCAAGCGGCGGGTCTTTGCGTATCAAATAAATGTAAGTCTGCCATGTGACACCGTCCGAGTTCCGAGTCCTGACACGTCCGAACCGCCGTGCCAATGACTGACCCGGCTGGCAGCCATGGCATGCAGTACTACCTAAAACGCCGTAAAATTTCCCTGGTCTTCTCCTTCTCTTCTTAATTGTTCTTTGTTGGCTATTTCAAGTTTTCTTGTTGTTTTTCATCGTCCGACGTTCCGGGCACGTATCTAAGCGCCACACGACACACGATTGAAAGTGTAGATACAGGGGCAAAAGACGCGATGGGCCGAGTCCTTGAACTTTCTGCTTTTCTGTTGAATCGAAAATCTCTCTCCTGTATGAAAAGGGGCTGGCTTTCTCCGAGTCCACGATCTCGGCGTCCACAGTCTAGCCATTTTGCCGCCCATGTGCACTATGCACAAACAAACGGACGGACGTCCGCCGCACGCTTGGAAGTTGGAACGTACAAAGGTCGCAATGACATGCAAAGTACGTCGAGAACCAGGAGCGTTATACTCTTCTTTGGTTGTGGCGAGTGCTTCTAGCGCCATTGATTTGAGACGGTCTCAAGAAGGAATTTCAGAGTAAAAATGCAGGTTAAATTTACGCAGCAAGGTAAAAAAAAAGTTTGACAGGACATGGAATGGAGAGCTGTTCTTCGTGGCCATCAGGAATGGAGGAACCCACGAGGGAGTCCCGGTGTTTCGGCGAGTGGAAAGCCAATCAAATGTCAAGCCAAGAGGTGCGGGGCGCTGGACGGGATGCCACGAGAGCACGAGGCGAGAATTGCCCACCGGCGGAGCTTTCTGTCAGCCATGACGAACAGGTTACCGTTGTAGGCAAGCAACGAAGGTGTTTCGGGTGACTTTGTATTACGCACACGCGCTATGGTCATGATTACGCACAATACTAGCGTCAATGGTTTATCCTACCCTCCGACTCGGAGTTGTACAAGTTCTCGCTCGGCTGCAAATATCTTCTGGGAGCCGAGTACGACTTCACATACCAGAACTGTCGGAGTGACGACTGTCCATTCCCCGCACCACATCTCTCAATCGTAGGAAAGGGATGAACGAAGTCTCACATGCGTTTAACTGGCAGGACCTATAAAGCATATCCAAAGTGGCTCTACTTGAACTAATTTTGTTCCAATGTCAACGTATCAATAGTTATATTAGGTACCCTCAACGCCATGTTGTTCCCGGTACTCCTGAGGACCCCGTATCGGGTATGAATGTAATCGTAGGTGTTTTACAAGCCAATCCTGCAACGCGTCGCCACTTGAAGTTAATGCTAGTGTGAACGTTTCTTGGCAAGGATTACACGCATGATGTCTGCTCATATGGATCTGTAATGAACGAGTTGGAGGATATAGATATAGGTGCAAGACAGGGACATGGGCTGTTTTATAAACGAACTCTTGTGTATACCATCAAATTATCATTTGCGTCTGAAGATGGGCTTATTAGTATACCTAACGCGACCGAACCGTTTAAGCTCAGGATAGTGAGGCGACTGCCAATGTGTGATAATTGTTTGAATACATTGCCAAAATTCCCAGAGTGCTTCCATATGTATACTGCCTACCTGGCGCGTGCATGCGCGAATTCCTTTGCTAAGGCCCAGTGGCCGCACGCAATCAGGTGGCATACTTCTCCGTCCATTCCTTGCTAACCTGCCGCGCACCAGCCTCATCCTCCTTGTAGTGCTTCGCCACATCTGCCGCCAGAGGGTCATCAGGATTGGGTGAGCTGAGAAGCGCCTGTACAGAAAGTAGGACTGTGCGGATCTGTAGCGCAGGGGACCATTTGTCTAAAAACACATACGATCACCGTAGAAGGGGACCCTTTCTGAAGGAAAACAAGAAGGCTCTCACCCTTTAAGATGTCAAGACAGATCCGACCTAGCTTGTCTGCAACGCGTGATCAATGTCGTGTAGGAGGGCACGGGGGGAAAGACCGCTCGCACCGATGTTAGGATGGTATATCTTGGTAAGAAAGCGCACCTTGGGCGGTGCCATGGGGTACTCTTCGGGAAGGAACAATTCGAGCTTGAAAACACCATCTGTTGCGCGGATCAGGGGCAAACAAACCCATTGCGACGAAGACAAGACGTACTCTGGAACGGACTGCCATCTGGGCCTTCGATAGTCACATCAAAATACCTCAGATTGTCATCGTGCGGGGCAGCAGATATTCCGGGTGCAGGATCTGCCACAAGGCGCTCCGTTTCCTAGAAACGTTGGGGGAAGGGTGTCTGCGCACGAAGAAGGGTGTTGTTAGGGTCAACGCACCTTGATTATCCGCTGAAATCGTGCTAGTGTTGGGATGAATATGGACAAGCTGGGCAAGACATACCTTAGGAAGAGCCATGAATAACAATACGAACAACTTGGCCACACGACGAGTCAGCTCCAATTGTGATAGATCTCCTCGGCTATTTCCGGGGACTCATTAGTGACTCCAAGATTACGTCAGACACGCGTCTTTGAATCATGTCTGCTGCTGCTGTGAACCAAGACGACTGGATTCGCGTGACGAGCAGGGACGGCTTTTCCTTCATCGTTAAGCGAAATGTCGTCTTTCGTAGTGGAACTCTTCGAAACATGCTTGACGAACGTCGTACGTCTCTCCACGCACCACCTCTCACCCCGATGCTCACGCGACATTCTTCCTCCACCCTAGATAGCTTCACGGAGGCAGTAAAAAAAATCTGTCCCGTAGACGAGAGGTACCTCCTTTTTTTTTCTCAAAGCCTTTCTCGTCTTGATAATTCCTGATATCCCAGAGCGGCCGTGACGGAGAAATTTGTAGAGTTCCTGGCTTACAAGGCCACATATGAGAATGTTCAACCTAATGAAGAAATCCCCGACTTCATCGAACGCATCGCCCCGGAAATCGCATTGGAGCTGTGCGTATGATCGGTATTGTCCATGTGATGCTTGCATTCATGAATCGGTTCCTGTAGCCTGTCTGCTGCTGACTATCTTGAGGGTGCGTTCCTGAAATTGATTCCACGATCATCGCTTCATACTCTTGTCATTTAGCATGATCTCGGGACCACATCATGGAATTCCAATCGTGAAAGTCTTAAGCGTTAGACGGCTTCGATCTCAAGCAAACGTTACAAGAAATTTGTAGAAGCCAAGACATTCATGTTTCTTCATTCAGTTGCATTCCAGATTTGGTACATTGCACTTCATCGCCGCCCCAGAATTTCATAAGCCTCTTTCGAGTCTCGAACATCCATTGTCCCATCGTTACAGTACATCCCTATCCGTCTATGAGGTCCATGCTGGGCTGATTTGTAGATCGCGAGACAACTGTCTTAAGAGAAAGGGTAGTAGTAGGTGTGTAAGGAGTCTTTTTTTGGCTCTTCATCGTCACAATCAGTTTGACATTGTGGCTGTAAGATTAGTTTTCAAGCATGTAGACTGGCGCGGATCCCGCTACGTTTTACACGAAAATTTACTTGCACGAGGTTAAGAGAGCTCTTTCAAGTTAGCATGTCTCGGGGAAAAGCCGTTCCGGAGGAAAACACGCGATGGAATGTATTCGACAAGAGAATATGGGTTAGGCGTTCCGCTTACAATGAGTGTAGAATGTATCACCGAAGGTAGGCGCGCGCGCTGGGCTTGGCAAGTAAGGCTAGGACATGCTACTCTAGTCCATTACTAGTAAGTTCACCAAACACCAAACGTCCAATGTGTGGAGATGGACACTTATGATTCCGCTCTTATGGAAGCGGGCGGGTTTCGACAGATGTCATGCCAGTTGTGATAAATCCTCGGAACTTATGTGGGACGCCGGCGCATTTGCACTTGGACGACGAAAGGCGAGAAGTGCAAGGGAAAGGACTTGCGCAACGGGTACTGGCAGTGGCGAGCTTGTCACAGTACCGAGTTGCAGGTCAACAGTTGGGGCCCATCAAAAGCCTTGGATAGAATGAATGAAAATGTAGATTACATATCAATACGCTGTCCAGATCAAAACAAAATAACACTACAGCTGGTGTTCAACGCCGCAAGCTAGGAGATTTCAAGGACCAGTTCCTCGACGACCGTGGGAGCGTTCTGCGAGACGTCTATCTTCGCCACCGTCACCGGCCCTACTACGCCGGCGCAAGTCTTCCGTTTGGCCAACGGGCCACCCTCCAGGGACGTCCGCAACAGCTCCTGGTGATAAATCATGTGAAACGCCACCCTCGCCTGTCGGGGTAGAATTGCCACTGCCCCATGGACGTTGTGTACGTCGCATTGACGGGACGGGCACCTGGGGCATGGACATTGGGTCGAATTCAGGCAATCGCTCATTGGCTATATCAAGGCGCCGTCTGTACCGCGTGTTAGTTGATAAGGACACTCAAAGAGGAGCTGATACGCACGCGTCGTCGAAACTATGAATATATCGCCGAATTTGGTTCCCTTGCACACCTAGTGCATCCATTCCATCACGTGCGCCAAAACTGCGTGGATCATTCATCCCGACACTCGACACGTTGAATTCTGAGGCATTCTCTGATCCCTCACTGTATGTGTCCCACATGAGTATTCGTCCATCAGTGTGTTGCAGTAGCGTACCGTAGGTTTTGGAACATGAGCTGCATTTTTCCGACAGCGAGAATCTTATTTTTGATTTGCTGGCGTCTCGAAGCGCGCATATCAGCGGTTGTAGCTTGGTCGATGATGGCGCGATCTGCTGCTCCATCGTCTGAAGAGGGTTCATCTTCAAGTTCCTCTTGTGTACACACAGAGAGGACTGCGAGCAGCATCTCGATGACTGTTCACAATATGAATAACTCTCCCACATGGTTAGAAGAAAACGTACTTTTCGCTCCGACGAACGGAAGACTCCATGTAAATGCATCCATGAAATTCGGTAGCCAATATGGATGTGGACGCGCGTGATACTGGCGAATCGTGATGCTCTTGTTCGCGTATTTGAGAATAGCACCTCGATTGCGATATGCGTCGAGGTAATTAGGTGCCGAGAAAACGGTAATCACAGATGGAAATTTTTTCGTTGGCGTCTTACGGAACATCGCGTAGCTTTGTGCAATCAGCGTATGAAAGCTGGACATGGTGATTGCACGTACCCCGCATCCTGGGCCTCATGTCCGCGGATGACGCCTAGTAGGTCATTTCGCTGTAGGAACTTGATAACCGCCTCGTAGCTACATATAGACATCAGGAAAGATTGATCTGGAAAAAACAAGTATGCTTACGTGTAATAAAAAGAGCATCCGCGTGTAGTGTTGTGGCCCCACAATTGACCGCGTGGTATGAGTGATGAATGGGGAGAGGGCTCAGTCTCGTGTCCGAAATTTGGGACCGGATCGGACCACAGCAAGTCGCATAGCAAACCAGCTGATGCAGGTTCCATGAACCTGTTTATCTAACAATTCCAGTCAGGACGACGAATGATATGATATGTGTCGAGTTGATACGGACTCGATCGATATCAGCAATCACGTTAAGTTCCGGAGAGATGCCCCCGTGGACACAGAAGAATTTGCCATCCAACAAGCCTACGATGGGTAATGCACAGAAGGATTCTATGCACGCATCATATACCCTCTCGCTGTACTTGTGTAGGCCTATTTGTATGCCTTAGAATGTAAAGTTTGGATGAAAGGAGAAGTGACGCACATTCACGCTTGAACGTGAAATACTCGGTGAGATGTCGACACTCGTGGTTGCCACGAATGAGGAACAGACGGTCAGGATACCATAGCTTGAGAGTATACAAATAAAGTAGGCACTAACCGGCATAGTTAGGTCCTGGTCTTTGGTTGTAAGACTACACTCACCTCGATTCCAAAACAACCCCTGTCAACATAGTCCCCAAGGAAAAGGTAGTTTGTCCCCCTTAAATCACCACCAACTTCAAATATCTTCATGAGATCATACTATGAAATCGGAGTCAAGGTATCGTGTAAGGATAATGCGATGGTCGCTCACGTATTGTCCGTGTATGTCGCCGACAACTATGCAGAAGGTTCAACTCCTAGTAGACTGAAAAGGTGTGGCGGCAACATACCCGTCACTGGACTCTTCACCTTCAAAACGTTTGGTTCTGTTGTTAACATATCCGTAGCTTGACGGAGGATCGCCAAGGCCTGGACTTCGGTCAGCCGACCCTCACGTATGAAGTGCTCTCGCAAGAAATCGGCATTTGGTTTTCGACGTCCATGTTGGTCTATCTTCCATAATTGCTCGTCTGTTGGAGGCGTCCTCACGAGTTGTGGTACCTACGCAAGAAATGTCATGAGCTGGGAAGCGGAGACAGACACGCAATGAACAGACGCACAGTCATGACTTGACGTTCGTAAGTATTGTCGGGTACATCAACAGCCTGCCCCGGTTTGTTTCTTTCCTGGATCTGGTTCATCGCATTTTGGTAGCGGGTGGCACGGTCTACCATGTTTGTAGTAGAGTCTTGGCAGTAGGTGAAATGGTATCAATATGTAGGAGGTTGCGTCTAATAGTATCGGGGCCAAGGACAGCTAGTATTAGCAAAAACAAGATCTTAGAATGGACTGCGCGCACCGCAAGCTGCCAAATCTGCGATTATGAATACTCTTTTATCGCACAGGGTATCGCCGGAGGGATGATAAGACACGAATATTAGTGTGGTGTACGGCCACAATACGAGTCATGCGATAACCTACTGTGATCCTCCCTAGAATGTGGCTCCGCCCTCTCGAGGTATCAACTGCCGTCTCTTCGGCACTGAGATGCTAACGGTGGTGTTTGAACGACTTGGAAACCAAGGCTCGAGCTTTGGCTATCCTTGTATGCGGAGGGGACTGGCGTTGATATGGGACCTGTTGAGTTGCACCGTCAGCGCTGTCAGTTGAATGGGGAATAACAACCCCTTGGCGCTTCTTTGCTTCTCGCCAAAAATATGAAGCTACGTCGCACATGCTTGCACGACTTGAACGTGGCTGTGTGTTGCATTAGCCTCTGTAACACGTTGTGGTCTTCCGCAGTAAGAGTACTTGCTACCGTGTGATGTACTTATCAGAGAGAGAAAAGGACGGAATTTTAAACAGATCGAGCGCATGTTTAACAAGTAAATATCTTTTGTACTATTCTGCCTTCCAACAAAGGCTGGTATCAGCACGGATATTTCTACTATTTTGGCACAGGGATGCCAGTGTATTCGTCATATCCCAATGCGAGATTGAGGTTCTGAATATGATTAAGCGTGACATTCTTTCATAATAGGACAGCAGACATCGCACCTGGAGACACTGGGTTGCAGCTCCTTTTAGGAGGTTATCCAAGCCACCCTATGGCTGGTTTCAAGAACACGTCAATGCAATGTGGCGTGGCACCTACCACAACAACTGCACGGTCACCCTGGCTGTGTACCTGGAAGCCACCAACAACCCAGCCATGCTGATCCTGCACGTCCTTGACCTCTACGATATCCTTTTGGAGACTCACGAGCTTTTCCTCGGCGTACTTTTTTTCATAGAGCGCTCTGAGCTCACGAGCGGAGAGCTGTTCGCTAAGCGGCATGCTCAGCACTGAAACGATACCGCTGAACCATGGCGCCACGGCCGGTACGAATGCAACCTTCATGCTATCTGCTCCGGACGGTAGAAGATCCGAGAGGTGCACCCCTGCCTCGCGCTCGTGGATGTGGTCTGTTAGAGAGTACGGCCGGACACCGTCGTTGAGGTTCTCGGCGCTAACTTTTGGAACTGTTATCGGTCGCCCATCCACTCCTTGTGCACCTGCAACAGTCCCTGCTCCGCTGTAACCTGACATTCCAAACACTGAGGGCCACGCGGGACGCGCGAGGAAAGGGAGTAGCGGCGCGATCAGCAATTGTGTTGATGTCGCAAAGCAGCCAGGGTTGGCAATGCGTCTCGCAGCACGTAGAGCATCCCGACAATACAATTCTGGTAGCAATTAACATAGATGACACATTGCAATACGTTACTTCGACTGGGAACTCTCACCAGGGAGTCCGTACGTCCATCCCTTCTCAAAGCGATAGTCTGCACCAAGGTCGACTACGACACTTTGTCCACTGCCCCCCATGCGTTCCTCATCGCCACGGTCAATTGCATCAACAAAAGGTTTCGTGGCACCATTGGGTAACGCAAGGACCCATGCATCGACTTCTCCATTTTTCTCCATCCGTTGCACGTCCTCTACGGAAAGGTTGGAATATGTGATGCGCGATTTTGTGTATCCTTCTAGCGGGTAGCCGGCGAGCTGGCGAGACGAGACATGCGTAAGGTTCAGAAACGGGTGTCCAGAGACGAGGGATGTCAGTGCTTGTCCCGTGTATCCCCGCGCTCCAATTAGAGCAAGTCGCTTCTGCTCCTCGGAGGCGGCTGGTCGTGCAACTGTGGCATAGCCCCGTGTGAACCCTAGCATACGGCGTGCCAGAGTCGAAAATGGTCGGCTACCATTTGGAGAAGCAGACGGGCGATGGGGAGATGCAGATGGGCCAACTGGAAGGTATGAACGATCAATGCGACCATTCGCTTCAAATTCCCTGACAACCCGTTCAACCTCGCTGACGTTTTGAATGCCGTACCAGAATAAGGTCCTTCCAGAGCGAGTGAAGCTGCCGTCGGCGCGCTCAAAATGCCACGCACGGTTCTCATCGTCCGCATGTGCGGTCCAGAACAGACGGCGGTGGTCTCTTCGCACGGCATTGAAGACATTGTCGACGACATTGTTGAGAACACCGTTGCGTGAGGCAAGAAGTTTTGTCATAACGGGGATTTCGCCGTCCGGGTGTGATACAATGGCAACAACGTCCAAAGGTTCATCCCCATAAAGGGTGTAGGGAGTTTTCTTGAGATTATTGAGCACTTCAGTAACGCCCTGGTGCTCCGCGAGAACATCGGGATCACGGTCACGAATAACTTGCCGGAGGCGGTCCGCACCTAGCGAATCAATAGAATCGTGCCTGAACAACTTGTAGCCACGGCGGATAAGAGTACCCGCTCCACTATCAGTAAAAAGTTCTTTCTGTAAAGAGTCCGGAGAGATGATGGCAACAGATGAGGACCGAGGGAGATGGTCCAGTAGTTCCTTGATCTCCCTGAGCTTCAATTTTGTTCCGTACTTGACCCATGGTTGCTTCATGAGATCGTTGTATTCCTGCGAAAGTTCACAAGCATGGAAACAAATATCCCAGGACTGCACCTTACCTCGTCAAGATTGATGATGTCCAGCTTATCACCGGTGATACCATGAAAGAGGCCGCCCTTTTCATTCAAAAAGACGATCTTAAGAGGTTCAAGCTCTTTAGCGAGCTCACCCGCTGCGATGTCGGCATTAACGTTGAGTATTTGTCCTTCGATGCTTTCGGCCAAACTGGTAAGAATAGGCAACGCGCCGGCTCGGATGGATGCCTCAAGAGGACGTTTGTCAACGCGCGTGATTTTGCCGACGAGACCGTACTTCTCACGGTCGAGGTAGTCCGCGGTGAAGACGCCAGAAGTGATAGGCCGAGCCCTCGCGCCGAGCTTCTCCAACGCGGAAACGATCTTCAAGTTCTCGTCCAGAAATACACGGCGAGCAATTTGTAAGGTTTTCGCATCTTTTTAAGGAAATGAGTGGAAGAAAATGGAGAACGGCGAAAAGTGAGTACCGGTTACACGAATACCATCGATGTATTCTGGAACGATGCCACCACGTTCAATGATCTCGTTGAGTTGGGGCCCTCCTCCATGGAGGATGACGGGGTAGAGGCCGACGCGAAAGAGGAAACTGAGGCTAAGAGCGAGTTCATTTAACTGCCCAAGGACGGCACCGCCGATTTTTATGACTGCAAACTTGGCAGGTTGGGAGGGATTCGAGGATGAGAAGAATATACGAAGGTAGCGCTCGACCTCGCGCTTTGTTCCGATTGAGTACAAGAGACGGGTGATGGTTTCCTGTAAAATGGTAAGTGAAGAGGGAGATGAGGGACGATTGACCGACCCTGTCTGTCTGAGGGACAGTGTGGATGGGACGAGCGAGGAAACGGAGAGGACGGAGAGGACGGCGAGTGGCGAGAAGAAGGGAGCGGTGAAGGAGCATAGTTAAGGGGAAGAAAGTGCCGTGGGGCCGGGGAAAGGCGAGGAGAAAGAGAAAGAGTAAGCGAGGGCGGTTAACTGTGTGCCATTGTCCTCTGCGACCATCATGTCCTCCTCAGACCCCCCTCAACTCCGTCTCTCCCTCCCCCAGTCCGCATCCACCTTCAAACGCTCCTTCGATCAGTTCGGCTTTGATTTGGATACCCCTCTCGACCCCACCGCTGTGGCCAGCACCAGTGCCACCGCTGAACATCGCCCTGGCCCGAGCAATGGCGACAGAAATAAGAGGGCCCGCAGCAATAGTGTCACTCCAAACTCTGCGGACCAAACCCACTCCATGGACAGCTCTCCTGGCTCTAGTTCATCTCACACAATATCCTCAGGTTCCTCCAGCCATGCCGTTGCCGACCGCAGAGACGCACCTGCAACGCGCTATCCACAGACGCCAGAGACTGATCCGGCGTTTCCTTCCGGTTTAGGCGGAGAACTCAACCATGCCTCTGGATTGTTTGACACACCCCCCTTGGAAACTTCTCCCGCAGAGCCATCGACTTCCGTCTGGTCCAATTCGTTGTCCTCTAACACCAGTACCAGTCAGAATGACCAATTTCGCCTTTCCATGGAACGTTTCCATGCTTTTGATAGCCAGATTTCCAGCATTCGTGCTCGTCCCTCACAACTCCCTTTCCGCGTACCTTCTAACCCCCCCACCTTGCCCCCCTTGACCCCGACATCCCCAGTTCAGCACTCGCACTCGCACATCACCCCCGCAGTATCCCTTCCTTCAGTAGAATCTTTGGGCTACACATCTACTTCTGCACAAGCGTCCGCATCAGCGCCCCCACTGATGGCCCAATCATCAACCACATCTCCCGATCAGTACAGGTCCGACATGTCACCTTTACGTTTTGAAGAGCTCGGGGAATTTAGAGAAATGATGGGTTTCTACCATGAGCGAAATCCAAACTCTCCAAGTATAGACCGCCCCATCGTAAGGCGTCGCCACCAAAGTCCACCGTTGCCTGACAATTCGGAACGATCCCGTATTAACCCATCCTTCGGGCGTTCTCCTGCAAACCACGTGGCAGAAAACATTTCGAGAAATGCGTCCATGCAATCGTGGCCCTCGGGTCGTAGGAATGCCATTCCTGATGACTCAGATGACGACTTTTATGGTCGTCCTGTCGTTACCATGGAAAGCAGAGAGTCATTAGATCTTCCTAGGTCTCGTCTTGATTCTTCCCTTCTGGCTAATAGAATAAGAAGATCTATGGAGAACCCCGTAACTCACCCACCTCTCGGCCGAATATCTCCCCCTCTCTTCTCTACCGCGAATCCGTCGTCAGTTGAATCAGGCCCGACTCTCCCTGTGAATGGCTCACATACACAAGAGCCTGGGCGACACAATAGACACGAAGCTTGGTCATTCCATTCTTCTTCGAGGCTACCCGTTTTCGCTGAGGCCTTCCGCACTCTGACTGAAAGACTTGGTCGCCCGAGGCAGAGAACCAGTTACGCAAGTGAACGACGTGTGGAGCGATCCCGTAGCCCTGGGGCTGGTGCCTTCTCGAGTCTGTATCTTGTTACGGTTTGTTGGTGATTGCTAATCAAGCTGAAATTGTTTTGTCCCCCGCAGGCTCAGCGTCCGCTGCACATTATGCCTGGCCTTTGGGCTATCCCGAGTTCACGTCATCAGAAGACAGCCCCTACGAATTAGACCTTCCCATGCCGTCCCCTTGGTTTAATGACGAGAATGCTACGCCTAGACAGTCTATTCCCACTTCGCGTGTACAAAGAGATACCTCAATTTCACATCAAGTGCCATGGCGGAATTCACTTCCTTCAAATGATCCATCGGAGGATCGTTTGCTGAGTTACCTGTCCTTCCTGCATCGTCCATCGGGGACGGCTTCTAACGGAGAGGCGACACAGCCAGGTGGGTACTTCCCAGTAGGTTATCCTCCACCTCTGAGCAATTGTGGTAAATAGATTCCGACTGGCGTCGTCCCGCCTCTTACACTGACTATCACCCACCACATCCCCCATCCACCCGTACTAGTAGTGGTCGTGGCGGCGGTGCGAATAACACACTGTCGACGCGTGAGTCTCACGCCACCGAACACAACACCCTTACTTTGGAAGTTGGCCCGGGGTGGTGGCGGAGCGTTCCTCGCGCAGAACCAAGCTACGGTGCCGTGCATGGACATGACACGGGTTCTGTACCCAACGCAAACGCAAGCGTCGGCCCTTTTGGTGACCGACCGCCGATGGAACGCCCCCCCGTATTTATGCGGGACTTCGTCAGCCGACATCTTCCCCAAACACCCCCTCGCATCCCTCCTCATGATCAGAGTGCCCGACGGCCGTCAGAAATCTATCAATCTGTGCAACCGCCGGAAGTCGGGGGCATTATGGCCCCCGATACGGAAGTATTCAGCTCGGACGAGTCCTCAGAGGTGCCCTTCTCAAGTCATGCGGCTGCCCTCATCGCGTCCCGTGCGACTTCATCAACATCCGAAATTACATCCCAGCGTCGTCCGGACACCATTGGTTATGACCGCATAACCGAGTCATCATATTATCCATGGACAAGCCGATTTGAAAGGGACTTTACCTTTTCAGCTCCCCGTCGGAACGCTGACGCCGAAGAGAGGAGGCACCGTAACTCTCCAGAGCCGGAGCGCTCGAGTACTACTCGACGGTTTGCTGTCGCAGAACATCTTGCGCCTTCAGCCCCTGCACCCCGATCCCTGGATATAGAGGAATTCCAACATGGACCCTTCCGTGCGACCCTCGAGCGCCTGGAGAGACAAGAACGGCAGGACCAGCAGATGATGATGGAGCGACAGGCAGAGATTGACCGACTACGCTCACGATTGGATGAACTACAGTCTCAGGAAAGACCGACTCCCTCGACGCGCGCACCAACCTTGCCACCGCTGAGGTTCGACACCGAATTTTTGGTTTCCGAGGCCCACAGGATGCCGTCACCAACGCCCTCAGCCGGTATCGAAACATCATCTGTATGCTGTTCTTTACGTCGTCCTACAAAATCATACTGACCCCTCTGTAGTCTTTCCGTACTGATCTGGAAGCGGCGAATCGTCGGCGTAGCTGGCAAAGAGGGAGAGGGACTAGGCCTTCATGGCTTAATCCCGGCGATGAGCCTGCACCGTGGCGTAGCTCCTCGGATCTCGTGTCGTCCACTGCTCCACTTCCTATACCTCGCGCGCACTCGCCACCTCTTCCCCTTCCCGACAGTCGAAATGTCCGCTTAGCACCTGACCGTGACCGTGAGCGCCGGCGGCGGCCTGGTACCTTGGAACTGTGGAGCCCTGGAGACGCAGACGATGCAATGGAAAGCCTGGCAAGTTCATCCGTGGGTGATGGTAGTTATATCACGCGCAACTTTGCGCGCATGCGCGGGGAATTCCAGAACACGGACGGGCAACAGGCACGTCGGGAACCACGCGGTAACCCTCCGTGGAGCATGGATCCCGGGCGTCTGGCACTAAGAGAGCCGCACGCAGATGCCCTGCGCGGAATCCGCCCTCTTTGGGCCGCTCACCCCCCGGTTCCGTGGGGAATGGATGCGCGTGATGAGATCCCCGCTGCTGGATCAGGCGGCGGATCATCTGGGGATGCCCCTGTCCGCGGGCGTCGGCGCCGTGTCAATCAGTCTGCCCTACCTCCGCAAGGTCGCAATGTGTCCGAAGATGAGCGGCCCCCTGGATCGCGCAGGGCATCGTCGACCTCACGCTACGCGGCGGCTCGCAGGGCACGTGATCCTGTTTTCGATCGGTTCCAAAGGATGGTCCGTGGTAGTCCACGAGAGGGGGGAATTTTCACTCGGTATCCCCGACGGAATCCTGGTGACTTTGTCGTAAGCTGTTTTATTATATGTGAACCTCTGTAGCTCACTTGGTGATTCGACAGCGCGATGAAGACTTTGATACATCATATGAAAGTTTGTTATCTTTGGCCGCGACCATCGGTGAAGTGCGACCGCGACACACTCCAGATTCTGTAATCAACTCGCTGCCAAGTGGTACCTTCAAAGAGTGGCGTGACGCCGAGAGTGACCAGCGCTGCCCTATCTGTCTCGACGATGTGAGCATCCAACAGTTACTTCGGGTCTTCCAACCGTTTAATCTGACGCACTTGTAGTACCAAGAGGACGATGCGGTCATGAGATTGTCCGACTGTCCGCATTGGTTGCACAAGGGTTGTTTGCAGGTAAGACTATAGCCCCCACATGTAATACTCAACACCCCATCTAACCCCGGAACAGCAATGGCTTAGGGGCGCCACAACCTGTCCTGTCTGCCGTCAGCGCGTCCGCTGCCCCCAGCCCGCTCGTCGTGATCGTGGTGCCCGAGCAGACCCACAGGGTGTTACCGACCGACGCGGGTTCGATTTCGCCCGTGAGATGCACGAGCAGGTACGCATTGCCTTCCCTGATATTAATGGAGCCGTTTCTCGTTCCGATGCTGGGCCAGGGGGCAGCGGATCGGAGGTCGAGAGGGAGATTGAACAAGAAGTTGGGGACGTTGTTGACATGTCGTTGGACTGGGAGCTAGCGGGTGCTATCTAAGACCAAGACCATCTATGAGATGGGCCATCACATCCACGATTTTGGGAATCTATCTAGGTGATATCTCCAAATTCTGCTGACACTCATAGGCTTCGTATTTGCGTTTTTTTTTGTCGCATCATCTGTACAGTTTTGTCACTATTAGCATGTTGGTCGCATGAGCCTATTCAAAATATTGTATGTCTATACTTGACCACGGCAGAACATTGGACAATTTTATATCCGCATGTGCAACGGCAGGCATGGCGATGGGGCCACCAATTGCGGCAGTGTTTGTTCGTAGTGGATTCCATTGTAATGCGACCCTTCGATTTGAATCAATCATCTATATTGTTAGTCATTCCATTCTCCAACTATCTAAATAGTCGTGTACGATAGTGACACATGCGGAAATTCGGCCTATACAAAGGTTGCTAAGCAGTTCTACAGTACTATTTCCGTGCGGGCAATGGTTCAATCTGTGTCACGCCGTCTACAACGAATCTGAAATTGCTAAACTCGACTCGGCACAATGATACGAATTGCAGGAAACTCATCATATCCGAGTCACTCCCATCTTGAACGCCGACGAGACCGACGGGGAAAACAGATGCTTCACAAATCAGCAAATACAGCGAGTTCCGAACTATACATGCAGGGAACTATGCATGTGCGACCACCGTGAGAAGATTCCACGATCAAAGAGCATAGCCTTTTAATTCTGCTTTTCACCCTTCACAGTAGCCTGCGGCGTGATGAGAAGAGAGATCGACATTATAGTTTGGCCCCCTGCAGTTTTCCATCAATGTATGCACTCACCCTTTTGTATGCGGGTCTAATAGGAGGGAAAGAGAATGACCGACTGCTCAAGAAAGTAGCAGCACAATGCTTACCGCTCGTGAACACGCTCAACCCAAGCTTTTATCTTGGGCCCGACCAAGTCTGGTCTGCGTTCAGTGACTGCATCCAGGCCGAAGGACATCATATAATCGGCCATAGTTGGATTTGGGCCACCAGCGAACCAGCCTGTGGCTGATCTCTCAAGTGTCTCCTCAATCTATTTACAGGATCACAATATGCCACGTCAGTATTAAGATGACATACGTATTTGAGGCTCGCATTCAGCGGACCTGCGACCAGTTTGGCATCGATGGTGGAAAAAATGGGCCTAAGCAACGGGCGGAGGAAAAATGGTGCCTGGGCGGGGATCAAAGAGAAAACGAGTCGGTTAACCAAGAGAGGCATAAATGAACCCTCTGAGAAGTGAGTGACTAGCGAGCCAGTGGTCAGCCATCATAAAGGATGTAAGTAGAAGAAGAAATGCTACAGTAAAGGTCGGTCAATTCGCCCTCTTTAGGTGGAGCAAGGCGCCCATTCCCGTACTCATTGATGATGTATTCTGGCCTGGTGTATCAGTCAAGTCCAGAAACGAAGGGCAAAGTTCCGCACGAATGATAGCACCGCTCTCTGCGAGGGTAACGTCACCATCGGTGATGACAGGAGCTTTTCCCAGCGGATTGACGTTTAGAAGTTCCTTTGGGGCAAGTTGATTTGAGTCGCGTTGGTAGAATTTGATCTCGTAGGGCACCTCGAGCTCTTCCTTGATGAGTGTCAGCGGGAAGGGTGAGTTGTAGGTGAGGAGACGCACAAGGAGCCAGAGAACGCGCTGTGAGCGTGAATTGTTTAGGTGATGCACGACGAGTTTGTGGCTGGAATCGGTCATGCTGGAAGCGGTCATGAGTGCTGCGCCGGAGAATTCCAAGTGTGATCGAATTTGGCTTCTGACCGACGGGCTGCCAGAATGCTCATAAAACCCGGGGGGGATTCACCCACTGTGTTGGCACTCGCCTGACAGGCATGATACCTTCAGAGGCATTTATTGCTCTTCTAGCCTTCTTTTCCCTCTTTTTCCGTAAACCTCCTCACCGTCTTCCGCCCGGTCCCAAACCGTGGCCGCTGCTCGGAAACATCACAGACCTCAGACCGAAGGAGCTCTGGTTACTCGCCACGGACTGGGCTAAACGCTATGGTCCGTCTTTGTCCCTGTCTTTCTGAGCTTGAACGCCGTCCGACGTCCGACTCGGAATCATCCCAGGCGACGTCGTATACTTGCACCTCTTCGGCCAAGGTCTCATCTTCTTGAACTCCCCTGCTGCCGTCCTCGAACTCATGGAAAGGCGGAGCGCAATCTATTCCGACAGGGCTCCTCTTGTCATGGTCACAGAGCTGTTCGTCCCTGCTAGCTTGACATTTTCACTCGCCCACCCCTGACTATGACCTTTTGCCCTTTTTTCCAGCTGTGGTGCTGGACACATGGTGCGCGTCATGGTGTCCCCGTTGCTGTAGCCTCACGTCCAACCCATTTTGTTATGTCTCTAGGTTGCCTTTACGCGTTATGGTGAAGAATTTCGTCGTCAGCGACGCCTCATGTCGCGAGGTCTTGGGCGGGGTGTAATTCCTCAGTACCACCCCCTTATTACTGCATCCACCAGACCACTCTTGCGCAGCTTGCTTGCCTCGAGCGGCGGTGATTTTGTCCCTGCAATCCGTCGCTACGCAGGTGGCCTCAATCTGAGCGTTGTCTACGGTCTTGAAGCGGCACAAGATGATGATCCCGCATTGCTTAAAGCCGAGGGTGCCACGGATCTACTAGCCAACAAAATCACCGCTGGTGGCGGTCTTTGGGCAGTCGATATCCTTCCTTGCCGTCCGTGCCTAGTCACCGCCGCTTCAACATACCCGAGTGCTGACAGAATGTATACCTCAGTCAGGTACCTGCCAGCATGGCTTCCCGGCGCAGGTTTCTTACGCAAAGCCTCCGCATGGAGGGAGACGATCGTCGACTCTGTTGATTTCCCCTTCTCCCTGCTCAAAGCAAGAATGGTATTACTACCCGATATTCGGCATATATGTGTGCAGCTCTCTAATGAGGCCCTCCCCCCCCCGCAGAATGCCGGCACAGCACCTCCTTCCTTCTGTTCCACTCTATTACAGGAATCAGACCCGGCGATAGCAGCTCGTGCCATCGAGGAATTTGACGTCAAGTGGACCGCGAATTCAATGTATGCTGCAAGCATGGATACCGTAAATTCATTTTTTCCCCATTCGCCGTGGTGAGGTACCTGACTATTCTACGCAGACAATAACTTTCACTCAACATCTCTTTCTGGCGATGCTCAAATACCCCGAGTACCTGAAGCGTGCTCAAGCGGAGCTTGATAGCGTGCTTGGTGCCGGTCCTGCCCGCTTTCCAACCTTTGAAGACCGGCCCAAGTTACCATTTGTCGATGCCCTATTTTCTGAAACGATGCGCTGGGGTGTGCCCGTACCGCTTGGTGCGTCGTGCCAATCCGGTGCCATAGCACAACTCGGTTCTCACCCGGTCTAGGCCTACCCCACAGAGTGATGCAGGACGATTTTTATGACGGACATTTCATTCCTAAGGGTTCTCTCGTCTTCGCCAATATCTGGGCAATGTTACGCGACCCCAAGGTGTTTCCAGAACCTGAACGTTTCAACCCCGAGCGCTATCTCGAAAAGGTTGATGACGAGACTGCTCGGCGGCGCGATCCTCGTGTGTTCGCGTTCGGCTTTGGCCGCCGCCGCTGTCCTGGTGCCCATCTCGTCGAGAGTTCCGTATGGCTTATGCTTGCTACCATGCTCGCAATGCTGAACATCGAGAAGCCGCACGACAAGAATGGTAGAGATATGGAACCTGACGTGAAGTTCGAAAACTCTGTCTTCCGGTCTTGTTCTTTTCACCTACACCCGAAATTCATGTACTCAATCGATGACACATAGGACGTCGACTCGTTTTGCTGTTCTACTGCGCCCACGATCTGACGCCGTTCTGAAACTCATCGATGAAGAGTTATGAATGAACGCTCTATTCCCTTTGGTATTCTCATTTCCTTTTGGATGCATCGTCGCCTTATGGCCACACGCAATGTCATGTTTCCCTCGGCAGTGCACTTCAGTTGCATTGGCTGATAAAAAAAAGTGCTCCTTGTCTTGAAGAGATGAGAGATAGCGAGCACTGTCAATGATTCTGATTGGCCTCTTTAAACTACTCATGATACCCGGTCTGTTGCCTTTAGTTACCATAATGACATAATGTCGCATGGTCTCAATCTATGAGCTGAGAACGTGGTACGCTACTATGAGAGACGCGATAGAAAACGCACCTGCTTGGTGGCACTCATCCCCCGTTCCCCGTCTAAGCTCCTCCAGGGTGGTCGGGGGTGCTCTGGGGCAGCACGAGTCGTCGCGGGCACGTGCGAGTGAGCCACGCGGGGGAACGAGACTGGGTCGAGCACGGCAGTGACAGCACACGCGTCGTCCTTACAATTGCCCAGAAATGGATGCTCGAGGCAAGTGAGCGACGTGTCTAAAGGCGGCGATGGTGTAGCGCGGCTGAGTGTCGTGTTGGTGAGTTCGGGAAGGACAGAGATAAAGAGCTAGAGAAGATAAAGAGGGTCAGTTCCGACCGGAAAATGATACGCTCGGCGGCTCGAGTGGGCGTAGTCAGGCTAGCGTTGTTTGAGTCGAGGTGCAGCCAGGCTGAGGCAAACACAGTAGGCGTGCAGGCAAAGCAGAAAGGAAGAACTGAAAGGAAAACTGAGTTGAATTCTATAGGAGTCTGTCCTCGTGTATCTTAATTACATGAGCTGGCTACCCAAAGGGGAGAGAGGGAGAGCGAGGAGATGAAAAAGACAACGCGTCGACCAGTGTCGCTGGCGTGATGCGTGATAGCAAGAATGAAAGGCTATATCGTATGGGGGACAAGAGGGAGTCCTAAGCGAATAAAGTGTCAGACAAAGGAATGACATGCACGAAATAGAAAGGTGCTCCGATTGGAACGCGTCAGAAGTCTGTGCGAGCGCAGCCGCACTGCCCACCTTACAATGGACGCTTCAAGTTCTTCTTAGAGCCAAGGAGGCGGCTCTGACGGACTTGCTCTGCACCAAACTCGGCGCAAAGTCGCTCATCTGCACATGTCTCGGCTATCGGAGCTTCGATGTCCCCAATGCCAAGCGCGTTGGTGGAGGTCCCGTTGAAGCCCTGGATTGGGTGAGGTGTGATCGTCGCAGGTTCTTGAAGTCAGAACGCTCAGGCGAAATACGGCGTGAGCGACGAGAGCACGAGTGGAGTGGGTCAATATCATAGGCAATGTGTCTCTGAAATTGTATGCTCTGCTATCGGCAGGCACATCAGAGTCGGAGCTAAGGTGCGAAGGTCACGTGAGGGCGACGCAAGCAGTGAAGTGGAAGTTGGAGCCGTGGCGGAAGGGTAATAATTATAAGTGACCCCGCTAATGCGTTTACGACAATGGGATCCGCCGTGTTCTGTGCCAGCCGGAAGAGACTTCTGTTCGGAGGTAGGAACACTGGCAGAGGAACTGGTCAACGGCTTAACAACCCATGGGTCATTAAAACTCCACTAAGCCCTTGACCAGTTCCTCTGCTAGCGTTCCTACCTCAAGTCTCTTCTGTTGTTTGTCGGCGATGTGCGTTGTGCCGTAACTTGTGCTTGTGCAGCGCGACCATCCTCTTGGTCTGGGTTTTCCGCGCCCCTGAGCAGGGAAGGCTGAAGAAGATGGCTGAGAAGTTTGTTCCGCATGGCGCATGATATTCTTAGACAAGAAAGAGACGCATTGAGATTGAGCTGATCGTTGTCAAGTGTCGATTCCCTCAGTCTGCTTGGAACATCAGATTGAGGACCATTAGTGGACCTTGCTTCTCGTGACTTCTTCAATGACTGTGTATGATGTAGATGCGAGGTGACTGAGTGTGAAGAAGGCCATAACGATCGATCGCCCATACGGTACTTGGTGAACCCCTGTCTGTCAGCCAATAGGAGCTTCCACCTGGAAGGAAAAGGAAGAGTGACATAGGATGTCATCGCGTCATCAGGTGCATAGAGACCAGACATACGATGTTACTGCCATGGCGGTGCCATTGCTCGCATGTGATAATTCAGATCTTGCGTGCAACGCTCCCAATTGCTGGTAGCCCTGAACGTATATAAAAGCCTGCCAGTGACTTGTACGATAGATAGCTATACCTTGCTCTTTTCTTCTCTCTTACATACAGTGGTCACAGGCCACGTCACACACTTTAGTCACAACACGCCTTAGCTCCACATGTATCCACGATTCCACACACTGTACAAAGTGTCGGTGAGATACACCCGCCACTTGCCAACAACCCAAACATCCTCAACATTCAGGGGTTTTGAGGCGTGAACACATCACATGTCATTGGGACACCAATCGACCCTCTTGCAGTTATAGAAGCAGAGAATACAGCAGCTGTTCTTTCAACAGCCAAAAGTAAGTTTTTACTTTTACTTCTTCATGTTGACAACCAACAACTAACATGCTTACTACTAGTGAACCTCCCAAATATAATAATGGAGCCAATAATTGAGACAGCAAAAAACCAGGCTCATATTCTGAGGGGAACATGTGAGTACTTTTTTTTGTTTTGTTTAAATTCTACTAACTTTTTTGGGGCAGATGCCTCTGTCAAATTTGGGGTACCACCTGCCGCTGGTGTCATTGAGCAACAGCTCAACAACATCATTCAACAGCAGCAACAACAACAACAACAGCTTCAACAGCTAATTGAAGGCCAAGAACAGTTTATTTGTCACCTGGATCAAATGGAAGCGAAGATTGATAATTCCAGGATCTTGACACGCAACTGGCTGAGCCCAAAGGATCCTCGACGTGCCCCCAAAAAACATGTAAGCACTCTTTTATTATGCTTTATGCAGAACTCAAGGTTTGGTAGGTTGCAGGTGATGGCCATGACCGGGCCAATGCAATATGGAGGTATGCAGCCCTCCCTGAGAACATTCAAAATTATCACCCCAACGCAGCCATTGGCGATATTCCTGATCCATGGAATGCGGCATTGCACTCATATGAACATGCAGATATCCTCCGCCTTGTAGTCTTCTATAACGAAGACTTTGGCATCCGCATGAATGACCCTGTCCCTGAAAGGATAGTGAAAGTGGACAGGTGGCTGATTGGTAGCTGATTGGTTGAAGAGTGACGGAAGGCGGGGCCCTACATTACCTTACAGTACAGTACTTTCATACTTCAATTGATGGTCTGCTGTTTGCCAAGTGCCCCCAAATTGTGCCCCCGAATTGTTTGCCAACCACCAATCTCCGTGCCAACTCCAATGCCAACTCAAACACCCGAACGTTTTCATTCTGTAACGCTGTCGTCTCTGTCACTTTCAGGTACTTCCGCCAGCTGTTTGTAAAAGATTTCCCTTTCCTCACATCAGCCCTCCGCCTATCTTGCAAATACCTCTTCTATATACGCTCGCAGACTGGGACCTCCGCGAACGCATGTCACTCGTGCCCGATGGCCACTACGAACCGCGGCATGAGATGCCCTCGGCCATCCATGTTGTCAACCTCGCGCGAGAGCTCAACATAGGCTCCATTTTCCCCGCTGCGTTCTACGACCTCGTCGCGCACTACGGAACATCCAAGACCACCGGGGGCATCGAGCCGCTCGCGCACCTCGTCCTCGACGGCCCCAGCAACGAGAACAACCCCATGTCCGGCCACCTGGACGCCCGCGCCTGCCCTCCTTGTCTTCCTTGCTCACATTCACACTCACACGCCCTTCTTTTTCTTTTCTTCATCTCCATCCTTTCGTAGCGACGGACCATGCATACCCATCATCGCGCTTCACGTCTCCATTCTCCAATGCTCGTTCTGGACACAGCACCCGTCGTACTCACGACGATTTAGTGCTCACCTTCCGTGGGGAGAGACTCTCCAACGCTCCGTAGCGACCTTCCTCAATGCGCACGTCAAGAACCGTGCGCCCGCTCTGAAATCAAAAGCAACGGTCGCATCCACGGTCACCTGGCGCGCCATTGCGGCTGTCTCTGCCTCTTCCACCAACATACTAGTAATCCGTGACCGATACCGTCGATTAAGCGCCGCGACGAGGGACGTCGCAGAAGCGCCAATCACGTTCACGATGACCTTGATTTGTTCGAGGTTCTGCGGGACATCCGAGTCCATCCATTTCCCGTTGCCTCACGTCCAATGCATTCTGCTGTGTCCCTAGGTTGCCTTTACACGTTATAGTGAAGAATTTCGTCGTCAGCGACGCCTCACGCCACGAGATCTTGGGCGGGGTGTAATTCCTCAGTACCGCCCCCTTATTACTGCATCCACCAGACCACTCTTGCGCAGCTTTCTCGCCCTGAGCGGCGGTGATTTTGTTCCTGCAATCCGTCGCTACGCAGGTGGCCTCAATCTGAGCGTCGTCTACGATCTTGAAGAGACACAAGATGATGATCCCGCATTGCTTAAAGCCGAGGGTGCCACGGGTCTCAGGCTACTAGCCAACAAAATCACCGCTGGTGGCGGTTGTTGGGTAGTCGATATCCTTCCTCGCCGTCCGTGCCTACAGTAGTCACCGCCGCTTCAACATACCCGAGTGCTGACAGAATGTATACCTCAGTCAGGTACTTGCCAGCATGGCTTCTCGGCGCAGGTTTCTTACGCAAAGCCGCCGCATGGAGGGAGACGATCGTCGATTCTGTTGATTTTCCCTTCTCCCTGCTCAAAGCAAGAATGGCATTACTGCCCGATATTCGGCATTTATATGTGCAACTCTCTAATGAGACTCCCCCCGCAGAATGCCGGCACAGCACCTCCTTCCTTCTGTTCCACTCTATTACAGGAATCAGACCCGGCGATAGCAGCTCGTGCCATTGAGGAATTTGACGTCAAGTGGACCGCGAATTCAATGTATGCTGCAAGCATGGATACCGTGAATTCATTTTTTCCCCATTCGCCTTGGTGAGGTACCTGACTATTCTACGCAGACAATAACTTTCACTCAACATCTCTTTCTGGCGATGCTCAAACACCCCGAGTACCTGAAGCGTGCTCAAGCGGAGCTTGATAGCGTGCTTGGTGCCGGTCCTGCCCGCTTTCCAACCTTTGAAGACCGGCCCAAGTTACCATTTGTCGATGCGCTATTTTCTGAAACGATGCACTGGGGTGTGCCCGTACCGCTTGGTTATTACGACGGACATTTCATTCCTAAGGGTTCTCTCGCCTTCGCCAATATCTGGGCAATGTTGCGCGACCCCAAGGTGTTTCCAGAACCTGAACGTTTCAACCCCGAGCGCTATCTCGAAAAGGTTGATGACGAGACTGCTCGGCGGCGCGATCCTCGTGTGTTCGCGTTTGGCTTTGGCCGCCGCCGTTGTCCTGGTGTCTATCCTGTCGAGAGTTCGGTATGGCTTTAAGCTCGCCACCATGCTCGCAATGCTGGACATCGAGAAGCCGCACGACAAGAATGGTGGAAACATCCTCGACTCGTTTTGCTGTTCTACTGCGCCCACGATCTGATGTCGTTCTGAAACTCATTGATGAAGAGTTATGAATGAACGTTCTATTCCCTTTGGTATTCTCGTTTCCTTTTGGATGCATCGTCGCCTCGCGGCCGTATGCCATGTCCCGGTTCCCTCGGTAGTGCACTTCAGCTGTATTGTTATATTGGCATGATAAAAAAAGTGCGTCTTGTCTTGAAGAGATGAGAGATAGCGAGCATTGTCATTGATTTTGATTGGCCTCTTTAAACTACTCATGATACCCGGTTGTTGCCTTCAGCTACCATTCTCGCATAATAACATAATGTCGCAGCATTCGAACTGCCTTCACTGTACTCCGTGTGTGGTGACATCATGGGTAGGGTACTGCTGGCAGTGCCACAAGTTCGACAAGGGACTTGTGGCACTGCCAGTGGTACCCATGATGTCACCACACCTGGAGCACAGTGAAGACAGTTTGAATTTACTTCAACCCACAACGATCATCTTTTGGCAATCAGTTGAAAATGTACGGCTACAAGTGTTCCTTCCTACCCATTATCATTACGTCTAGTTACACCTGAAGAGGCCTCGAGACCGGCCATACAAACCCCGTTTCGGAGGAAAAAGTGTGCGAGTGTCAATGTACTGTACAGTACCATATCAAACCACCTTTCGTACAGTATGTGTGACCGTGATTATCCCTGGAGGATTGGCTGGTTGACACGTCGGTGAATGGAGACCAGCTTAGGGAAGACATCATCTGCCACGTCGACTTGGTAGGCTTAGCGCTGCGGGGTCTTCCGATGCGACCGTGACCCGCATCCGGTACTGTATGACGGGGCCCGGACGACATCTCAGAAGTCACCGGCACACCTAGGTGGTTGCCGCTGATCCGTTGATCCGTTGTTCGGTGCACCAAGAGATCCTGTCGGAGATATTTGAGATAGAGATAAATATCTTTCTTGAGATTGAGAAGTCGGGACTTCTTCCTCCATCGACTCCGGGTCACTGGCACCGTCGTCGTCGGATTGTGGCGTTCCGAGTCCGAGGGAATCGTTATCATCATCATTTGAGGCATCTACGTGCGGCGCTATGTTAACACTATCCTTACTAGGGGACCTCTCACCATGCTGCATGTTCGTATTCATATTCTCTTTTAGACCTCCTTCCTCGTCTCTGAGACGCGCGGTGTCAGATATCACCTTAGTTGACCACTCCATTTGTACTTTCCTTTTCTGCATTCTCTCATCGACAGTTTTGCTTACCTTTTCGATATTCTTTAAATGTCCAAAAAACATCCTAGTGGTCGATTTGTCAGTACTCGAGACGGTAGAGGCAGAAGTGACGTTAGTCGAGTCTGGTCTAGCGGCTTCACCTCGCCTGTTACGATACTTAGGTCGTGAAGACGTTTGCGTTTTGCCATCAGAGATGCGGCCGATACCACCCGGCGTACCCGCGGCCGAAGCCCATGTTTGGCGAATGAGCCTGGATTGTTGTGTTGAAAGAGACAAAGGATCGTTCGGTCTGTCTTGATCCATCGAGACTAAATGTTATGGTATGACCGTAAGAACGTGGTACGCTACTATGAGAGACGCGATAGAAACACACCTGCATGGTGACGCTCATCCTCCGTTCCCTGTCTAAGCCCCTCCAGGGAGGTCGGGGTGCTCTGCCAGAAAGCCCTCTCGACGGCTTCCTCGTCGCGAGAAGAACTGGGCTGCAAAGAGTAGGAATAAGAGATATCTGAAGCGTGAACCATAACAGTAGAATAGTCGTGGGGAAAAGGACAAGGGGGCGAGGGGCAAACGGTGTTCCCATCGCCCTTTAGTTCTTGTACAATTGTGGCTGCATTTAGCAAACCACACTTGAAACCACTCGACCTTCCAAATCGGGGGAACAAAGACACCACCTCCCATTGTACCGGCGGGATGTAATGCGTGCGCATAAGCTCAGTCTGATGCTGCCCGCCTCGCTCAAGGGATTTCTAAACCGCCGTTTGCTATATGGAATGTGATGATATTAATACAGGGTCGTTAGGCGATAATACCAGCCGTATTATAGAATCGACGAAGGAGCCATCAACCTATGGACAGTAAAAATGAACCACCCAGAATGTCTCTCTTACGGATCATTGCAACCCGCTGCGTGTGCGCCTTGACTGCAAAGTTGTCGGGGTCATACTAGGCGACGACGGTATACTCGATGTCGAACTCGAAGGTGCATCGCCGTTGATAATATCTTGTATAGATGCCTCAAGCGAATCTACGCGTTGCGACATCTGCATCACTGCATGCATGTAATGAGACCATAAGCCATTTCGGACTATACACCACAGGACAAAGGGGAACATGGCAACGCACTACGTTCGATGATTTGTGAAGACATGTCGTCGAACTTCGTATCAAGTTGCTCTAGTAGCGTTTCCACCTGAAAGGTTCTTCGGTCATACCGTGGACGGTAGAAAAAAAAAGGGGGGGGAGGGGGCAGAACGTACGAAAGCTGTGAGTTCGTGGGGGCTTGAGATATCAGCTGGGTTGGCGAGCGGCTTTGGGGGCCTTGGCGAGGAGCCCCGTGAGGCGACGGGAGTCCTGGAGCCACCCTGATCTCCTTTCGACGAGGTGCCGCTGGTAGTCACTTTGAGGGGTTGGGCAGAGAGGCCTGATGACATTTTGCTTGAGAAATACGCTGGATCTGTTCGTCGGACCTTGTCGCACGTGATTAGATGTGGTCACTGTCGCGTAGTTGGCCGAATATATTACGTTTCATAATTTCATGTTTCACTTTCACCTTTCACCACGCTTCTCATCCTCAAAATACAGGCTCATAATTCCTCAGCAAACATTTCTTTATCTATTGTTTCATACATCAGGCTGTGCCTTTCTGCACTAAGCATGGCAGGGTTATTCTAAACAGTGACCTGCACACTACGCCCCGGACGAAGGTGCGTGCGCAACATGTTTCCCGCTTCCGGATGCAAAGATGTCCTTCGCGAGAAGAGGCAAGTCAGAATCATACATGACGTGGGAGCACAAAAAAACGCACTTTAATGACACCGCGCGAGATCTGAGCAATGGCAACGCGGCTCTCCCACAATGGGTACAGGACGACGGTAAACGCAGAACAGAAGCACCAGAGGATCCCGATGACGACCCATGCTGTGAGTCCACGCA
Organism: Russula olivacea; assembly: GCA_963926505.1. Classification (NCBI taxonomy): domain Eukaryota; kingdom Fungi; phylum Basidiomycota; class Agaricomycetes; order Russulales; family Russulaceae; genus Russula; species Russula olivacea. Next base: position 1,983,317 of record OZ004884.1, read on the forward strand.
CGCCATAAATGGTACTTGCGAAGAAGAGCGGGAGAGGGATCAAAATAAGCATAATAACAGTCTGGCCGGCATCAAATCATCAGAATCAGTAACAGAGCGGGGAAGAGATCACAGACCAAGGCTGCTGAGGACCATGCGGCGAAGCGGAAGGCCTTGTCAAGCGAGACGGGGTCAAGGTCTGGGTCGATGGTGATGATAGGACTTTCATAGTCCACGGCCTCATGCGCCCCCGTGGAGACATGCCCCTTTTCCGGTTCCTTCTCGAACGTCTTCTCATCATCGGACTCTACTCCGCTTGTTACATTGGGCGCAGCAGCCCTGATATTCAACAGCCGAGTTGACTCAAAATCAAAATCCTCTGGCCACTATGCATTACGGTGAGCTCAGCTTAGTCAACCAAAGAAAGAGACACGCTCACAATAAGAGATGCCGCTACCGCAACGATTCCACCAACACCGATGGACGCTAGATTTCCCGCGAGCATTTCATAATCGCCCCCAGAAGTGGTGACGTTGATAACCCCTCCGTTGAGCGCACTCGTGGTGACGAGCCATGCGATAAGGCCTGCGAAGAAGCCTGCGATCGAGCCTCCAATGCAACCCCATTTGTTTGCACGTGACCAGGTAATGCAAAGTGCAATTGGGACAACAGCTGAGCCGAGAATCACGCCCATGAACGTCTGTCAACTCCATTCAGCAATGATTTTTTTTGCAACGGGGATCAAATTAACGTACGTAAAGCCAACCCATCGAAATGCCAATATAATAGAAGATGAGCCCGGCGATGCCCATACAGACTGCGAAAAAGGCAACCTGTAAACGTCGTTTAGCCCATAAAGCATGAGATATGATACGATGACTTTCCATCGCGTGCGAGACTTTGAGCACCTGCGCTTCAGTTGCATGCGGGTTGATATATTTCTACAAAACCCTCATGAACAAGCTGTTATCCAGAACGTCGATCATATTGAAGAAAGTCACCTTGTAGATATCATAAGTCAAGATTGAAGAAACTGCAATAAGCTCTGCGGATGACGCGCTAGTGACGGCTAAGAAAAGTAAGATGAGGAGTATGGTAGCCCCCGCCTTCCCCAGTAGCGCAGCAGCAGCAGCAGAAGCGGGGAGACCAGCGGAAACGTCTGCTGGCGTAAGCTCCCGCATAGAAGGATCACCCGTGAGGGCCACGGCAGCCAGGCCAAGAGTCGTCGCCATGGAGAAAGGAATGGCGAACCTGAGGGCAGATTACATGACATAGAGATAGAAAGCATTGTGACCGTACCATGCAAGCCCACCAAGTAGATATGCTTTTACTGTGCTCGCTGGCTTACTCGCTATGGCACGTTGCCAGTAGGCCTGGTCCTGAAAGACCGTTGCAAAATTTCCGACGACATTGATTACTCCGAAAATTAGCCCATTCTTCGACCGCATGGTCATATACGAGCCATGTGCATTGCCAGAAACTGGGCGTGCTACCGCAGCAGCGGCCAACAGTTCGTGCATCTTTGTCGGAGAGCCAATCTTCGCGGAAGTTGCATAGACAGTAAAAACGAATGTGAGAATGATCGCAAACAGGACCGTTGTATGTGTGCTATCAAACGAGTATGTTAGCCCATGTCGTACACTGTGTCAACCCACGGTGGGCTTACTAGTCGCAAAGCAGCGTTGCTCGCATGCCACCCACGACGACGTAGATGGCAACGCCAAGAGGGATAAGGAAGCACGCGGCAATGGTATGCATGCCGGTTAAACTGTGTACGGTTGCAGAACCACCAAGGATGAGCATTGAAGAAACGATGATATTTGTAGCTAGCCTGAACCAGACGTGTTAGTGACAGCAGTCCAGTGGTAGCAAGGCAATCATCACGGACCCAAAGAACATGAAAATGACGTGAGCCGTACGCCCCCATCGGGCATGGACGATTTCAAGCCAAGTATGGGCATACGGGGCGTTGAGCTTGAGCTTAGCAGCCAGCTGGTGCAACCTGTTTGAGTAGGTATAGGGTATATCATGCCTGCGAATGCTGACCTGTGCAAAGAGGAGTACTTGAACAGTTGCGCCAGCACCATACCACCATGGACCAGAAATGCCGTATTTGTATGCCACAGCACTGGATTGGAGCTTCAGAGGATGCAATGTCAATTTACTACAGAGGGTGTATATAGAAATGGAGAACTAACAAGCGTGGCAGCCCATGTCCAAGCGGACACGATCCCAGCCGCGATGAGGCCTGGCTTGACGCTACGAGACGCACTGCTAAATTCCTCCGAATTTTTCGGGGAATACGCCGTGTATCGCGCCTGAATTGCAGTCAGGCATATCATAAATGCACTAAAGAAAAGGCCAATTCCTATGCACATGGTCGGGCTTTCAGGTCAAAACAAGAATGCCAAGAAGACAGACGTACCGACGACTGAACCCCAAATGTGCCATTGATGAGTGTTTGAGAATGGGGATAAAATTTAAGACGCACCAACACCATACCCCGCACCCTGGGGTAGGACAGGCTGATTGGCATTGGACATGATGAAAAATCCAAGATAGGATGTATGGGATGGTACGCAAGTGGTCGTGTGGTCTAGCACCAGGGCCCTTCGCGGAAAAAGGGCGGTGAAGAAGTTCCCCGAAGCGCAACGGGGGTGCCCATTTATCTCAATGGCTCTTCAGGAACGCATTCAAAGGAGGAAAGGCGTGAGATAACAGTCCTTTGACAAATTTCCAAGTAGCTGCAAGGATCCTTATCTTCGAGATGTAGCACGCGACCGACAAGGGTGGGAATTTTTACTGCTACAAACGCTGGGGATGGCTAGCCTGTCGCTGTTATCTTCTTCCGTGGGTCTAGTGTGAGTGCCTATTCTAGTCCTATTCCTATCTGGTTGGCAGGGGCATTGCGGTCCTGAACTCGGCTAGCCGATATCGAACAGACCTCGTGCAAGAATTGGACGGCGGTGCCGCAAAAATTGGTTTGCAGTAGTGATGACGCGCATCTTATCTGGCAAAAATGAAGATTACATAACCGTGTTGTGTCGCGTGAAAAAAGAGAGCATATTCGCTGCGAGACAGCTATGTCGACACTCGGCAAACGGAAGAACAGAGAAACATCAGACTTTCATGGGTCTGTCATGTTATTTCTTTCCTTCTCCACAGAGCGATTCTGATATATGACAGGTCCACGTTATTCGTGTCTAATCTTCCATACACCGCGACATCAACCGATTTGAACACCCTCTTCTCTGACATTGCCCCAGTCCGCTCGGCCTTTGTGGTCCTTGAACATGGAACGGGTGCATCTAAAGGTGTCGGTTACGTGTCGTTTTCAATCCCCGAGGATGCCAAAGCGGCATTCGATAGCATTTCTGCGGATGGAATCGCTCTCGATGGTCGCAAGCTGCGCATAGAGTGGGCGACGAACAAAGTATGTTAGTATGCTCTTCTCTACACGAATAGTTGTCGAATATTCACTCTAGCCGAGTCGTGCAGAAAGAGGAAACAAAGCCTCTACTTCCTCCGCATTCCCAAAAGCTGAAAGCTTTCCTCGGACCAAGGCTCATGTCCCTACGCCTTTACGGGATCCCCTTGCCATTCGTACTGTTGTCATCTCTGGCCTTCCATCTGTGGATTCAAAGGGTCTATGGAAGAAAATTCGCAAGTACGAGGGTGCTGAAGAAGTGCAGTGGCCGCTAAAGCGTGACAATGATGATGAGGGCACACCAACGGGTTTGTCTGGTCGTCCTTTCTTGCATATCGACACTCACCACTCTTTAGCGCACGTTCTGTTTTCCTCTCCTGCTGCGGCGCAAGATGCAGTGAAGAAACTCCACGCTCATGTCTTCAAAGGCGCTCTGCTTTCTGTGACCCTAAAGAAACGCCTCGATGGCGCAGCGAAGCTACTCCATACATCTACCCCAACGCCAAGTCGCGCAAACCGTCTTATTGTACGGAATCTCCCATTCGATATCACTGAGCAAGATTTGCGTGCCATCTTCCTTCCTCACGGATCTATATATTCCATCGATATTCCTCGAATTGACGCGGACAATCATGTTAAGACTGAGGAGGACGAGTCGTCTACACCTTTGCGCGGCAAGGGTTTTGCATTCGTATGGATGTGGAACAGGAAGGAGGCAGAATCGGCTATGAACGCATGCAACGGGATGCAGGTGCGCGCAGGTTTTGCTACCGATCTCATCAAGGACAAGCAAAAAAAGAAGAAAGCTCGCAGAGAAGAGAGAAAACAAGCTGGGACATCGAAGGTTCTAGATGATACAGGGAGGACGATCGCAGTTGACTGGGCACTGAGCAAAAACAAGTGGGAGGAGGAGAAGAGAGACTTACATGAAGAGAAGGAGTCAGAGTCCCAGGGCGACCAGGGAAGCAACGAAGACACTGAGAGCCTACGGAGCGCTTCCGAGGGACTGGACGAGCGTGACGATGAAGATGGGTCTATCATTGACAGTGACCACCATGTGGTAGAGGATGACGTCAATGACCAGGAGAAGGCAAGGCCGAGTCTACCACAACCGGAAGCCGGAACAACCCTTTTTATAAGAAACATACCTTTTCTTGCAACAGAGGACGAGCTACGGACACTGTAATCCCCGGTCTTATCTGCCCTATCTACTAATTACTCATATCGAGTTTTTTTCCGCTGACTTAGGTTTCGCAAATTTGGGCCCTTACGATATGCTCGCATAACTACAGACACTGAAACTGGACGATCGCGTGGCACAGGTTTTGCCTGTTTTTGGAATCGCGCCGACGCCGATAGCGTGATAGAGAAGAGCAATTCTATTCGCACTGACATGACTGGGGCTGTCGTGGCGACATTGGTTCGTTCATGATGTAATCGCCACTTCCCGCAGCTTAGTTGACAACATAACTCTGGCAGCCAAAGAAAAACCCGTTCGCCATGGCATCTATATTGACTGCCGATCCATCTGCAGCCTCTGCGCAGAGCCTCGTGTTGCATGGGCGTACGTTAGACGTCGTTCATGCCGTTACACGGGAGGAGGCTGGCAAACTCAAGGAAGCGGGCGAGAAGGCGCGCGAAAAGGCAGATAAACGCAACATGTATCTCCTTCGCGAGGGTGGTGAGCTTGGCTTCATTTTGTTGTTGTTTTTTACCTTCGAAACTGAAATTCTGCTACAGTAATCCTCTCCAATACCCCGGCCGCAGAAACATTGTCATCTGTGGAGGTCCAGAAACGCACAGATTCGTACAATGCGCGCCGAGCTTTGTTAGGCTCAAATCCATCGTTATATGTCTCCAAGACACGTCTAAGCATTCGACAAATTCCAACTTATGTGCCAGAGCGCATGCTGAAACGCCTCGCCACCCACGCGGTCCAAGCCTTCGATGAGGAGGTCGCGTTGGGAAGCCGCGCAGGTCTAAGCGAGGAGGAAATGACACTAGATGAACCCGCCTCCGATGGAGAAAAGGCTCAAAATAAGGGGAAAGCGATTCCGCGCGTACGCCAAGCAAAAATCGTGCGTCAGGCGGATCGTGTCGATACGCTGACCGGAAAGGGTCGCAGTAAAGGGTATGGATTCTTAGAGTTGCGCGAGCATGCGGACGCTCTCCGTGTCTTACGGTGGGCGAACAACAATCCCGATGTCCTGTCGCTTTTCTCGGAATGGTGGTCGGCGGAGCTTGCAAAAGAGAAAAAGGATGCCGACCCTGCGCGGGCGAAGCGAATCACAGACATGGAGCACCACGGAAGCAGCGCTAAGCGGCCCAGAGATTCGCTTATTGTTGAATTTTCAATCGAGAACGCGCAAGTTGTGCGACGACGCGCTGCCCGCCAGACTGGGGTAAGTTTCATAGCTCTGGAGCTTTATGCTTGATCTAACTCATGGGCGCATCTAGGAAGACGCTGGAGTGAAGAGGAAAACTTCCACTTCAGAGGGTAATGATGGGCAACCTATGGAGCGACCTATGAAAAGGCGTAAGTCTGCCGAAAAAGTGCCTTTAAAAGCAAATTCTCACGCTGGCTCGCGATTGCGAGTTAACATCGGGAAGGCAAGGAAGGACACAAAGCAGAGGAAGAGATGGTAGAAGAACGCCTCTGGGCGAGAAATAGGTACATACAGGGCTTACAGCTTACAGGCCAATCACACGACCACGAGTTTGGCATTTTGTTGACGATGTTTGTAGCCTTGCTCTAATCGTGCATATGATTGGTACCTACTTTTAAGTCCCATTTGTATTCCACACTTGAGAATTACTTCAAGGCGGGGTATTCCGTACACCGTAAGAACACATGAAATTCAGGGTAACTGGGAGTGATGAGAAGTGTGCAAGTATGCGACCCAACAACAGTACAAGGTCATTGGAACGGAGGCGGTAAAACGGGGTGTCCTAGGATCATCAGCCTGGACAAATGGACCGTCTGAAGTTGAACGTTGAACATCGAACTGTTGAATCATGACGTAGGCTAGACGCGCCTTGGCACCTTTGGCGCCGAAGAGAATCGAAAGAACGGTGTCAGGGACGATCGGGTGACCGTCAGGTTCCCTTGGCGTGCGAAGTGAGGACAGTGTTGAATGACGTGTTCGATAGTTTGGGGGTCGATTTCCGCACCGCGGACAGGGCATGTATTTATCGGGGTTCCTTTCTTCTCTCCCGAAAGCGGACTTGCGATGTGGTGTACTTCTTTGTGACAGCAGCGCCATGTGTCATGTGCTGTTTTCAGCGCTCAGCGCTCAGCACTCGAAAGGGTTATCATGGAGCGTGGGTCTAGCCAAAGGATTCATGAGCCAAGGTAGCGTAATAGACGTTCTAAAGGAATCGGATTTCTCACGGCGCGACGATAAGTTCCATCAATCGGTGGTGTTTCTGTGCCTCCAAGAGCCAGGGATGCACGTCTGTCCGTGCCACTAAAGATGCCACAGGCACCTCCACAACCTTGGAGTTGATGCCATCTGACCCTGAGGACACCCGCGAGGTCGTGAGGACTATGCGTTTCAGGCTGGGGTTCTCGCTCGCGATGAGCAGAGATGTGTCCCACTTCGGGGGAAGGTTCGTGCGTAAGAACCGCAGCGTGGGCGAGCGGGACAACGCCAGAGCGACGGGCGACGGCTGTCCCCGCGGTATGGACGAAAGCAGTAGGCGAGGTTCGATATCCAAAACCTCCTGATCTTCGATATCAGAGAATGGAAGGATTGGGATATTTGGGAACGCAGAAGGAAAGACACATTACCAGGTTTGGCCACCGTTCTATCGCCTCTGCCAACGAGTTCACAAGTGACAGTATGCGGTCGTACATGACCCAACCGGATCCCGAACGGACGGCCAACCGACGTACGGGTACCGCAGCGAGGGGTTCCTCTTCGTCGTTGCCATCAATGCGTCCGCTCACCCATATGGCACTGATTGAGAAATCCAGGGTGTGAAGGGACCCCTTGGCATGGCCAATGGCGCGAAGAACGAGCTGGAGCCAAAATGTCGTGACTCTAGAATATAGGTGTCGTACATGATGAACGAGTGTTGGCCTTTCAAGGAGGGAACGCCGAACGTGCCCGGCGTTCCAGGAGGTTTTTAGTAAAAGGGTGCGATATAGTATGGGAAGACCGATGCGGTGGAAAGTGCGGCAGGTGAGGAGGGATTGTGCGTTTGGAAGGGATACACGTGGGTCTATAGGTCGAATGGATAATTCTAGGATCAAAACGAGTATTTCCTCGGGGAGGTCAAGCAATTGCATTGCCTGTGCTCGTGGTCAAAATGAACTCCGCCCACAAGCGCTCCGTGCTCGAACCTGACGCAATGCTATGAATCAATGCCCGAAAAATCGGCCGCATATATGTTCATTATCTCGGACAATGTCTACGAACGGGACAGAATTTCCATATTACATACCGAAGAACTACCACCGAATCATGGCGGCGTGTCATTGGCATCACCGCGGTCACTAAGTGAGCCCCGGGGGCCCGGGGGCCCGCTTCATTACAGCTACAGTAAAACTAGGAAGATAGAATCCCACAGAGGGTGCTCTCAAACTTCGGCTCGACACCGGATAAGATCTCAACCGATTCGTCCTGAAAATAGTATACAGTCAGCAGCGTGTCCAATTATCACCGAACGTGTCGTGTACCCAGAGCCGTGGTTGCACCACAGCACCTTCATCGCTCAGTACATAGTCGCTGACTTCTCGGAGGTCGGCATTGCATACGAAGCCACCGCGCAGCTCGGACTCTCGCCCAGCACCACCAATGGCAGCCCACACGAGTTGTCGCGAACCTTCCTCGGTCGTGCGGGCAAGTAAAAGCTCCATGGGACTAAGAAGTATGCGGTGTGTGAAAGACATGTTTCGCTTCAACTGCGACCTGCAGTAGCCGGGGGTGACGGCAGTAACAATCACTGGCGAATTCGCAGGTAACCTCTTGGTCAATTCCCGGACGAAAAAAACGTTCAGGACTGGAGAATCAGCTAGAATCAGCGCGTCGCGCGAAAACTGGCTGTTGACAAACGTTTCGATATTTTGTATCTTTCACCCATGACCCTAAAATCAATGAAGTTACTACCACCCTCAGAGTCAGATATAGAAGAGAATGCCCCACTGAGAAGTACAGTGATCTTTGTCACTTAGTTTTCGGAGGATTTTCTCGCTTTCCACTTCCGTTTTGGAGAACTTTGTCCAGTAGTGAACGTCACTTGCAACAATGACAACTCGTGGGTTTGATGATGTTCCCGACGAAGCCGCATTGAGCAGACAAGGGAACAAGAGGATGGTTAACATCACCACCGAAAGGTGGTTCACCTGAACCCTAACGAGCATATTCAACACCGCAATTTGATCGAGGAATACCACAGACTCACGTCTCTTCCCAGCCGTCCTTGGAAGGGGAATACTGGCGCAGTGCGACCCCGGCATTATAGACAAAAATGTCTATTTGAGCATTATCGCTAATAAAAGCGTCCGCGAATGCCGACACAGACTCGAATCGAGAGAGGTCGACGAGTGCAAGTTCGGCATTTTTGAAACCAGTGGCTTGTATGGCTTGCCAGTGACCAAGTTAGAGGCAGAGACGGCTTGGTGGATAGTCCGCTCGCTTACCTTGAAGGGCAGCCTGACCCTTCTCTTGGCTGCGACATCCGAGAACCAACCTCTTTGGGTTCATCGAGGCGAAGTGCTTTGCAGCCTCGAAGCCCAGTCCGACATTGGCCCCTACGACGACGACGGTCTTGCCTGTAAGATCGACATGTTCCACCGGGGGTACCTTCCACCATTGATCTTGAATGAATTTGAAAAAACCAACTCGTCCCATGATATCAGACGCAGCGTGAAGAGGAAATTCACCAAATGCCTCTGGTTGTCTGACATTCGACAGTCTGTTTCAAGTTATACCTGCCTTGGCGTCTATTCCTAGGGGGAATTGGGATAAGTGGGCGGACCGTGATTCCTTTCATAACTTCTCACAAACTTTGATATCGAATAGCTTGATTGGATAGTTATTCTTTGGAAGCTGGAGAACCACGTCTTCGAATTGAGAATCAGGGGTACATTTGAGCCGTGGCACTTCATCAAATGAGTTTCCAAGACCATCATGTCCCGCACATTTGGACACCACTTGAGCACGGATAGAGTGGGTAGAGCGAGACATCGATGGTTGACAGATCCACTCGATGGAACGCAAGTTGTTCTGCGGTGCACACCGACACCGACAGAAGCGTGACCTAACCATGGCAACCCGCTCCGACTCATCGGGTGGTAACACATGGACACTGGACTTCCTACTTCGTGACTGGTGCCTTTCCGGGTTCAACATCCTTCGCTAACAAAAATGGTCGCCCAAGGTCTGCAATTTTTCCATGTCAATTCCTAAATCAAGCAACCACAGTCTGCGATAGGTCGGTGAGGAGGAGTAGCGCTCGCTAGCAGAGATCATGGCGAAGATGCGAACGGGACATCCGAGGAAATTGCCGCCTCATGGTGGCAAGCATACATTGTCATCACCGCGGACGGGTCTATATGGGCCCGCGGGACTCCTGCTTGCTCAACTACAATATAATTAAGAAGATAGGATCTCACGGACGGTGCTCTCAAATTTTGGCTCGACACCGGACAGGATTTCAACCGACTCGTCCTGAAATGCACTGTCAGTGACATGTCCTTATGGCTAAACGTGTCGCGCACCCAGAGCCTTGTTTGCACCGCAGCACCTTCGTCACTCAGTACATAGTCACTGACTTCTTGCAGGTTTGCCATGTTCACATAGCCGCCCCGCAGCTCGAACTCACGCCCGGCACCACCAATGGCAGCCCACACCAGTTGTCGTGATCCTTCTTCGGTTGTGCGGGCGAGTAAAGCCTCCATAATCTTGCCAAGCATACGATGGACCGGAGACTCGGATAGATTCCGCCCCAGCTGTGACTTGCAGTAGCCAGGGTTGACAGCAGTCACGATCACTGGTGAATTGGCAGGTAACCTCTTGGTCAATTCTCGGACAAAAAAGATGCTGAGGACTAGAAATCGCTCGTAATCTAGCACGCCGCGCGAGAAGTAGCGGTTACGGACGTTTCGATATGGAGTATCTTCCACGCATGACCCTGAAAGAATGGTGTTTCAACTTCCCCCGGACGCGAAAAGGGAATGCCTCACTGAGAAGTACAGTAATTCTTATCGCTTAGTTTCTGGAGGATTTTATCGCTTTCTACCTCTGCTTTGGTAAACTTTGTCCAGTAGTGAACCTCACTGCTAACAATGACAACTCGTGGGTTTGGTGATGTTCCGGATGAGACCGCTTTGAGGAGGCAGGGAATCAGGAGGATAGTTAACAACATCGCCGAGAGGTGGTTGACTTGAATCCTGACAAACGCATTCTACACCGCATATTCAACTTGATCAAAAAACATCACAGACTCACGACTCTTCCCAGCCGTCCTCGGAGGGGGAATATTGGCGCAGTGCGACCCCGGCATTATAGACAAAAATGTCTATTTGAGCACTATCGCGAATAAAAGCGTCCGCAAATGCAGATACAGATTCAAATCGAGAGAGGTCGACGAGTGCCAGCTCGGAGTTTTTGAAACCGGTGGCTTGTATGGCTTGCCAGTAACTAAGTTAGTGGCAGACGGAGTGGCAGAGACGGCTTGGTGGATAGTGCGCTCGCTTACCTTGAAGGGCAGCCTGGCCCTTTTCTTGGCTACGACACCCGAGAACGAGCCTCTTTGGATTCATCGAGGCGAAGTGCTTTGCAGCCTCGAAGCCCAATCCGACGTTGGCCCCAATGACAACGACAGTCTTGCCCGTAAGATCGACATGTTCCACTGGAGCTACTCTCCACCATTGATTTTGGATGAAGCCGAGAGAGGTGAGTCGTCCCATGATATCGAACGCAGCGTGAAGGTGAAAGTCCGAGATGCGAGACAGAAAATGTGTCGACTCCGAGTCGGAGTCACGCCGTTCGCGTCACAACAACGGACTTCGCTGGCGAGTCAATGAGCCTTGACCTCAGCGCGCTGGTTTCCGAGACGCAACGGACGGTACGAAGAATACGGTTGCCCAGAGATTCTACTTGCGAACATTTGACTTGATCACGCTGAAATGTGGCTCGGTTCAATTATTGTCCGAGTTTGGGATGTGGTCAAACCGAACCGCTCCCCGTTTCACTTTAATGCTTCACCTGTCTCTTCAACGTGTGGATTTTCATAAGCCTTGAGCGTTGGTGATGTCTAAGAGAGTAAGACATTTAGACATCCCCGGAGTCTTAGAAATAAGTGCATGGAATTATGAGATGGAAGATTCACGAGATAAAAATGCGAACGGTACATCCGAGGAACATGCCACAAAATAATGGTAGTAGCAAATATTACACTGCCATAACCGCACACAGGTCCATATGTGCCGGTGGGCCCCGCGGGGCCCGCTTGCTCAACTATAGTACAGTAGAATTACACAGATAGGATCTCACGGAGGGTGCTCTCGAACTTCGGCTCGACACCGGACAAGATCTCAACCGATTCATCCTGAAAATACACTCTCAGTTACATATCCAAATAGTATGACTGAATTCGCATACCCAGAGGCGTGTTTGCACCACAGCACCTTCGTCGCTCAGTGCATAGTCACTGACTTCTTGCAGATTTGCCATATTCATATAGCCGCCCCGCAGCTCAAACTCACGCCCAGCACCACCAACGGCAGCCCACACCAGTTGTCGTGATCCTCCCTCGGTTATGCGGGCAAGAAAAGCCCCTATAATCTTGCCAAACTTACGATGAACTGGAGATAGATTCCGCCCCAGCTGTGACTTGCAGTAGCCAGGGTTGACAGCAGTCACAATTACTGGTGAATTGGCAGGTAACCTCTTGGTCAATTCCCGGACAAAAAAGATGTTGAGGACTAGAAATCGCCCATAATCTAACACGCAGCGTAAGAAGTAGCTGTTACGGACGTTTCGATATGAAGTATCTTTCACGCATGATCCTAAAGAATGGTGTTTCAACTACCGCCGGATGCAAAAAAAGGGAATGCCCCACCGAGAAGTACAGTACTTCTTGTCGTTTAGTTTCTGGAGTATTTTATCGCCTTTCACCTCTGCTCTGGTAAACTTTGTCCAGTAGTGAACCTCACTGCTAACAATGACAACTCGTGGGTTTGGTGATGTTCCCAGTGAAACCGCTTTGAGAAGGCAGGGAAACAGGAGGATAGTTAACAACATCGCCGAGAGGTGGTTCACCTGAATCCTGACAAACACGTTCTACACCGCATTTTCAACTTGGTCAAAGAACATCGCAGACTCACGACTCTTCCCAGCCATCATCGGTAGGGGGGTAGCGTTGCAGTAAAACCGCATTATAGACAAGAATGTCAATTTGAGCATTATCGCGAATGAAAGTGTCCGCAAATGTTGAAACAGACGCAAATTGTGCAAGGTCGACAAGTGAGAGCTCTGCATTTTTGAAACCCGTGGCTTGTATGGCTGCCAGTGGTCAAATTAGAAAAATACAGCAGCGGCCCGATCAAAATCATGCTGGTTGCTTACCCTGGAGGGTAACCTTCTCTTGGCTGCGACACGCAAGAACTAGTCTCTTTGGATTCATCGAGGCGAAGTGCTTTGCTGCATCGAGGCCCAGTCCGACGTTGGCCCCAATGACAACGACAGTCTTGCCCGTAAGGTCGACATGTTCCACTGGAGCTACTTTCCACCATTGATTCTGGATGAAGCCGAGAAAGGTGAGTTGTCCCATGATATCGAACGCTGCTTGAACGCCGTCAAGGGGGATTTCACCAATGCCCTCCGTGTAAGGCGGTTTACCATCACCAAGGGCAGCTGTGTTCGGTTGTTGAGTGCGAGTCCACGAGCGCTGAAAAGCGCTGACTTCCGAGACGCATCACGGTTCCGAGTCAGTACTATCGTTACATAAACCAGAGTTGCAAAATTTGCGACTATTGTTTATTATAACGACAGTACGAAGAATACAGCTTCCCAGAGATTCTACCCGCTGAGAACGTTTGGGATGTGGTCAAATCGAACCGCTCCCCATTTTATTTCACACTAAATTACTTTAATGCTTCACCTAGCCTCCGAGGCTTAGAAATAAGTGCATGGGATTACTAGTATGAGATGGAAGGTTCATGAGATAAAAGTGCGAAATGGGACATCCGAGGAACCTGCCACAGAATAATGGTAGCGAATATTATTGCCATACCCGCACACAGGTCCATATATGCCAGTAGGCACCGCTTGCTCAACTATAGTACAGTAAAATTACACAGATAGGAATCATAGGATCTCGCGGAGGGTACTCTCGAACTTCGGCTCGACACCGGACAAGATCTCAACCGATTCATCCTGAAAATATACTCTCAGTTACATATCCAAATATAACTGAATTCGCATACCCAGAGGCGTGTTTGCACCACAGCACCTTCGTCGCTCAGTGCATAGTCACTGACTTCCTGCAGGTTTGCCATGTTCACATAGCCACCGCGCATCTCGAATTCACGCCCGGCACCACCAACGGCAGCCCACACCAGTTGTCGTGATCCTTCCTCGGTTGTGCGGGCAAGTAAAGCCTCCATAATCTTGTCAAAGAAACGAATAACCGGGTGTAGATTCCGCCTCAGTTGCGACTTGCAGTATCCAGGGTTGACAGTAGTCACAATCACTGGTGAATTGGCAGGTAACCTCTTGGTCAATTCTCGGACAAAAAAGATGTTGAGGACTAGAAATCGCTCATGATCTAGCATGCCGCTCAAGAAGTAGCTGTTACGGACGTTTCGATATGAAGTATCTTTCACGCATGACCCTGAAAGAATGGTGTTTCAACTACCGTCGGATGCGAAAAAAGGGAATGCCCCACCGAGAAGTACAGTACTCCTTGTCGTTTAGTTTCTGGAGGATATTATCGCTTTCTACCTCTGCTTTGGTAAACTTTGCCCAGTAGTGAACCTCACTGCTAACAATGACAACTCGTGGGTTTGGTGATGTTCCTGATGAAACCGCTTTGAGGAGGCAAGGAAACAAGAGGATAGTTAACAACATTGCGGAGAGGTGGTTGACCTGAATCCTGACAAACGCATTCTACACCGCATATTCAACTTGATCAAAGAACATTGCAGACTCACGACTCTTCCCAGCCATCATTGGAAGGGGAATAGCGTTGCAGTGAAACCGCGGCATTATAGACGAGGATGTCGATTTGAGCATTATCGCGAATGAAAGTGTCTGCAAATGTTGAAACAGACGCAAATTGTGCAAGGTCGACAAGTGAGAGCTCTGCATTCTTGAAACCCGTGGCTTGTATGGCTGTCAGTGATCAAAGTTAGAGAAACACAGTAGCACCCCGATCAAAGTGCTGGTCGCTTACCCTGGAGGGCAGTCTGACCCTTCTCTTGGCTGCGACACCCAAGAACTAGTCTCTTTGGATTCATCGAGGCAAAGTGTTTTGTTGCCTCGAAGCCCAATCCGACGTTGGCCCCAATGACAACGACAGTCTTGCCCGTAAGATCGACATGTTCCACTGGAGCTACTTTCCACCATTGATTTTGGATGAAGCCGAAAAAGGTGAGTCGTCCCATGATGTCGAACGCAACGTGAAGGGGGATTTCACCAAACGCCCTCAGTTACATCAGGCAGTTCACCATCACCAGGGGAAGTCACGTTCGGGTCACAGCAGCTGAGTTCGGTTGCTGAGTGCGAGTCAATGAGCGCTGAAGCGATGGCTTCTGAGACGCAACGTACTGTACTGTACGAAGACTATCGTTGCCAGAGATTCTACCTGCCGAGAACGTTTGAGATTGATCAAACCGAACTGCTCCCCATACCACACTACTTTAATGCTTCACCTACCTGGCCTTCAAAGTGTGGATCCTCATGAGCTTGAGCGTTGGCAAGATGCCACTTTTGTAATGTCTAAGAGAGTTTTCTTAGGCCCTGTACGGATGGGCCGCGTTAATGTTGACAAACTGGTCTGTCACCCACCAAAAAGTCGACAGGCACAGTCGACTGACGTGATAATTTTGGCAGGTGACAGAACTGACAGACCGGTCTTAAGCAGCCCATATTCATCCATACGGCCCTAAGACATTTCAAGTTACGGAGGCTTAGAAATAAGTGCATCCCGGGATTATGAGACGGAAGGTTCACGATATAAAAAGATGCGAACGGGACATCCGAGGAACCTGCCACCGAATGATGGTACTGCAGCAAAATACTACATTGCCATAACCGCACACAGGTCTATGGGCTATGTACTCGTGGGCCCCGTGGGGCCCGCTTGCTCAATTACGGTACAGTAGAATTACACAGATAGGATCTCACGGAGGGTGCTCTCAAACTTCGGCTCGACACCGGACAAGATCTCAACCGATTCATCCTGAAAATACACTCTCAGTTACATATCCAAATAGTATGACTGAATTCGCATACCCAGAGGCGTGTTTGCACAACAGCACCTTCGTCGCTCAGTGCATAGTCACTGACTTCTTGCAGGTTTGCCATGTTCACGTAGCCGCCCCGCAGCTCGAACTCACGCCCGGCACCACCAACGGCAGCCCACACCAGTTGTCGTGATCCTTCCTCGGTTGTGCGGGCAAGTAAAGCCCCTATAATCTTGCCAAACATACGATGAACCGGAGATAGATTTCGCCCCAGCTGCGACTTGCAGTAGCCAGGGTTGACAGCAGTCACAATCACTGGTGAATTGGCAGGTAACCTCTTGGTCAGTTCCCGGACAAAAAAGATGTTGAGGACTAGAAATCGCTCATGATCTAGCACGCGCGCAAGAAGTAGCTGCTACGGACGTTTCGATATGAAGTATCTTTCACGCATGACCCTGAAAGAATGGTGTTTCAACTTCCGCCGGACGCGAAAAAAGGAATGCCCCACCGAGAAGTACAGTACTCCTTGTCGCTTAGTTTCTGGAGGATATTATCGCTCTCTACCTCTGCTTTGGTAAACTTTGTCCAGTAGTGAACCTCACTACTAACAATAACAACTCGTGGGTTTGGTGATGTTCCGGTTGAAACCGCTTTGAGGAGGCAAGGAAATAAGAGGGTAGTTAACAACATCGCCGAGAGGTGGTTGACTTGAATCCTGGCAAACGCATTCTACACCGCAACTTCGGCTTGATTAAAGAACATCGCACTCACGACTCTTCCCAGCCATCCTTAGAAGGGGAATAGTCGTGCAGAAAAACCGCAGCATTATAGACGAGGATGTCGATTTGAGCATTATCGCGAATGAAAGTGTCTGCAAATGTTGAAACAGACGCAAATTGTGCGAGGTCGACAAGTGAGAGTTCTGCATTTTTGAAACCCGTGGTTTGTATGGCTGCCAGTGATCAAAGTTAGAGAAACACAGTAGCAGCCCGATCAAAATGCTGGTCGCTTACCCTGGAGGGTAGCCTGACCCTTCTCTTGGCTGCGACACCCAAGGACTAGTCTCTTTGGATTCATCGAGGCAAAGTGTTTTGTTGCCTCGAAGCCCAATCCGACGTTGGCCCCAATGACAACGACAGTCTTGCCCGTAAGATCGACATGTTCCACTGGAACTACTTTCCACCATTGATTTTGGATGAAGCCGAAAAAGGTGAGTCGTCCCATGATATCGAACGCTGCGTGAAGGGGGATTTCACCAAATACCCTGGTACTAAATAGTCTATTTCGACGACGGGTACATATACGTTTCTATGGCGTCAATACTGTATTGAACCACGACAAGATTGGGATTCTGATAGTTAGTAAGTGGAATAGTAATCAGCTTCCGAGCTGACTATATCTCACTCTCGTAAACTTCAATAATGAGCGACTCACTCGTATCCTTGTTTTTAGCTCTGGGAGTAGAAGGACCACGCTTCAAGTTGGAAAAAACCAGGAGAATAACTTGAAGTTAAGCCCAATCCACAGAAGTCATATGAACAATGAACGGGTTCAATACAGACAGATGCCCATGAACACGGAGTGGGGTGGGTTGAACAAGACACTTTGAACGTGAGTCATACTGCAGACTGCCTACTGACCGTGACTGCCTGGATGACGCGTCATTTTATCTCCTTCGGTTGCCGTGCCAATTGCCAATTGTCGCCATGTTTAACTCTACCTCGCTTTGGCAAAGATATGGGACATGTATTCGGTTCCATATTGGAACGCGTTACATGCATACATACATAGAGGTGGAGCCCGGCGTAGTGCGATTTCCTTGCGATGACTCTGTGCCGCGGTCAACGACACCCGCCGTAACAGTCTAGATGTGAAAGGGGATGGGATGCCTCTGCCGAAATTCTTCTAGAACTTTTGCTGGATTCAATCGGTCTACAAGACCTTGGAGTTATCCAGACAGTGATCTAAATATATACTTAAGTTACCCTCATTTCCTGTGACGCTACCCTACACTGCCAGACAGTGCCAGTGTAACCACTCCATACTCAGATGCAAATTGTGCGAGGTCGACAAGTGCGAGCTCTGCATTTTTGAAACCCGTGGCTTGTATGACTAGTGATCAAAGTTAGAAAAAGTAGCCGCCCAATCAAAATACTGGTCGCTTACCCCGGAGGGAAGCCTGAGCCTTCTCTTGGCTGCGACACCCAAGAACTGGCCTTTTTGGATTCATCAAGGCAAAGTGTTTTGCTGCCTCGAAGCAGCCCATCCATACAGGCCTAAGACATTTACTGACTCGGAGGCTTAGAAATAAGTGCATGGGATTATGAGATGGAAGGTTCACGAGATAAAAATGCGAACGGGACATCCGAGGAACCTGCTATCGAACAATGGTACTGCAGCGAATACTACCATGTGCCATAACCGCACACAGGTCTATATGTGCCCGTAGGCCCCGCGGGGCCCGCTTGCTCATCTATAGTACAGTAGAATTACGCGGATAGGATCTCACGGAGGGTGCTCTCGAACTTCGGCTCGACACTGGACAAGATCTCAACTGAATCATCCTGAAAATATACTCTCAGTTACATATCCAAATATGACTGAATTCGCATACCCAGAGGCGTGTTTGCACCACAGCCCCTTCGTCGCTCAGTGCATAGTCACTGACTTCTTGCAGGTTTGCCATGCTCACATAGCCACCGCGCATCTCGAACTCACGCCCGGCACCACCAACGGCAGCCCACACCAGTTGTCGTGATCCTTCCTCGGTCGTACGGGCAAGTAAGGCCTTTCTGATAACATGAAATATACGTAACGCGAAAGGGAAATTTCGCATCAGTTCCGACTTGCAGTAGCCAGGATTGGCTGCAGTGACAATCACTGGTGAATTTGCAGGCAGCCTTTTGGTCAATTCCCGGACGAAAAAGACGTTGAGGACTGAAAATCGAATGTCGCTCAGAATCCGTGCATCGTAGAAGAACTAACTATTACGAACGCTTCGATATCATGTATCTGCTACCCATGACCCTTAAAAAAAAAGGTGTTACAAACGACCGCCAGACGCGAAAAGGAATGTCCTACCGAGAAGTACAGTAATTCTTGTCGCTTAGTTTTTGAAGGATGTTATCGCTTTCCACTTCCGTTTCGGAAAATTGCGTCCAGTAGTGAACATCACTGCTAACAATGACAACTCGTGGGTTTGGTGATGTTCCGGATGAAACCGCTTTGAGGAGGCAGGGAAACAAGAGGATAGTTAACAACATTGCCGAGAGGTGGTTCACCTGGATCCTGACAAGCACATTTACACCGGAAGTTGAAGAGGAATGAAAACACCAGGGACTCACGTCTCTTCCCAGCCATCGCTGGTAGGGGAATAATGCAAGAATGCAACCGCAGCATTATAGACGAGGATGTCTATTTGAGCATTACCGCGAACAAAATTATCCGCAAATGCTGAAACAGACGTAAATCGAGCGAGGTCAACGAGTGCAAGCTCAGCATTCTTAAAACCGGTGGCTTGTATGGCTGCCGTGATCAAAGTGTTAGGAGAACACAAGAAAGCGGCCCGGCCCGGTCGAAATGCTGGCCCTGCTTACCTTGAAGAGCAGCCTGACCCTTCTCTTGGCTGCGACATCCGAGAACCAACCTCTTTGGATTCATCGACGCAAAGTGCTTTGCTGCCTCGAAGCCCAATCCGACATTGGCTCCAATGACAACGACGGTCTTGCCTGTAAGGTCGACGTGTTCCACCGGGGCTACCTTCCACCATTGGTTTTGAATGTGCTGGAGAAAACCGATTCGCCCCATGATGTCGGATACAACGTGGAGAGGGATTTCTGGTCCTAGACAGTCTATTGCGACGATGATGACGGGTACATATACGGTTCTATGGCGTCTATACTGTATTGCACAAGATTGGGATCCAATACTCGATAGTTACTATTGCCAATAGTAATCCGAGCTGACTATCATTTCCCCTTACATCTCACTCTCGTAACCTTTGTGACTCGGTCGTATCCTTTATTTTTAGCTCTGGGAGTAGAAGGACCACGTTTCAAGTTGGAAGAAACCAGGAGTCAGGAATAGCGTCAAATAAGTCCAGTCCCCAAAAGTCATAACTTAGCATGAACGACTTCACTGCAATACAGATGAACACGGAGTTCGGTGGGTTGAACAAGACGTTACTGTAGGATGTAGGGATTCACCGACCCACTTGAACGTGAGTCACTGGCATGCCTGGATGACGCGTCGTTCTATCTCCTTCGGTTGCCGTGCCAATTGCCAATTTTCGCCATATTTAACTCTTTGGCAAAGATATGGGACATGTATTCGGCTCCATATCGGAACGCGTTACATACATAGATAGAGGTGGAGCCCGGCGTGGTGCGATTTCCTTGCGATGACTCTGCGCAACAGTCTAGATGTGAAAGGGGATGCGATGCCTCTGCCGAAATTCCTCTAGAAATTTTGCTGGATTCAATCCGTCTACAAGAACCTGGAGTGATCCAGACAGTGATCTAAATATATACTTAAGTTACCCTCATTTCCCGTGACTCTACCCTACACTGTGACCACTCTATACTGGTGCCATGCTCCGCCCGTGCAACTCGGCAGTACCGCCTCAACCTCCGTCACCAAAGTATTGGGACACTTTCTTCAAAAGTCCACGACCTTGCCCTCCCTGTGACGGTGTGGATAGTACGCTCTTCTCAGCAGCTGGTCCGGTTGGTGCTCTACGGGCATCGTTCTCGTCTGCGTAGACTTTGCGCTGCATCCACCGCACCCAAACGCTCTCTCCAGAACTTCCCTTCTTTCCTCCAGCGCGAGCACGCAATAACGTCCTCGCAGCTCCCAACATATCCATTACCGGTGTCGCTCCTCGCTCTCTTATAGCCAGCGGTATCTCCTCATCTCCGTCCTCGACAGAGAGCGTTGCCATGGAAGGGAACGGGGTTCCGAGTGTAGGTAAAGGGCCTGGTTCAGCAACTACGTGTGCGAACAACGACCCTTCGGCACGGGCGACGCGTATCAACCGCCAGCCAGCGCTCTCTGCAAGGGACCGCAATTCAGGTAGCGTACGCTCTTGTCCACCAAGAGTCACTTGCATCTGTACATAGTGTTTGTACACAAAAATGAGTCCTTAAAGGAAGATAGCTGACCGTCATATCCATCCAGTACGCGTTCGCGCTGGCCGCGCCGAGGTTCGCAAGGAGTGGCCAGCACGCACCACGTAGCGCTTCCGTACCGTCCTGAATTTTGAGTTCTGAAACATTTGCGCTGGTGCATGCATATGGTAAGAGGTGATCACCAATGACAAGGTACGTTGGCTTTTTGTCGGCTGTGCCTTCATTGGCGGCCCGGCGCAGTTGAATAAGTATGCGTCGAGCAAGTGCATCTGGCCAATCATGACAGACGACGCGCAGGAGGAATACGGCGGCTCTGGTATCGCCGTCATACTTGGGCTGAGGTTTGAAGAAGTCATGTACTGACATTTTCCGTCAGTGTCCTCAGTCGTTGACATGTGGTTGAGACGGACCTTGAAAGCGTACTCGGTCGGATGTAATCAAGGCGGGGCTGTGAATATGCCATGCCTACATGAGGAATAATCAGCACCACGAGAAGAGTTGACCAAGGAGGGAGTTGGTACATCTTCGCCGAGTTTGCACACTGGCTCACGGTCCTGTACTATGAAACGTAACTTGGGGAACCGCTCCGCAAGTCTCAAAGTCGTTGATCCGATTCCACCGCCAACGTCTACAATAAGCGCATCTTCTGCTAGCTCTGGAAACGGAAACGCTGTCGCTAAGTTAGCAACTTTGTTCGTTTCTTGGAGTAGACAGTGCGTTTACCACACAGCTCTGCATCCGATGCACCCATCCACCCTTCTGTCCCAGCCATGGCCCGGGCAAACCTTGCAAGCCGGGAACTGTTCTCAGGAGTTTCAAGCCAAGTCCAGTATGGGAGATTGGTGCGTTGTGATAGGTTGAACGCTGTTGGTGCAACTACTGGCCCTGTACGTGGGGTAGGTATATACGTAGGTGAGACGGGAAAGGCAAACGGGCGGTCATCAGTGGCGCCAGATAATTTGGGACGAGATAGCAGTCTGCGGATGACGGGCTGCGCACGGGCAAGAGGAGACCGTGATACACTTTGTGTCGATGACGACACGGGCCCAGGTGCGAGATTTATCGGAGGAAGGAGTGTAGACGTGCTCATTGCAGGAGTGGATGTGTCCAGGACACTGGCAGGCGGCTCCATGTTACCATTATGAGAGAATAGACCTGTCAAGGGCGAGCGCTTCAAGCTCGTGTCTAGAGAAGGTAGGAGCGCATCCGTAAAGTATGCGGATGCTTTGAAAAGCTCGTCGGTACTGTAAACGCACGAGTTTGTGAGCGAAAGGACAGTAATTTGAGAGAAGCGCACTTGAGAGCTGCAAGGGCTGCGATGGCTCCGTATTCGCCATCGTATTTTTTCACAGGGCTGCAACGAGAGCATTAGTTTCCAACAATGTACGCGACAGAGAAGACTACAGTGTACGTACGCAGATCGGCATTCTGTGAATGATCGCCCAGAGTCTAGAAGAGCTGAGACACGATTAAGTGCGAAGGTGTCTGGTTCGCATTCCCGTATAATATGATGCGTGGCAAGTAGCCGTAATATATGACCTGGATGCATTCGAAAAGGACAAAGGAGGCGTACGCTTATGTGCACATACTAATTTTTACAGAGTCTACGCCGACGCTGGCTGATATTTCTATGACAGATAAACCTGTAGGCCCGGCAGCGCTAAGAAGCTCTGGGATGTGAGATGCCTCAAAGAAGCGTAGGCACGAGGGGAGATGGTACTTTTGGAGAAGTTGTAATGAGGCAAAGAGACGACGAAACGGGACGTACGATCATGGTGGCATCGCATATCGTGAGAAAAGGCGAGCGGACGACGACAGCCATTTGTGAAGCGGCAGCAACAATGCGAGAGATGGCATTCGCGACGTCTGGACGAGAGGTAAGCTGTTCAGCGGGAGATGAGGGGTCTCCTGGAAGGTCGAGGTCGGGAAAGTCGAGAGGGGCGTCATAAACCGAAGGAACCGGGGTATTAGATGACGAGTAATGTGAGGCGGAGGAAAGGGTGTTATTTGAAAGAGAAAGGAGAGGTGGGGTTGGTGAACGATGTTGCTTTGGAGGAGAAGGAGGGGGGGTTGAAAAGGATGACGAGGAGGGAGAGGGAGAGCCCAAACGTGATGGTGATGATGAACGTGATGCGTAGGCTGCATGTATTTCGTCAATAGCGTCACCTATAATAGCCTGGAGGGCGCGCAGAGTCGAGAAGGTCATCTCAACTTGGCGGCGAAGTGGGAATTGGGAAACTCGAACGACGTTGTGATCGCGAATCCCTTTTTGTGCACAAAACTGCAGATCCGTCCGTCCACGGGCTCAGATCGGGGCTTCTTGGAATGAGTTCCATACTCGAACAAGAATACCAATACATACACACATACAACATCACATGTCATTTCTCACTGGCAACCCGCCTGCGGATCCGAAATATTGTCCACAACCTGCGATACCGCAACAAACGCATCCAGCAACGCAGGGACGACGAACGGTTCCCGACACTCCATCTCGATGCCCTGCAAAATCCGGGCATGACGCGCACGCTCCTCAGCAAGCGCTTCCTCGGCTCTCTTCCGTGCCGCCGTTTCTGAGTTTACCGCACTTTGCAGCACCTCATGGTACTTTGACAATAGGGGGATGTACGCTACTCCTGCCCGTGAACATGCAGAATGGATCCGATGAGTAAGACGCACTAGCGAGATTCTCGACGGGGGTTGGAATTGAAAGGCCAATGCTTTCAAAAATCTTCAGTAATCCCTCCTCGAGCTCGGTGGATGCTAGATGGGAGGTGCTGGTGCTAACGCTAGTCGGATTGTCAAATGGGCAAAGAAGCCCCATGACTGGTTTATGCCAACTTGGAACCTCTCGCGAGTTTAAAGGGAGCACAAAACTTCATGTTGGACGAGGTAGTCTTTTAGCACGAACACGGGAACAGAATGAGCATATATGCGTACACCATCAGATGGTCACTGTATGTAAGGTGAGCTCATTGCGAACGTCAGGAGTAAAATGACACTACATTGACATCTGCTGCATAGTCGAACCGTCCATCTTTTTAAACCGGTTAATTACGTTCGCCTCAAGAGCCTGTGGTATCCACATCGAGTCAGAGCAGAAAGGAGGATAGAGGACATGGACTCTCACATCTGTACTCTCTGCATGATCCCAGAACATCTCGATAATACTTGAGGTATCGATGCTTTTAAGGACATTCGTAGGTTTGGGGTAAGGAAGGTGAAGTGTCGAGAGGATGGTCTTTAGCCAGGGAACGAGCGACTGGATATCATCTTGACTGGTACGCAATACCATCTGCCCATTGTGCCCCTTGAATTGAATGCGCAAGGCGAGTGTACCACCTCTCTGGTAACTTGCAGAGACAGAGCGAGTCACAGGCATGCTCGGTATGCCCGCCATCATCATCTTCTCATCTATATACTGCGTATGTAATCAATTTGATTACAAACTGTTTCAACTTGGTGGCAACCAACCAGATCGCGTCGCAGCGAGTAACTTACAAAACAAATAAAGGAGTTCACTTGAACAGAAAAAATTGCAGATCTTCCATATCAACAGAATCAAACAGGACTACAACATCGACTTCCCTGACTCAATCTAATAACCAACGCCGATCAGGTAATCAGCGAGACCCTCAACCACCGGAGTGGCCTCGCCTGCTTGAACTGGTGCGACATATTCAGCAACGAGGACTGCCTGCTTTGTCTTCACTAGACAAGCACCATCACCCTGTAAATATGGCTGTGAGGAAACGTAAGCCTCCAACTAGGTGAGTCCGGATCATACCCCTTTCTTCAGGTAAACACTACGCCCCTCATCGACTCGGAGGCCAAAGAACTTATTCCCAGCGAGCCGGATTCCGCTCTCATGGACTTTCGCTGGGTTGGTGAAGGAGGTCACAATGGCCTTTTGTTCTTCCGCCGAGAGCTGTCAAAGTGGAATGGATCGGCATAAAAGGCGAGGATATGCACCATCAAACGCACGGTGTAACCCTTGGAAGCCGCCCAGATCCCACCCTGTTGACCTAGTATAGCAGCTTTAGAGATTTTCCCTGTACCCAGGAGATTTGTGTCGACGTATGCTACCGAACGCTCGAATCAGAAAATCGTGAGGCTAATCTGTGACGGATGGAACATACTTTGCCAAGACATGATATCAAAGGAAGTTGGAAGTTGAAGGGAACGGTACAGACAATGAGGAGGCGGGACGAGGTGAAGGATGTCCCAATTCGGCGATCACCATCCGATATGGTAAAATATCGGTGGGGATGGCCGTTGCGCGCCCATCTATGTTTGTCTTTGGATTATCTTTCTGTTTGTGTAAACTATTCTCATAAGGAAAGTCGAGATCGATGTCTATGAACGTTACTGTTGTGTTTGATATGCTCCTGATTGACGAGCGCCTACATCTTGTCAAACCTTGAGTCACGTGTTTGTTACGAGCCAACGATGGCAAGCTACCTCGAGCAGCTCGACTGTCTTGCTAAAGATATCTCAGACACCTTTCCAGGAAACGATACTCTTATATCTCAACTAATCACCCTTATTACAACGTCTCCTCCCACGTTTACATACCTCCATGACCCCCACACACCGCGCGCTACCGCGTCACTCGTGAATACCCTGATCTCATCACTGTCTGCAATCGACGCAAATTCCTCCGCTCCGGATGATGATGCAGTACCCATTATCGCATGCGCGCAGGTCAATGCCGTCGCATCTTTCTCACCACGTCTTTTCTATGACACGACTTTTAACCGTCTTGCCAAGTGGCGTCCACGCTGGGAAGACGGCTGTGCAAATTGGCAAGGAGGGACATCCGGCGGTGCACGCTACAATGATAGCCTCGATGGATTCCTGCACGGCCTGCGCGCCCTACAAGTCCAGCTCAGCGGTGATGAAATCGAAGTGCAATCCCCGCGTAAAGGCAGAGGAAAGACCCGTGAGCAGAATAAAGCAAAGGTCGTGAAGATGGTTCTGGTAGTTGATCGCGCAGAGAGGCTCAGAGAGTCGCTGCCTGGCCTTTTTGTGCCTCTCACTAGGTTGGCTGAGTTAGTAAGTCGGCTTCAGCTTGTTTGCTGCGCTGCTAATCAAACCCGGTTCAGTCGAGAGTAGATATACAGACAATTTTCATCTCTCAGTCCCCCTGGCAGGACATCAAACCGCCCTTGGGTGCAGCTATTGAACCCTATCATCTATCTGTGCACCCGCCCTCCCAGGAAGGTACGCATATATTCTCTCGCTCTCGACTGGCTAGAGACGGGCCATACAACAGATACACTCCGAATTCTGACCTCTCGCTTCCCGACGGATGGTGACCTCGCGGCCGCACCCCATGCCTACCATCCGGCTCTTGCTCAACTCTACGCACAATACGCCAATGCGCTGTATAGCATCTGCTCACCCTTCACCCGCGACCCACACGAGCTTGCCTACGTCGCGGCGGCTCTGTGGCCAAGCTTTATCGCACCGGTTTTGGAGGCTCAGAAAGGCGTCGCCGAGTTTCAGACCATTCCCGAGGACGTGCGTTTGCGCCTCCTGCGAGTATTCTTACCGAGTTTTACTGCCGCGCTTGACGCACTACTCCCTCGGAAAACGCATGCTAGTGCGTGGAGTCGGACGTCCGATCTGAATGAGGGTCCCGGTGTCGATGGGAAGAGCGTTGAGACTGTTACTCGCTCTCTACCAACTCTACAGAAGTATATACTACTCTCTGCCTTCCTTGCTTCTTCAAATCCGCCTAGAACGGACATACGCATGTTCGCAAGAAGTCGCGAAACGCGATCCAAGCGACGCCGCGGGGGAGGCTCGCGCAAGACGCCACAACGCAGTGCGAGTTCTCCAGCAAAAGTAAGCTCACTCTTCTGTGAGGGTGATACAGAGTGAAACTAAAACGCAATATAACGTCATTCAGGTACCCCAACGTCTCGCAGGTCCTGCGCCGTTCCCTCTCGACCGCATGAACGCAATCTTGGCCACTCTACTCGAAGAGCATGATCTTGAAACGCGAGCTATTGGCCCCGAGTTGACACAACCCGGGGAATATACCGAGATGGAACTTATGCGCGTTCACATATCTGGAGCGGTATGTACTCGGCTCGAGTTGTTTGCCCTAGGGCTTTGATGCACTGACGCTGGGTTGCCGATACGAAGGTCGGAGAACTTGCTGCTGCCCATCTCTTGTTACGAGTGTCACCACCAGATCGCCTCGACGGGCCGCCTATGTACAAGTGTGGGATCTCGTTTGACGTTGCACTTGCACTAGGACGTGATATGCGCGTCCCCATGCTTGACCTTATTTGGGAGACGGGTTAGGCCTGTGCTGTCTTTTTTGCATGGATACTGCGGTTTCGACGGGGGTCTCGGCAAGCCTTGGTAATATACTGGTGTCCGCGTGTCACGCGGCGTGTGTCGAAAATCAAATGCAAAACACAGACAAGATGCCTCATGCTTCAAATTGATGACAACAGGTGGTCAACTCCTACGAGCGGCGCTTGGAAACTACCCGCTTCTAGGCCGTATGTCTGCGTTCTAGGATATGACACAGAACATTACTGTATATAAAGCTCCCGGTGTTATCAGAAGTCGAACAAAGGAGTACCATGGATTGAAGCTACATTGAAGCTATATTGGACATCATCTGCAAAATTGATAAGACCAGCTCCAATGGAAGTCCGACGTAAAAGGGATGATAAAATCATGACGGGTTTATAAGAACCGTGGTGGAGAACGATGTTGAGGCAGGACGCGTGACGTCCCACGGATCATCCCCGGCAAATCATCTTTACCCACAGCCCTCCGCGTGATCCTTGGTGTATAGCTTCTTTTGTCCAGACTGTACAACGGATCTCAGCAGAGGGCCACGCCGATGTTAGGCCGTCGCAACCTACTCACGCGCCTGGAACGTTCTATTAGAAGATGGAATCCTCGAGTGACCCACACGACGGTTGATCAATGAAAATGCCCCGTCAACTTATCGCCTCTGCATGATGCTCAAATGCCAAAAAGCTATCCACAAAAGTTTTCCATTCGGGGTGTTGACCGTTGTGGCGAACCCCTTACCGGGGGTTATCGATATCTACAGTGGCCGTGTTGAGCTCCCACAGCTCCGGGTCACATGTCGCCGGTCAGGAACGTCGGTCCCACATTAAGCTCAGAAGGCAACCCGGCGTGAAGCATGTTGGACACCGCCGCACCGGTGACACGGTTACAGACTTACGGTTGAAATATCTGGTGGTCATGCTGCGACCTCAGCCGAGGCCAGAATGGGCAGAAGCACCAAGAACCGCTTACTGAGGATCCCTCTCCTGGCTCGATCTGGAACCTGAATCGCACAGAACCATGTGGAACATCGTTTCAGCTCATTTCGCCCTTCTTTTAGAGTTGCAACGCCGCAGAGAAGTCCCCCGAAAAGGAAGGTGGGTTGCATTTGGGCCATTGGCCAAGAAATGCACGAATACCAAAGAAGCCTTCTCTCGCTCTCACTCTGGGGATTTATTTTTTCAAACGGCGCAGCACGCCCGGGTGTACCATGCGTGCAACACCCGGTTAGAAAATTTCCGCCACCTCTGTCAGATATAAATATGAATACGTTGTCTGCCCATTCCATCCACGTCATGTCGACCGTTTCTCCCCTCAGGAAGCAGCGTCTCGCTGCCCTTGCCTCTTGCGCGGCTTGGTATATCATCAGCGGCTCGATTGGCCTTAATGCCCTGATAGAGTTTGTCCCCTACTGTGCTCCTCATTCGTAGACCTCTTCGTAACCTTCGATGATTACAGGGCCAATCGGACAAAGTCACGTTTCCGGAAGGAGGCTCCTCCAGGGGTGACTCTGAGGTTTCATATCAATGGTAGATTTTCTCTCACATCCTTTCCCATTGCCTACGCTTGCTTAACTCCTTATCTCGCGTAGATCTTTATCAACCCGGTGTTATTCTTACCACCGTTTGCGCTACTACGGCACTCCTCGCAATAATCTTCTTCATTGTGACGCTAGTCTGGCCAAAGAACGCTACCGGCTCGTTGAAGATTCAAGCGTGGATTTTTACCTTTTTCGGTGTATGGCTTTTTGCCACACAGATTCCCTTTACCGTTTTCGTAGCGAACCGCAATGCCAAAGTCGATGCCTTTCTTGCTGGCAGGCAACTACCTGCTCAAGCCGTACAAGCAGCGCTTGCCGCAGCGGGAGAGTCAACTAAGTACAGCAAGCTACATCCCGGTACGTCATACCGTGTCGCCCGCTTTAGGCTTTATCTAACCTTTTCCTTAACCCTCAGCTGTCCTTCTTGCCATTTTCCCTTGGATTTCGCTGCTCTCCTCTATCGCTCTTATATTCGTTCTCTTTGCGGCCGCCCGAAGACGCAAACAGTCGCCAGTGGAAACGACATCTCAGCCGCCCATTTCTGATGGAGAAAAGGGCGGTTCATAAATACGAATCATGACAACATTTCAAAATTTTACCACTATCGTTGTCCCTGGAGTTACCTGCCATCGGGGGATACCACTCTGCGCCAGTGCTGATGATAATTTTTTCATGCAACGCCCGGAGCTGTACTACTTCCGCCCTACTCGTACCGGGGGTATTTATCCTTTTTTGGTTCTTGATGAATTCCGAGTACCCTGTAGTCTTTAGTTTGTATCACGACAATGGATCATTATCGGACACCAGGCGGTCATTGTCGCTTACTACTCCGAGCGGTAAGGAGGATGCATACGCAATCTACAGTAAGTGGAGTCTCTTACCATCACGCTGGCACGACCCCATAGATATCGAACACCCTTGTGGCACAATGACTCAAGGATACTAATATGTATTTGGAGCCACTGGCAGCTTTGCACATCAGGGCATTTCAGCAAGCAATATTCTCGACCTAAGTCATAGATTATCAATCGTGATTTGAAGATGTGCGGCGGGGCCGGAAGCATCAAAGTGGCCTGACTTATTATAAACGCAGCAACTTCGCTTGGGGATTACAAAATTCTTACTCGTATACTATCTACTGAATGTTCGGGCATAGACCGGCGTTCGTCGTAGGCGGGGAACAAGAAGTGACTGTACCTCCTGGCGAAGCTTGGTCGATCCACTCACATACGAGTCTCCCTTCCCATTTCACCCCTTCAAATCAAGGCCCATGTGCATCAAACGCTTGTTTTGTCGCTCGTAGCACCGAAGTGTGCCCCGGGCTCCCACAAGGCCAAGAAACACGCGCCATCGTTACAACTTTGGTCGAGTTTTCCAACTGATATCATCGTCGTCTCAGCAGATCTCTTTCACAGTCCTGTTGATTAATGGTGCGGCGCAGTTCTGACACACAAGACTCAGAGTAGCGCGTCGAGAACGTCAAGATTGGGGAGGGTTCAATGGCAGGCAAGATGGTGAGACAACACATGCTCATGTAGTTCCTGAGACGTGTTAGCACGAGCAGGTCATCGCAAAAGCAACGTCAGGATTTACCTCTTTGGTGCTCACGACGGCGTCGCAATTCCCTGCTGGTTCACCTGGTGTCCATCGGCACAGGTATACCATGTCGTCGTTGCTAGACTGCGCACTCTCGCCGAGACCGAAGGAGACCAGTTGTTCTATTTCGGCATCGGCAGGTCCAGCATCGTCCTCATTATGGGGACTATGGTCCTCCTGGCGCTGTGGCTGTGGTGAGGATCCATCACTGCCTCCTGGTGATGAGGACGGGCTTCTGGTAGGATTGTAGTCTCCATCATCCTTCTCGTCACTCCAAAGCATGTGGTCTTGTTCCTGTTCAGTGGACTGTCCCACATCCGCCGCCTGCTCCCTCGACTCCAAACGTGCCACCTGTCTTCTCAATTTGGAATTTGCCCTCTTCTCGTCGAAAAGCTCGTCCTTTGTCTCCTCCAGATCCGCTTCCAACTCACTGAATCGTCCTTCAAGCTGTCTGAACTCGCGTTCAAACTCGGGCGCAAGTGCTGCCCGGTAGCGCACGTCGTCATCTGTGCGGCGGGCGCGCTCGGTGAGCATTTCCGAAAGCACCTTATACTTTTGAACTTCGGCCTCGAGCTTGGCTACCCGGCCCTCGAAGGTCGCGCGCACCAAGGCGACGCCTTTGGTAGCTTGTGATTCTGCGAGGGCTGCGCGTGCCGAGAGCTCTTCGTTTTCAGAGCGCATGCTACTTGCGAAATCAGAGGCTCTCTGGTATTGCGCGCGGAAGAAATCGACGTCTGCTAATACGCGCCCCTTCTCGCCGCGTAATGCCTCGGCTTCACCTTGCAGGGCGAGTTTTTCTTCGGCCCATCGTGTGCGCTCCAAGTCCCAGTTCTTATATGCATCATTGTCTCGGTCTGTCTGGACTCCCGTCGCTAGGGAGCCGGTCGCTTCCTTCTCATGTAATGCTCCGTTGCCGGCTTGTTCTGTTGGCCACATACGTAGCATGTCTACTTGTATCCGCAACTCAGAGATTTCCTCTGACTTTTTGTGAAGAAGATCCAGCGCTGCTGTCAGTTGACTACCCAATGAGGCGTGAGGTAACGCGTCATGAGATTGGCTTTGAGTGGAGTTCGATGCGGTTGGAGGAACTTCATCCTCCGAACTAGGCTGAGGAAGGACGTTAGGACTGCGATCAACATGGCGCGGTACGCCTGGTTGCCACATCACCACGCACCACAAGTACGTTCGCCGCACGTACACCACCTGTCCGGGAAAGTGAACCCATGTTTGCACCTTGGTCCGACTTGTTTATAACCAGACCCTCCTGAGACTTTGAGGGGTCCGCTCTACGATTCCCACCTAGGGAAGCACTCGCCGGTATTTCATTTGCTGAATTTCCATGATGTGTGACCTGCGAGCCGTTGGGAGACTCTATGCCATCCATGACTCGCTTGAAAATCACATGTGATGGCGGCTGTTCAGAGCTTTGAGATATCTCCAAGGCCGGATGGTCCCTGGCAGCAATGCTTCCAATCCTTTTACCGGCCCGGCGCAGCTCATCCAGTCTGACACGCGCCTCAAAAGCTCGCTGTTTTGCAAACGTTTCCAAGTCTGATCGCGGTGGCCCACTCCTCGAAGGACTGTGTTGCTTAATGGAGCTTGTGCCGCGTTTTCCAATCCGTGGAGGGCCAGTCTTCACGGACTTCTCGGTATGTGGGGGTTTCGAGGACGAGATGGCGCTGGCCGAAAGTTCTAAGTTGAATACTGGTATGTGTGGCCCGGTATCTTCGGTGTTAACGCCCTCGCCTTGCATAGACTTCTCCATCTGTGGAGATGTCGAGGACGAGATGGCACTGGCCGGAGGTTTAAAGTAACGATGGGTAATTTCGGTATTAACGCCCTCGCCTTGCATAGACTTCTTCATCTGTGGAGATTTCGAGGACGAGATGGCGCTGGCCGGAGGTTTAAAGTAACGATGGGTAATTTCGGTGTTAACGCCCTCGCCTTGCATAGACTTCTTTATCTGCGGAGATGCCATTGGATAGGGTAGTGGCGGATTAAATCGATACCTCGGGGAATCATTAGTAGCACCCAAGGCTTGCATAATGGGATCCGGGACATTAGATTGTGAGTAAGCACCCTGGCCACTGGGTTCCGAGCCGCGTCCGTTGTTCGCATTAGAGTTTGTAGGCTGGATGTCATCCTTCGCATCCCTCACAGTCGGTGGCAAGGGATCGCTCGAAGCAGAGTCGTTGATAGTCCCGCCTGGTTGATTCGACAAAGGCTGCGATTGCGATTGCGATTCCTCCTCTTCTTCGCGCAAAGCGACAACTTGAGACTCTGTGAGAGACGATGGCCTCGATTTCCGTGGCAGGAGTACCGTCGTTGGTACGGGAGTTTTTGCAGGAACGGCAATGTCGACGGGCCCTTCTTTGGGGGGATCCCGGCGTTTGCCTGCACGTTTTCGCTTCGGCGGACCGAACTTCGCATTGGAAGTTGGCACCCACATCTCGATTTCTTCAAGAGGGGGACGGGAAGACAAGTCTTCGGCAGTGGTCCCATCTTTTCTATTCGGAAGAGCGTGCGCAGGCGCCGTAGACTGTCCGCCACGGCCGTCACTGGGTGTACTCTCGACAGCGGCGGCAAGCCTCTTTCTCTTCGAAGGCGCGGAATCTTCGTGCGCATTAGCCGGAGAGCCGGATAACGCGGGGTGCTTGCGCTTGCGGGTTGTGAGGACAGGAGGTTTGGAGGTGCTGGCCGTGTGGCGGTTCTCGGGCGGCCGTTTGAAAGCCACTGAGGACTTTGACACCGATGCTGAAGCAAGCGACTCGAGTTTCTTCGATTTCCCTGTATTGTTCCGTATGTGAATGTGTCCAGGTGGCGCAATTATAGGAACTAGCACCTTTCTTTTTTTCCCAGAGTCTGATAAGGTCGGGGGAACAGTGTGAATTATGAACCCAGTCAAGTGGCCAGGGCTTTCCTGTCTTCGGGTCTTTACCAGCCCATCGTACCTTGTATCGTTTGCCGTCACGGTTTTCTTCGACAATCTCAACGACATCCCACCAAGAGAGGCAGCTCGAATTGGGATTGCTTCCGCTTCTGTGAGACCCCGAGGCCATTTTTGATTATAATAAAGCTCGATTTCAGTCAAGGAGATGTCGAGGTGCCCAATCAGCCTGAAGAAATGAAACTGCGGGAGTCAGGTCACGGTCACGTTGCCCCGGCCCATTCCGGCACGGGCACGTGAAGTCAAGGTCCGGAGCGACTTCGGAACCGGAACATGGACTGCCTCGTTGCCTCGTTGTGATCGAGGTCAGACTCCACAGTGCTCGCTCAGAACTACATCCAGAAGCTTCTAAGCGCATATCATCAAATCGATAGGGCTTTTTTTTTTTCGGTGTTTAACCTGACTGGCTCTGACGATCTGACTCATCTCGATCTTTTTGATCCTTTTGATCAAACATCAAACATTGGCGGTGTCCACACCTGTGCAGCGAAAAAAACGCACAAAGCCAGGAACTTAAACTCGTGTTTGACTAAAGCAATTGGAATATCATTAACACTCATTGCCTCATAGACCACCATCATATATCGTCCTCTTTTAGTGCTGTTATTCGCTTCCTCTTAGGTGCACCCTAATTAACACGTGGAATTCGTCCGTCAGGCCTGACTGCTTGCAGGGGACCAGGTCTGCGTGGCGCATCCAAGTCGTTCATGTGCAAGCTGCATGTCAGGTTTAATGGAGCCACCATCAACGCGGGGCTGTTGCCATGCCTCCCAAGTGAGAGTTGAGGTACCTGTACCTGCACTGGTAGACCTACATGCTAACTTAACTTATGCATCACTTGCAGGTACTGGCATGCCTATCAGTGCACCCAATTGCAACGTGGCGCATCCTCAGGCTCTTGCAACGCCTATCTCGAGGGTCAATGTCAGCCAACTGTCAGGTTAATCGCCTCTTTACTAACCCAAACGCGTTATATGTGACCGCCGGTATGGAATACATCCCCGCTTGTGTGTCTACATAGTTGATCCCATGATATGTGTATTATTCTGCGGAGGAACGCCGTGCCACCTCCGCATGGATCCGTGTACATCTTAATACGTCAACATTAGCTTAACAAAGCTAGTCTACTTCAAGGTGACCACGGCTCGGACAATGCTGCTGGCGTCCTGGGTACTTGAGTCAACTTCTTGACGCACTTTATCATCGAATCCATCGTGGCTAATGCGCGCGGCTCATAGTACTAGTAGCCACACCATTGTGTTGATCTGGCGGCATACTAATCGCGTGTCTAAGAAATGTTGCTCACATGCTGTCGAGCTCGATGTCCATGTGTACGTGGTCGTTAGGTGGTCACAACGTGAAAACCTTGGTTGTCGGCAAAAAACTACTGTTTTGCCTATAGCTAGCCAAAGTCGTTGTTGCCGTGGTGGCTTGGTGTAATCTTACTCCGTCATTCGGTGTGGCTGGTGTGCTTAGAGCACGAAGATAAGGCCAGGAGAGTCAGCGCGACTAAAGCCTGGAGTCAATAGTTCCCGTATGTCTCGTCCGTGTTTTCACCGTGTCTCTTACGATGTCGGGACGAGCCACGAACTCGGAAGTTGTCATTGTTTTGTTGGCTCACTTATGTCAAGAGTACTTTACTCAAATAATAAGAGTCCGACTGACATATGGATTGAAGGGCGAAGCTGATGAGGTGGCGATCATTGAAGCCCCTGGTAACCTGATAACAAGTGACCTCATGAAGACTGATTAATGAGAATTGCCCGGGTAATGAAAAGAATAATTGACATTAAAGGGATCATCCCAACGGAACATTTGGGTGCCGGAGCCCCAAAAGGGGTTTCGGACATAGTTCTGTATGTCTTGGAAATAAAACATTGAATTGATCTATTGTCCCGCCTATTTTCCTAGGGTTTTCTGTTCTAACAATGGATACCACTGACATCCGACTCCTTCCGTTGGCGCTCTTTCCTTCCCGACCGGAATGTTATCCTCCGAGATGTTAGGGCAACGACGTCAAATGACAGTGACCGCCATGGTTCCATTTTATAGTATTCGCAATTCCATAGTTCTGTGGGCAGTAGGTGAAAAGAAAATATACAGTAGAGTGGAGAGGCGAAGTGCCTACGTAAGTTCCTTAATGTCATGAGAAAAAATATGACCACAATTATCGGACTCCCGTGCAAATGACATCCGGATGAACAGCCTTGTAAAACTTTCTTAGTCGAGCCTACATTGCCTAATATAGGAAATAGTCCCGGCTTGCCACAATGCGTGAGAGGTGTCAGTGGCAGTGCTGCTGCACAGTCTGCTTGACGCATCATCATCCAGTTCATGTACAGGCTCAGTCATCTAAGTTTCAGGATCTTCACGACTGTGTGCACGGCAAACGTGTCGCTTTTCGGACCGAAATTCTTGGCTATCGTGATCTTCAAGTCGTTTCCGAACACTGCCTCGGGACCTTCGACTGCGCTTTCACCCAGCTACATATGTCAGGCTCCGATGGCCAATCGACCGTTCTGCACAAAGGACTCGGCATCAACCTTACCCGAAGCGGCCTCGCCTAATGACTCCAGTGGACCTAGCGAAATTTTGTTATGTTGACGGAGATTTGTTTTCGTCACGGAGCGGTGCACCATTCCACCTATGATTAAGAACCGTCAACTGTGGGTTTCTTATATTAAAGAAAACATTCACAGCTCAAGTACTTGGCACGAAAGTCCAACATATAACAATTGTGGGCACCCGAATGCTCGCCCTGCAAGGAACGCTCACTGTCGTACCCTTCCGTTGTATTTCCTCCTCTATGGATGAACATGCGCTGGGAAGTGATCACGTCTCTCCTTCAGGTTCCATGGAATGGAGAGCGCGGGCGCCAACTCCTCGACAACATCTATCTACGCAACCTCAATCTTCTCCACAACGGGCGGACTCGGCGGGCCCTAGGCCACCTGGTGAGAAGCCTCCATCCAGGGCATTATGTCGCCTCATCCGTATCACTACAGGGAATTTACAGATCAGGGCTCACCCTTATCGACGGCTGTCCACGCATCCCGCTCACCGACATCACGAACATTCGCGTAGTCCAGCTGCTTCTAGCCCCAGCTCCGGATTCGCGCAGCCGCACGCATACGAGCACAGACAAGGTATAGCACCGCAACCCATGCGACATTCCTTTACCCACCCAGGAGGATGGCCAGACCGCCCTCAGCATGCCAGGCCACGGGGTTCGGTTGGGAGTACACCCCGAGCTCGGACATCACGTCCACCCCGATATCTCGGTACAACGCCGTCTCAAGAGCGCTTAGGCAAGCGCAAACGTCCTGCGAGTGCCGAGAGCAGTGCTGCCGTCCCTCAGACAGTCACCAACCACCGTGATTCCGTTGGTCCGCAGCGGAGCCACCGGAGACACCACAATGTTGCCGAAAAGACACACTCCACTATGCTCCCCTCCGGTGGGATGTTCATGACATTTCCGTTGGACATACCTTCTCCCGAACCGGAAACGGAAGGCGGTGAGCCGGCTGGTCCTCCACCCTTTGAGCATGGCCCAAGCGAGTTGCCGCCTCGGCCTTACGAAGAACGAAGAACGGAGGGAGACAGCACGCCGGAACGGACTGTCAAAAGAGGGAGGCTTCCGGCGGACGTTATGGACCACGTAAGTGCCATCGGTTATCTGCAGCCACACGTTCTAATCTAGTGAGTTCGTGATAGTTGCCCACAATCGAGGGTCGCCTGCGTAGGATAGAGGACACTGTAAAAGACTATCTCGATGCAAGGAACAAGCGAGCTTTAGAGAAGTCAAAGCTTCCAGGTTCTTGACGACTTTTTTCTGTAATTTTGTTCTCTGTATCCCAACTACTGTACTGCATACTGACGGACTCCCTGGACATCCTATCCCTGTAATCGGATACCCCTAGTTACCAGTTACCCTCTCGCACACATCACTGTTTGTTGTACCGCCATAGTATCACGTGACCCATTAATATATTCATCGCGTTTTGATCAACGCGACCTATTCCGACCTGCTGTCAGCCGTAAATCCACGGCATGCATTAGAGCCGTGCTCTCCGGCAGTGTTCTTACCGCATACCATGTTCAGCGCCCTACTCACCCCTCTCCGCGCGAGATTCGACATTGCACCTCAAGTTGAGGCTGTCACAACACCCACAACTGACAACGTGGTTGACATAGCGCCGGAGGACTTCGCACGCGATGTGCTTATAGAGATCATGAGGAATGCTGTGGAGAAGCTCAAAACTACGGGAGATATATGCTCTCAAGTGGAGGTAGGCGTTCTGTGCTGTGATCTAGTTGGTACCCCACCTAACATTCGTAGGTTTTGACCGAAGTACACCGGATTCTGTTAGAGGACGCCTGCACGAAGGAGGTGTTCCGGGAAATGGATGGCTTTCTCGCTATTATCAACATACTGTCAACACTTTGCACGTACCGCGAGGAGAACCTCACTACTGAACGTAGGGAGCAGGTTCTTGGCGAGACCATCGAGGCCGCACGTCTCGTCTTCGTCATTGTGTCCGAAGCAATGTCTGATGATGAGAATAACTCGCAGTATTTTGAGGTGCGCCTTATTGCCTCCATCCGCTCCGTCCTTATTCTCCTTCAGTGCCACGTTGGCTATGAGTTCCTCGCTCAAGCGTTGCAGCCACTTGTCATGGACGCCCAGGTTAAAGATCCTATCCTTGGCTTTCTCTTCTCTCTCGCGCTTCACGACTTTTCCATCTCCAGCCTGTTTATGTCGCTTCGTACTGCTGAGCACAGTGACCTCGATTCTCGGATCAAGGATATCGAGGACCGGCTCGGTCTCATCGCCCAGCCAGGTGCCATCCGTATCCTCCTGGATCTTCTGCCAAAGCGTTCGGAAGATTCAATGCTACACTACGTGGTCTATAGGCTTTTGGAGCGTCTCTCGGCTCTTAAACACAGAAATAAGGTCATTCTCTCCGGTCTTGGTATTTTGGGCCGCCTATTTCAGAGCTTCACCAGTCATAATGGATCGCCTGATACATGCAGGGAACAGCGGATCGTACAAAAGCTACTGAGGCGGATTCTAGACCTAGGTGCCACCACAGTTGACTCACGGATCATGTTCCAGTCAGCAGTTACACCTGCTGGGACTCTCGACGGGGACATCCTGGAAATGATCCGGGGAGGAATTAGGTCTAGGTGGCCAGACCACTTCTCATTGGAGAAATGTGCAGCCCTGAAATTCTGCGAAGAAAATACAAAAGGCTTGCCCACTTCAGGCTTTACATTTATGGTATGTTTGTGTCGATGTTGCTGTTAGACTATTTTAAGGCTTCTCCGCCAAGATTTGGATTTGGCTCGAGCGATACCCAACTCAGGAAGCACAAACCATTTTCTCCTTTCGCATGTCGTCACGCACACTATTTCACCTTAAGATCCGAGAAGACGGTCGACTAGAACTGTGGAGTCATGGCCAACCCCCTCCCGGGGTTACAACAAAATCCAACTTTCCAAAATCTCGGTGGCTTCATGTCGTCGTGGTCCATTACCCCCATCAAGGTTCACACCCTAATCTGAGTTCGGACTGTTCCTCGCGTCTCTTGACCTACCTAATCGTTCTGTCAGGATTCTTCATTGATGGCGTTCTGATTGACCTTGTGAACTGGGCTTACCCCCGGCCCGAAACAACCGCCGAAACTGGTACGTTTGTGATCGGAGACGATTCGGAGCAAGCAAGCATGAGCTGGTGTGTGGCCTCAGCCACTTTACTGTCCAGACCCCTCGGTATGATTCTTGCGTTCTTTGGTACTCCCACGTTGCCCTAAATATAGTCTAGGAGACCACCTTCCTCGATTCATTCACCACCTCGGGCCCAGGTACAATGCGACTTTTCAATCCCAAAGTCTCGTCAAGTTTTTGACCTACGAGGCTTCTACTTCGCTTAACGTTTTTCTGTCGAACCTCAGCTCATCTAAAGGTGGGATCTCGCCTGACGTGGTGGCCCTGGTAAAGGCTATAAATGATGGGATCGGCATCGAGGAATCTTCTGTAGTATTTTCATTTAGTCCCGCTGCATATATGCGTGGTGCTGATGGCACGTTGACCATTCTGAACCGCTTTACGAAAGATGGTAATGTGCATGCAACAAAAGCCCACTGCGTCGACACCGCAATGTGGGAGATTGGCGGAGTGGCCGTAGCTTTACGACTGATCCAGCTAGCAAAGGTAATGCTTGGTTCATATTTTCTTGCAATAAGTTCAGTCATAATGAATAGACACCGCACGAACTCTCTCGAACGCTTGGTATACTCACCGATGGATTGAGAAATAGTTGGCAAAACTCAGAGGACATGGAACGAATGCGTATGTCACTGCCTTTGCCGAACTACAGTGTTCTCATGGAATTATACAGGTGGATACGAAATTCTATCCGAGATTCTACGAAATAAGAGCGGGTTGATCAACATGACAAGCTATGAGACGCTCTTTGAAACTTTGGGCATGAATTTTAAAGCCCCAGAGTCAGTGGTAACTATCATAAATAATGAGTCCGTTCTCACTTTCATTTCGCAGCCAATCAACAATTACAAATCCAATTGCCTACCGGTTCATTGCCCTCGATTTTGAGCTCTGGTCGAGGACTCGTGACGAGATACAGCGTGTTCATCTCGAGCATTTCATCGATCTGGTCGTCACTAGCCGGCACAGACACTTCAACGTGAAGCAACGGCTCTCTGGACTTGGCCTCACGCGCCGGTTCCTGTTTGTGTGGCAGACCTCCTGTTATACAGGTGGAAACGTGCCGTATTTCTTAAAGGCTCTTAAAGCGGTTATGGAATCATCATTCAACCCCGAGGACACCATAAAGCCTGTGTTGTCCTATATTGCTGCCCATCTATATGACAGTAAGTGCATTATATTGTCGCCTGGTGCGACTCTGAATGTGTTATAAAGCCGGCCCAGACGTCTCCTCTCCAAAGTCAATACTGTCCTGGATCGACCTTGACCACGTTCGTGAAAAAGCGGAACGGCTTCTAGAGCTTTTTGTCTCGATCATTTCTGGGTCCACTGACTGTTATACGCGCTTCTCTATAGCTCTTCCCGTGACTCGCATCTATCTCCTACTCCTTGGGGATAGACCTTCGTCCTTCGTTGCAAAACAAGTACTTGACCTCATAACAATCAGTTTAAACAGGTCCAAGTCTTTCAGTCGGAAGTTTGAGCTCGTCAGTGGATGGACAATCTTGAATACCGTCCTTCCTCATGTTTGGGATGTCAACATTCATTCTGCCGCGTTTCGCATCCTCTTAGATCGGACCCAGGATCAGGGACCCGTCGTCGCCTGCCCTTCTATTCTCCCTGCTATCCTGAGCTCTTTAAATAGACTGCTAGTTGCGGTTGCCCAAGATTCACCCCTCCAAAGCGTCGAGGCAAACGAAAATGGTATGTGCTGTGGTCCATTCGGAGGCTGATGCATCATCTCACCAATGAGGTTTAATGGATAAGACGGGCGCCCGGTGGCCTATGCGGAAGCTATCCTGGAAGAGCTTGTCCTCTTGCAGTCTTCGAGTCCCACATTCCGGCAATTGTTTGAGTCACAACAGACAACACAAATGTTTATCAAGGCATTTCGGTCATTCGTGACGTCCCTCACATCAGCCAGTGATATTCCCCAACATCATATACGGATAAGCGAGAAGCTTATGCACTTTGGTTTAACCCTATCTTTGGACAATGCTGTTGCGGGGGCCCAGAAACGCGAGGTTTGTCTGTTTCTTCCGCTCTTCGTACCAGCTTGACGCTATCTGGAGATATTGGTCGTGCTCCAAAACACCGAACAACTCATCAATGGTGGGAATTTCCCAAGTACGAGGATCGATCCATCATTGGTCTCGGAGCGGCGCTCAATGCGGCATCGCTTTGGGTCGGTAAGACTAAGCTCGCATCTTGGCGAGCGCACCATCCAGAAGTCGATGGCTCGAATTCAAGAGTGGCGTGCCACTATCATCTTGACAGAGCGTAAGCGACTGCGTAAAAGCCTTTTGGACCTGTAAGGCTCTTTATTACGACTCTAAAAGCCCCCTAAGTTCTCTTTTAGGAAGGAACAGAACCGTCAAGTGTCTCGTCTGAATGATTGGATAATTCCACTTTCTTCTGAGCGCGGGCTTTGGGAAATTCCTAACGCACATCGTGCATGGCGGCTAGATGAGACTGAAGGCCCCTACAGAGTCCGGTAAGATGATTTCGAAGTTGTTGCCGCGCGGTCTCTCACCATGCCCAGGAAGAAGATGGAATCGAATATGGTTGTGCCGTTAAGCTCCAAGATCGATGGAGGTACCCAGTTGCGGGCCATCGAGTTACCTCAGCCGGATAATATGTTTTCATTCCGTGCGGAGGTGCCACCATGGGCGGAGTCATACGAGATTTCATCTACCGATGTCGATGGTAATGCTGATGTTCTCGTCTCTCTACATCATCCTGATTGTTCTAGATGATCGTCAGTTAACGGAAGACGTCGCGGACGACAAGCATCGTAGTGTGCGTCACGAACTTGAGCCGGGGGATGTGATCGAGGCCGTCAGTACTATCGCAAGAATCCACGGAGTTGATTCTTCTCGTGAGTCCTTCACTGAACTAGTCATGAGTCTGCTCAGTGGGATTAGCTGGTCTTTTAATTTGCGGACGGACACACTTCTATATCCTCGAGGGTCTAGTAGAAGACGATGGTGGCGAGGTAATTGACGCACATGATGCCCCTCGAAGTCTACTTTTCGTTCCTGGTAGCATTCTAGAACTGCATGGTATTCAACAGGCTCAGCGATGGTAAGAACATTCTTACCAACGTTGCTATTCCAGCTTAGGTCTACGATAGGCCTTACGAAGAGATAGCAAACTTAAGCGATAGGACGTTTCTTTTCCGTGACGTTGGGTAAGTTTCAGCTTCTCCGCTGTCTCGGGATTGCCAGTATACTTATCCGAAAAACTCATGAGGCTCGAGATCTATCTCAAGGATAGTCGCTCTGTCTTGCTTGTATTTACAGATCGTAGGAAGAGAGCAGACATGGATCGGAGGCTGTCGTCTGCTATCAGTGGGCGTTCGGTAACCTTGACAACTGGCCTAACCCCTAGTGGCCTCATTACCCCATTCGCCAGTAGATTTGGGGCACGAGTCTTAGCCGGATTTGGTCTTGATGAACTGTCAACAGCCCAACGGAAATGGCAAGCCAGAGAAATCAGTAACGTTGGTGAACCTTCGACGTAGTCACTATATTCTCACCTTCCTACAGTTCACTTATCTAAGCATCCTCAATCAAATATCTGGCCGTACGCCGAGCGATGCCACACAATACCCAGTATTCCGTATGTCATCTCCCCAGGCTAAGGATCGGCACTCATCTGTACTGCCTCAGCATGGGTATTGCAAGATTACGTATCTGAGAAATTGGACCTTTCATCAAAAGATGTCTTCAGGGAGTAAGTCTTCGTTCCTTCAACTCTGTTGTTTCAGAGACTCAGTGGATATCAAGCCTGACACAGCCGATGGGTGCGCTAACCCCAGCACGGCGCGAGGCGGCCCAGTCGCGTTACGAGAATCTACAGAGTGTCGGAGAGAAGCCGTTTCACTACGGCACTCATTTTAGCTCCTCGATGATCGTGTGCCATTTCTTGATCAGGTTGGCGCCGTTTACGAACATGTTCAAGACTCTGCAGGTG
The DNA here is from genome assembly GCA_963926505.1 of Russula olivacea. NCBI lineage: Eukaryota > Fungi > Basidiomycota > Agaricomycetes > Russulales > Russulaceae > Russula > Russula olivacea. The sequence goes on from OZ004884.1 coordinate 2,026,370, forward strand.
AGATCGGACGTATACAGCTGCACGATCTCAACCTTTTTTTAGGGTGGAGATTGGGATTTACCCGATCGACTCTTCAGGTATGATACTCATCCTTCAATCTGTTCAAATTCTGACGTCTTGAGAAGCAACATTTCTAGATCATATAGCTCAGCATCTCAAGACATCAGAGGAGATGTCCGGGAACTTATCCCTGAATTTTTCACATGTCCAGAGCAAGTTTATGAAATCTGTTTCACCAGCGGATGACGATGAGCTCCTCGATAGGTTCTTAGAAAACTCAGCTAATCTTGACTTCGGAGTTCAGCAAAACAATGGTGAACGCATACACCACGTAGTACTGCCTCCATGGGCGAAAAATGATCCCCTCTTATTCATCGTTCTGCATCGCCAGGTGATTGTTATTCTGGCCCTGCTCTCTGGCAGCACTGACAGTTGCCCAGGCGCTGGAGAGTGACTACGTTAGCGAAAACCTGCCTGCTTGGATTGACCTTATCTGGGGTTGCAAGCAGCGTGATCCCGCCTCCATGAACGTATTTCATCCTCTGAGCTACGAAGGTTCCATAGGTACGGTCTGTCGCATGCGAGGTAATATGATGATTAACACTCGAAAAGACTTGGACTCCATCACGGATGAGCTAGAGCGGGAAGCAACAGTGGGGATTATCCATAACTGTGAGTTGACAATTTAGACGACCGTAGTTTCTCCCCTTACACTAGAATAGTTGGTCAAACTCCCCGGAAGGTGTTTATTGCACCACATCCCCAACGCTTCGCGCAAGGACCGTTATCACTGCCCCTTGGGGTTGTACACGGGGTGGAAGAGAACTACGATCTCTTGACGCAAAGAAAACGACCCGCCGCTCGTGGTAATTGTTCAATTACCCCACCGGATAAGACCTCTATCTCACTCTATGCAGTCCTTGAACGCGTCGCCATTCAAAACATAACAGTCGATCCCATCGGAGAAAAGATATTCCCACACCCTTCTGGCATACTCTCTGTGCCCTCTCGTCCACACGAACGTGTGGAGTGGGGATTCGGTCGCAGTGGTAGGGCGGCGGCTAGCCAGCTACGCACTTTGGTTGACGGCCAAGTAAGCTAGTGTTACGAGCTCGTATCTGCGCTTACGGTTCGCACAGACAGCCCAAGTTGTTGAAGGGATTGCGTGCACCTGTGCCACCTTCGCGGACTCGGAAAACTTCATCACGGGGTCTGAGGACCACATTGTCAGACTATGGCGCTTTTCACGCAACAATTCAGGATCGAGTGGCTTGAGAATATCGCTCTTGAATATGATGCGGGTGCACAGGGACACGATTATCTGTGTAGCTGCTTCGAGATCGTGGTCCGTCATTGTCAGTGGTTCCAAGGACGGAAGCGCTGCGCTATGGGATTTAAACAGGGCCGTATATATGAGATCCATCTGGCACGGAGAGGGCGACGCCGTTGGGATTCATCTGGTTGCCATTAATGAAAGCACCGTACGTACTGTTGTTCTTTCTTTTGTTAAGCCACTGATACTATCGCGTTCTACAGGGATACATTGCAACGTGTTCACGACTAAAGTTGTGTCTGCACACGATCAACGCCAGACCCATCGCTAGCCTGGATCTCAACTTCTCGGCCACGCTCCCACATGTGCTCCCTACAATCACATCTCTTGCCTTCCACGAACGGGAATACTCTCGTCTAGGAGTCCTTGCCACTGGGTCTCCAGATGGAAAGATTACACTGAGGACGTGGAACACAGACAACACCCCAAAGGACGAGAGAGCTCGGTGGGAGTTTGTCACGTTGAGGGTGCTGAAGGCCGAGAAGTCAAGTCCCATCACGGCGCTGCGATTTCATGGGTATGTATGAGATGATGTTCTTCCCTTACTTTTGTTCACAGAGATATTTCAGGGAACGTCTGTATCATGGAGACTCGGACGGACAGGTGTTTTCTTGGGACCTCCCAGATTGAATTTGTTATGTAGAGTACCGTGACCGTTAGTTACTTATGCGAGCACGTGAGACGGCGGAACGTGCAGATTTCGACGCGTTGTTGCGGCGCCTGTCCCCTCAAGTCACTCCCTTTGCAATATATCATCGATATATCATCTCTCCATCTCGTTGTAGGTCTCCCTGGCGGCCCTGTTTGCATCTATCTCCTCGCTTCACTTGTAAACAAGACTACTCCGTTTGTTGCACCCCGACACCTTTTCTCACTTGGACCTCAGGCTGGTCTGCATTGTCGTTCACAACTACTTCACTACACGTTCCTTTCTCCTGGATCACCATCAAACACGATACCCCACACCACCATCTGACCATTTTCCGCAATGTCTTCAAAACGATTCTCGACACAGTCAGAGACCCCTTCTCGCGTATCCCGGCGTTCCTCGCTAGCGGGCACCTCGAGCATTCCCAAGTCAAGAACCATCTCCAACGCGTCACTTATAAGCGATGTTAGCAACACGACTACAGTGACACCACAAAACGTCGGTGGCGGTGACATACTCCCTTCGGGCGTGAATTCTATTCATGCCAAGCGTATGCCCACATCTATTCCAACGCTCTCTACCATTCGACGACAGTCCCTACCTGTCCAAGGACTTGTCAGTAACTCGCGTTCCACATCCCTTCTCAGTTCGCCCGTAATATCGACTCCTACCCGTGTTATGCCCACAACTCAGCGCGAGTCAGCAACACACAAAGCTTCACCTTCCGTAGCCGGCTCTGTTCGTACTGCGCGCTCAAGTATCAATTTGCGGTCTGCGGATTCACCGCCTCAAAATGCTACACCGTTACCTCCCTCAACTCCCCGCTCTCGCGTTCTGTCCATGCCCGCTGGACGGTCTGAGTCCTCGAGCACGAGTCTCTCCGTTTCATCGCCGTCAATCAACCTCACAACGCCTAGTCCACAGTCCAGCAGGGTCAAGCCTTCACCGCAACAATCCTCCCCACGAGCCATGCATACGAAAACGACCTCAAGAAGGTCTGGCACAGCGTCTCAGGTCAACCGCAGGTCACAGAATCGACAAAATGGATCCACTCGATCAACCATCTCCATGTCTACGCCTCCTAGGCAGCTCGACTTTCTTCCAACCAACGGCGATGAAGACTTTGCTAGCTCTATGTCGATATGGGATGGCGATGATATGACACTCGACATGATAACAGAAGCTGGTGACGAGAACGTGGATGAGGAAGTGAGCGTGGTTCACGATGTCGTCTAACACTAAAATGAACATATTATCCAGTTTCAAGGTGGCCTCAAGACGCTATTGTCAATACACACGAAGAAGCTTCTTCACTACAAGCGACTTCTTGAACGGGCACAGGCAGCTACAGCGGCTCAACTCCACGCATTACAGGCTGAAGTAAGTGTCCTGCGCGAACGCGAGCGGCAGCGAGAAGACAGCGGGACAACATCCCTTCTGACCTCTGACGACGATCTCTGTCTATGTGGTGGCCGTAAAGGAGCTGATTATTGGAGCGGATATCGTGGGGGTGGCGATAATCATGATGGAGGAGGACCTGATTTGGCGAGTGCTCTGAAAAGAGGGCCGAACGGCGAGTTCAACGAAGCCGAGGTTAGAAAGGCTGTTCGTTGTCTTAGTCGAGACGAGCGCATGAGACTGTAAGTCCCAAAGCCACCTGCACGAATGATTTATGCCTGACCATATACTCAGAATCACCATCATACTGGACTGTAAGTTGGCTTCTCTTTCTGATCAGCTTCGGGTGCTGACCATGCGCAGCTTGTCTTCCCGGTGACATTCGCCTTCAAATCCTACTATTAGAGAAGTATGCCAGGGCTACGTTCGACATTGTTGGCAACCTTTCTCCGGATCTTGCCTTCAAAATCCTTAAACATCTTAGCATTTCGGAGCTTGTTGGTGTCGAATCGGTGCGTGTTCACACTACTTCGCGCGATTCCTAGATACGACTCTTCCATGTCAGGTTTCTAAGAAGTGGCAAGAGCTAGTACACTTACCCGCTCTTTGGAAATACCACTCTATAAGGCTGACGACAACGGATCCGATACCCCTCAAGGCTCCGTCTTCTCCTGCCGGATGGTACGCCTCCATGTAAGGACCAGAACCTGTGTTCACAATTCTTGATTCAGGGAACCACTTTATCGCTCCTTGCACCATCGTGAATCCAACTTCCGTGATGGGCTGCCCCAAAGTATCCGATTCCTCAATGGTCACACCAATTTTTGCACGACCCTCCTTTTACGCGGTGCGCTCCTAGGTCATTAAATAGTCATCGTACCCCAATTTCTTACTTCACAACCAGGCAAACGACTCATCAGTGGGTCTTACGACGAGACCATCCGCTTTTGGGATATCGAAACGGGTGAGATGAAGAAGTGCTTGTCAGTTAAGAAACCTGTCAGCTGTGTGGATTTTCTGTTGGAGGAAGGTTGGTTCTTTTTATGGCTTAGAACTCAGGCAGCCTCAGTAACATTCTGCTTAGAGGTGTTTGTAGTTGGCTTCCACGACGTTGGGTACGTCGCCATGATTTTGATTTAGTAACAGGTGCTAATTTATCACAGCCGCGTCCACCTTTTCTCCTCTGTCACCTTCAATCCTATACAGCAGCTAGCGGGTCATCTGAATGGCATTCGGGCTGGTGAGTGCCCTTGCGTCTGATCTTTTCTCATCTTCCGACCTTCTTTGATATTTAGTGGCCTTGTCTTCAAAGAATCTTGTCTCTGCCGGGGCTGATAAGGTACTGGTGTGCTGGGATTGGCGCGCCGGGACAAAGACCGTACGTTTCGGCCAGCAAACCACTGTGAACATTGGCGTGCAACTTATCAGTGGTGGCTCTGCGGAGGAAGGCGAGCGCGTAGTTAGTGTAACAATCGATGGCATCGTCCGCGTTTTCTCCATTCGTATGTGGTCGGACTGTCGTGCATCTCGCAAGTTGATTGTTGTCATTCACAGGCCGTCGAGAGATGATCTCCCAGTTTAAACTCTCAGAGTTGGCGGGCGGAGATCCAATGCTGAACTCCAAACTTTTTAATGTTGGGAAGGCCCCGGATAACATGTTACAGTGGTTTGCTGCCCATGGTACCCAGATGACGGTAAAGTTGACCTATCGGGTTTTTTTCTTAAATCTCGGGCTGACTATGCCGTTCCCAGTGTGCTACAAAATCCATCATTTTACATTTGCGATGGACCGAAGCAGAGGAAACGGCGAACCCCGGAGGTGCCCTGCCCGAACCCAGTGACCCGGGCCTTCACAACTCGACCGAATGGACTGGGCGTGCTCGGACCATCTCCTCGCTTACTCGCTCGGGTTCCCAGAAGACACTCTCACGTCGTAGCTCTCAAATTCTGCCACGTACACACATGTCAAGCCCTCGCACACCTGGTACGCCAATCAGCCCCGGCGGCCTTGGGGGCTCGCCAGGTTTCGCAGCACGCTTCGGACGTGCCGCCGTACTCACAGCACCACCACGACTGATTGCGATTATTGAGACTCCCGATGTGGCAGTTGGTGCAGTCGATCCAAGAAAACGGCGTGTGGTCACAGCGACTAGGTTTAGTTCCCGTGCAGGGGCAGACCGCCGAGTACGAACTGATGCTCCTTCTCATTTGCTTCTCGGTTGACCCAATCGTTTTAGGTCTTCATGTCTACCCACCGAGATAAAGCTGCTCCTGTCACCGAAAATGGACTAGACAACAGTGGCGAGGGTTTATCACTGCGTGGTGCTTTTACTTCTGTTGACCTCGATACGGATATTGCGACAATCTCGGGTGCCTGGAGTGTTATCGCAGATGACCCCTCTGGTGCATATGATATGAAGGGCCTCTACGGTTCGCTCCCTGCGAAGTTTGCAGGATTGGCGACACCCGAAAAGAACCCGATGTCGATGCAGCTCAGCCACGAGGAGGTGGTAGTTGGTTGCGCGGATGGAACCATCTAGTATGTGTATTTGCCACTATATGCTACCGAAAGCTGACCATTGTTCAGTGTGATGAGCTTCGTTGGATATGACTATATAAGGCAGCGTGGAATGCTTCCTGAGGCAGATGGAGCGGTGCCGAACGAAATGTTCGAGGGCCAGTAACTATCAGATCATCGGAAGTCAGACCGGTTCTTTACTGTGTTGAAGTCTTTGTTCATCCTCGATATCATTCATACCACCCTTTACTCCTCATTCTTCGGATTCGTCAGTCAGTACTACATTGGATTATATCAGGTGGGAATCTATAATGAAATCGATTTGTATTGGCCACAATTCGTAACCGAACAACCCCTTGAGATCTGACTGGTTAGTACCTGTCGTCCTGTAGTAGGTCGGCACATGTAAAGGTTGATAAAGGGGTACTTGATGCTGATGCTGACGTTAAGTCAATCTCAACACGGACGGCCACGTGTGACCGGACCGGGAAATATTGTGTAGTAAGCTCAACCATGTTCACCGCAGCTTCAGCTGCTCCACTTTCCACTTTGCACCATCACGTTTAGCTACCAGGATGCCTTGGGACCTCATCCCACTTAACGATGGTGTGTGTCATCACGTCCGTCACCTCGGGACTCACTCGCCCTTCGCGTCCTGTAGGCAACGCTATCCCGAGTATCGCGTTCGGAACGTGGACCCTCGGTAACGGACAAGGTCCAATAGACCAAGTCGACCAGGCATTCTCCGTGGGATTCGGTCATATCGGTATGTTTTTAACCGACTAATACTCCGATCTCTTGGAACTGCGACTCATTGACTGACTGACTGATGGGTGCAATGCAACGTGACGGGCAGATACCGCTCAAGCGTACGGCAATGAGGAAGAGGTCGGAAGAGCACTGCGGGAGAGCGGACTCGCGAGAAAGGACGTATACATTACTACGAAGTATTCGGGCCTCCATGGTCTGGACATAGAAACATCCATTCATAACAGCCTGAAGATGGTATGTGCGCCCAACCCCCTCTGCTTATGATGGGAATTGGAAATGTTGACGACGATGATGTCTTTTAAACCACGCACGACGCGCGACATATTGAATAGCTTGGCGTCGAATACGTGGATTTGTACCTCATCCACCACCCGCGTCTCGCGAAGCCTGATATTCCGTCTGCTTGGGCAGAGATGGAAGCTATAAAGCGAGCAGGTCTCGCCAAGTAAGCCAGGTGACAGTGGATCGGTCGGGAGCCGTCTTATTACCCCTTACCGTCCGCCAGCCACGCTGTTCGGTTTATCCAAGCCGAGATAGTGAAAGAGCTAACGCGGTGCTTGCAGGAGCATCGGCGTGAGCAACTTTGGCATTGACGATCTCTCAGTCTTGCTGGCGTCCGCCAAGATCAAACCTGCTGCGAATCAGGTAACGTTCTGTCCATATTAGGATGCGGTTTCGCTGGCTCCGCGGGCCTAGTAGGCTGATCGGGACTCTCGCTGCCACTCATACCAGATACTCTTACACCCCTATGTCTATGCGCGTCAAGCGCCACTTCTGGCCTACACCGCGTCCCAGGGAATCGTATCCGAAGCATACTCCTCTTTGACGTACGTTGCCACCAGTCGCTGCCCTTTTTTTTCGCCTTCGCTGGCTTGACACTCAATGCTCATTACGGACAAATACAACAGCCCGATCACGCGCCAGCCTGGTGGTCCCGTAGACAAGCCAGTTAATGAGATCGCGGAGCGGCTCAACGCCACGGCGGACCAGGTATTACTTGCTTGGGTGAAGGCCAAAGGCCCCGTCGCCGTCACGTATGGAATTCCTCTACCTTCGACTGGTTTTTAAACGTATATCGCTCATGTTTTCCTGTCCGTGTGTCTATTTTCCCAGGACAAGCTCAAAGAGATCCCGATTGGAAGGATACCTTGCGGCAGCGGACCTTAGTAATTCGCTTTACCTGTTCGTTTCCCGGTTTGCTCACTTCAGACATCTTCTAGAGCTTACCTCTGCCGACATTGCGGCTATTGACTCGGCTGGGGTAAAGGGTGCACGCCGCAAGGCCTTTATCAAGACCGTGCGTGGCATGGCCGAACTTATGCTACTTGGCGCAGTGATATTCCGTATCTACGCTTTTTTGGCGAAGACCTAGCCAGGGGCCAGGTACTCCGGGAGCAATGTATGTTGAGCAGGCTATTTGACGGTTTGACATTATGCGAGGGTATCCTAAACGGCGCATCGCAGTCTTGCAGGTTGTATGGACGATGCTGGACACTGTACCTCACTTTTAATCTTATCATTTCGATACGGTATCTTCGTCTCAGTGCAGGCTATTAAACGGGTTTGTTTGACTGTTTTTGCCTGATACCATACATCCTCGGAGCCCTCGGAGATCCTAAAGAGACAAGTGCACCAGGACTCACAATTGTTCGGTTCCAATGCTATGCCACCCCTGTAGTGGTGCCGAAGTGACGGGCACCTAACTCAACAAGTATCGCCTACATGATACCATACTACAAGTCTCTGCGGGGGATGGTTGTCTGATCGTCCACCCCATTTGCAACTAATAAATGGCGAATCGATGTAGACGGCCGGTGATGCCCCTCCATCGTTCGTATTTCCCCTGTTGTGGGGAGCAGTCGTACATTCTAATCGAAGAAGCGTCCTCCGTCTATGCTGATCTGTACATTACCCTTGTAAGGCAAACGGAGCCGATAGGTTAGGAGCTGAAATACTCACTGATTGCCCGGTGATAAGATGGGATTCCTTCGAAGCGAGGAAGGAGACTAGCGCTGCAATGTCGGATGGCATCCCGACATAACCAACTGCAGCACTCTGTGAGAGCTGCCCAAACATTCCTATTGAATGATACGTGGCGGAAGTGGATTAGAATCACGCGTACCTGATCTTCGAGTGCTCCTGGGGGAGTACCAAGCGTGGATTCGAGGTCATCCCCTGATAAGATTCAGAAACATGTCTTTGAATGACAAAGACGATGCGTACACATTGAAGTCTTGACAGGTCCAGGAGCGTAAGAGTTTACGGTAATGCCGTGCGCGCCGAATTCCAAAGCTGAATTTGACACGAAACACTTCAGCATGCGAACAGCACCGGAGCCGGGGAAAGGAGGATCTGACGCACCAGCGCACTGAGTCAACGCTCGGATACCGAATTTGCTTGCAGAGTAGGCGCTCAGAGATGCCTGTCCCTGTTTGCCAGTGCCAGAGCACGCGCCTATATGAAAACGTGACCGTAGTGAGTTATGCGTATGAGGTAAAAGAACGGGCGGCCAACCAATGATGCGTCCGCCACGGCCTTGCGCAATCATTTGCAAACCCGCATACTTGTAGCAAAGGAACGTCCCTCGAAGGTTGACACCAACGATACGGTCGAGGTCTTCCGCAGTAGCTAATCGGGGGTAAAAAGTTAGCCAAATGCTAGTTGGCTAAGATGCAAAACGGACTTTCGACAAAACTCTTCATAAAGGAGATACCGGCATTTGCGACCATCTGTGAACATAGGCGTCGTGCATCAGCGGGTTATGTTTCTCATGTCAGAACGCGCGGTAGGGAGGGCATACCACATCGAGTCCGCCAAGCGCACGTACTACGTCCGAGACCATGGTCTCGACCTGTTTTTCACTGCTCACGTCGACTAAGACGCAGTGTACGCGGCGCCCTCGAGAAGCAACTTCTTCTGCTGTAATCCCCAGCATGGCCTCATGTGATGGGATGTCGTTAAGTGCGATATCGAAGCCGTCCATGGCGAGACGGAGAGCGATGGCACGACCGATGCCCTGGCTGGCACCAGTCACGAGAGCGACACCCTTTGTTATCGTCATATCACTTGGAGGAGGAGAGAATGAAGACATTGGGGCAAAGTGGGGTTTGGATGGGGAATGCTAGCTGTCGTACCAGTGTGCTTTTATATTTCGGTTGGGGGGGGGGCATTATATTACATTCAGCCATATCACTGTTTCATGGATGACCAATTACCAGGTGGAGAGTGAGAGTTTGGTTTGAATCATGTAGTTCCAAATCGACGGTAAGATCCAAGGACCCTGGAACGCACTCCCGGTCACCGGGACAAACTGGGAAACCCGAATTCGTGGCGCACCTAACAGAGTTGATCCGATTGGCCCACGGATTGGCCCACGAATGGGGCGGCCTTCCTTGCCGTCACACGCGCGGTCGCCCGAGTTATTCAAAGTCAACAATGCTCTCCATCCTTGCAAGGTCTGCCCAAAGGCGTCTCCCTCCGCCAACTCTCCCACTACGTTCCTTTTCATTTTCCGCAGCTACTTGGCAGGCCGTCCCTACGGAGACTAAGCCCCTCAACAAGGAATTCAAGATCTATCGTTGGGTACTGTCATCCCTGCTCCTTTCCCTCCACTCCCCATTCACCGTTATCCTTCGGTAGAATCCAGATGAACCTCAGAAAAAGCCTGAACTACAATCCTACACTCTTAATTTGAATGAGTGCGGTCCTATGGTTAGTACTTCTCCCCTGTGTGCCTCATTGGACGTTAACACACCTCCTGCCCTCAGATTCTTGATGCACTCATCAAGATCAAGAATGAAATAGATCCGACACTCACTTTTCGTCGCTCATGTCGAGAGGGTATCTGTGGCTCTTGTGCCATGAACATCAATGGCCAGAATACCCTCGCCTGTCTCTGTCGCATTGACCGTAGTGAAAATAAGGACACAAAGATCTATCCCCTCCCGCACAGTACGTTTCTTTCTCTTATACCAATGCAGACATCTTATGTGTGCATATCTCAGTGTATGTCGTGAAGGACCTTGTTCCTGACCTCACTCTATTCTACAAGCAGTACAAGTCCATCGAGCCCTACCTCCAGAATGACAATCCTCCTGAACACGGCGAGTTCCTGCAGTCCCCAGAAGACCGCAAGAAACTTGACGGCCTCTATGAGTGTATTCTCTGTGCCTGCTGCTCGACCTCTTGTCCCTCCTACTGGTGGAATCAAGACGAGTACCTAGGCCCAGCTACTCTCATGCAGGCCTACCGCTGGATTTCTGACTCGCGGGATACCTACGAAGCACATCGCAAAGAGAAGCTTCAGAACGAGATGAGCTTGTATCGCTGCCACACCATCTTTAACTGTCCGTATCTCATTCACCAGTTCGACCTTTTTCCTTCTCTAACATATATCGATTACCTGCGTAGGTGCCCGAACATGTCCAAAGGGTCTTAACCCCGCTGCTGCAATTGCACAAATCAAACTACACCTCGCGGCGGATTAGAGGAGCATGTGGACGCATGATAAGAGTGATAGTTATAATTTGTACGTGCACGTCCTTTGTGCGCATCAGTTGTGCGGTAATATATTGCAAATACGCTAAAGAAAGTGCGGATATGGAGTAGCGCTCAAAAAATTTGTAAATTCTGAGAAAATGACCATAATTGTTTCAAGAAACGATGTATACAAGGCCTTTTACTTCAATATCTAGCACGCTGGCACTAGTCACAATAGATACCTCCATCGATCGTAATCTATGGTGGAAAGTCAGTTCTTGCGAGGACGACGTGCATTCTGGGCACATACAGTCTGGCCTTTTTCATTATTTTATGACGTCAGTGGTCTCACGCTTGTAAAGAAATCACGGCGCTCACCGGTGATGAAACTTGCCTCCTTAGTGACCAGATAGGACACCAATTGGGCGATGTCCTCGGGTGTGCACATACGTTTTATCGCCACCTCACCAAGGAACTGTGCGCAGATAACACAAAGAATTCAGGGTTGGGCAGAATCATATGTTACTGGTACTAACCCCTTTGCCTACTATGGCACTTGCATCTGAGGCAACGAATTCTGCGTATCTGTCGACTGCGCACAAGTAGGTCGCGTGATCTGCGTATGTGATCGTCCTTGATGCGGAGGAAATGGTCACTAACGAAGCTCTGTTTTCACTGCCCCTGCTGCGTAGGCATTCACCGTGATGCCGTAGTCCCCAACTGCTCTTGCTATCCCATCCAGAGTTGGGTCATCAGCACACTTGATGCTGCTTGTGAAAAAAATAAATATTTCCGCATCACGTACCTGCGCTCTGTGTCAAGCCTCGGATGGCAAACTTGGTCGCGGAATACCCGCATAAGTTGCTGAGGGCTATTATGAAATTTCACATTAGGAAAGCGTTCCTCGAATATCCATCGATGCACGCGCTCCTGCTCGGAGTGGGCGCGTGGACTGTATTGCCTTACCTTGCTTGCCAGCCAGGGAACACGCGCCTGCCAGTGTGGGTATGCGCCAGTGGGGATGTCATGCCCATGTGAGCATCGCTAGAGCTGGCGCACGTACATCATGCGTACCGATGATTCGCCCGCCACGTCCCTGCGCAATCATCTGTTTGGCGGCGTGCTGATAGCAGAGCATGGTGCCACGCGCATTCACGGCCATCTGTCTGTCAAACTCCTTGACCGTTGCTGTATTCCGCAAAGTTCCATTATCATTTGCAGGAGGATGAGACAGACGACAACACATGATGTTGAAAGTTTATTATCTGAACTCACTATCCAAGAACTTTTCAAAGGTCGCTGTTCCGGCATTGGCGACCATCTGTAGCGATTCGGACCGGGACCGCGTCAACACGAAGTACGTTCGTTTAGCAGGGCGTCACACGCGGGTCAAATCCAGCGAAGACAGAAGACAGAAGACAGAAGGGGCGGTAGTACGTACGACGTCTAGGCTGCCCAGCGTGCTGACGGTGCGTTGGATCATGTCCTTGACGACGGACTCCTCCGAAATGTCTCCTGGTATGGCGAGCGCGCGCCGCCCTTTTCCTTCAATCTTCTTGACCACCCCGCCCAGCTCATCGGTGCTTGTCTCGCCGTTCGCTGCGATATCGTATCCGTCATCTGCGAGTCGAAGCGCGATACCGTAACCTATTCCCCGCGAAGCACCTGTTATCAGGGCAACGCCTTTACGAGGCTGGGGCTGGGGTGATGAAGACACGACGTTTTGCGACATCGTACAGCGATAGGAGGTGGGCGGTGGAGCGTCAGTCAGGGAAGCTGGATTTGGCTCTCTCTGAATGCTATTTTGAAAATCATGTTCCAGGTGTGGATTGCGGTATCTAATGTGCCCGAGTGTAGTACAACGCTCTACTCGATCAATCTATTGTCAGCTTGCGCCCTGGCGGACAAAAAAACGCGTGAATCGTCTTGACTGGCTGTGATTTGTCGAGGGGTAATTCAGCGGTCGATGATATGCGGTCTCCTCATTGAGATGTCGGGAGAAAGTTTGGTGGCAACTTTTAACTTCTGTCAGAGGAAGCCGGACTCAGACAAAGTCGGACATTTCATGATCTCACGACGACGTCGGATCGAATGTATTATTGAATTCAAGGGACAAATGGATGTTCTAGTAGCACGAGTGGAACGTGCAAGATGATGATTGGTCTGCAGTCCAGAGTGTAGGAGACATGTACTATCAAGCCAGGAGCGCGGCACGGAAAGGGGTGCAGCGGCATGACGATTCGAGTTTGTCTGCCGTGCGTGGAGCGGGTCGAGTGGTAGTCACCGTTTAATAGGGAGGGTACGCAACACACTCGAAATTCCAACAGCTCTCATCCATGGCTGTCCAAATATTCTGGCATTAATAAAGTAGCGAGAAGTACTCTGGTACCTACGCCAGCGTCGCACTTCCAAGGTAATCCATGAGGATTTGACGGCGTTGTGTGATGGGGACCCCCGCAGCGACAGGCGGTAATCCGAGGTGAACAAAACACGCATTGCAACCTGCGGCTGCAACACACTGGTCAATCTTTCATTTCTAAAAAAATTTAATCAGAGCTTACCGGAGATACTGTACAGCTCGGCTTTGGTCCGAGGGAGGGGGGGACGTGGCACAATGCCAGGCGGGTACAGAAGCGCGCAATTTAAAGATGCAGTTGCATTGTACAATTGCATTGGGATGCGATTGAGGCTGAGGTGAAGTGAGCGGGCACAATCGGCAGAAGAAATGTAGCCATACCTGGCTTGGATATCGTCGACTAGTACGACTACATCTCTGAGTCGGTTGAGAATCACAGCAAGCTGCTGTTGCTGGTGAATAGCTGGGAGTCCAGGGGCATTCTGAATCAATGCGACCTCTTGCGCAATATCAAGGTTGTGCTGGTGGGCAGCCATCTATGAGCAGCAGACAGTGACGGATGGTATGGGAGACTATATACTCTATATCACGTGCTAGACTACAATGTCGTCATTACTGTAGGATGGGTATCGAGGCTTGTCTTGTTTTTCCCGCGTCCAAAAATCGATAGCCGCTTTCCTCTCATGGGATGGCGCCTGTCGGTGGCGCGATTACGTAATCCGTAATCCCGACGGGCTTGCCCGCTGTCTCGGTCGACAACACCAAATCTTCTGGGGATCGTCGCCGCCGGTGTGGCGTGTGACGCGTCGGCAGTTGCAGATCCGCGTTCTGCACGTCTTTGAGCCCAACCCGCAGCCGCAGCCAGGCTGCCAGAGTGAATATCCCGTCCTACTCTTGCTCTCCGCCGGCGATCACCACCTTCACATTTCACGGATGTCATGACGTCAGTCTCGTGTTGATCTTGCTTTTTGCAGTAATTTATACGCTATTCTTATTCGCCTGACGATGCTTTGTGCACCACCCGGAAACAACTTCTCCTCGGGCGAAGACCAAGTGGTGGACCCGGATTGTCCAAGCGAATGGCTTGAAGAATCCATTGACCACGGCAGGGACTCGGAAAGAACTGGAACTGTAGGTGAACCCACGGCTTTTGCATCACCGTTATAAAACTGCGAGTTTAAAATACACCTGTATCTTTGCGCAGTTGACCCGCACCCGCACCCATGGGTATGGTGTTGACGGGTGCGGGTACGGGTTCGAACTTTTTCACTTGAGGGTTACCCGTGTCACGCCTTAGTCCGGGAGGGTCCCTGAGGAAGGTTGTTGGCTTCCAGATCCAAGGTTACAAGTGGCCCAGGATCAGCAGCTTCTGGGATGGAACCACGGAAGGTGGCCTCAACGCTCGCTTTTAACGTCGCTTTAATTCGGTTCGCTTGGGTCTGTACAATGGGGTGTAGACTCGGCGAGGAACAGCCGAAAGCCACCGTCATATGTTCATGAACATGAACAGAGGGAGCGTAACGTAATACGGGCCGGTTTCGTGCAGTCATGATCATAACACGACCGACTTGTGGTAAAGATTTCGTTGACAAGAACACTAATACGATAGAACCAAGCCTCCCACAGTCCGCTTTCCTACTGCGGTGACTACTCTCAATCAAAAATGTAGCCACCATCGACGGAAATCTGTCATTGATGTCAGATAGGCCGCGACAAGAAGCAGAGGAAAGTAGACATACACATTGGCCTTCGCGGGTACAAACAACAGAGTTGAGTGAATAAATGTGACCGTTTAGGATGAAGTCCACTTTACCGGTGACGAAGCCAGCGCCGTCAGAGGCGACATAAGATACCAAAGCAGCAACTTCCTCTGGAGCAGCGATGCGCTGAATCGGCGTTCCCATAGAAGCCTTCGATAAAAGCCTTTCTCTCAGGTCCAGTCCATTGCTGAGATTGAGAATCACACTCACCACAATACTCTTAGCCTTCGAATCAAAGTCGGTGCCCGGTTGGGCGCCCATGAGCCCTTCAACTTGTGGAGATGTTTATTCTTGTCAGATGTGCTGAAGTGAAGTGGAGGGGAGGAGCCCTACTCATGCGAGTATTTATCACACCCGGAGCATACGCATTTACAGTAATGCCGTATTTCCCGAAATCGGAAGCTTCAAGGATCCTTCGTCAACAAATTCGAAGAAAGCCCAGGAAACGGCGTACCAGCCGCTTGGGTCAAACCGCGAATAGCAAACTTGGATGCACAATACGCAGCAGCGATGCCGGAACCTGCTCCCACGATGTGCCAGTGAGTGAGTGAACTATGTCGTTGCAAATAGAGATCATACGATACGACCTTGTTTGCCTGCTGCCGAACATGCCCCTGAACACCTTCACATCAACAAGTGCCAGAGAGAAGGATAGGAAATCTTTGCACCGATGATACGGCCGCCGTGACCTTGAGCGATCATCTGCCTCGCAGCAAGCTTATAGCACAGGAATGTGCTGCGGGCGTTGACGGCCATCAAGCGATCAAAGTCCTCGACTGTCGCTGTGCACCTACTGTTTAGAGAACGGTTCTTGTGCACAAAATTCCCATGACTCACAATCCAGAAACGGCCGATAGACCATTACTCCCGCGTTCGCGACCATCTAATAATACGTTTAAAGTCAAAGCAGTTTGCTGCTAGCCGTCAGAAGGACTTACGACATCGAGGCTGCCCAGTTTCTGAACGACTTGCTGAATTATCTTCTCGACATCTTCCTCGAGAGACACGTCGGCGGGAACGGCGAGTGAACGCCGTCCTTTGTTCTCGATCTCCCGCACGACGTCATCCAATTCAGGTGTGTTTGGTAAGTCATTGACCGCAACATCCAAGCCATCGTCGGCAAGACGAAGGGCGATGGCACGACCGATGCCGCGAGCTGCGCCGGTGACAAGTACTACCTTGGTCGTCATTGGTGCAGTAGTTAGTTGAAAGGCACTCTCGCTGGCCACTTCTTTTATAGCTGAACTCTTCTAATGTTTATTACCTTGTTGAGAGTATACATGTGGACGTTATGATGTGGCGCCTATCGAAGAACACAAACGACATACAACAACCCTCATCTGAACCATACAAAACACATCTATGGGGTCAGTCTCTCCTTATAACTTACTGCCCGTATCCATATCTCCCCCGGACGGCTACAGAGAATCCTACTCAGTAAATTCCCATGCGCAGAAATGCCATACACACCTGCGCTCGCGTAGCACGCGCCACACCATCCGCTCCCTCTCCCCAGGCGGTGGTGCAACATCACCCGCCCGCGGCTGAAATACACCTCTACAGCGGGCGTGAAGATCCGCAAGACCTTCATTAGTACCCTCAGCCTCTACGACGACTGTGCCACGCCAGCCGGGATCCACAAGACGCCGCTCTTTGTTAGGGAGTATGATCACAGGAGCGCCACCGGGCGGTGGGAAGATTGTGAATGAAGAACGGTGGACCCATCGCACTACAGTGTGATACGCTCCCTGTGGACTGCGATGCAAATTCGTTGACAAAGAGGTTCGATAAGCAAGACAATAAATCACTCACGTTTCTGTTCGCACGCGATCTTGCAGCAATTGCAAATTCGCAATTATCTCTTCTCCCCAGAAGCGGATATCTAGGTGAGCGATAGGATTACGGTCTCCTGCTACTCGAATAACGCGATGGAAATACGAGGGTGGGAATGCAAGTGCGGGCAACGACGGTGGAATATCGCCGATTTGTGAAAAGGCGTAGTCAAGGTCCTATACGTCACATCGCACAAGTAAGAAGTGATCGGGACTTTTAGAAATGCATCACGCACAATAAGGTACCGTCCGTCCCAAGCAAGTCGTCCAACGTTGCCTTCATCACCAAGCGCAGTGTCCCAAACGACGTCGCCGACACGAAGCAGTGGCAAGATACCAGCTTTGCGAAGTTCTGTCTCGCATTCGAGCACAGCGGTGTCCGACAACCAATCTCCTTCGGGGGATGGTACAAACACACGAAGCAAAGGCGCACGCCGCAAACGAAATAATGGCGATCTAAATCCGCCGGACGTGGGCGTGGTTCCGAGCGGAAGATGCACCTGAGAACCTGCGCCTTGAGACCACATAGAATTTGTCGGAGATGGAGCGCGGCTCGACTGTCGTGATCCCGAACGGTGCCTGCCTCCCTGGCCCTGCGCTCTGCCTGCACTCCACGACAGTGGCGGCCCGTTGTTTTGTCTTTGTGGTGGTTGAGCCTGCCCAATGCTCCGTTTCCGCCGAACTGCATTTTGTTCCACATCCGCTTCAGCTTGTGCGCGAAGGCGAATAACGATTCGATTGAAGGCCCGAGTCTCTTTTTTCATGTCGCGGATAAAACGAGCATTCTCCTCCGAGGGTGGTGAGGAAAGTATTGAAAAGGCAGTCTGTGCATAGACATGCACAGGCTTGCTCACACCGCGCATGTATGCGCGCATCTCCGCAAGAGTGATGCGTATTGGTTCGGGGTTTGACCATGACCACCGCGCGTAACCAACAGTACCAAGGTAGCGCTCTAAAGCCACGTCGCAAAGTGCAGGGTCAGAGTCGAGAGCCTGCCGTATAGCTTTGCTTACGCTACCCCAAAGAATGAGCCATTCAGAGAACGAGAAGTGCGTTAGAAGCTCTGTCAACAGTTCCCGATTCTGCAAGTGCTGGAGAAGCGGATAGAATGTGGGCTTCGTTTCTTCCGCGAGTTCTGCAATGTCGGCGGGAACGGATTTCTCTAGCCATGTACCGCGTCGACGTGCACGAGCACGGGAGTATTCTTCCGGGGAAGCGGGTGGAGGTAATGTCCGTCGACGGGGTCGAGCAACAGGCTCGATATTGTCGACGGACGATTGAGATGCCAGGTTATCTTCATCCTCCCACGGCCGTTGAGTAGCATTCTGGGGGTGTTGAGGGCCATACTCAAAGACAGGCTCATCAGGGTCGTCCATCTGGGGGTCTGAGGCGTCGACAACACTATCATATGAATCATCCTGTAGCTGGCCAACAGAAGTAGGCGCCCGCAAGGAGTTTTCATCAGTTGAGCTCGCCGAGCCGATAGGTGACTCCCGCCGGGAAAAGCCATTGAGTAGATGAGTCTCCTGGACGTCCTCCTGACCATCTTCCACATTTGATGGTGTTGGGTCATCTTCCTCAAACTGGGCTTCTGCCGGGACAGGGACTGCCCAACCATGGCGCATGTCACGTCGTGGTTCAATTTCAACATCGATGGTTGATGCAAGACGCTTGGAAGAGAATTGGCGTTCCATGTGATGCGACCATTCATTGCCACTCCTGGCATCGCACGGCGGTGACTTTTCGGGGGGTGTTGGCGGGGTAGATGAATCAGGAGATGATGACGTATTTCGTCCGCGCACCGGTTGAGATGGAGATAGGACGGAGAGATTCCCATTTTGGTGGGTTTGCCATGCAGACTGCGGACTGTCCTGCATGAATGTAGGATTTGACGCCGACGAGCGATCGGTTGGTGGGGAACGCTGTTTACGCAAGCGATTACTATGACGAGGGTTACTTGAATGCTCAGCAAACGAAGGTTTTCGATCCCCTAGGAAAGGAGGAGCATGCATTCTGGCCATAGAACCTTTACTTATCTTGCGTATAGCCGGATGGGCCGTGGGTGGGGCATCGTCCTCATAAGAAGCAATTGCTCGAGTAACCTGCTCCTGCTTAAATGACTGAGAGTGGGAGATTGAGCGACGTGGCTCCATCGCAGAACCACGTTCAGGGCTACCCGTAATTGGGCGACTCGGTAAAGGCTTCGCGATGACCTGTGGATGCTGGTATCCCCCTTGTCCAAGCTCACCGGGACTTTCGCGTTCCTGGGATATGTGACGAGATTCGGCTTCCTGGGCGTTAAATATTAGCGGCCGACGTCGCGTTGGATCAGGTGCTGGTTCTGGCTCGGGATCCGGGGCAGCAATAACGTGTCGATGTCCCCGCGACTGTGTGGTTGTGCGACGCGTAGAGGTTGCATGCCTGTCTGGGGACTCTGGAGGTGTCACGACGAACGGTGCAGGAGCGGGTTCAGTAGCGAGGGCTTGATAGATATTCCGATAGGCGCTGTCCTGAGGCGGTGTGCCTGTGCTGCGTAGGGAGGTGTCCCCTGCCAGCGCTCGCGACGTCCTCCGATCAAATTGGTCTTGTGAGATTTGGACATTCGGTGACAGGGCTAGAGGTGCCGTGGAGAGCCTAGTTCTTTCAGGGCGACCATTCAAGTGCGGGGCCAAGGCGGCTCCTTGGTGGGGTGGAGCTGGTATGCTTTGTCGTCGTTCAATATCATGCGATGCCTGCGGTGATTAAGTATGTGAGATGCGCATAAACAACGTGTGAGGCGCGTTTTACGGTGCGAGTACACCGATGTTCCTGGGGCACCACGAAATTACAGTGAGAGAAACTTACCTGATTCGAGGACAAGGAATTTCCCATCGCTGAGAAACCGTTTGCAGGCTTGTGTGAACCCTGCAAAAAAGAGGTGCGAGTTATTGGCAATGCGGCGAGGCGGGACGAAAGGATAAGGTGCAATATGCTCGGGCAGAATCATGTCCAAGACATCATTCTGAACAGAGTGTCGTCCAAGGAGGACAGAAGTGGGAAGCGACGACTGATATGCATACCTCTATGTGACTAGGCTTCATGGCACTAGAAGTGGATGCATTCGTGACAGGAGGCTTCTCAGAGGATCTACTGTTTGGGTAGCGGGGTTCCCCGTACAGGCCGTTCGAGCGCATAGTAGCAGCAGGGACTTCAGTCGCCGTAGCAGATGCCTTTCCAACAGAGGGGAGTGAAGAAGAGGGAGACCCATTTATAGTAGTACGCATCAATTGTTGAGGATAGAGGGATGGAGGCGGCGATACGGGAGGAGAGGGGAGGACATCGCGGTGATATTGCACATCCTCGGTGGCTGCAATATTGTGAGACCTCGAGGAAGGGAGTTGCTCGTCCGGGAAATCTAATTGTTAAAAGTCAGTACCAGCATGCTACATCGAACCACAGAAGCAGAGGAAGGCTGCAAATAGACTCCCTGTAACCATACAAGGCGAGGCTGCCGCCATGCGCAGATGCTCAGATGTTCTCAACAAGTGCACGTCATCCAAAATGGCATTACGGAGGAGAGGAGAAACGCGCGATGGGAACGGAGAAGTGTGACTTACAGGCCGTTCGTCTTTTGATAGGCTCTCTCAGGTCAACGGATGCATCCTGAGATGACCTATCCAGAGACGGCTGAAACTCGTGCGCGTCTAGCTGAGACTCCGGACCCGTAAGAACCCGACGGCCATTGCTGAGCCTACCTCGCGACGGATTCTCATCTTCGTGTTTTCTTCGGCTATCGGCTTCAAGATTTCCACGACTGGGACGACCAAGAGGCATGGGCCCCGATACGACCAGGCGGGATTTCTCCAGGGGCTGCGCTGCCGGCTTAGTGCTGGCGAAGCGTGCATACAAAGGCGTCTCGGTCGTTGGCGGTGGTCGGGTATATTGGGTAGAAGACGGGGGAGAATGTTTTTTAACATTGTCGGTGGGAGTTTTTTTTCGTAAAAGGGACTTCATGGTCGTTTGTGTGAGAGTAGTGAGACTAGCAGAACATAGTGAGATAAAGGGGGTATAGGAGAAAGCGCGCAAATGTGAGACGGAAGTAAAACCATCCGGAATGGGGTGAACATGTCCGTGTCTGAGGTCCAAATCGGTACCTTCCAAGATTTCGTAATCTGCCTCGGCCGCGTCGTTGTTGGCTTGGTCCCGGGATCAACAACGTGCTGCTGCCTCCCAGTGCATTGGATTTACCGGGCGGCCTTACCGTTGCAATCACAACCTTCATCTCAGCGCATAGTAATATGTGTGACAGTCTACACTGTTCGTCACGGCGTAGAACACCCCTCGTCAATCACACTGACGGTGCCAGTAAAGTTTTCGTACAAATTGGGTTCTGAAATCTTGCGCCTTGCGCACCACGTGTATTATCGGACAGTTATAGCTACAGGCACAGAAGACAGTTCTTCAACGCCCCCAGCACTCCACTTCCATCAACAATGATAGGTCACTTGAGCTGTCGACGAGTATTCCAGATGGATGTGGTGTTGTCCCTTGTTACGTTACGGACTACAACCGATCACCTCGTGAACCACCTCTTTGCGGGTGAATGCACGAGTTGCCTCCCGGACAGCTTCCCAGCCATCACAGTGTGATGTTAAATACGGACCACAACGAAAGTACTTAGTGAAATATAAGAATGGATATGGTACCGGGTGTGGTATAATTACGTTGTCAGAGTGATGACCTCGGGTATCGTTTATGCGCTGTGTCCAAAGTAGCCGAAAGGAGGCACGATATTCGAATACTGAAGCAACGATGTGAGGGAAGACTCTGGGCCAGCTGTCGTTGAGGTCGAAGAGGGGGGAGCATCGTGACCGTTCAGCGCAGAACTTGGTTCACTGGCTTGACGTGGAATCAGTCAGTTCATTTCTTTACCAGGTGATCACGACATTTCGCCAAACTACCTCTAGCAATCCCACCCATACACAAACTCTGCATGCACAGACGCCCCCTCCCTCTTCTCCTCGTCCAACACACAGATGCTCGAATTGAATTTCTCCTGCATCAGCAAATCTACAATGTTGCGGGAAGCGAGTGTCTCTGTTTCCATGCACGAGATAAAACTGGAACAAGTCACGTCGGCACAAAAAAGGAACGAAACGATGATTGTACTTACGGCTCGAATGCATTCACGTAGAAAAGGCCATCATCGAGCTTGATAGGTGGGAACTTCGTCGTTGGGGGTAGCTCAGGATATGCGTCCCACTTGATAATAATGTTCCTAAATTACAGGCTCGATTGGAAGCCCGATTGCACGAACATACCTCCTTGCGAAGTACCCAGCCGACCTCATTTTGAAACATGGCTGCAAGCCACTCATCTGAGATGCGCTCCATGGAGAAAATTTTCACGACCCATTCGCCGGTCCCTTGTCTGTCATGAGTTTCATTCTTGGCAAACTTGGCCTGCCCATGATACGTGAGAGAGTTGAATTCTGGGGCTTTGCCGCCGCGACGAAACCCGTCCATACTCGTCAAGATATTCGTAGGTACCTTGTATCCTGGTTTATAACCAAAATACACGGGGTTTGGCGTCGCTGCAGTAGTTGTTAAAAGGGTGACGTGTAAATGGATATAAGGTTGAGTTGGAATCAAAGAGGATAGATCAGCTGGGAGGGAGATTTGAGAAGTGTGATATGGTGCAGCAATGACTACCGCATCGTAATCGCGACGTTCCACCTCGGTAATGATTGTCCAAGTATGGTCCGAGTGCCGTTCTATGCCAACCACCTAGTGCAACGTTAATATATAAGGAGCAAAGCAGGAGAGTTGCTCTACCTCAGTCTTGAGGAAAGTCTGCGCTCCGGACCGTTCTACGAATTGCTCGAAAATTTGCCAGTTTCCTCCCGTGATGCCACTGCCACCTTCTGCCGCAAGAGCGGTAGTCGCGTCCAATCCATGAATACAGTCGATATTCTGCGTGGCAGAATGATTAAGGGACGGAAACTCGGCAATAGGCAGTCCGTCTAACCTGAGCATAATTCACGCGCGTGGCACCTTCAATGAGTTCATTCGTGAACATCTGAGAGACGCCATTGCTTTGGAAGTATTCGCCACCCGTCTGAGAGGTTAGGTGGGTCCAGTTTAAGGCATTATTGAGCTCCTCAATAGAGGACCAACTTTTCACGTCTGGCTCGTAGAGCCCAACAAACTTTTCTGTTACGGACCGGACGCTGTAACGTATACTAAGGACACCCGCAAGATGAAAGTTTGAACGACTCACAGCTCCTTCACTCTCTTTGGTGAGTGATAGCCGTACCTCAACAGAAACTTGAGGTTGTTAAGCCAGGAGCCCCAGGAGCCCCAGGAACCCGGTGCCAACACCTTGGAAGGGGGATGTTAAACGACTAGTATATATATGCGAGAAATCATACTGTAAACAATATTTGTTCCCCGTCCCAGATACCCATATCTCCGTCCTCATCCTCGAACCCGTAGCTGGACAGATTAAATTCCTTGATCGCCCGCCACATGTTCTTGTTGACGCGTACAAAGATGGATGCACCAAGTTCCACGGGCTCATACGCGGTGTTATTATACGGGTTTACTGTGGTACTTCCTTGGGGGACGTTCAGCCCAAAGCTAGGATTACACGGATAAATTACGCGACTTACGGCCTCCAATGTAGTCATTACGCTCATAAATGTCGATAGCGACATCAAGGCCGTTGCGCTCTTTGGCCTTGGCGATCCAGAACGCTGCGGATGAGCCACCAGCCCCGGCGCCAATGATTGCGACACGAGGCGATCGCGGTGGTATGGGTACCGCATCTGACAGTGGCGTCTGGGGCCTTGTCAACCGGCGGAGACTATTGAAATCGAATGGAAATTGAAATGCATGAGAGATAGACGCGACAACCAAGACAAAGAGAGTTATTATGCTTATCCTGCGCATGACCTTACTCTGTCCTCCGAGTCCTCGCGTCGCCCGCACACCTACAAATTTACACTCCGATCAAGTCCGCTTATAATAAAGTCCGCAGGGAGCAGGGAAGTAAAACGGTAAATACCACAAGATAAATAAAATAATCGAAAATTCCAAAGTCACCCAAAGGACAACCCGGTGAATGAGCGGTTGGCAACGTGGTGTGCGCAGACTTCTCCGTGGCAGATGGCGAGCGGTCACGGAATGGAGACGATGACAGGATGGCGGTGGTGGCACTAGAGAATATGACTCCGGAAATAGAAAATATGGGGCGGTATTATATTTCGACACAGGTTGTCTATGGCACACTGACTGCGCCGTGTCGCACTCGCACTCCTCCCCCAGAGATGCCTCTTTATGTCCATATTCTCATCCATCTATTGTATTCTACATTTTAGCGACCCCTTCCGTTCGCCTTTCATCCACAAGTGTCTTTCTTTCCTTCCCGTATATGTCTGAGCAACACCTCTCGTCCGCACCAGTGTGTCTCTCTCAAACCTGCAGCAAGAACTTCACTAACAACTACATAGCACATTGGTGCTCCCCTCAGTCTACTCTCTTTGTCAATCGCAGCTGCCAGTGCGAAACCAATGGAAGTGCCCCAGGATTCTACCTCGGATCCCGATGACCATCACTCATGGCGGGCTGCGAGCGTCGAATCAACTCACCACTTGCGCAATGCCAGCCAGGGACTGGCCGTCCACAATGGGACGAAACATCGTCGCCTCTCATCAACGGGGCAGGTGCGTCGGCGAGTCAGCGACGCACGCGACGCTGCAAGCCGACCATTGTAAATGAATTGCCTTTTCCTTTCTTTCATTTGGCTCTGACATCCGTTCCTAGGCCTGTAGTACTTCAAACTCCAGCTACTACTCTCAGTTCTCTTGCATCATTGTCAATATCCTCCTCAGTATCGCCACCAGGTCCGGACATTTCCACCAACTCCAACCGAACGCCTACTATTCCGGTGGCAATTCCTGTGCACAGCGCCACCACTAGAAATGGCGTTAGTAGTTCCGTTCCCATAGAAGATGCGTTTAGCGTTTCCGGTACCCCCCCTCCCCCGACAGACTCAAAAGTAGGTGTGATGGGCGGCGCGACGAGGAACGGAAAGAAGCGTGGAACAACCTTCACGTGTGAAAGCTGCTCGAAGGTTCTTGCAATGCTGTGTCCTAGTCGTCGAATCTGACTTTATCTCATTATAGGTATATCGCCACCCGTCTTGCTTGGTCAAGCACCGTTGGGAACACACGCCACACTGGCGAGAAGCGTCAAAATTTTTGCTGAGCAAACACCAACAAGTGCAGCTCATGGAGGTGTGTACTACTGTCGCCCTTCTGCTATTTGTGTTGCTATGGCCATGGCACCATTCTTCCATCTTGCATCATCTTGCGCATTCCCCCGTGCAGAGGATGTCTTCTATGGCTGTTTTTAGACCTGCATTTTACAGTTCCATGATATTTACATGATATTACGTTCATGTGTAGGCTGCGGCGATTCTTTCGCACTTGACGCCTTCGGCGTCCGGTGGTTCATCCCTCCCAGACGACCGTTCGCTCTGGCCATCCTTTCTCTCAGGTGGTGCATTGCCGCCCCCACTTCCAGCGAGCGAGTCCGTCGCAGAGACGACAACATACCCGACTTCAAGTTCGGTGCCTTCACGACCACGCATACACGACTACGCGCTTCCGAGTACAAGCGTGAGCGGAATCACACGCCTACGACCAGGGATTATTGCTGTGCCCACAGAGCCAGTATCTTACTCCCAGCCAGAGAGCGGAATCCCACAAAGCTATACGACAGGCTACGGTTCTATCGGTAACGATTCCGCGTCGTTCGCCAGCTCATTTCAATCATCCGCTGGGGTCATTGTGCCTCACGCGGGAGCATCCGGGAGTTCGGACAGGTGGTCGCGCTCTTTATCGTTGTCCCATTCGGGCTCGAGCGATGAGAGTGAATTTGTGGAGGTTGAAGCGGAGACGACGCCATCAGGGGGATTCGGTGTGCGCGGACGGCACCTAGACGAGGATGTTAGCAAAGAGGAAGAAGAGGAAGGATGGGACGGGATGGAGATGGAGATGGAGCTGTAGAGGAGTAGGGATAGTCATCATCGCTTGATCTTGGAATTGCTGTACGTTTTATATCATCCCATTTTCCTGTGCTTTGTTATATGTTTCACGTCACCTCCACTCTACTGATTTTGCATGCTCTTTTGACTTTTTTTTTTCTTAATTAAAAATACAATTTTGTATATCAGATAGAAAAGGCGCTGTTTCCCGACCGGTGCATGACAGGCCTCGGGCTGTTTGAGGGGTCTGGGGCAGGGCTTGGGCTCATATTATTGTCTTTTCCCTTTCCACAGACTCCCACCCACCCATGGATGCTGTCTATCCTCACTTGGTCGGGTCAGACTCCCCCCCTTCGAGGCAAAACATTATAACCTCTTTCCTGCGCGGACGTCCACGGGGTACATCCCAATCACACACACCCACCACGCCTGTCATCGACCGGGACTGGGAGTTTCCTCCTCCGTCTTTCCCTCCCCCTCACTCGGTCGTTCCCCCCCCTTCTCCCGGCCCCTCATCCAATAGACGTCGATCTAACGCCGCTCCTGGCCTACAGCCATCAGTTTCCCACAACCTGCCCATCTCTACCGGGCTTACCCAGATGCTGCGCAGACGCCGCTCTGGCGGTGCACTCGGTGCACTCGCATCCTCCAATACACCTCAAGTGCCCACCATCGTATCCACAACCCACCCACCATCCAGCATGCCTCTCATGCTCAACGTGCCCGTCCCCATCACAACCGGCGCATCCCACCGGATCCGCCTCGTGCCACATCTCGACACTCGGCGCTCCTTGCGCTTTGACCCGATCACTCGCGACGTTGTCGAGGGTGACCCCGCACTGCGAATCGGTCGCTTTACCGAGCGTTCGGGGGTGCCCATATCCCAAGCTAATGCTCTCAACTCGAACAAGCTCGCGTTCAAATCAAAGGTCGTCTCCCGCG
Source organism: Russula olivacea (assembly GCA_963926505.1). NCBI lineage: Eukaryota > Fungi > Basidiomycota > Agaricomycetes > Russulales > Russulaceae > Russula > Russula olivacea. The sequence goes on from OZ004884.1 coordinate 2,053,435, forward strand.
CCCATGCCGAAGTCTGGTGTGAACTTGGCGGCAAATTTTACATCAAGGATACCAAGAGCAGCTCTGGCACGTTTCTCAATCACGTCCGCCTCTCAGCTGCCTCTCAGGACTCGCGCCCATTTGAGCTTAAAGACGGTGACACTCTCCAACTCGGTGTCGACTATCAAGGTGGTACAGAAGACATATACAAATGCGTCCGTATCCGTGTTGAGATAGGCCGCGAGTGGCAGGCTTCCGCAAATGCGTTCAAGTAAGTGAAAATTTCTTTTTTTCTGGGTATCCATAATTGCCGCTTAACACGTTGCATGTTAGCACCAACGCATTGCGCCATCTCAAATCAATAGCAACCCCAAACACCCCCGCAGCATCTAAATCTACCGACAAGAAGCCTGCGCTCAAGTCCAGTTTTTCTGACTGCTGCATTTGTACGCATCTTCCTTTGTGCTTCTATCAATGCTGGCGATAGATAAGTGCTGATTAACCTACGTTAGGCCTATTTTCCGTAACTATTCGGCAAGCACTCTTTATCGCACCGTGCTCGCATGCTTTCCATTACAAGTGTATTCGGCCGATGCTCGAGACGCATCATCCAGCATTCTCGTGTCCCCTCTGCCGCACCTTTGCGAGCCTCGAAGAAGACGTTGAAATAGACGCCGCTTCGCTCGAACTTGAAGACGACACAGCCGAAAAAGAAGCTCCGGCTCCCGTCACCACACCGGAGGATGCTGAGATGCTCCTGCTGTCCCCGAATATGGGTCGAGAACGTGATGGGGCCGAGACGGAAGTCGAGCCGGAGATGGGTGTCGGCAACAGCCTGCGACGGATCCCCGTACCGCCGAGTATCATCGACCTTGCTGAAGGGAGCGACGACGACAGGGATGCCTTGATGACAGACGCACTCAACCATGACAATGAGCCGCCACTACCGCCTCTTCCCGAAGGCGAGGGCTTGGTGCCACCACCGCCTCCCGAACGTGAACTTCCTGGGGCACGCAGTGCATCTATCTCAGACGTCGAGGATGCAAGCGGAGAGAGTTCGCAGGGAATCGGTGAAGCGGATAGAGCAGCGAAGCGTAAGCGATAAAAAGATCGGGTTAACAGTTTATCGACCAGTGTTGTGTTATGTCACCATGGCCGTAGTGGATACGTGTCCAGAGTGACATACTGTACAAGGTAAACATCGTTTACCCGGGTTGATCCTTTGGGAGGTTTCTTTCTTTCTTTCTTGAATGTTTGTTTCAATGTAGTCTGTAACCACTTCACCGTTGTTCCCCTTGTGTCTTTCTCCTATCTAGTTTAAGTGAACGATGCTAATTGGATTGGATTTAATTGGCCATGATCACAATATACGTACTTATCCCACATCTGTGCGTGCGAGATAGCTTGGAACAAGAATATGCCGAGGGGCACATTCAGAATGTACGGCAATATGCCCTTCTGTCATTCGGGACCTCAGATCATCTCCGCGGTCAAAAGAGGACAGGGCTTGTAGCAATACGTACAACCCTTTGGAGTGTGAGGCACTGTAGCTGGCCAGTTCAATGAGGCAATAACCAATACCATGGGAGGAGCTGCAGATTAAAGCATGAAAACGCCAGCTATTGGTCGATAGATTATGACATGACAGGCGGTCCGAGTCAGATGAACGCAAGGTAGGCTAATTTTAAAAAAAGAACCGCTCGAGGAAGCAGATCAGGTAAAAGTGTGGAGATTGCTCCAGTAAGGTTCGCCGAAAAGAACAGTTTTTTTCGTGAATGAAATGCGCAGGGGTGGGATCTAATCTAACAGTTTTCTTATCACCGGTTACGCCCATGCGAGGAAGGGGAAGGGCGAGCGGTTGAGGTTGAAAGCTTCGGGGACCTGAGTTAAAAGTTCTTTTTATGCAGAATGGCTGCTTAAATGGGTTCGCCGGGCGCACCGTGACGAAGGTACAACGTACATCGTTTTTGTACGTAGAGTGTCGTACGCACAGCGCTGATTAAAGGGGATCGTCAAAGTGACGAGATAGACGTTTTTACACAGTGAAAAAAAAGAGGGGAATACCATGTTTACGGCTAGTAGTCCTCGTGGGGTAGTATATGGATGCAGCACGGTGTGCAAGCCCAACGAAGTATTAACGAGACGCCTCATCCGGTCGTCAAATTGCAAAGCTCGGCACTTTGCAAAATTGACCTGAAGTGAGGAGTAGGTCTGGATGGGGGAATCCAGTCGATTGGGGCAATGCGAGCTTATCTTGTCCTTGGTGGAAATACGAGTAACGAATACAGCAATCTCTGCAGATTGCTATACGGGTTTTTCATTACTGCTGTAGCTAGTAGTAGCGTGTCGATAGTGCGCGATGCGCGATGGTAATGATCCGGTACCCGCACCGTGGACCGATCGTCCGCGCACGCGCACGCAACGCGCATCATCGTGCCGTCCCCGCAGCCCGCAGCCTGCTTATTACTGTAACTTGCCAAGAAGTTCTGCAACACGCACAACCTTTCTCCCATCCTCGGCGATCATTCTTCTCGAATCGGGCATGGATTTGGCCCTTCGCAGGTGCGCCAGCACCTGAGTTGTGATTATTATCGGCAAATCTGAATATGGGAGAACCATAGTGCAGGCAAACTGGTAAATTAGATGGTAGGCAACCACTCGGAGAGCATTGGTTGTACTGTACCGTACCAAGGCCACACACACGCCCTACGTACTGTACGTATTCATGGCGGGTCTAACCCCTTCCGGTTGACTTGGCAACAAGGCCCCTACGCAAGCGAAGGCCTCGTGGTGATTGTGTGATCCAGCACAGGGTGTGAGTGTTTCACGGGAAGGAAGGATGGGCCCAATGGATCGATGATTCATATCATATCACTGGGATGGAAGGCGCATCTGTAGGTTGCAGCCTGCCAACCATCAAGCATCAAGACGGGTCGCTGCTTAGAGGCATATATTTGTTTTGTTTCGAATTTCGGTTAGTGGGCGCCTAACATGACAGTGGAGGGCGAATTTTTAACGGGTGCCCGTTCCTTACCCCACGATATCTCTTCTCTTGTCCTAACCACCACTTTCTGTCACTCCTTCGTCTAGTTTAATCCTCTATGTCATCTGCCGCCAACGGTCCTTATTTTCCTGACCCCTTTAGACATGATAGATCGTTCACTTCGACCTTTTGGAATGCACTTCTTGCCACCGCACTGTTTAGGTGCTGGCATATCCTCATTTTTTTCGGCGCCTGGTCGACTGCTATCTCCGTTATCAGCCACAATATAAAAAATTTGGGTATCGCAAGTACCTTGCTCACAGTGTTCGTCACAATGCTTTTTTGTCTCGGTGACTAGGATTAATCTTGTGACCTGCAGCATTGGTACCGTCCTCGGTTTCGTAATTTCGTATAGAACGACGTCGAGTTTCGAGAGATACAATGAAGGTCGCAAATATTGGTCACAAATCGTATTTGCCTCGCGGACGATAGCCAGGTTGATTTGGTTCCATGTCCCGGGTAAATATTGACCCTCGATTTTCCTGGGACACCATCTAACTGTTCTGCAGATACCATGGACATGGGACCCGACGTGCTAGAGGAGGAGAAACGGGTCCGTGTGCTCGTCGAGAAAAAGACAGTCCTCAACTTGGTCGATGCATTCTGCGTGGCAGTCAAGCACTACCTGCGTGGTGAATCAGGTATGATGTGTACTCTAAGGATATTTATGGTGTTCAATGACACGTCATCACAGACATTTATTACGAGGACTTGTATCACACGACCAAATATCTTCCAACATACTCGCTACCTCCGGGTTTACCATCCACTGACAATCTTACAAGCGATTTGCCTTCTCCAAAGTCTGTCTCGTTCCAGGAACACCAGCAGGTTGCCATCCATCGCCGCACTTCCAATGCCCGTCGCCCGAGGTCCTTCTCTGTAAGCCGTACCCGTGAACAGCCACAGCGAACTGTCTCTGGGTCAGCTCCCCACCTTCCATTGCCTGCCACTACTCCTGGGGAGGTCGGAACAAAAATAGAAAATCTTGAGGTTCCGCAGCTGCACCGAGCTTCCAAAAGCGAGGCAAGCGTACATGGTCACAGTTCGGTTACACTGGGCGAAACCGAGTTGCTCCCAGCACGCGATCCCCCGCAATATTCATACTTCGACCTTTTCCCTTTCTCTCTTATGGTGAAGTTCCTCACCAAGCGTGGTAGGAAGGTTAAGGGCAAAAAGGCTGCCAATCTGCGGGCAAAGTTGCAACACCATTCTAGCACTCAAAACTTGCCACTTGAAATTTCGCTCTATATTGTGCGTTTTCCATTCGGATTGAGCAGAGTTTTTTTTCCCTCAATGACACCCCAGAGCTCGTATATTGCCGCACTTCAAACCCGGAAAGCTATCGATGCGGCTACTACGTGTATGTGCCTTGTTTTGACACTGAAGAAAATAACTGATTCCCCGTATCGCCCAGCTAATTTGATTGCAGCTTTGAACCAACTTGTTGACGCCTTGACTGGATTGGAACGGATTCTAACCACACCTATTCCTTACTCGTCTGTGCCTTTGTGCTCACGGAATCGCCGAATACTTATGGCGGCTTCACAGTTATTCGATTCATCTTTGGAGTGTGACCATTGTTTACTGCTTCTTTTTGGTAGGCCGACATAAACCTCCGCTGACCTGGTTTGTTTATTGATTGCGTCCCCAGCCTTTCCAGCTTTGGCCGACGTTGAAGTACCTGACTATTCCCGGGACCGTCGGTGCGGTACGTGCGCCCTCGAAACGGGGTACCCCTCTGGCGACTGATCAATTCTCTTTTTTTAGAGCTTTATTTTCTTCGGCTTCCTGGTTGCCGGCGAGGAAATTGAAAGTGGGTGGCATTTTCTCTGCCTCGTGTAATACCTTCTGACCGCCGTGCCCATTCGCCTAGACCCATTCGGTACGTGACCGCTCACATGGATTGTGATTTGCGCTGAACTAATTATATTTGTTCACAGGCTATGACAAGAATGACTTGGTGTGCACGCTGACATTCATTCATATCATGGGTAACTAATGTATATTTAGGACATTGATCACTTCACCAACGAAATCATCCGTACGTACTTTTTCTGACCTGACCGTGTGTGGAGAGGGGATCGCTGACGGGACACGTGTAGGCAAAGAGCTCGCGGCGATCTCCGCGACGCCAACGCCGGATCCCAAGGACTGGGTCTTCTCGTCAGTTAATAACCACTTTGTCAATCCTCATGGTGGTGGTGCTGGGCACGTCGCGCCTGAGGAGTGGGTGAACCGGGGAATGGGCCGGCTGCAGGCAGCGCTTCATTCTTCTGGAAATTGAAAGGAGATATGATAGAGATAGATAGATATCTTGTTATCGATTACATTAATGGGTTGTTGATCACGTGTCTGACGGGTTGGCCGAATCGAGAAATAGTGACTCGGACTAAATGCTCAGGTCGTCGATTCGTTGTCGTTGTCTGTATCTTCATCCAACTCTCTTTGTCCTCCCCCGCAGGTCCAAGACTCGCATGGCCAATATCCCGGTCAATAGGTCGGCCCACCCATTCGACAAGACCCGCTTCGAAGCTCTCCTCAACCGGAGGTTCTTCTATGCGCCAGCTTTCGAAATTTACGGAGGTGTGTGTACATGTGTTCTTCCTTCAAGTTTATTCACTTTTAATTTACCAGGTGTCGCGGGTCTATATGACTACGGCCCCCCGGGCTCTTCACTTCAGGCGAACATCATCGCAGAATGGCGTAAACATTTCATCGTGGAAGACCACATGCTCGAGATCGATTCCACCATCATGACGCCCGCACCAGTGTTCGAGACGTCGGGCCATGTTGCCCGATTTGCGGACTGGATGGTCAAGGATACGAAGACCGGTGACGTATTGCGTGCAGATCACTTGGTCAAAGGCGTCCTCGAGGCTCGCCTCGCGGGCGACAGGGAGGCGCGGGGCTTGGTCGCCCGACCACAAAAGGAGGACGAAAAGAAGAAAAAGAAAAAGGTGGCGAAGGTCACCGCTGTCCAGCTGCCAGACGATGCCGTGAACGAATACGATACTATCTTGGCTCAGGTGCGCCATATTTCCCCTCCCCCCCCGTTCCTGTAATATTCCATCATGATCACGAGGTGTTGTTTCCGAACAGCTGGATAATTATTCAGGTCCCGAGTTAGGCGAGCTATGTCGCAAGCATGACATCCGGAATCCAGACACTGAGAACGAAGTCACGGAACCCCAACAGTTTAACCTCATGTTCACCAGCAGCATCGGACCTACAGGACAGCACCCTGGGTGAGGCGCTCGATCTGATCGTTCCTCGCCTTTTCTGATGACGGCAATGGCGCTTCGCGTAAACAGCTACTTACGCCCTGAAACCGCACAGGGCCATTTTCTAAACTTCTCCCGTCTCCTGGAGTTCAACAATGGTCGTGTTCCTTTCGCTTCTGCGCAAATCGGACGTTCTTTCCGGAACGAAATATCCCCGCGCGCAGGGCTGCTTCGTGTGCGCGAATTTACCATGGCAGAGATAGAACATTACGTCGACCCCGAGGACAAAAAACACGAACGATTCCATGAAGTACGCGACGTTGTTCTCGACCTTCTCGACCGAAAGGTGCAGACAAGCGGTAGTACAAAAACGAGGAAGATCAGTGTGGGCGAAGCGGTGTCAAGCGGGACCATCGCGAATGAAACACTTGGTTATTTTGTAGCCCGGATTCATCAGTTCTTGGTCAAGATTGGGGTCGACCCAACTCGCCTGCGGTTCCGTCAACATATGGCCAATGAGATGGCACACTACGCTACGGACTGTTGGGACGCCGAGATTCAAAATTCGTATGGGTGGACAGAATGCGTAGGCTGTGCCGATCGTGCGGCTTACGATTTGACCGTGCACTCGAACAAGACCGGACACCCGTTGGTCGTCCGACAAGCGCTCAAAGAGCCCATCATCACTGAGCGTCTCGTTGCGGAATTCAATAAGAAAGTTCTTGGAAAGACTTTCGGTAAAGATGCAGGGGTTATTCAGAACATCTTTGCAGAACTAGATGAGTCGCGCCTACAAGAAATTCAAATAGAGCTCACCAATGGGTGCGTGGTTTTGGGGAAAAGAAGCGCACTACAGCCACTTACGACACAGGAGGGCAGATCTACCATTGTTACCACCCCGGACGGAAGGGACCTTACCCTTGCACGCGAGGCCATCACGATCGAGCGCAAGACTTTCAAACAATCGAGTGCGTTGATTCATCTATACGCCAAGTTGGCTGGCCGGCTAATAAATGTGGCCGTCCACCAGTTCGCGAATTCACCCCAAACGTCATTGAACCGTCCTTCGGCCTGGGTCGCATACTATACGTCCTCCTCGAGCACAACTTCTGGGCGCGTGAGCAGGACGTTGAACGTGGTGTGAGTGTCACTGCCATTGCCACACTTTTCATGGGAAGTACATAAATCCTCATGTCAGGTGCTCTCCTTGCCCCCAGTGGTGGCGCCGACCAAGGTGCTCATCGTGCCACTAAGTGCAAAAGAGGAATTTGATCCTCTCATCCAAGAAGTTTGTACGTCATTTAGGCTCGTTAGACATGAGCGGTTCTCACTGTTTGGGGACAGCGTCGAAGCTGCGCAAGGCGGGAATCTTCTCACGGGTGGATGATTCCAACACCTCTATCGGAAAGCGATACGCACGCAATGACGAGCTTGGCACGCCTTTTGGAGTTACGCTTGATTTTGCCTGTGAGTACGGACCTGATGACGACCCGGCAATGAACTGGGAGCTGACGAATTGAGGCACAGCGGTCCAGAACCGGACGATGACACTACGGTAAGCGGAATTTATTTCACCGGGAATCAACCTCGGTGCGAGTCTGCTTGCTCATCTGTCTCATCGAAACGTAGGGAACGCGACACAACCGGACAATTAATCGGTGATATTGATGAAGTCATCTCTGTGCTTATTGACCTCGTCAATGGGACCACTAATTGGGCAGACGCGTGCAAATTGCTCCCCGCATATGACGGCATACAGGCTATTGATTGATCGGAAGAGCAGTATGTATCAGATGTGGCACTTTTGGGGTGGGTGCGCCGTCCGTCGTATAGGCGAAGGCACGGTCGCACATGTGTAAACAAAATAAAGAAAACATATTATAGGAAAAAATGGGGTCTCTCTGACAGTACAAACGATGCCGGTGTTGTCTCGTGCTGGGGTCAAGTGATCACAGGAACAAAAAGAAAGCCGCTGCTAGGTGTGGAGTGATACAGTTAGTTTGCCTCCCGGCTTGGTGGCTTCTGTACCACATGCAAAGACCTGGCAGATGGTGCGCGAAGGATTTGTTATTCCCCCGCCATCGATCGGTGCAGTCACTTCTTTCCGTGAGCCCCACCGAGATGATTTTGATTTATAGGAAGAGACCCCATTTGGGAAGGCGAGTTTCACCGGGTCACGCCGGTATGTATGCGCGCGCACATCCCGATACCTTACAGTACTAACTTACTAACCAGATGTGATCCTGGACCCAGAAGTGTGGCCATGTGGGCAGCGCAAGTCTGGGCGTGAGATAACGAGATAGCACGAGCCGCACGAGGCGGACGCATTTGTCGGAGCCACCTCCTGTAGGGGCTATCACGAGTCGAATCGTTATGTTGGGCCGCATCACATCACTGAAGCAAATGATGGCTAGTTATGTTGTGATTACAAACCCATCTATCCTATCAGTTTGATAATCTAGACGCTCCGAGATCCTCGGGAAGGTGAAGCCGATGACGGGGGTTGGTGGGGCTGGTGGGGTGGTCGAATAGGCAGCTGCCTCGGCCCATACGGGAAGTTTTTGGGGCATATGGGGCCGCAAAATGGGGAGGGAGGGGGCCAGACCGCGCGAATCGGAATGGATAGGATAAGTGGACGCAGGCGGGGTCGGAGCTCAAGGAGGACACTCAAAGTGGACGGGATGGAACGAAAAGGTCATGTGGACGCTCAAATGAGCGGCGTGCGAGAGTTTGAACATGCTCAGAGTAGGTAGGGCGCAAGCCCAGGCCATCCATGACGCGACCGCATCAGGTGCGCGAGATGGATCTGTAATACAGGCGCTGCGGGGAAGGTGTAGTGGCTGGCGTATGGTGATGACCGTAAAATGTAGCCCCGGAGAGGGGGAGAGAGGACGCGCGTGTCAAGGCGGAGCGCTGGGCAATTGCACCCTGAGGACTGAACTCTGTGTCTAGCTCGGAAGTCGCCGAGAAGAGATGTCGAGGGAAGATGAATCGCTCGCGTTAACGACGAGGACGAGTGGAGAGGAATTGAGTCAAGATTGAGTATGAGTGAATTGGGATGGATTGGGAAGATGCAAAGTGGAAATATGGACAGGCGATTTGACAAGGGGAGAGGGAAGATGAGAGAGTTGCCGTACTGGAGCCGAGCCGAATCACGAAATAGTAAAGGGAAGATACTTAAAGCACCAAGAGAACGGGCGATGACAATTTATACAAGACATGTGTCGCCATTTCAGGGCAGGCGGTGATCTATATCGTCGGATTCTCAGGATGAGGAGCGACAGGTAGCGCTGTACGTACGGCAAAAGGAAGACAGGGAATGACGCAAAAAAATGGAAGGGAAATTCCTTGACTTGCGGGGCAATGCAATGTGAACCTTGGTCACGGGGGGGAGGGGGGCGTCTGAATCGTGGAGAGGGACGAGGAACACAGAGGGCGGGTCGGGTGTGAAGGATAATTGTACGTCAAAGAGAGAAACGGGGATGACGAAAGATAGAGATCGAGGTGGGGAGATTTATTTTTTATTTTAAGAGATCGGAGGGTCTGAGCTGAGCGTGGATGGGGGGGGCTGGACTAGGCACAGGCTCTGAACCGTGGCTAGAACTACCCGGTGGAGCGCAGGCGGTGAGCACCCTAGTACTGTAACTGTAAAGATGGGTACCCTTATCTGGCCCTCCGCGAATGCAGCTGCTGGCAAGGCGCGGCTCGATGTAGGCCAGGCAAGCACACACCCCCGGGTCTAATCTGCACAAGGCGCCCAACAAGAGCAGGAAACATTCCCATTGGATATTTCGTCCGATTGGACGCTTGCAAAATGAACGAGAAAAGGTCCATCCCAAGGTCAGATCTGTAGATGGTCACCAACCGAATTGGTCCCCTCCTCTTTCGCTATGGCCACCCTCGCGGCTCTCCCTATAAAGCCTAATCCTCTTCCACCCTCCCTTTGACCCATCATCCCTCCCCTGCACTGCTCCCCTCAATACCATCCCTCTCTTCCTCTTTTCTTATCCTTCTCTCTGTATTATTATCCTATCCTCACTCTCACCCACACCTATCCCTCCACCAACTATGCCCGACGCGTCCAAACCTATCCAAAAGGGCTCTGCTCCCTCCCATCTCGTCGCGCTCCCCAGTCTCTCCAACTCCCTATCCACGCTGCCCCAAGCCAAGAGCCTTGCGCATGTCGCGGTCTACAACTCATCAATGTCCGGGCAGCATGCCGCCGAGAGTGAAGCAAAGGTGTGTGCACCCTCTCTTCCTCCCCCGGGTGGACCTTTTCCTAACTGAACACCCATTCCTTCCAGCTTAAAAAGGCATTGTCGAACAATGCCGGGACGGTGCAAACGCTCGCGTATGCAACTTCCGTGAGTCGTTCACGCCGTCCATCCGACTGCGCCAGAGCATTCCAAACTGAGAACTCCATGCAGCCAACAACCGTGAATCCTTCTCATAACCAAACCTCACAACCAATCATGATGAGGAAACCGGTAAGCCTTCTGTCATCGGATGTCATGGGCACTCGCTCATTGTCGACCACCCTCCCTTTCATAGGTTCGAACAAAACTACAGGCCTGATGGTCACACAACACAACACAACGCTATAGACTTCTCGTTGCTCTCGGGACTTTGGTCGTCGCATATTCTTTAATGTTTTTTTTCGTTCGTATATCGTTTGCATGCATATCCTCATAGACGGGTATTGGAATACCCCTTCCATCCTCATCATCGCATTCCTCCCCCCATCCCCTTCGCATCATGTTTCTCCCGACGCGCATTGTCGATACCAACCACATCGCATATTCTCGTTAGTGCTACCTACAATCACCTAGGCTCGTTTACATTGCTACCGCCAATGTTTGGTATCCACGGTTTCATGCACATCTATGCCGCGCTGATGTGCTAACCAATTTATTTTTTATGAAAAAAATGATATTAAGTTTGATTGCAAAGCCCGTACCAGAGATCGCTTCGCGTTTGAGTGTTGAATTTGAGACCCCGGACGAATGAGACCGGCGGTCTCCGTTCCGAGTCATGGTATTGATACGATGCTTGTGTAGTGACTCAGATGATTGCGGCTTCGTCGTCTCGGATCGTTTCTCGGAGGTTTCTGCCAATCAGATGTTTTTTTTTTCTTTTTTCTCGATTCATCCTTCCGCCGTGCCATGTCGACGATAAGCACCAAAGCCGTTCTCGGCATTTTTAGTGCTCGTGCTCGAGCCTACGAACCTTTCCATTTTCTATCTATCGTACACGAGGCAGTCGTGCGCCTCCCATCGCCACCTCCGATCACCCAAATTCTCTCCTAGTATCAAGTAATGTTGGACACCTCGCATCGAGAAGCCCCTCATTTAATAAACGCGGGCAGTACGTTTCTCTTGAGCGAGAGAGAGCGATAAGCCGTTGGGACCGGATCGTGATGGGATCTGTCTAGAAGAAGGAAGGTCCCCCCATTGCTCCGAGCTGTCAAATTGCCACGTTTTGCCTCGCGCAGCTGTCTGCTTACTGTCCTGTCTTGCCTGGGATGGATGGTTCCCGAAGCAGCAGCTCCTTATCCGCCAACATCTGTATCTGCTTACAGCAAGGTGCGTCAGGAACTGGCGTGTGAGTGCGTGCTTTTGGCTCCCACTCCCACATACACACATCAGCTGCATCGTCTGTTCTGCAGCTGCGGACGCACGGCGCTCACACGCACTGGCACGCACGCATGCATCTGGGAACGGCAGAATAGAGTCCGTTTCGGCACGACGACGCGACGCCCAAGCCCGCTTCCACGTAACACAAACGCCGCTTCTTCGAGATTTTTTGCTCTCTGACTCGCCTCGCCTTGCTTTGTTCTTTCGCGCGCGCGCGGCGCTGATTATACTCCCAGACCAAAATAAATAATAATAATAAATTGCCCATTGTTATCTCCAAATCAAAAGTCGACCGTAAGCTCGGACCCCAGATCTTCTTTCCCTCTCCTTTTTTTTTTTACTCGGTTGATCGTCCTCGAGGTGTTAGGCTAACTTGCCAATTAATTATGCTTCCCATTCTAGCAATACCGAGAGGACACGCCACCACTGCTTTTTTTGTTTGATAGCTTTTTGCCGTGTCACCGCCCGGATCGGAGACTTGCGAACGAAGCATCGGCTGGCAGGGGTTGGCAAACGGCTTCGCTGTGGCACGGCTTCGATCTTTTGTTGCCCGATCATCATCAAGCCAAAAAAAAAAAAAGAAAAAAGAAAGGGTCCGCTGCCCCTTCATTACGATGCCCCCACTACCTGAATTCTTTAGAGGCCTCAAAGGTCGTGGAACACGTCGATTTAATAATCAGGTCTTTCAGGGACGCGTGCAATGCGTGACCGAGATTAACGTGGATTTGGTCTTTTCATTTAGTCGGGTTCTAGTGCTCACTTTCCCCAAGACGCCCATCGTTCCCATCACCGGACGAAACTTTTTGCAACTTCTCCCCGAGAAGGCTGACGGCGTGGGGACCGGAGCTTGTAGGCCCAGGGATCAGGAATCAATCCCCCCTTACAGAAAATGAATGAGTTCGCCCCAACCCAACCCTTTGGCTATCCTTCGAGAAACGATGGCTTGTCTAACTGTAAACCTTGTTTATCTCATCGCGTGTCTCGAGCGTCTTTCCTACTGCCAAGCAGTCTGTTGTAGTGCGATTGCCCCCGATAGTGCTGGTCGCATCTCATCTGCTGGCGTTATCTCGTAGCCGACCCTGCTCAGTCAGCCGCTCAGCACCAATCCTAGGGTACCATGCCACCGAGTCCAACGCTCCTTTTTCGACGACCATTCGAATAACCAGGTTCGCGTCGCGAATTTTAATTTTAATTTTTTTTTAGGACCCCGGGTGGGGCGTACTCTCAAGAATGGAACGTTGCTACCGGAGTGCTGTTTATTGCACACACGCATCTGAATGTGCGAGACCCGCTGATCTCGAACGTGCGTGTGTGCCTTCATGTGTGTGCCTTCTCAGGTTCTTCGACACCACCCATCACATTCTTCCGGCCCCCCCCTATCAATCATAGCTAATCTGCCTTAACCTTACCCATAGCGGTCTCATCTCTATAAAACCCCTGCCGTCTGCCCGAAGAGGGTAAGCCACCCACCCCTCCCTCGTGTCTTTATATCCTCCGCGGGGCAGCAGGCATATCAACAAACAATTAGAGTTGAATTTTTCTTTTTTCATAAACACAACGCACTCTCTTGACTTGCCGCCCATACCGCAGCACAGCTCATCTGCTTCTTCCGCTCTCCCGTACGGGTGGCTGATCTCAATGGAAAAGTCGGCCGAACGACGCGTGTTGCAAAACCCTAGGAAACACGCGCGCGCGCGCGCGTGCGTGTGTTTCCTCCTTCCCTTTTTCCCGTAATGGTTTCGCTGGGCCAGCGCATACTATACTGTACTATACATCCATCCATCCACCACGCACGCACGTTGTTTCCATAAAAAATTGTCCGTGCTCGTGCGCGCAATTGACTCGTTTTCAGTCTGGCCTCGTGGCTGCACACACCCGCTCTATCACACGTTAATCCATCCTTCTCGCGGCTCATGTCCGTTCGTTCCAACCCTACCGCCCCTGTCGCCGCACAGTCTCCCACCAACCACCAACCCCCAAGCAAGGGGGTACGTGGATCTCACCGCGGCGCTTTTACACAATTGACTTCTGTAGCAACACCCGCAGTCTCATCAAGACAAACATGGTGCTGCTATTTGAATTATCGTCGTCTGGCCCTCAGTGGACCCGCCGTACCTTCACCGGCTTTACTATTCCACATTCACAATTGCTACCATCTACCTCCGCCCGCTGTGAAGGTCTTCGATGTGCCTTTGAAACGTTTCGATCAATAACAAGCATCGATGGATGGCTAGAATTGTTTTACAGATAGACCACCAGTATCGGTGAATGTATACAATAACGAACGACAACCTTAACTTTAGTACAAGGAATGTATATAAGAATCTAAGATCCCGATCATGTCGCGGATCTTCAGTACAGGCCGTGAGAACCTGAACGAACTAATAGAGGGTTTGGTATGTCGACTCAGCCGTCGAGCAAGTCGGCCCCAAAGCCGTCGATCGGTATGATTCGGAAACGCGATGCCCACGACCCTTCTGCGAACTCGCGCACCCACGTCCGACTGAGTCCGCCCTCCCACGCGTACAACTCGACCCGCCATCCCTTCTTGAGTGCAGTGCGCACACAACCACGGAATCCTTCTTCGTTGAACTGCCCAACGTTCCCGTCCCCAGTGGCGAGGACGATCGTTGATCCAGGTGGTGGTTCATGCTCATCTACGCCTGCAACTGCCTGCAGGAACTTCAACTGAAGCAGTTCATCCACGCCCTGTTCGCGGTAGCGCAAGCGGCCACTGGATCCCGAAGATGCTTGTGCAGAACGTGGTGGGTTCGAAGAGGGCGCACTGCCACTTGATGTACCCGGCTCAGACGAGTCGGTTGCCAACACCAATCCGGTTGACGACCGGTGGGGATTCCAACCGCCACTGCCACCACTACGCCCTCGAGAATGACGGTGGCGCTGAGAAGGTATCCTATCTGGGCCATCGACAGCAGCAGGGACACGTGCATATACATGAACTTCGTATCCGAGTTGGGTGGCAGGTTCCACTGGCTGATACAATGGCGAAGAAGCAACAAGTACGCGACGGGTGACAGCCCGTCCGCGTTCCAGGATAAGAGTGAGTGCAGCGTGGGACATCCACCTGACCTTGGTGCTGATGAGATGGTGAGGGTGTCTCCGGAGGTAAGTTAGGAACCCGATGAGGATGTTGGAGCTACGAGGTCACCCGCCTCAAGGTCAGTCGGAGAGAAAATTCTGGAAAGGACGGACGTACTAGTCAATGAAGACGTGGACGAGCGGTTGCCCGGGCGTTGGAGCGGGTCCCCGTGGATCAATGAAGTCGGGTGACGAAGACAGAAGCGATTCATTGGCGAGGACGGTCGTCAGGAGTTCTGCTTCTGGAGCAAAAAGGAACTTGAGTTTGATCGCAAGACTACGCAGGCGTACGACGCGTGGATCAAGGGGACCAGGGCGGAGAGTAGGAGTAGATTTACTGTGGCCAAGCCGACGATGGCCGTCTACGGAAACGGAACGGGCGCTGTTTCGGCGACCCAGTTTACGGGTTGGAGAAACCGGAGTGGAACTGAAGCGGATGGCAGCTTCAGAGGAAGAGTTGTCAGGTGAGGAGAGATCAGAAGGAGGGGGAGGATCTCCGCGCTCGAGCCTCTCTGCGTGGGGCTGATTGTCATCACCGGCAGCACCCGAGGATTCGCGGACGACGACGGTGGGGATGATAGATCTTGCCTTTCTCCTGCGACGCCTACGACGTGTGGTCAGCTGTTGCTGGTGCTGTTGGTTATGGTGGTTGTGGGAGAGCTGTTGTCGTTGAGGGAGGGAGGAAGGATGATCATCCGAAGTGGAACTGTTTGCCTGATTCCACTCCCTCGAGACCGTCAACTTGGCGCGTTCAGCTGCCATGAACTGGAGTGCTTCGTCAAGGTAACCCAACGAGGGCTGCTCTTCGCCCGCGTTGTTCGCATCCTCATAATCACCGCCATCCGTCCCCTGGTCGATCATGACTTCCCCTTCCGTATCAGACGACGGTGGTTCCGAAGGTGGGGGTGACGATGCTATAGACAACCGTGTGGTCGCAGTACGTGAAGAAATCGACAAATAAGACGCGATGGGGTTTTGGTTCCATACTGTCGAACCCCTATGATTGGCATCCGATTCCGACTCCATCGGGGAGAACATGGATGTCGTCGGTGTAACTGTCGTCGTCACTGCATGTGCATGTGCATGAGGGATGAAGTTTCTAGGCTGATACTCATTCAATGCGCGAAAGACAATCGTAAAGGCGCCGAGGTCGGGGGATTCTACGTGGCGTTGTTAAGTACATACGCAGCACCAGGTTGGTACGTGCGCGCTCACCATCGGAGGTTGCGAGATCACTGCCGCCAGAATGCGTTGTGAAAGGACTGAATGGACCCGGAGAGTGTGTTGTATCCGATATTGAGCTCGTCATATGTTAAAGCAATTAAAGGAAATAAATGAAAGCAAGTAGGAGAGTAGTAGCAGCAAGCAAAAGTAAGCGTTTGGTCAGAAAATGAACACATGCCGTTGACTGAGTGACTCCTCCTGTGTTTCCTAATTGGGTTGACTCACTGCTTCTACCTTCAGCATAACAACAAGATGCTAAGCATCATCCATACCACAAAGTCTCTCCTCTCCGCACTGCCAAAATTACCCCCGGCTCTCACTACGTCCTCATCCACCAGCGGCATCCGCCCCATCCTGCACGGTTGCACGCGTAGCGTCTCCTCATCCCCCTACGGCCGCACGCACGTTTGGAAGCAGCGTCCAAAGCGTCTCCCAAACCCAGTCGTACCCCAATTCCCACAACGCGTCATCCGATCTGACGGGTCCTCCTTCACGCACTGGACGACGTCCCCTCGCTCGCTGATTCGCCTCACGCGCGACGTCACAAATCATCCGCTGTGGAACGTCTCTGCGCTCACCGGAGAGGGCGCGGCAGAGGAGAGCGAAGTGACAGGTCGTCTGGGCAGGTTCAATAGGAAGTTTGTTGTCGAGGAGGTGGATTGGATGAGCGAGGCAGAGGGGGCTATGGCTACGACAACCACCGAACAACCACCATCTCAAAAGAAGGGCGACGCGAGCTAAAAGTAGTGGCAGCAGATGGCAATCGTATTGTTCGGAGGAAAACTAGGATGTCTATAATCTAATGTTTATGCTACCGACATGGACTAATCGACGTCCTTAGGCTTTTGCCTCACTTCCTCTCCTTTCTCTTCTACAGCCTTCTCACCGGGTTGTCTTGCTTCTGCAGCTGCTGCATCTTTGACAGATTGCAATGTCTCCTCGGCCTTCTCGACAGCCTCACTCGCAATCGTTGTCCCACGACCGAGTGCCTCATGCACCTTCAATCCCGTGAGTTCCTGAACCTTGCGCGCAGCGCTACCCAATCCATCCTGGACCTTATCGCGTCCGCTGATACTCGCTGCACGAACGCGCTCCCACGTCATATGGCTATGCGCTATCGCGACCGCGTGCTTCTGCGCCAACGAGGGGAAATGCTCCTCCTCGAGTGAGCCAGCGTACGCCGAGACGTTCTGTGTCGTCTTGGGGAGGAAGTATTTGAATGAGAGGAGTAGGAATGTGGGCGGGAGCAAGACGCGGGTGAAGACGGAGCGGTTTCGCGCAAGGATGGATCCGCTCAGCGATGCTACGCCGACGTATAGCAGTGCTGGCGTGAGCGGTTCGTCAGGAGCGATGAGGGCCTTGACCCGGTCTAGAAAGAGTGAATTGTAAATATAGCATGGGGGTTTGGGGAGAGGTAATGATCACGCACGCTCAACCGCATGCTCGATGCCAATCCACTCGGAGACGGTACCATGCACCCGTCTGTGAACATCTCGCGCGACGCCCCTGACGGCCCTGCGCACCACGCCAATCTGCGTCTCAAGGACAGACGGCGAGTCGACGACGACGATCTCGCGTTCCGGTTCTGGATAGATGGAAAGCTGCTGGCGAAACCGCGCAAAAATCAAACCAAAATCAGCTCGTATTCTTTTTTTTCCACAGTCAGGTTTAATAAAAATCAAGTGTGCACTTTTTGGCGGTCTTTGTCTTCGTGTTGTGGACGCTCGGTCATGACCACTACGCCTGCCGCGGCACCAGAGGCGACGATGCCCGCACGGGGCTTACGCCCGCGTCAGCAAAAAAACTTTTAATACACATTATAGCTGAAATTGCACACCAGGGCTCTAGTCCAAATCATGGGTTACGCCGTCAGCGCGCTACTTTCTTGTGTCTCCCTCTGATGACGAGCCAAACTCGGTGTTCGACGTGGAGGACGCGTGACGAGGAACACGTGGTGTACTGTCACGTCACATTCCAGCTTATCATCGTGTTCTTCCCAACACCAACAGAAAGCACGCCATCGCGCCCGAGTACACGAGGCAAGCTCGGAACATTTATTACTTAATGCGACGAACAATTGTTTCTACTCATGCTTAATGTTTCTTCGCTCGGAGAATCAAAGTTCTGTCATTTCCAACGGATAAGAGTGACGTCCGGTGAGTATAAAGACAGCGGCGTATGATAGCGAACAGCAAGAATCGCGTCTGTGGACAACTGAATGGAATTAAAATTTTAAAGTTCGACTCCGAGGGATGCGGAAGATACGACGCTCAAGATAAGCATTGATCAAGGCTGTCGGCGACAGTTGCCAGAGGTACAGTACTATTGTATACACGGGGCTTACACTCCGGATGGCAAAACAAGTCATATTGTAGGTTTCTGTCCGGACATTGCCAGCAATGATAGGCCCATAAGGTATTCTGACATAAACGATGCAACCCTAGCCCGGGATAGTACAGAAGCCGAGCGTCCACGATTATTCGGGCCGTAGATGACGAGAGGAACAGTTTGTAGAATGGAGTTGACTTCTCGGGGTGGACCAACCAATACAATTCCTTGATATATGAGCGCTGAAAAGGAGGGGAAAGAATGGAGACCTGGCAGGATTGGGCACTGTCAGGTATGCAGACCGCATACACCTTACTCACTGGTTGTCCTGAAACAGTAAGGTTGATCTCTGTGTCAAAGTTCCCGTCGAGAGGACAGAGAGCGGGGACAGATCGTCTATGAAAAACATGTTGAAATCCGACCAGCACTCGCGGCTATGGAACGAGTTCAGAGTGACTCCGCTCCGTGCCTATTACCTACCAGGCATCGAGACCGCACAACTTTTGAAAATGCAGATCTTCTCGGTGGTGCGGCGTGTTCGCAGTCGAGGCCGCAAGGCCGACAACACCAGATCCGTCCCATGTAGGCATGCCACCCTCCATTACAGGCCCAGACTGCGATCGGATTTTCTGAGACAGAGGAACCAGAGGCACTTCTTCGACGGAAAGAAGTCTACCCTTCCAGAGGAAGACGCCACAGCGGAGAAAGCTATGCAGACTGACTGGGTCGGACGGACACGAGCCCTGCCGGCGGTACCTACCATGTTTCCGAGACGTAAATTCCAGGCAACTGCGACACGAGTCCTTTCAGAGAAAGGAAAGGATGTTCTGCTCTACCATTGGGTGATAGATAGATGTTGAACGATGCCACCACGATGCATCTTTGGAACTTATCTAGACGCAAACCCTGCTGATTAGACCCATCGTTGAAATGCCAAGACCAATTCGAAATGTGCTGGGAAATTTTCGTCGGAATGCTGAACGGCGTTCATCCTTCCATTCGATTCGACCATTTACTTTATCGTTCGTTCTGTCCATCCTACCCGACACGGGGGATTCGCCCCGTCAAGGCGTCTACAATTTAACGATACCCACGGCACGGCATGGCATACTCGGAGATGGTCGCACGCCTGCCCGAAATGCGAACGTGTAAGTAATCTCGTCAATGGAGCGGGAACCTGGTGGAACTTACGAGAAACTGTTTCCACGGCCGATATTTGATAGTCTCTGGATGGGCATAGAAGTAGCGCCACTCCATACAAAATTTTCCGCCGTTCAGTCGCACGAAACTTCCATCGCGCGGGGCAGACAAAGGGAATGAATCATAACAGGGAAGGCTGACACGCACCCAAATCACCTTTGCGCAACTTTATTCTATTGCGAATACGGGATGCAACGTGTACTGTTCAATCATAGTTGTGCGTTGGCAGCGATGTGACAGGATATGGAGAACCTATTTTGGGGGGCGGTCTGGCCTGAGAATTATTTGGATCCACCTGGGATCATTGTGGGATGTGGCAAGTGGGAAGCCGCAGTGCAGTACATGTTGTGTGGGCATGGCAAGGCGATGTTGAGTCTCGAGGCATGACAGCACGTGCAGCCACAACTTGAACTGGCAGCTCAATCTCACCCCTTCTCCCTCGCCCTCCTCGTCGTGCAAATCGTGACAAGAGCGTCAGAATTGCTAGTACAGTATTGCCTACAAATCAATGTCGGATCGCTGTCGCGGGATCTGAGTCTACTACGCCAACAACGGTCTAAACGCAGTGGCGAGAGTGTCATGGGCGACCAGGTGGGATGAACGAAAGTTAGAGCTATCTTGGTTTCAACTGGTGGCTGGCAACTGGGAAAGACTGCGGAGTGAGGCAGTCGACACTTTGATCTCTGCACTCTTCTTAACGAACGTCATAATTCGGGTCAGGTCAACCGCACCAACAAATTTTCACGATCGTATACAACATAAGTCTCTTTGAAGGTGCGATTCCCGACGACGAGCAGGTCAGGTCAGAACATAGGCTAATTCCATCAGGTTCGTTATTCACTGCGGCCAATGTGTCAGCGGGACTTGGGCTTCGCTGAACAGTAAACTGTTGTCTACCATTCGGTCATACTCCTGCTTTAACAGGGCTCATCCAGCGCGTAAGCACCGCCCGATCTGAGGAAGGGCGACCGTGTATCATAGTAGAAGGCGTCCCCAAGTCACGAACACTCCACGAATGGTCCCCAACGAGATTCTTCTATACAAGATTAGGAGGACTTAAGCACCTAGGCTGATCTCAGGGAATCGTTGAAGATAAGTTTCGTACATCCTTCTCCTACATTGATACAAACTGTCAGATATGATAAATTATAGCCTTACTTTATAGCCTTACTTTCTCTCCGTATACACGGCGAGATCCTGCGTGAACGCACTGCAAAAAGTTCAAAAACCGACTCTGAGTGTGTAGAGTCAGAGGACGGCGTTCGCTCATTCCAGGTCTTCAAGACGTCGCTAACTTGGGAGCTCAGGATGCATCACCGAAGTCTGGTTAACACTGGCAAAGGCGGGAAACGCGAGCCAGTAGTGAAACTTGCATGTGGACGAAGGTAGTGGGCAAATAAATGCTGTCGCAAATCAATGGTGCGAGGACTCGCACCCGTCATTCTGTAGGAGCTGCAAGCTCTCATCCAAGCAACCAAGATAGAAATTCTGAGCCTATCTTGTCTGATAACTTATTGAGCAGTGGCACGCTTGTCAGCGTTCCTGAAATGCGCGGACGGCACTATTTTATTTCTACTTCAGTTGCCGGTTGGTGACGGATACATCACCATACCATGATCGTGCTCAAAGACCTTGACTTTGTGTCCCACTATACGATAAAGCACCGTCTCGAAATCTGGGTGGGACCCTTGAGGTTACCTCTGCAAAGAGCTGGAGGAAACCGTTTATATGGGTGACAGCGTAACACAAGAACGCAGACAAGCTAGTCGCAAATCAAGGGGGTCTGGTACTCGGTACTTAGGCACTTGTGAAGTACTTCCAATATCATGCACAGGACACGAAACCGATGCCACAGAAGCGGTCAAGGATCCTGAATAGAACTATATTTCTCTATAATCACTTCCCCTGCCAGTCCAGCTCGTCCCCTTCAACTCACTGGCAGGCCTTCCGAGTCCACGATGGTATCGCATGTGTCGCTGCCGGTATGTCAGCAATGACATTTTCACTACTAGCAAGCGCTCTGCGCCAGACGACAAGCCGCCCTTACTCGTCGTCATCGGCAGACTCTGCCACTGCGGCAGTTCAGGAGGAACCCTGTTGTCACGGTTGTTTGGCAGCCCATCACGACGAAAATGACCCCTGTCATTGTCAAACACGCCCTCATCTAAAACCCAGTCTTGCCAGGTGACGACATCCGAGTGAGTCGGGCATGTTTGGGTTGACGGTTTGGGAGAGGTGGTATCGCATTTCATGGACGATAAATATAGAAGGGAAGGGTGCATGTCATCCGGTATCTCAAGGGCAATAGGTTTGCCATGGTGTGGCTGAAGATCTTGACCAGAATAATTGACCCAGTACGAATTTCTGAATCTGCTTGTAAATCATTGGCGCAAAAATCACATCGGGGCATAACGGAACGGTGGAGCGGACACAATAGGAGGCTACGCGGTTTAGGTTATATTCTGGTTGATATTTGGCCATGTCAGGAATCCGCAGTGCTTAAGATCCTCTCCGCTAAGTCCTAATTTTAATCTTAGAGAAAGGAACGGTTTCGAATGCAGTTGTCCCCGACACAGATAACATATCATGTACTGGCCAACCGGCTGGTGCACCTGACGCAAGTGGGAGCAGGAACCAGTCAGAGGTGGCATGATGTAGCAAGCGAGAGCGATAACGCAGAATTGAAGGGTCAAGCGAGCCAAATTCGAGCTGTGCGAGCCCCTAAGTGCGTCATTCGTCTTACGCTCCGCTGACCTCTCTTATGAGGTTAGACCACATCATCCACGTCTGGTTCTCTCACAATGAAGAGCGCCTAGGTACATACGACGCGTAACGTCGCGGTTTAGACAATATTGTTGACTCTGCGGTCCGGTTGATATTGCGATCATTGCCAGCGGTAATAGGTCCATAAGGCTTTCTGATAATGGATTCAACCTAAGCTCGGGACCGGGTATAGCGCGATGGGGTCGACTATAGTTTCAATCTTTGACTTCTGAAGGTGTCCACGTAACCAATACTATTAGGGCCTTGATTAGGGCCTTGCTTGGTAATGTAGTCCACATTCCATTTCGACTAAGTTATATGAGCCCGGGAAAGACAGAATACAGACCTTTATTGCGAACTGGGTTGTCGAGATCTACCCCTGGGTTGAAGTTCCGGTCGAGAGAACAAGGAGCCGGGCCAGATCGTCTCTAAAAAAACATGTTATGGCTAGCACTCGCGGCAATGGAACGAGTTCCTTCGGAATGACTCCGCTCGGTGCCTAGTACTAGTATTTCTTACCGAGCCTCGAGGTGGAACAACTTCGAAAATAGCTGATCTTTCCTGTGGTACAGTGTGCTTGCAGTCGATATCGCACCGCAAGACCGACGAGGCCAAATTCGTCCAGCATACCACCGTCCATTTCGGGCCCAGGCTCTACAATCGGATATTTTGGGACAAAGGAACCTAGATGCACTTCTTCCTTCGGGAAAGACGCCACAACGGAGAAAGCTATACAGACTGGCTGGGATTGGACGGTAACTCGGCAGGTACGAGCCTTCCGGGGGTACCTACCATGTTGCCGAGAAGTAAATTCCAGAAGAATCGCGACACGAGTCATTTCATAGATAGATAGAAAAAGGAGATTGTTACTCTGTCATTGACCTTTCTGTCGGGGATAGTGGTTAAACGATGACGATGTATCTTTGGAACTTATCTGATTGGAAACATCGAAAGGGAAAGACCAATCGGAAATGTGCTCTCGTGGTCGGGAAAAAATTCATCGGAATGGTGAGCGGTGTTCTTCGATTCGATTCGACCTTTTTTGCGGGGCGTCTACATTTAGCAATAATCACCGTATAATATGGCGGAGATGGTTGCATGCCTTCCCGAAATGTGAACGTGTAGGTCGTTGTAGCAGGAAGTTGGTGGAATTTGCGAGAAAACTGTCTTCACGGTTGATATGTAGTAGTATCTGGATCGGGCATAAGAGAAGAAGCCGCTCCATTCCATGCGAAATTTTCGGCCATTGAGTACGTTGAGAGTCCCCAAAGAAAAGATTCCATCACGCGGAGCAGACAAGGGAAGCGAAGCAGCCTGATCTAAACCATTCACGACACACGCGCTCGAAATCGCCTTTCCATTGCGAAACGCCGCCCCGTTGCAAAGCGGAAAAACACGGAACGCGACGGGCGCTGTTCAGTTGCGCGTCGGAAAACGATGTGCCAGTGACAGGATACAGTACGGGAAGAATTTTTATTTTGGGAACAGGAAACTGCCTGGCCTGAGAATTATCCCACCTAGGATATGGCTACAGGACATGTTGTGAGGGCATGGACGACCAAGAAAGTAACGGAAACCTCACGGACAAGGCGATGTGACTGCGTATGCCAAGCCTTTGCTCCGCGCAGCACGTGGAGACGTCACGGTGGAGGGCCACAGGCACACCAGTTTGGGATGCTCAGAGTGTCGGGTCGGGGAATACTGTACCCCGAGCGTTCGACGGCCATGAGAGCCTTCTCCCTCGTCCTCGTCATTGTGCAAATCGCGGGAGTGGCCTTAGCGAATCGCTACTACTCGCCTATCAGCGGATGCCAGATCACGCTTGACAATTACCGCTTTGATCTCTGCCCTCTTCTCAGCCAACGTAATAACCCCGGTCATATCTCCCTCGTCCTCCATCATCAGACACCACCGACTATCACGACGATTGTATACAACATAAGTCTTAATGGCCCCCTTCGAAGCTCAGATGCCATTTCCGACGATGAGCAGGTCAGTTTGGTGGTTATGTATTGCTGCGTCCAATCTAATTAGGTTCGTTATTCAGTGTATCAGCGGCCCCTGGGCTTGCTTGACCAGTAAGCTGTTCTTTACGTCCCTTCGTCCTGTTCCCGCCTTAACAGAACTTTTCTAGCGTACGAGCACCAGCCAGGGCCCGAACTTGGGAAGGACGACCGTGGGGCAGAAGACATCGCCATGTACCTGGGTGTCCCATTGCCACAAAATGAACTGGATTCCTCTGTAGGACATAAGGAGGACTTGGGCACCTATGCTGAACTAATGGGATTGGTCGACGAGGATGGAATCTTCGAAGATGGAATCTCTCGTACGTCCTATTCCCACATGGGTACTTTGCGTTGCCATTCATAGTATGTCACAGCCTCACTTTCTCTTCATATGCATGCCGGGTACTACATGGATGTGCCGCAAAAGGTCCTAATCGACTTTGAGTGTGCAGAGTCGGACGACGACGTACGTTCATTCCAATTCCACAAGACGCCGCTAATGTGAGATCTCAGGCGCCGAAAATTACTGGCATCTGGTATCACATGCATATTCTCACCTGGGCCACGAAACATGCGTGCGCACAAGTGCATCAGACCTTCTTAGAAGGAGAGGATGGACAATCTAATTCCAATTCACTACCTGAGGATGAAGAGCCTGAAGATTCTGAAGAGTCGTCTCCCAGCCAGGACCTCTACACTCCAATCTCTCCCAATAGAAACGGTCCCTCTACAAGAGCAATACTCATATGGTCGGGGTAAGCGTATTTCTGAAATCGTCCGCAGCTGTGTCATTGATATTTTGTGAAGTTTGACACTATTGGGGTTCGGCTACCTTGCGATCCGCCCGCCTACCGTATTACGGAAGCGCGTTCGAGAGATTCGCCGAGCACGATTTCTGCGGGGCACAAGAAACCCGAAGCTCATGCGCTGGGCAGCAGAAGAATGCGAGATGCTGGGTGTTGATGAGTGCGAGGTGGACGAGATGGTCAATTCGTGTCCTCTCCCCGATGAAGAAATCCCACTGCGCACAGACCGAACACGTCCTACCTTGGTCAATTACGGTTCGGCCCACTAAGTGGGAGCGATCACACTAGAAGGATACCATCTTTATGCAGCTACGCACTGTACGCAGATTCACGCCGCGGAAACGATATTGTAACTGGATCCGGATACGTCTACAAGACACCATCTCCTCGAAAAGAAACCGATAATGTACATTCTAGCCCCATGCTGCTGTCGTACTAATAGCTCTATTAACGACCGTTGACCGGAAATGATTTATAAAGGAATTTATACCTATAATTTACTATGAGATGCCCATCCGTCGCGAATGACTTTATTCTGTTCTGTTGGTCTCTGCATGGGGTAACGAGTAGGCAAAGGACTCACGCGATAGAGATTCGCGATCGTATCATCGGGCGCGGGTGAGAAAGCGAGATTTATATACGTGAACTTTGTGATATCAATCAGAGGTGCGCAGGGAGAAGCATCCAACGCAGACGGGGCTAACGGGGCTGATAAAGCTCACTCACCAAAGGATCCCCCGCTTTCCACCCAAGTTCCCTACGCAAAAACTGAATCACAGCCTGAAAGTGATTCGAAACGGTCACTCTAAAGAAGTTCTGCTTCATTATTGGCGCGTTCCCAACCGCTTTGAAGCGCACGACAACTACAGAAAAGAAAAAAGGATGCCCGATCGACATGTGGATACGCGTGTCACGGTTCGGTGGTTCAGTCAGTTTCGCGACGGAAGGACGGCCGGACGGATGCCATGCCATGCCATGTATGCATCCGAACCTTTTGTGGGATCTTTCTTCTTGTAGGATTCTAGAGCAGCGAGACCCTCTACAAGGCCCGCATCGGCTGCAGGATCTGGGACGGACAATGAGGGAGATAAGTGGATGGCGTCTGGTGTCATCACGATGCAGGTGTCGGTGCTGCGAGTTTGGCGCGTCAACACGGATGTACCAAAGCTTACTAATAATACTAAGCGGGTAACCACTGGGCCCACATTATGCACTACAGTAGACAATTGTGCCGCCTACTTTCCGAGTGTCTACAGTACTTGTTGTCTACTAAATCCCCTGTCTTATCTTTCTTTCTTTTGGTAGATTACATCCGATGCCCTTCCTAAACTCCCACGAGTGTTCGGCGGCCGGTGGGACGAAACTATCGTTCTAACCTTCCGAGTGGTATCTCCGCTCAAGCATGTCAGACCATCGCTAACCCGGAACGACTGTTACTCTGATCCTTCGCCGATCGAGTCTACACTGTGCACAAGTTAACAGTCGCTCGTAACAGAAAACTGGGAATAAGGGCACACATACGGGTTCGCGCGCGCGCGCTTTAGCGCCCCGACACACTCTTCCGCCCTCGCGATCCGCTTTACTCCACCCTTTGTACTGACTCGATAAGCCTCCAGCACCTCCTTCACTGCCGGTCTTGCCCTCGGGTCGGCGCTCATTAACCGATCTTTGAGCATTTCCTGAATTTGACCCTGACTGCCATCACCGCGACCTGCAAGCAGCCTTTCAAGATGATGCACCATACGTCCGCACGCCCAGCGATCTGCAAGGATCGGGCTGTACGTCATATCTGGTCCATCGCGCGTTCCGACCTCCGGTGCAACCCACGGTGGGGTTCCGCAAAAGCCTTCTATCATTGTGTGTTCATCCTCAACAAAAATAGACAGGCCATAGTCGATGATGACAAGTCGCGGAGGGTGTTTGCGCTCACGGCCCAAATCGTCGACAACCACGTTTGTGGGTTTGAGGTCTAAATGAGCAACTCTGTACTCATGTAGGAATGCAACCCCTTCAAGGAATTGTTCCGGAAATGAAGCAGCCGACTCCGGAGGATGGTGGAAGCGGAAGTATTCGCTGAGTGGGATCCTCCATGGAAGAGCCATAACATTGGCGACTGAGTTATGGATGATGCCGTGGAGCTCAATCGTATGATTTGCTGCTGATTTGATCTCATTCAGGTGTTTTAGAATCGCAAGCTCATCTGTATCGTCGTCAATGACCTTAAGAACGACGTATACACCATCCGAGGAAGTCGCGTCGCGCATGGTTGGTTTCAGCTATCAGCAAGTTACATTAGTTGTTTCTTTCAGGCAGTAAATGCAACGTGCGTACTGGTGTGATGGGTACCAGCATGCTGTCTGTCGGCGTGACTTCGTATCCGGCTTCCTTTAAGGAAGCTTGTACCGATCGATCCCCCAAAGGGCCAGAGATTGCTTCACCAGTGCCAGCAGCGCCACTAGCGCCACGCTTCCGCTTCCGACCACGACCAGACGTCAATGAGGGGTATACATCTTCGCGAACTTCATCTTGTATCTTAGCCAATTCCGTCACGGGGCCTTTGAGTTTGAGCCTGTCATCCACTACGCGGGAAAGCAAGTTATAAAATCGAAATATAAACTCGAAAGCCTCTTTGGCCTCGGTCAGGTTATAACTGGTCACACGATATAAGACCTGCAGAAGACGCCATGTCATTATCTTAACAGAGGGGACCGTTTGCGTTCTTACTTTCTTGTTCATTATGTCGGGCTGATACACGAGATATTCGTGGGCTTGCAGCTGTGCATCCACGAAGATGGCCACGATCACCACTGGATCATCTGCATTGCGTCGCAACTTATTGCCTAGTCGAGCCAGGCATGACGCTTGTAAGATCATGCGCCAAAGATCTGCTTGGTTCTCCAATCCGGCTTTCTTGCCAGACACAACTTCGAGAAGGCAGAATGAAAAGTTGTTAATTTCCAGCCGAAAGTCATTCATCGGAAGATAGCGAAACTTGGTGGATTCTTCCTCCCGAGGGATTGCAAGAAGTGGAAAGCGCCAAGCGGTCCTACTAACACATGGCTCAGAGGACACAAGCTTTCAAGTGAGCGACTCAGTGATAACTCACAAGCAGGCTCGCAAATTCCCTCCGCGACGTTCACATTCTCCTGCGAGGACGTGCAGAAAAGTTGCGCCAATTTGGCCCTCTTTGCCGACCTGGAACCGATCCACGCTTAAGATTTTTTTGCTTAGTATAACGTATGAGTATTGTCCGATCTCGCTTTCAGTTACCAAGTCTGGAACTGGATGTGTTTGATCTTGGACCCGAAAGTAGTCATCGAACGATTTGCCAAACCGGGGAAACAGACCGGAAAGAGCTGTGAAGAGTGATGACTATGAAGAATGAGAAAAAACAATAAGGTAAAACATAGAAAAGTGGCCACTGCACTTACGTTTTCGGGCACGCAACGCTGGCGCGCCAAGTCATCGTAGAACCTCTGGAGGAAGGGAGGTATATCTTCAATGGGCGCGCTTTCCACTTCCTTAGGATTTATGTCGATTTTCTTGAAGTTTGGAAACCGCATTTTAGACGGGATAGTGAACGCGATCTCGGTTTCAAACTCGGACATAGGTAGTAGACGAGATTTGTCTGTAAAATAATGCTCGTAAGCCACTGAATTGTATCGTTCTCAACACAATACAAATACAAATATCACTACCTTTTTCTTTCTCCCTGTCCAATGGGAGCTGGGCGATGACGTTGATTTGGCCTTCCTGTAACTGGTCAGGTGTGAAAAAACGGTGAAGTCGGAGGCCGCTGTTTAGCACCATCACATTGCGTTCACTTCCTGGCTGATTCAAATGCAGCGCATTCACGGCACTCAGAAGTCCCGAACCTAAGGATGACAAGGGCGGATCGGGCTTCCAAAGGTTAATCAATTCAGGAATGACACCGGATGGTATGTCGGGTCTTTTTCTTTTGATACTTTCGGCAACTTGTGAAACAAAACGATCTTCGAATTCGTTTAGCACGAAGACATTTCCTACCGGGGTTCCGTCATTTTTGACCAGCAGGCACAGTAATTCTAAACCAATTTGAGGAGGGATTTGGCCTGTGTAAGAGTGCTCGTAAGTCATGAACGCATCACTCAAACTCAAATGTAAAAGCCAAAAAATATTCCACCTACTTGTGCCGGTGGGCGGCCCTCCTTCTGTAGGGAGCTCTACAAAAACGTGGAGGTTTCTCTCGGGAGGTTGCCTGTCCCATAATTCTGATATGGGCCGACGAGCTTCATCTAACAGTTCCATGGTACTCTTATAGTCATCCAGATTGATTCTGGAGACTATGCCTCCGAGGGCTACGATGTCTATATTAGTCTGTGAGAAAGAGGTCAGCCACTACATCCTGCACGCCAGTCCTGACAGACCTTCCAAAAAGTCATTTCCGTGACGCGGTGCTTGAGCTTATCGAGGCCTCCATTTTCAAAGATGCATTTAGTCAACTGCTCAACATCTGCGGTAGTAGGAACGACATTTGAGAATGTGAATCGGTCACCTGCGATATAGCAGGTGAGTTGATACGTGTCCTCGGCTTTCTTTAGTCGTTTGGCTATAAAACCGCTCATTTCCAAAGGTTCTTTTTAATAAAGAGTGAACGTGAAAGTGAGTCTTTCATCAGAGGTAAGTCAAGTGGCAAAAGTCACGTGACTCCAGATCTTGGTCATCACTGTACAGTAGCCGAGCCGCCGTTAGCCCGAGGCCGTTGAGACTTTGAGATCGATCGCATTGGGATTCAGGAAACAATTGGTTTTTCCATTCACTGAACTACAGGTTTACAACAGAATAGATATAATCTAACTAAGTGTGCTGCTGTAAGTGTGCAACCATCGAACAGTTCAGACTCTGATAGACAGCATCAGACCTGCAAAGAAGCACATGCCAGCGTGACTCGTGGTTGCCTTCTCGTATCTGCCACGGACGTCCTTGTCATCGACAAGGTCACCAGTCCTCATGTCAACCCAGCCCCGCGTGAGGGGTGCCATCCTTATATAACCCATCGCACACGATATGGGGATTGGGTGGGGGGTGATTGTAAGATACAGGTGGCGAACTGTTGAAAGGGTTGAGTGCCTTGAAAACTCAAAGGTGGATGCATCCACGGAAGCCATAGGCTTTGGGAAGTCGTGGGAGGGAGGATAAAGAGTTGTTTGAAAGGACAGTGGCGGACCTGTATGATGGAGATACTGTATCGCGTACTATATGCCAAGTCTTCATGGGGACCATACACGAGGGCTGCGGGGTCTCAGACGCATGAGTGAGGGGCGGGTAACAATTAGGCGACAGACCTTCTTAGTCTTGATAGCACCGCCGCACCGGGGAGGCGCAGAAGGTTCACAAGCATGATACGTGAGCTCAGACTTGTCGTCGAGTCGATCTCATGACCATTCTCAGGAAAGGGAGCGAAGGGATAACATAGTTGAGATCGAGCCCCAGTGTTGTGTAGATGTACGTAGTAATTTTTCACATGTTGTATATACTGAAATTCATGTTCTCCGGACTTGAGTGTACATATACACGGCCAATGCTGTATTTGTTCTCACTTCTCTCGCACTTCTCAATTACGCAGCCCTTGCATTCACGATGTTCACGAATTCGGGTTTCAGAGAGGCGCCACCGACTAAGAAACCGTCAACGTCTGTCTGGCTGCCTGCATAGCCATTCAATTCCTGGATGAGAACTTAGGGCAGAAAGCGGACGCACTGAGTTCTTTGCAGTTGGCAGCAGTGACACTGCCACCATAAATGATGCGGGAGCTTTCCGCTACTGCGGGAGAGACAGCGGAGACGAGGTACTTGCGCGTGTCAGCGTGCACCTCCTGAGCTTGTGCGGCCGTAGCGACTTTCCCTGTGCCAATTGCCCAAACGGGCTCGTACGCGATGACGATGCGGCTGTGTTAAACATTTTAAGTTAATTCCCCTTTGGCAGGCATCTAGACGATGGAACACGGACCTCCAGTCTTCGGGTGAGAGTCGTGCTACGACGGCCTGGAGCTGTTCTTCGACGACTTGTTGCGTGCGCCCCACTTCTCGCTCCGAGAGCGTTTCACCTACGCAGAGAATAACACGGAGCCCGGCATCGAGTGCCGCCCGGGTCTTCTCTGCAACAATCGCAGACGTTTCTCCGAAGAGAGTGCGACGTTCGGAATGACCTGTCCAGTGTTCGGAAAGATCAGAGACCGCTAACGATCTGGAGCTAACGCAACAGCAGACCAAGGATGACGTATGGAACCCCTGTGTCCACCAGCTGGGTAGGGCTAGTTAAATGAACCCTCGTCAGCGGCGGTGGTCTAGACGAGGAAGATCGGACGATCGGGTGGAAGCCCACCTGATCTCGCCAGTGAAGGCACCGGAAGTCTTAGAGTGGCAGGTCTGAGCCGCGACCTTGACGTCTTTGCGCAAAAGGTCCAGGGTAGGGATCAGATACAAGGTCGGGGGTGCAATGACGACCTCTGCGATTGAATCGTCAGATCGAGAAGGGTGGAGATGGTGGGTTAAGAACTACTCACCTGTGTTGGGATCAAGGGTGGCTTCGTTGAGTGTTTTGATGAGCGCCCGCTTTGCGTCGCGGGACGCGGGATTCATTTTGAAGTTGCCTCCGACGAAAAACTGGCGAGTCATGGTGGATGGTGGTGGGACGTAGGGGGGATCTTTAGAAAGGCGCGGGGAGACTTGCCAGTGCAAGTTATCGGACTCTCGGATGGATCGGACATCACATCATCCCATCCTTACCCTTTACAGCCAATACAGTACAAGTCGTATAAACTCCGTACTTGCCTTCATTTATGCGCAATGAATTCAGGATCAAGTTGAAGTTGTCAACACCAGCGCTTTGCGGGCATTTACTGTAGCTTCGGCTGTTTCCCGACTGACCCTCTCATGCTGTAATCCTTCCAACCATGACACTTAAGAACTTAGCGCCTCTCAGTGCAAGAGCAAGTAGTCTCGCTGGTACAGTTCCCTCCCACAAGGCATACATCCTTCTCCATGGCCAGCACTCTCCTCGTGCCTTGCCTTCGCGACTCGCATCTCCTCTGCCACTGTTTGTGGCACTACGGCAGCGCGCATTGCGCTGGTCAGCGTTGGTCAATGTTGCTTGGGTCCCACCAAACGGCAGTGGACATGTTCCTAATCTTTCAGAGGGAAAAACCGATGGCACCGAAACTTATGGTCTTCTAGCTTTCGCGAGCAATCGTCGGCGGCTGAGGATTCCTTCGGTGTCGATGGATAACCTCGAGGATACATGTGCCCAACTGAACAACTACATGGAACGTCCCTCAACAGGTGTCGTCGATCCATATGGGTTGCACCTATATGTCTGTACTCATGGCGCTCGAGATTGCCGCTGTGGGGAATGGGGCAGCAAGGTCGCGGATGCTTTGAGGGTGGAAATCTTCAAGAGAAGGCAAACTGATCCGACAGGCCAATTCTCGCGGATTCTCGTGGGGGAGGTTGGACACGTCGGCGGCCACCAGTCAGCAGATTTTCCCATCGTTTCGCTGTGCTGCTTTACTCAACTGGGAAGTCATTCCTCCACAGGCACGCCGCGAACGTGCTTGTCTTCCCGTACGGTGAATGGTGGGCCTTTCGCGTTATCGACCTGCACCTTGTCATGTCGAAGTTGACCGCCAATTAGGTTAGGTCAATTACGGCCAAAAGACGTGCCTGGGGTCTTAGATACCATTGTGAAGCAACCCTCATCTATGGATCTAACCCGTACCCCACTTATTACCCATTGGAGAGGTCGGATGGGACTTAACAAAGAGGAACAACTGGAGCGATATCTTCTTGCTTCGCGATAGGACCCCCATCAAAAGGGGCCGACGGAGCGGGGTCATACGGTTATATGCTAACCTTAGCTTAGCTAGTACATCTATCGTTATCAGTCCCTCAGTTACAGTCTGAACAAATCAAATATATTTCGCCCCTGTGGCGCCTCCGTCGGCAGTAAAGTTAGGTAAATGTGAACGGTCTGAAATGGTAACCTCCGCAGCGGCACTGCACGATGACCTTTATGAGCTACTGTACTCTTGACTTCCACCAATGGATTTCATGATTATCTATATCATCCTTCGGAAGATCTCCGAATGGTCACTTTCCACCTTCTATACCGGTGTGTATGTAAAAGGTGGAGAGAACGTGCCTGGGAACGGACCTCTCATAATGTAAGTTCCCGCCGCCTTCTCTGTCAAGTCGTCTGACACGGCCTATTCCAATACCCCAAAGATGCGCCAATCATCACAACGAGCTGATGGACATTGCCACCCTTAGTGAGGAGACTTTCTCCACGTGTGCACCACCCGCCAATGGTTGACACCGCGATCCAGCGGCGACGGTCCCCCACAGGCGACAGATTAGTTTCTGGGCGAAAGCGAATTCCTTCAAAAATCCCATCCTGCGATTTATTCTCGTTTCTTCTGGTGCCATCCCTGTGCACAGAAATCCAAACAACTTGAACACGCGTGACGCGTCTATGGCCACATCTCGTGGCTCCGGGAATGACACGCTCTTTCTCGCTACCTCCCGTGCGCTAGCGGGCTTGCGTCCCCGAGGTGGCTTACTAAACCGCCTTGGCGGGATGTTCCCCGATCGTGTTGTCGGAGTCTTCCCTGAGGGCACGAGTTATACTGAACCGTGTATCGTGCAGGTGAAAGAAGGCGCTGCATGGGCTGCTCTCGAGTACAGCAGGTGGATGCGAGAAAACCCAGACAGCGATGGGCAACCAATAAAAATAATCCCCGTTGGCATAGCTTATACCGACAAAATGCAGTACCTCAGTCGGGTGAGTGTCATACAAAAACCGTTTCTCTCTCGCAGACCTTAAATAGTGGGCTTCGGCAGGTCTATGTGCAGTAGGTATTCATATCATGGGAAACCAGCTCCTCAGCTAATCTTTACGCCAAGTTATGGCGAACCTCTCATTTTAGCCGATCTCGAAGATGAATACCACTCGGCAATAGAATCGGACGACAACCAGAGGGCACGAGCTGTTGCGGCAGAGCTGACCACGAGGATTGCGAAAGAGCTGTTGAGACTATCGATCAACGCACCAAACTGGTATGCCTTGGTGCCCAAGTATGCCCTCCGATCTTCATGGATGTTTCTAGGGATGTCCTTCATTCGGCCGAGATTGCTAGACGTATGCTGTGGACAGACAGGGATCTTCCACTCAAAGACTTGACTACAATTACCAACGCGTAGGCCGGTGTATTGCGTTCCGTGATATATCGTTTCACGTATCATTTTGCAGCCTTATTTCTTTGTTCTCGCCGGCTGGTCCAATGATTGACTCAGAACTACACAAACGTACCGTTACTTCGCTCCTAGCCTATTCCGGCCTTCTCCATTACACCAATCTCCATCACGAGAGCCTTCCTGCAATCATCCCGAGATCCCGTGTGCACGCGACAGGCACATTCTTCTCCCATCTCTTCAGGACCATCCTCCATCCCAAGTTCATTCTGTTCCTCCCCGCATTGGTTGTGCACATACCTGCATACATATCTTCGAATCTTGCAGCAAGATTACTCGCGAGTCCGGAACTCCCGGAGACTATTGCGCTCTCGAAGGTCGTCGGTGGTGGTCTCGGGATCGGAGTTGGGTATGCTTGTGCTACGGCAGCGCTCGTTCGCACTTTATTCCGGCTGGGGCTAGGTACGACTTGATATCTCGGGCTGGGTTGGCCCTTCCCGTGAGTGAGCAGAAAATGAACCGATGCATAGACTCCAACTGGGCATGGCCGTCCCGAGGTCGTGTTCACAGCTCTATCGGTACGGCGGTGCTCGCCTATGTTGTGCACAAGATATTATCCCGTTGGCATAGTGCTCTAATCCGAGGTGAGACGCTTATTAAATAGTCAATAGTTCACCTTTGACGTCCGCCAACCTGTCGAAACAGTGAATAGCGAACGGTGCGTCGGGGAGACTCTTTTCTATCTTTATGATCTAATCCTGCTTCTACAATACAATATTATAGAGCATCGCGCCTTCTCGCAACCATGAAGGTTGCACTCGGACTCTTGGGAAGTTCCATCTCCGGAGACCGGCTAAAACCTTACCTTCGCCCACCCGCTCCACCTCCGAGCCCGTTCGTGAAGTACTCGTCGCCCCCTAATGAAGACAGTACTCGTGCGCCTCCTGCGCGGCGACCCGTACCTGCCCACAAGCTCATACGCCCACTATTTTCTGCTCGTGTGGAAGCCGAACGCGCACTCGTGGAATACGTCCGCGCCACGGACCTGCCGCAGGGATCTCCGTGGGTCGAAATACGGCGTCGTACAGAGTTTCTCGCATCGCACAGGTCCGCATAAGGAACCATGGCTGTGGCATTTGCTGTGTGAAGCAGCCCATATGTACCCTATACCCCCAACTTTCTTCCGTTTATTGTCACATTCTACCGGTACATCAGGTGTGGTACATCAGGTATTCATGATCCAGGGTGATTACAAGGCAAAAAAAGAAGAATGTCAATTATAAATAGTAGTTATCAAGAGACTGGCCTGCAATAGGTTACGCCCCACGACCGGCAGCCTATCCAAAAATATCAAAGACAACAAAAAGGAATTAGTGGTATTAACGATAGCCAGGGTTTTGTGACTGCGGGGTGGAAGCGCTAGGAAAGTAGGGCGAGGCGCTATTGGGCGGACGTGAGGCTGAATTAACTGGGGGAGGAGCCGAGGGAAATGATGCCATTAAAGTCAAAGGCATCGGGGCGGAGTGAGACGAGGGTCGGGTACTAGTAGCGGAAGTAGCTAATTGAGATGCGGCGTGAGGCATCGGAAAAGATGCTTGCGGTGGTGGCGGTGGCACAGAAGCATAAGGGAATCCCCGATCCTCGGGAGCGAAAAGTGGCGGTGCCATCGGTTGGGAGCCGTCGCGGCTGGAGGGAAGCGAAGTTTGCGATTGAGAACGCGGGTGCTGTGCGTGGCGAGAGTACGAGCGGCTGTCCGTGTCGCGGACGATTGAAGGCACGTAGGGTTGTGGAAGCTGTGGTTGGGGTGTCGCGATCGGCGCATAGCGGCCCTAACAAATGAGTGAGTGATCATAAACAGTGGAAAGGATGGGAATGTGCACGCACAACGCCGAGAAGCTGACCGTCTGGCCTTGGGAGGAGATCGTTCGGTTGGAGACCGCTGTCTGTTGGTGCAGAGTCCAGCCGGCGTAATGTTG
Organism: Russula olivacea; assembly: GCA_963926505.1. Taxonomy (NCBI): domain Eukaryota; kingdom Fungi; phylum Basidiomycota; class Agaricomycetes; order Russulales; family Russulaceae; genus Russula; species Russula olivacea. The sequence continues at coordinate 2,089,943 of OZ004884.1, forward strand.
AGAACAGGTCACCGTGGGCCGACGTCGAATCAACCGTACCCCATGAAGAAACACTATCGCGCGCCGTCGGCAGAACGGATGCGGACAGCGGCCGAACTGCTTGTGAGTGGATACTATTAACATCTCGTGAACGTTCAGAGAGGCCAAGACTGTTCATCGAAGGGTTCGCGAGACCTGGTGCAGTCCACGACGTAAGAACGGGGCCAATCGGCGTAGAAGATGGGCGGGAAATAGCACCATCTCCTCGGTGCGAATAGAATGAGTCTGCACCGTTGCTGTGCGACGCGTCGCGGTATGCAGATCCCGGAACGGAGGCGGTTCCAGCGATTGGAGGTGCCATCCCGTGACTGGTTGGTGGACGAGAAACTGAGCCCCCCCTCGCACGAGAAGTACTCGGATCGGAGGTGACAGGCGGCGCAGGCGGCATTGAGTGGCCGGGATGGAGGGACGATGGATGGAACCCAAGAGCATTTCCCCCGAGAACCGGTTCGCTCGGGAGAACCGTAGGATCAACAACACCTTCGTATGTATCTCGTCTGCGGGTATCTCGTCTTCGTCTGGTTCTATCGCTCTCTCCCTCCCGACGACGGTTCCTTCTTTCTGCACTGTGATCTCTGTGACCTGATCTGCTTCGTGTTCGTTCTCGTTCGGGAGGAGACGCCATGTCACGAACGGCTGGGGGGACTACGCGTTCGTCATAGCTGGCACCCTCATAGAAAACAGCACCCGCGCCAGTCTTCCAAGTAACTGGAGTCAGCATTGTTCCCTTGGTAGAGTTGAGTGACAGACCTGGTGCACATATGGTTGTGATACAGGTGGAATGCTTGTACGCAAATAAGGTTCTTGAGAAGAAGGTACAAAGTTTGGGTTATGCGCAGTGTAAGGGTACCATTTTGGTTTCGGTGGCGAAGGAAGAGGATTGCCTTGATTGCTGCGGCCACCATTGGCTCGGTCCTCGGAGGTTGGACTATTAGCACGGGCGTTATCCCAAGCTAGTTCACGGACGCCGGGATAATGTCTTCTGTAAAAGTCAAGTTGTGACTCTAATTCCCTAATCTGCGATATGGTTGAGGTGTATCCGAGGATGTGTGTAATTACCGCTCACCTTCCTGAAGAATAGTGAGTGGAAGATCATTAAAGATCAGAAAGTAAGCAACTCACCGAGTAAGGCCATGTTCCACAAGGGAATCTTTCCTACCCTCGTCCCTAATTGCCTCTTCCCTGTGCAACCTAGAAGTAAGCGATGTTATTATATTTTCTCTGTCGTGAAATCGTTCCTGGAGTGACTTGTACTTGATCAGAGCCGAGAATACAGCGTCCACCTCTGGAAACTACGTAGTGGTCAAAAAAATAGCACAGTAGATTAATTAATATAACGAAATTGCCCGTACGTACCAGTTCCTTGTGTTCGCCGGCTTCCAGCCATCGCCGAGCTTCCTCGATCAGGTCATTGGTCGTCTGTATGCTTACTTCACTCCGCGCGCATCTGGCGAGACGTTGTGCCAAACTCCAAGCTTCGGGCATGGCCGCTTCTCGCTCTCCGGGGACGTGAGGGTCGATATGCAGCTTCTTGATGCGATCCCTGAGGAATGTTTTTCGACATAGCGGACAGGACGTTGGATGATTGAGATGGGCGAGACATCTACTGGGTGTCAGCGTTGGTAGGTGAGTCACCCTTTGCCACCTACTCTAAGCAAAAGACGTGACCGCAACCTATCGCGTGTGGGGTCTTTGCATTATCTGAGAAGTTGTACGGATCGAGACATACGTCACAGGTCGAGTCCGGATGAACCTGTAACATCCCGTGGTGGGTTGAAGATGACGAAGAGGACCTACTCGAGGTGTCACCAATATGAATGTCCTAGTAGACGGGCAAGAAACATCGCCCTATTTGGTGGTGGCGGTACTAGTAGGACAACCCCGCCACGAGGCGATTCAATCTAATCTAGCATCGCTTCCGTCCACATATAACACCGCATCATCGGGTCAAAGTACGCGCAAGATGTAGGTGGTTTCAAACAGAGCTTCATAATGGAAGAGCCCTTGGGGCCACACACATATATTACAGTACGTATAAACATTCACATAAAGAACGCCACCGGGCTGTTCGGAGGAGTAAGGGGATATTTGACGTTCGTTTTCGAACGAGACCCCGATGTCGGTGATGCCCCCATTGTCCTTGACCGTGAACGCGAACGCGGCTTCAAAACGGGGTTACTATGAGAATACAAAGGCGTAAATGAGTGAACCCACGAGCATAACGCGTGCGTGGGCGAAAGGCACCAACCTTGTCGCAAATGAATTCGAATTCCCGTCTTTCTCCAGACCCGCGCTAAGTCCCTCCCCGCCGCCTGTGGCACCGGTGAATGACATTGGGAAAAGAGGTCCTCCCGGGCGCCAGGTGAACCCCACATAACCGGGGGCACCCGACAGCACATGAGAAACCTGCACAGTATTCCGGCGCTGCTTTGGCCGCATAGGCGATGCAACAGCATGAGGCATTGCGCTATGAGGGACAGAAGACGGCAGAGAAGGGTCGGCTGCAGGCCGCGCACAGGTCGAGATACTGAGACCATGGCAATTCTCAACTTGCTCCCACGCCCTGCGCCAATGGCCATCATCAGTAAATTGACCACCGTCATTCTCCCACTGTCCTTCCATCATCAAAAGTGGTATTTGATCCGAAGCTTTGGCGGTGGTCGCTCCCATTGGTGATCCCGCACGAGCAGTGACCTCACCGGGAGGGTGTTCCTCAGGGAAATGGCTTTCTGATTCGAAATGGTGGCTCTCAGCGCCTATTTCCACATCTTGCTCATGGTCGCTTTCGTCAATGCTCTCCATTGTGGTTGATAGCCGCGAGCTGGATCGTGAAGATGGAGACCAACTGGAGGTACTGCCCGAACGAGAGCGTTGTTGTATGTCAGGTAATTTATTCAACACATCGGTGGTTTCTGAGGTGACGGGCAAGATCTCTAGCTGAAAGGCGTCCTCGTTCTCGTTAAATGGCGCCTCGGGCAGAGTAGGAAGTTGAACTAGAGGGCCGCCAGCACAGGTCGTAAAAAGTTCTGGAAGTACCAGGTCGGTGTCTGGCACGCCAACGGGAAGAGAAACAACATCAAGGTCCGCGCCACCCTCCATGGGCACGCCGAGTGCAGTGAGCAAGGTGGCGCATATTTGCTCACTGTGAGCCATGACACAAGTGCGAATTGCGTGTATCCATGCAGCATCGTCTGCTTCCGAACGCGTGACCGTGAGCATCCACTCGAGTAGCATGTCGTAGGACCATGCTAGTGGGGGTGCGTCGCGGTAGCTTAGTTTTGTGGGAGGATGAGAGCAAGAGCCACTGGTCTGATTTGCAGCGCCGGGAGGTGGCTGGGCGTCTTCAGTACGGGTACGCTGCCTATGTAAATGGATAGGAAAGGCCAGTTCTAACAAGGCCATCAATCGATTCGTTGGACTGGTATTGATAAAGTCCGAAACCTCAGTGGGACGATCGAGGAAAGGCAGAAATTGGCCATCAGGCAGTGGAAGGAAGTTGGCGGTGGTCTGCGAAGTGAAAGAAGATGAATGATCGGGGGAGTGGACGGGGCTTCGAGGTGATGAAGATGTTTCGATAACCTCAGACTCGGCAAAGTGAGATGGTTGGGTAGATGACTGCGCAAGGTCACATAGTTGCTGAGGAGTAAGCGACGTGCGTTGTGCGTATAATGACGTGGCCGACCGACGCTTCCTGCTCGTGTAGGAAGGAGGTGAGTTGGATGTCGCGGGTAACAATGGCTCGTGAGCGAAGGAGGAGGAAGCGAAAGACAAGCGTCTTGACTGCCCAGTACGGGGATGTAGCGACGACGCAGGCGAAGAGTCATGCCGGTGGCCATCCTGATGGTCCTGAATCTCCTCTGGGAGGACACGGACAATGGTCAACCTGCTCCTCAACGCCCTCTCATCTGATAGGTTCTGCTCTGCGTGGATGCCGAATGGGTCGTTCGCGGAAACTGAGCCCCTGCGATGCGATAAGTTTCCAGGGCGATAGGCTTGAGTGGATGTTGATAGATCCATTGAGGGCTGTCGACGATGGAGCGGATTTGATAACGGGACTCAATGGGGACACTCCTGTCGCTCTCTCCATCTTCCGCATCCGAGTTCACCCTCCAACCTTGCAACTGGCACCTATCTTCACCGGTATCCCCTCACACTTGTTCTCATGCTTAGCGGCCCTAGCCCTGGCCAAAGATCGGCTGTTCCAGTACCTAGGTACAGCTCTCCGTGTTCTTAAAGAAATTTTTGTCGCATCCACCTGGCCTCTCTTCACCAAGTCACTCATGGAATGTTCTGCTACTCGGCCTTCCCATATCATTGTTTCCTCGTTGCGTCTTTATCGACTCCCCCAGACTTTCATCTGCCTTTCTTTAATCTTCACGCGCGCAAGTTCTTGGGCGTAATGTGTCGTACTACCTTGTCCAAGCCCCGCTTAACGTGGCTAATTGGGGTGAATACAATCCCTCGCCTTCTCTTTGGAACATCCATCCATTTACAGACTCCTCATAATAATGCTGCACACGTTGACGACACGAGATTATACCGCACGTAATTGTGAGCCAATCGCACGGCCCACCTTCCTGTATAACGGGCCAGCTGGATAACGCGAGTTAAGCCCACGCACATTTGATGCGGCGGCGGATTTTATTCTCAGATCAGCCAGTTGTAAGGCTAGGTCGTCCTCCGCTTCCTTATCTTACCGTCAGTATTCCGCGTCCTTTGTTGGCAGAGGCGCCCATGCTCTGGTACATTACCACGAGCATCAAGTAATTTTGTGATGGAGAAGTGGGGGACTTGCCTGATGAATAGCTCTCCATCCCGGAACGGCGTACCGTCACAGCGATGTTTGGGAATATGACCGTCTGGCCTCGTGCCGCATCACGCATCTCCGACTCGCTTTAGTCGTAGGAACTTTCCCCTGCTCGCCTACCTAATCCATTGCCAGGTGATCGGTTCCGGTCCACCATAAAAGCACCAACTGGGCGTGTTCCAGGGCTCCTTCGGTCTCCCACTCCGGCACAGTCGCCTATCCATTTGTCTATGCGATGCTGCTTGTCAAAGCCTCATCTACCTGCGATGTCTGCCTTGAGCACTTCCAGCTCAAGGGAGAGACTTCCCCCACCGCCCGTGTCCCATGTGCAATAGATTGTGGTCATATTTTCTGTTCTACGTACGGAGCATTCATTCCTTGCCCGATCGCTTTACTCAAGCCTTTGCAGCTGCATCGATTCTTTCACACGCTTAACCTGCCCCCTGTGTCGTAGTTACATTGACCCTCTCGCTGTACGGCGTCTCCACATCGATGTTGCCCCTCAAACCCCAGACACCCGCCGTACACGTGTTGTCCACACGTCTTCAAAGGAAGATCTCAAGGATCGTATCATATCTATCGTCCGCAATGGTGCAGACGGCGGTCACTATCAGGCTCTTATCCAAGAGGCTTGCGCTTGGCTGAAGGAGCAGTCGGCCGAAGAGGTGAGTAATCTCGTCCCGGAACTTGATCGTCTTTGACGCTTCCCAAGCATTGGGATCTTCGCGCATTATATCTCCTCCTCACCCGATATCACCAAATGCATAAGGATGAACAGGCCGCAACGGTCAATCTCCACGAGAAAACCAAGCTCTACCAAGATGCCCTTCGCAAAGCAGAAAAGCGTCACCAGGAGATCGGTGACTTGAAGCAAACTATCGAGGACCTCAAAGATGAAATGGACTCTAACGAGGTCAAGTGGGCCGTTCGGGAGAAACATCTCAATATGTAAGTACTACAAAGACCGCGCTTGGCCTACTAGGTTCTCACTGTACACGTTTTGCTTTTCAGGAAGGTACGTACTGGCATTTCCGCAAAAGGTATTTGGGTTGACAGGTCACGGTGTCTAGTACGACGAGGCGATCGAGGAAACACGACGTCTCCGAGAGCAGCTCATGACAATTTGCGCCCCTAAGGGACGCTCAGATCGTCACAGAAGTTCAGATGGGCGCCTTACGAATCAACGAGTTTTCGAGCCTATGATCGAGGACGAATGTCAAGATGACACATTGGCGCCCGTAAAGCCCATCGTTGACCACTTTTCCCCCCTTCCCGTCCATTTCTCACCCATCCCGTCGACGATCAATGCAGTCGGTCCTCTTGTCAAGAATATTGGAGATTCAGTAGAAGAAGAGGATCACTACTTCAAGCCGCGCTCACAGTCACCTGAGGACGGAGAACATACTCCCGTTGAGTACCCTCCACCCTTGATGACTACTCCGGCATCGAAACCCATGGTTATTGGAGCGGCAATCGCGCGTTTCTACGACATGGCAGCATCGGAGACGAGCGCCTCGTTGCCACACCCTACGCCATCCGCATTCTACAATAGGAGACACGAAAAGGAAAAGGAGAAACTACGTGAACTTTCGCGGAACAATTCTTCCGGTGGTACCGGGCGTGTACCATTGAGCCGTATCCGGGACCTGCAAGAGAAGCTGGTCCCTGAGTCCGGTGACGAAGCGGAGCGCACACGGTCGAACCGGAGGCAGCTGCTCAATGCAATTTTGGCAGATGCTCCGACTCCACAATCCACCCCAGCACCGATCCTGGCCGCTCCCCCACCTCCGACACCGCCACCGCCACCGCCACCACCACCGGCGCCGCTGTCACGACGGCCCACCGCGATCTCACGCGCCAGCACGGCAGCGGAGGAGATCGAGCGCGAGCGTGAACGGCGTCGCCGGCAATCGAACGAAAATCGCGGTCCGGAGACACCGATTATCAGTGTCCCACCGCCACCGCCGCCACCGCCACCCCAGAATCACGCCCAGCGCCTCGCGCGCCCTCGCGCATCCACGCTGTCGCTGAAGGATGCGACGCATGCACATGCGCATGGGGTTGAGGACGGTATGCGGCGCGGGCCTGCGTACTCTGAGCGGCGTTCTGCGACAGAGAGACGCCCTTCGATAGGGAAGCCTCAGTGGCATCGGTCATCACCGGACGCATGAAACCCCTATTGAGCTGCGCTCATCGTCATTATTTGTCTGTAGGCTTTCACTTCATTCCCATTGCTTCATGCTTCGTTCATGTACTACTACTACGTCACACTGCGAACACTCCTAAGTGCCCCTGTCTGGCATTATGCACCTCAGAAGGTCTATCTCGCTGCTACTGCATTCTTTGTATTCTATCTATATTATCACATTGGCTATAGAGGGGTTCGGAGTTAAACCTGATTATGCCAGAACATCGTGGACGCAGTGCGTTCGGATCTCACTTGGTCAGAGACATACAGTCGAGGCACTCGTGACAGGGTCTCTGGACTCTGCCAGAATCAGGTGTCCGACTCCTCGGAGAGTTTAGCGCACAATGCGCCACAGGCAAGATGAAAACGAGAGGGGGGCGTAACTGGAGTCATGAACGCATACGAATATAGGGGTGGAAGAAGCACGGGCAGCTCCTAGCACGGGTGACATGAGGTCGGAAGGGAATTAGAATAAAACAAACAGTGCGGCTAAACAGATCAAGTAGACACGCGGCGCGAAGATGGCATGCTTCACTTGGCTCCACAGCGCAGCGCGACACCACAGAACTGGGCCATAATCAGCCAGACGATCACCTGAGAGAACGCACATGTCAAGGTCAGGCACATAGTGGGGGAAAGCAAGGCGTCCGCACCAGAGCGACGAGGATGCCGAGTCCAAGGACGCGCTTGTTCTTCCACCACATTTGGCGGCGCACGGTACGTGCACCGCGGCGGAAGGCTGTCGCCTGACTCGCCATGGTATCTGTCTTGTCCACAAGTAGCTCGATGCGCTCCCCGCGGCTGAGGATCTGCTCGACGTTTTGGACCATGATGTCCTTCACCTGAGCAAGCTCCGATTGTGCACGGGAAATGTCATCCGTCGGAGGAGACGTGTTGTACGTATACACCAGCTGCGAGATTATCGGGCCAAAGGTCGACTGGAGTGCGTGGGGGGCCAGAGAAGATGAAGAAGTCGAGGCCGAGGGACTGGACAGGAACTGCGCAAGAAGGGTAAGCGCATAAAAGAACGCAGTGATATGAAAATGAAAAAGTTGTACCTTGCGCTGGAGCTCTCCAAGAAACGTGAATGGCATCCTTCTGAACGATTCCTAAGTATTTCCTATGCTCCAGAAATGACTTGGACATACCTCCCGGCTGAATCATCCGCCATAACGAGATATGTGAAGCCGCCCTCCGAGATGTAGTGGAATAGGTACTGCTCCCAGACATATGTGAGCTTGCTATTATTTGGTGGTATCTTTGATAGGATTGTCTGCGTGGCTAGGACGATGGATGAGATGTGGAGCGACTGGTGGTGACGGCATAATTATGAAACAGACCTTGGGAGAAATCTCGTTTACCCGCCTGGTGCTCAGCGAGTATGGTTGAGCCCTGTGCGACAAGTGCATGTATCTGTACATAATTCAGAATCAAAACATGCTATAGAAACGAATACATACTAGGGACATGATAGCAGAGGTCGTGGATGCGGTGACTGTTGCGACAGACAACGACACGACACTCCACTTGCACCCCAATCGGGCCGAGCGTTCCCGCGTGTCCCGCCAGCATGTTGGTTCAGTCTCGCTACCCTCAACCCCAACCACGACCACCGATTTCGCGTTCGACTGCTCATCTGGTTTCGTGAAATCATGCGATTTAGTGCCCGTTCACCCTCACCATCCCCTGTGCGCCGGTGCGTATTTTCGGATCTGTATAATCGATGTCTCAAGCATTCCTTTAGACGCCGGAGTCTCTCCTACGGTTTACAATCCTCGTCGTATTCATCCTCGAGCTCAGAGGCGGATGACTCGCAATCGGATTCATTGTCTGAATCTGATGAATACAGCAGTAGCCCCAGCGGGAGCTCACGCGTATCTGCTAGGGCAGTTAGAAGAACCAGCCATCCATCTACATCGACTTCGTCGTGAGTGCTACCCTTTATATACCCCTTTTTTCTTCTGAAGTTGAATAGACGGCTTGCGGGTACTCTTTCTACCTCTGGACACGCGTTTGGACACGCGCAGATCAATGATACAGTGGCTGCAATTCGCCTTCGAACCAGACATCATGATCCCTACGAAGAATGGGCAAAGCGGACGCGAAGAGATGCCTTCGTATGTTCCCTGCATCTCTAGTTGAATGTGCCTCTCAGTGATCACGTCCCCTCGATTCAGAAAACTGCACGCCGTGCAGTTTCATCGGCACAAAGTCAGCGAGAGGCAGCGCGAGAGGTAGCTCGCGAACGGGATGCCAAAAGGCAAGCCGCCACTCTAAAGCAGGAGGCGGATGACGTTGCAAGACGCCTGGCACAGCTGTCCGTGCTCCAGGGGGAGAAGGAAGAGGAGAACGGAACTCGTTGGAACGATCAACAAAAGAAAAGACAGGCACAAATTGAAGGTGCTATCCGTTCAGAAATAGAGAAACGGAGGATAGAGGAGGAGCGTCTAGCAAAGGAAGAAGCGGAACGTCAGCGGCAAGAAGCCGCGAAGGTGGCCGCCGAGGAGCAGCGCAAGAGGGAGGAAGCTGCCAAAGCTGCCAAGGAGGCAGAAGAGGCAAAGGCAAAAGCAGACGAAGAAGCCGCGAGGAAGAGGATAGAGCAGGCCAGGGCACAAGCTCTCGAAGCTCAAGCCACCGAACGCAACGCCTTAGGCATGACGACTCCAGATGCGGATTGGCGTGACGCGAGACTCATGTTGAAGGTGCGGTCTCTACCCTCATTCGATCGCCATCATTCACTCACAACATGCCAATGCAGCAATTGAAATCAGGACCGATCGCGCGCGTCAAGGCTAACCGTGACTCGAAGAAGAAATGGAATGAGATCAGACGTATGATCACGCCAAGAGTCGGCCAATTGACGAACGAGCCTCAAGTGATCGCAAACATAGTAAGTCAGCTGCTGCAATCGTTGCCTTGCAGCGGTCTCTGATCATGATGAACAGTCGCAGCAGATCATGCAAATTCTGCGTCCGTCACCTGCATTACCCCCTGACGTATATCATGCGTCATTATCCTCGCTAGCCAAAGCGATCCTTCTGCAAGCCGAGACTGAGGTCACCGCCGAGAAGCGATCAGCCAAACCACTTGCTCAGCTGGCACTGAATTCGATGAACGTTCTTGTTGGTTTCAGCGCCGTCTTATGGGCGAAGTTATGTCAGAGGACAGGCGGTTGGGCGATCCCGGCACCAGTGCCATCCAAAGACGTCGATGACACGCCGTTCACCCCAGCCACGCGCGCAAAAGCATCTGGTCTGCGCGAGGAGGAGACAAGCGCAGATCCGGCACGCGTTGCGGGCATTATGCGCGTGTATTTCTCATTGCTCCTTCTACCACCATCGGCCCCCCTTTCGCGCGAATTTCACATGCCGCGTCTTTGGATGTTTGTCGCTCAGCTGGTCAGACAGCCCGCTTTGTTGCAGTCCTCGCTTGCAACAGAACTTCTCTCGGGTGCGTCACGCGCTTTTAGCAATTACGGCATTATTATATTTATCTTGACTGAACTTAAACAGTCGCTTTGGAGGTTGGCGGTTCTCACGCTCGCAATGTATGGGGCGCGCAGTGGATCAAGCTTATGGCTCTGCTTTATGAAGGTGTTATGACTGATCCTTCTCCTCTCGGTGGCTCAGGACCGGAAACTCGCGCATCGCGTGTGCGATTACAACTGGAGATTGAACGCGTGATGGGTAGCGGGTAAACAATGAGTAATGATGATTAGAGGTAGTCGATTTTTTTGGGTGGCTCCCCTAGAGTTCAGTTCCCAATCCGTGTACCCAGGCTCCGATATCTAGTGATGGAGGGTAGTATTTAGGGACTATCTCAGATATCCTTTCAAGTTGGCGGCGCATCGATGGTGGTGGCAATGAGAAAAAGAACTATAGATAGCGATAGCGAGGGCATACTGTTTTCTCTCACTCGGATCTTGCGCAGCAGCTCTCCCCTGTTTTGTTCACACAATGCTCCGTGTGGTAGGAAGACAGGGGTATCGAACCGGAATGGGGGAAGCCCTAGGGCATTTGAGCACGCAGCGAATTGAAATGGCCGCGCGACGGGTCATCGGGATGGATTTTGTTCCGAGTCCGAGTCTCAGCCCCGGGTCTGGCACCAAGTGGCTTCTTCGAGCCTTCTTCGAGATGTCTTGCACAGGCAGCACAGCCGCATGCGCTCCACCCAGTCAAGTGACTCTCGCCTGTCACCTTTACCAAGCCAGGTCGTGGAGCCTCGACCGACAAATACGATAACCTACGCAGCTGATTTGTATCAGACCAGCGCTTCTACGGAGCTCCCCGCGATGCCCGATCAGGCCGATCTGCTCTCCAGAGCCACAGAGCCACCATCTTCTCAGGAGGTTGAGATAACTTTCAACGCAACAAATTCGTGTTATTAGAATCGTCCAGATGGGGGTCCTGCTAACCCACTGGACCTAACCGTAACCGTGAACAAGACGTATGGAGGCGTAAAGAATTCGTAAGGTGTTGGCTACAATGTAGATAATAACTACGAGGAAAGGGAAAGGGAAAGATTAGGATACCAAAAAGCACCGTGGCCAATCGAAAAAATCAAAAAAGGTAAAAGGTAATAAGTAAGAGTAACACTCGCACTAGACCAAACTGGATTTACAACGAAAAACAAAGCTAATGTAGTCACTGCTAAAAGCGGAATGTGAGGACTGAGCTCCGTGATAAGATACGGCATGCGGTCTTGGGTATAGGCACCGTGCGTATGGCAGAAAGGAAACAAAGACAGGGGAAAAGAATGTTCCGATCGATCAGACATCATGCCCTAGTGGGGACGCGAGGTCCCAGTGGTCGCGGGGCGGCTGGAGGGGCAGAGGGCTTGGTAATCGAAGCCGTAAGCGCCGCCGGCCATCGGTCACTGGGAGGTAAAGGAGGAGGTTGTGGTATCGACATAGTGCGCGACTTGCGAACAGGCGATGGCGATACAGGGGTACTGGAACGGAACGACGGTGTCGCAGATCTGTAAGATGAAGAGGAGATACCAGGCGTCGAGGTTCGGGCGGGAACCGTAGATCCCGAGCGCGACGGAGAGGTGGGAGCTACAGACGCTGAGCGTGTAGGCGGTGTAGGCGCTACGGACGCTGAACGAGTAAGCCCCAGGCGCGAGAGAGGCGAGGTAATATTCGAAATGTAGGACGGAGAAGAAGTGGGTGACGCTACACGAGAGCTAGGAGGAGATGCAGATGACCGCGATGTGCTCGACAAACCAGTGTGAGCAGACGCCGCTGAAGATGCCGTTGACACGGACGGAGTGGTCACGAAGCGGCTGAGCTCTGTACGGAGACTCTGGCACTCTTGGACCTTTTGGTTGTATTGGACTTTCTGCGAGAACATCAGTACTGAATAATGTCAGGAGGTTTGGATAACTAACCTGCCTAAGAAAATGTCAGGACCAATATTATTAGAAATAGATAAATCATGACCCACTTGTGAAGTTCGACCTCAAGTCTACCCTTCTCGAGCTCAAGTCCGTCTACTTTTAATTTTAAAGACGTCTCCGTATTCTTGGCAGCCTTGGAGGCATCGGAGAACGCAACGTGATTGGCGAGGATGGCCTTGAGCAGCAAGGAACTCAAGAAGAGCGCTATGGACTGTGGATGGGTAAGAGTAAGTGACGGGCTTGAAGACGAGGACGGTACACGGACAGCGTCGGCTGCGGTGACTTCCGTCAGCCAGCGGTCAACCTCTTTCTGGAGGGCAGTGACTTCCTCCACAGAACATTTCTTTGAAGCCACTCGTGCGACCTTGGACTCTAGTACACGAGCGTCGCGTGCACGAGCTTCACCGGGATCAGGAAATACGGGGGCAGAAGCTTTGAGGAGTAGATCGTTGGGAAAGTCATCCTCGATGAGTGGGGGTCGGGGGCTGGTTGGGCTTCTTCTTGGAGTGCTCGCGCCACTGTTGGAGTTAGAGCCATTGAAATCAAATCGAATGAGGCGAACTGTTCCACGAGTGAACTGTTCGCGACAGAAGGGGCAAGCTGGGGATAAGCGCGATGATGTTTTTTCGAGGATGTTATTGCAGCAGTTCAAGCACAATACATGTCCTGGAAGGGGGGAAACCCAGTTGGTGAAAATTTTCCGAGGGAAAATAAAGGGAAAACTGACCGCATGGGATACAATGGGGTAAATTACGAGGACCAAACTCGTCCGCGCAGACGTCGCACAGAGAGCCAGGCTCGAGAGTGATCATGGTAGCATATAAAGAGGAAGAAAGATCTAGGGGAGCATAAGGGGGAAGGGGAAAAAAGCAGAGGTGTCAACCCATGCGCTTCACAATAAATACTTTTGACTCACTCACCCCGATTTGGCAGTCTTCCGGGGTCCTTTGCATTTCTCATGCGCGCGCATTCCCTCGTCATCCTTTCACTGGCCCCGCTCCTTCACCGGTCTTCCAAGTTCCGGTCACCGAGCTTACTGCGCATCTATTCCCTCTGTGACTCATTTTTCCTTGAGTTTTTGGGATACAGACCAGTCGATGTCTGTCCAGGGGGACTAGTCAAAACTGTACAGTTTCGCCCGACAGGGTTCTGTGCCTTGTGGGGTTAGGGCTGAAAGCCTAGTTGCCAAGGACCGGTTTCTTGGCTCCCTATTCTCCATCCACCTCGGCTTCGGCACGGAACCATTTTCTTCGCCTCAGGACTTGCTTCCGATCCATACAGAACACGTCTCTCCACCAACCACGTCTCAAGACTCGACCGCTGTGGTTCTACAGTACCTTGATTGTTGAATTTATCAATGGAATTCATCCGAGATTGTTCGTAGCGTGATGTGGCTATGCTGAAACACGTTGAACGGCTAGCGCCACCCACCCGCAGTTAATCCCGAGTGTTTAGTCTCATCCTAATTTGGTCACTCCTTTTCTTTTCCAGCACAATTTACATTTCTCTTGGAACCAGGACAGCTCCGATCCTCCTAGAACCTTCGTTTTTGGTGTTCAAGAAACTCCATGAGAATATGAGAATTTTCTGGAGCCCGCCCGCGCATTACTGTATGCCCTGTGCCCATAACCCTGCGCGCCTATTCGATCATTCACCCGAGTCACCCCTTCATTAATAACTACAGAGGCTCCCAGATGCGAGGATCGCAGCCGTCTTCAGTGACGATTGTGCGCTCCAGACCATGACCTGCTACTTCCACACCTCACGGGTGAGCGCGTGAACTTTTGTGCACCCTTATACAACAATACTGCGACAGGTGCTCGGGCGCTGTGCTGGACAGCACCTCGAGGACGCCACAGAAACTCTTCCTAAGCAAAATGCACGGTATATATACTCAACTAGGAATCTCTATCTCTCAAAATTCATCATCGATGATCGGCTAACGTACAGCGTCGTGCTGCACACTCCGTAGTCGCCGGAAGCTATCCAGTTGATACCTCCGAAGTAAAAGTGCTCGGTTAGGCTAGCACAGCTATGCTCATTTGTGTTGAAAATAATTTTATTTCTCATGTCATTATGACTATCATGCCTCCCAAAGCGTTAGCTCTAGGTCCTCCAGAAGAAGATTATGGTATTCTCGCGAGGCTAACCAAATGACAAGCGTGAAAGGATGGAATTTCCCGCGTGGTCTCGGATAGTCGTAGATCTACCTTTATCGTCTATCTAATACCGCTCATCCCCCTCTATGGAGCACAGTGAAGTGATGGCCGAGGTGCATGCTTTCCCAACCCTCTTACACGTACATTTGAATCATTCTTCCGATGCTTTAATGAGCTCTCGCTCTTGATTAACCCAGGAACGACGCTGTCCTTTTCGGTTATACATCATCACACGTGGGAATTGCGTGGTGCGAGCCGGGGGCGCGACAAACTTCCTCTTGTATATTTCGCGGCGATAGTGCCTGTAATTCGCCAGATTCCGTATCTGGGAACAAATAACGGCGACAAGACAGATCTGCCTCGAGTTTCTAGGTATCGGCAATGACCCATAAATCCGGCCCAAGACATCCAGTAACACGTCCCGTTACACGAGGCACTCACACTCCACCTCACTCGTGAAATCGCGCTATCAACACGTCAAACGTTACAACAACGTAACGCTTCGATCTCCGATACACGACGTCGCACCACACGTCGTGATAAAATTTTGAGTGGCTCACGTCCAGCGCGCACGCAATTTATCTATCCCGGTGACTTCAAAATTTCGAAAGGGTGCGACGCGATGACAAGACTGAATGATAAGCAGACAACGCGTCTGGGGCGTGGCATTCGGCACCGCAGCTCTGGGAACTTACCGGCCATGGCCCGCGGGCTCAAGAGAGCGGGATTGATGGATCACGCAAATCACTCTTTCTTTAACCAGTAAGGCATCCGTGAGGATCGTGGGTGCCCTTAGCCACGCGAGTTGCCGAGTCGCGAGCCCTCCCTAGTTCCTTTACAGTATATTTACCCATAATGGCGCCTTCCCATCGATGACACGATACCAAGGAAGAAGTACGATACACCAAGGGATGCCAGCGGATGAGCAGAGGTCTAAAAGGTCCAAAATGGCGTTGACAGTCGTTGAAGGTGGCGGTAAATGCCGTGGAGGTGGAGTTCGGAAGCGGCGTTGTTATCACATTGACTTCTTGTTGACCTTATGGCCTTATCTCTTGTGCTGTGCAAAATAAATAAGCTGAACATACGCGGACCCCCGCCAGTCCCCGGCTACACCGTGGCACGAGAACGTCTTCCCCGAAGAGAGTTGGTCACAGGAAGCTACCCTCAAAGTTTTTCTCACAGCCACTTCAATCTTCCCGTATTCTTTGATTGGGCACTACCCTACCAAATTCAAGCTCTATCGGCAGATAACAAGCAGGGCAGCCAAGGCCCGTTCTCACATCTTTTGCAAATAGGAACTCTGGGGACTCACATGAACAACCAATTGCGTCTATTTCACCATAACACACTGATCGTATACAACTCGACTTCCAATTTGGCTCAGAATCGAATGGAGTCCAGGAGCAAGCGGACAGTCATGAAGGAGTCACACTCAAAAGAAACTGCACGACCACGGGACAAGCCCTTGTAGGCAAGGACTTGCTGCGCGTCGCACGGCGACATATTGTTCATTCGTGACAAGTATTACAAATGAGAGAAAGCACATGGCGCATTCATATATTCGCGATCATAGACGGCGTCCGCGGCGACCACCCTGGGCGGAAGGTCAGCAAACTCTGCAAGATGAAACATTAATAGTAGAATCGAGGCAGACCTTGCGGCGCGTAGAGTCCGTCGGGATGGGGGTCACATCCTCAATGCGACCAATACGCATGCCAGAACGCGCGAGAGCACGCAGAGCACTCTGAGCACCAGGGCCAGGGGTTTTGGTACCCGTGCCGCCAGTCGCGCGTAACTTGACGTGGAGTGCAGTGATCCCGACCTCGCGGCAGCGAGCAGCGACGTCCTGCGCAGCAAGCATAGCAGCATATGGGGAGGACTCGTCACGATCCGCCTTGACCTTCATCCCTCCTAGCAAAGACATGAGTACAAATTCGTCTGTCAAAGAGCGACCATGGGTGCTCACCTGTCACACGGGAAATCGTCTCTTTGCCAGACAGGTCGGTGACGTGAACAAAGGTATCATTGAATGAGGCGTAGATATGGGCAACTCCAAACACAAGCTCGCCCTCGCTAACTTGGGGTCCTAGCTGAACGGTGGTTTCTTGTGCGACACGCGCTTTTCTGGGAGGCTATCCATCCAGACGTCAGCTATGCCATCCACCGAACGACGGACTACTTCTGCCACACGGAAGCATGGTAGAATGCAATCCCACTTTTATGATGGAGGACGCACCATTTTCTGACTTTGGATTAATAACGAAACCTGGATTCAAGGCTTAGGGAGGTTTGTGACGGCGAGCACTGGAAATTAGAGTTGCACTGGCTATCGGTCAATGCCGTCCCGTGACTAAATATGCACATACAAGCTAGAACCTCGTTCGCCTCGTTCAATCAAAACCGAGTAACTCACGTATATTTCTCGTTCAATAAACCGGACTTAAAGGCGGTGCAATGTATTCAGGGGCAAGAGTCGGTGGTAGAGAATGATTGGGAGGAAGAATATTTCCAGAGGGTCCGTAGTGTGGTCAAAGGGTCTTGAAAGGCGAATTGTCCACTCCGTTTCCATCCCAGTACTATTCCCCTCATCGATGTTTCCTTTCTTCCCGATGGTAGCTTCATTCCAGGTGAGTGAAGAACTGCCCATGGGGATGGGCTATCGGTGTATTCATGTGCATGACACCTTCCCACTTTTCTTCTGGTTCCTCTCTTCATCAAGCCCTGCCTATCATCCTGTTCGTAACCATAACCAGTGCAATCACTTCCTCCCAATCCTTTCTAGTTTCAAAAGTCGCCGGTATCATTAGTGAACGGCTCAGTGGGATTGCTCTCACCTAGCCCACTGGCATCGCCGGCTTATCTCCAATTGTAGTCCTAGGAGTGCCGTACTTTGATTATCAGAAACCCAACGAAGATCCGCGTAAGCTTAAGCGACAACGTATATTGCGCCCCGTGACCGATTTCTATCAGCAGTATTACGATTATTGTTCTGGAGTGTTTGGTTGGGGTGCTTGCGTATATAAACTCTGCTTTTAGAACCCCATAAGAGCCCATCATCTCTTTTCTGTACTTTCACCATGTCATCTGAAATCCAGTGCAGTGCGCTCAACAATGCGATCAAGGCCAAAGGTTGTCGCTTTCCCCCTAAACCTGACGTTGTTATTGATCTTGTCACCATCTTCCTCAGGGTATTCCCTTCCCCAGGTCGCGCAGAGTGTCGGATCCAGTGAACAGCGCGTTCGTGATAGTTCGTTCGAGTCCTTGGAGACGTTGTTTCCTCGCTTACCTGTTTGCCTCTGGTAGTCGTCAGTGGCAGAGAGCGTCCCACCCAACAGGAATTCAATACACTTGCTACGTCATTGGGTATCGCTAACCAACGAGTAGTAAGTGGCCGTAGCACGGGATCAAACCCTTTCAAGATTCGACACTCACATCGTTACTTAGCCCCATGATTCAGCCCATGCCACCAAGTAGGACGGTTCTCGAGCGCGGCACGGATGTGACAGTAGGACGAGCATTGCATTGGCCTTCGCAATGGTATCTAGTACCCTATTTTGACAGAGCAATATGAAGGCTCGATATCCGAGTGGAAGTGAAGGTACTTATGGTGCATGTATGATATACTCTTGGAATCGTCATGAACATTTGAGTCTGTTTTGACTGTGCGAGTTGGGTGAGCTTCGTCGTTCCGTTTCAAACGAGGCCTCTACTTGGGATGTAGACGTCATTTACATACTAGTGACCCTGGCACGGACCTGTGTCACCGCCTCGGGAACAAGAACTAACGACCTTGGGATATTCGTGTACTTGGATATCCCGGCCACAACCCAGGACCAGGTTCTCAAAATACTGCAAAACTGGGATTTGTATTACTGGTCAGCGCCGTGACAGAAAACACGTGTTCAATAAGTGATGTTGCAGGGGCGAGTACCACATGATGCATCACGGGCTCGGTCAAAGTAGTCTGTGAACTGTTTTGGACAATAAGAGACTGGGCGCACTGGGATCTGTGTATCTAGTGGATAACGGCATATGCGCCTCCTTGCCGGCGGCTAATTCACGGGGAGTCCTTCCCCATGGGGTCGTTTAGTGTGTTCAAATCAGGTCGAACCAAGAAGTTACTGTACTAGTGAAATAAGGCTGGGCCCGTGACAATTACTGGTACCGTAATCCGGAAGTGAACCGAGGAAGAGACGCCCTTGACTGCGAAGATAAGGTGAATGATGAATAAAATGAATGGACGGATGAACGACTGAATGAACGAATGAATGTACTAGCAATGAGGGGAAGTAAATAGCATTGCGCTGCTTCTGAGTCACGGAAGAGCTGGGTTAGCATTGAAGAGCCCTCGCGTACATGTGACATTAACAAGGATCACTTCACGTTCAAGTTCATCGGGAGTGATTGACAACGCTTAGGAATGGTGAACTGAAAATACATCTGAATATCCTGAAAGGGTCCCTGCCACCGCTCTTCTCCGTCGGACGACGGTGTGAAGCCTGCTCGCTGTCACCGCCAGGGATTCGGATGCATTACTGTCATTTACTGAGGGGGGAATGGAATCTGCACGGCAACCCTAACACCTAGGTGAAAGGGATTACCCAACCGGAAGTGGTGGGTTCTTGGCCAAACAGGTACCGACGTAGGGACGCCGTGCGGTGGCGGTATGAGCATGATCCAGCAGTACCTCTAAATGGGCGTCAAAAGGGGCCGGGGTGATCCAAGGTAAGCACTACAGTATGCCCGTCATCATATTTGGGATAAGAGACTATGCCATAATAGTTGTCACCACTTTGCGCCCTGAAGGTCGGCGCACCGCCGATTCCATGCAGTGGAGGCGTGTTGAGTTTGTCCGGGAATTCACCTTTTTCCTGGCTGTTTTCCTGGCTGTCGGCTTTACCCTGTCACTGAGGCACTACGAACCGAAAGCAGGTTCTTCGTGACAGCTTTATTCGAGCCCTGTACTGTCGGTATCTCCCCGAGGTTCGACTTTAGGCTGAGCATGTTGCGCATACTTTAGATAGAGTAGAGCGAGTCGATAGAGGACAAAGACCTGTTCGAGATTGGAGTTCTTGGCAGGCTCAACATCGAAGTGACGGCCTTGGGCAGGGTAACGTAAAGGTTCTCGATGAACAGGGCGTAAAGATGCTAAAGATTATTAACCGCTCATAACCGTGAAGCGGGCGAAATGGCTCGGAGCGCGGAGGGAAATCGTAAAGCGGAAATGTACAGTCAATCGAAACCAAATTGAGCATACACCTCATGGCCTCATGTCCCGGGACCCGATAAATCATCCCAAATAGTTGGTTGGGAGATGCAACACGGATATAGTATCCCGCACGAGGACTAGGTCGGAAAGTCGCCTACCGCTTCGCCCTAAGCATGCCAGTGTATGCATGTAGAACGTATCAAGCAATATATACAATGAGAGGCCAGAGAAAAGAAAGGTCGCTCACAAGATTACTCGTTTCATCTCGGAGCTCCAGCTGTTACGACTGTACCTAGGCTTCTTGCCACTTCTGTTCCTTTACAGCTAAAGAATGAGGATTGCCCCTCAGGGGTCCAATACATAATTATCATGCATTGCGAACTGGTCCAACTGGATGTCAAACAAAAGCATATAGGTGTGAGCATTATCAATTTGTACAAGCAAAATTGGGCTACACACCGTCATCGGCAGCAAGAGCCTTGATGCGCTGCACGATGCCCATAAAACGGTTGTAGCCGTCGTCAGTCAATATGTCTGTGTCCCAGAGATGGGCTGGGGCGGCGTCGTTGACGTATGCAGGCTTTCGAGGGATAAAAAATTCTGTGTTTTTATCAAGGCAGTAAAAACAGAGCCCAAGTCCCCAACGCGCTGATCCTGTGAAGCTTAGACAGACTTTGGTCGAACAACCGTCTCAGACTCTCAGCCTCGATCTTGGGTATTCTGTGAACACGAAAGTACACAGCGAAGTCCAACGCATTGCACCTAGAAGTGGCTGGTGCTACCTGAGTCTGTCAACTTCGTAGAGAACTTCGACAATAAGAATGTACGAACAACCTGGGGATAGACAACGTAACATTCTGTGGTGGGGAAAGCGTGACCAGGCAAGTAAAATGTTGTATGCACCGTAGTAGTCATTTTCCTGGGGGGTTTGTGGATTGACGTATTCGGGTTCAGCGCTTCAGCCCCAGTAGTAATGAGAGCGGGTAGAGGCATTTCGTGGCAAAGGGAACACCACTGATTTTATAGCATTGAACTAGCACTGACTCGGAACTACAATCACTTTGCAGCGGCCCCTAAAACAAATATGTCGACAACAGCCATTAAAGGGAACCTCGGCCCAAGTCCTCACATACTATTACTTCAATGCCATCTACCGAAGTCATCAATTCCACCCTTGGAGGACACTTGTCCGAGTCGCCGATTCCTCACTGCGCTCAAGGGACAGGGGAACATGAAAACACCATTAGGGCGGTTAAAGCCTTCACGATTTGTGGACCAGGGTACGGGGTGAATACATCGCGTTGCATATTCTTTGGGGTTCCAGTAACTCAAACGCCCCTTGCGGACTTGAATATTGAATACTCCCCTGCCTAGGTTTAGGCATTTTAAAGCCGGACCTCCGGCAAACCCCACAGGCGGGTTTCTTGGTACTAGTCTGGAATATTCTGTTCTCACTCTTTCTCATGTACAAACTAAAGCACAGGCCAGTGATGTACACACTGTTGAATTCGTCGGCGCAAGCTCAGTCAAGAACTGTAATTATTCATCGCGCCCCATGAGTCTTCTCTGGAAGTCCAGGTCTAGAAGGTCAAGGGTATCCGAGTAACTGTTACTGCGAAAAGTGACAGACAAGTCCAGGGTGGATCGTACTGTATTGGCAAAGGTCATAGTCCTGTAACCTCTTTCGAGACGTTTAACGGAGAAATCCTACATCATAATCAAAGTTTATAGAAATCTCTATACTCGCGAGGAGGATGAACGAAACGTCCATTCACCCATGTAATTCAATGGTTTTTGGACAGGGAGGCAACACCTCACGAGCAAGCGGTCAAAAGGAGGACAGGAGAATCGACACGTACAACAAACAGTGAGGAGACAAGGAGGCGCATTAAAAGAGTAACAGATTTAAGCATGCCGAAACTAATGGTGTGTTGCCTTCACAATGGAGACAACGATGATAACGATAATGACAGCGATGGCAGCTCCAATGATAAGGCGCATCTAGGTCGTAGCACGTTGAGCAGATGACACGGCGAACAAAAGATACTACATTACCTTCATATCTTTCCACCTTCATAAAGTTGAAAAAGCCCACGTTAGATATGCGTCTGGTATACGAGACTCACATTCAAAACTTACCACATGTTCTGTAAAATATGTTTAGCTCGATTATACTTTTATGACATAAAAATAACCCAAACACACCTTTCGGACCCGATTCGCATTGCGTCTGAAGCCTTGAGCGGAAACGGCAAGATTGTCTATGGGATGCATAAGCATCTACGTCCCGTACGGTATGGTTTCGCCATCACGATGACACGGGCCAAATAGGGGCGGCAACGCTCGTGTGGGTAAAATTGTATAAAAAACACCAACCTGTCTTGTCCTGAAGGGAATCAAGTCGTTCCTGGCGTTCTACAACTTTGGTGATATTGTCTCGCATGATGTTGACTGTATCATCGATTTGTGCTTGAACGGCAGCAGTCTTGGGATTCGGCCCAGTGTTTCCACCGGAAGCAGAGGGATTGGCCGACGAGCCACCGCGGGGAAGGTATGGGTCATAAGGTTCTGACCTGGGTAGGCAGTAGAAGCAAGAAAATCAAGGAATAGGGATAGTTGGTAGCCTTACATGGTGTCGTTGTACGGTTCTTCTGGGCGAAAAGGGAGAAGTCGGTAAGGGAGGTGGAAAGTTGAGATGACAGTGGCCCCAGGCTCACCGTTGCCGTTGTCTTGTTTCGTGGGAGTTGGTTTGAAGGGTGAGTGACGCGGTTGACGAATGCTGAATGATGCCGGTTGACCTCTGCTCCGCAGCACTACCAAACACGGTAACAACACACCGCCTTCGGCGGTTCGGCCGCCGGTCACTCCGTCGTCTGACGTGAGACCGGCTTTTTCCAGGAACCTCTCCAATAAAGACCTTTCACCCTTACAGTAACCAACTTAAAGGATAAGGACATGACGAGACTCTCAGTGATCCCTGCATAGTGTTGATACATGTGTAGTACAACACAGGTAAGGTAATGACAAAGATTAACGGCCTCCCCGTCCTCCTTTTGCCTGCTGCTTTGAGATGTTCTTGAGGTTGGCTGCAGGACCTGCAGGACGCTGTGGCTATAGCCAGCAGATGAGATCAGTATTCATACGTCGTGAGAAGTGGACAAGCGGACCTTGGGCTTTTTCGCCTCTTTCTCCTTCTTCTCTGCTTTAGCTTTCGAGATCGCGGCAAGCCGCTGCTGTGTCCGGACTTGTACGCTCTGAGTGCGCTTGGCTACGATAGCTGCAAAGTCGGCGCCAACAATGCCACGCTGGTGTTTTACGGTTCTACGTGACCGTTTCTTCGCCACCTCCTCTGTGATGCCCTTCTTGTGCATGCGACGGTAAAGAACAGTCCATGCGATCTTGCGCGGGTTCTTGCGCTGCAAAAACAGCGATTGACTCTTTGACGTGCCGAAGCGAAAGATCTGAAAGAATATATTCGGATACACCATCGAAAGGCGCGGTCTTATTGACACAAACTTTGCTATCACCACGGACAAACAGGCGACCCTTACTCGGGTATATCTTGTAGTTCGTGAAAGAGTCGATTTCGAGTTTCTACAAAACAACCGTCGGTGGGACAGATATTAGTCGAATATAATGAACCCACCATCTGAAAAGACTGAAATCTCAAGCCGGACCCAGAGAGACCATCAGTTATTGATTCTTAAGAGGGTCATCCGAGAGTGCGCGAGACATCCATCCAAGAAATCCAGGAAAGAGTACAGAATTCATGATAGGGCAGGAACAGAACACGTCCTCGGATGTATTGACGATAAAAGGCGGCTCACCTTGAAGGAATGGGTCGATTAGGGGCCTTTCGAGGATGCGGTGACTGCGTTGACTTCGATTCGGTGGGCGATCGTAATGTCCGGATGTCTCCGGTCGGCGTCCAAATTGAGATTGGCGTTCACACAAGACCGTGATAATAAAACAGCATCTCCTGCTCTCATTGTGTTGTCTTGAATGTGGAGAGTGGGCTTACATTTGTTTCTTTTTATATTATTCGCATTCTCGCTCCGAAATGAGTGTGATGTGATGTTATTTATGGTCGGGGACGAATTACTTTGAAGTGAGAGTGTTACAGTAGTTCACTTAAGCAAGCGCCCTAATTACCACACCCACTCACGTCCATCCGCTTGCTTATCTGACATCCCTATAATTCAAGTTTCTTTCATATATCACGCTCCTTTCTGTCTCTCTATATGCCATCATGTCCAAAGCTTCTCACAAGCACACCGCCTCCGTGGTCCAGAACCATAAGGCTCACCTTGCTTCCGCCTACAACGAGCTCGGCAAGGAACTTGCCTCCACAAAGGTCAAAGTTGTAGGAAACTACACCCTCGGCAAGGTCATAGGCGAAGGTACATTCTCTCTATTATTTCTTTCTTAAATCATCTCATACTCCCCAGGGGCGTATGGGAAAGTGCGCTTGGGCACACATCGACTCACCTCCACTCGCGTTGCTATCAAACAAATTCCCAAAGCCCTTTCTGCTACCCTCACTCGAGAAATCCATCATCATCGCCAGCTTCATCATCCCCATATTACTCAGTTGTATGAAGTTATTGCCACCGAAAATTCCATATGGCTGGTCACAGAATTATGTTCGGGAGGCGAACTATTCGACTACCTTACGGAAAAGGGCAGGATATCAGAAGAGGAGTCTCGCCACATATTCGGCCAGATATGTTTGGCAGTAAACTATTTGCACGAGAAAGGCATCGTCCATCGTGACCTCAAGCTGGAGAACGTCCTGCTGGATGAACGTTGTCGGATCAAGCTCGGTGACTTTGGTTTCACCCGCGAGTTTGATCGGGGAGCATACTTGGAGACATACTGCGGTACAACAGGTTATGCCGCCCCAGAAATGCTGGAGGGAAGGAAATACCTTGGACCAGGTAATAGTCCGTTCGTTCCTCCACAATTTGACATACTAACATATCCCAGAGGTGGATATCTGGTCCCTTGGTGTCATTCTCTACTGTCTTTTAACCGGAGGACTACCCTTCGATGATGACGATGAGTCGGTTATGAGGGCGATGGTAATCAAGGGGGAGTTTGAGGATCCTGAGTGGCTTTCCGATGGTTCGTTTACCCTTCTTCCATGTGTATTTGTCCTCAATGCTTGGGCTAGATGTACGTGACTTGATCCGAAAAATACTGCAAAAAGACCCGGTCCAGCGCATCACAATCCCTCAGATTCTTGCTCACCACTGGTTCACATCTCCCTCGACCATTTTTGGCAGTACCAACTCCTCTAGCCGTGCGGTTGTCGTCCCACAGTCAATTCAAGCTCAACCTTCCGCTACGACCTCTGAGTCATCTGCTACTTCCGAGTCTTCATTCCGTTCGGCATCTTCAGAGCTTGACGCGTCTTCTGCAACTACGCCGGACGACATTTCTCACGAATCTGTATCTGAGGAGAATCCGCAAATACATCGCTACCCCAGTCAGTCTACCATACGTAAGGCAGTCCAGAGTGAAGGGAAAAAGCGATCACATCCCGAGACGGTCATGGAAGAGGACTCTCCACTTTCCATCACTCAGCCATCCTTTACCCCTCAGTCTCCCAGGAACAAAGAACCACCCGCATTGCCTATGCGTACCCCTGTGCGAACTAAGCGACGTTCTGTATCTTCGAATCTCTCCGATCCCTCATCTCCTGCTGAACAGCCTCTGCCTTCATTACCTCCTAAAGACTTCGCGTCGCTTCTGAACACCCCGGCGCCTATCATATTTGGGACGAAGTTCGAGCGCGAGCTACTCAATAATCTAAGTTCTCTCGGTTTCGACACAGGCCAAATCGTGCATTCTGTCTTGAGTGATTCCTGTGATGCAGCTAGTGCCATCTGGTGGATGCTCGTGCGACGTGCGGAACGCAAGTCAATGGAAGAGGAAAGCAACCGTTTTACTCATCGTCTTCAAGAACGTACTCGGGAGATGGATACAGAGGCACGCGGGAGTGTGGAGCGGAAGCGCCCCTCTGCCAGCGCTACAACCGACCCCGAAACACCCACGACGGTTCGTGCCGATCAACCATCTTTGCTTTCCGCTCACTCCGCTCCGGAGTTGGCTCTCATTCCTCCGACGCCCACATCTACGATTCATTCACGCGTCTCTGCCAAGACCCCACCCCGTGTCCCGTCTCCGATCCACGCTCTCTTATCACCTACGGCCTCCACTACAGATTCACAACCTAGATCCCATCCATCAACTCCAGGTGGAAATGTTAAGGAGAAAGACAGGGACAAGGACAAGGAGGGCACAAAGGGGAAACGCGATGGGAAGATGCGTTCTGGTAGTGTCAGCATCATGCAACGAGCCACCACAGCTCTTGAAGCTGCGGGCTTGGTTCGGAAAAAGTCTACAGAGGCTGTAAGGGAAGACAAGTTAAAGGAGAAAGAGGGCGAGAAACGCGCAGGCACGAGCGAAGAATCTCGGCCGTCCCATGGGTCAGGGAAACTTGTCAAATCACCTCCGCCTTCCTCACGGGACACTCCCGTACCCGGCACAACGACCCCAGATCAGGAGGTTGCAAGCATGGCGACTCCAAATTCTCCCTGGGTCCTGACGAGGTTGAGCAACTCTTCTCCTCCGGAAATCTCCCCTACCCCGTCACCTGGAGATACTCTTACCTCTTTGCCTCAGATTTCTCCTAAGGAAGGGGGCCAGCATCGAAACCGTGCGAGTTTGCTCTCCGCATTCCGGACATGGTTCAATGAAGATCGCAAGCGCAAACGCAAGTCCGCTGCCAAAGGAGCGGTGAATGCACCTTTCGTGCATGGGGTAGATCCGCGTACCCCGACAACACCTGGTGCAGGGCGTAACTCTGCTAAAGCGAAGCGACGGGTCAGCGGGGGTGGTACATCACGCAAAGGCCATCGTGCGAAAGGACCTTCTGTATCCTCTCGCAGGTCTAGCAGTGTCAACTCTCGGCGCTCATCTACCGCATCCATGGCGCAGGTCGCCATGGATTCGCCGCAGTTTGCTTTCGATCATATGGTCACGATGTCGAGACAACGAAGCGATCCATCTCGTCGCTCCTTTGGTAGCAGGACACCGAATTCGGAGCGTGGGGAGCTCATCCCTTCCCGCCCGTCTTCTGTGCACAGCTTTACTGTTGGGAAGCAAAGGCATCATCGTAAATCACCCTCTGCGAGTTCAACGGGTTCCCTTCAGCTCGCACGCACCACTTCTTACCATCGACGGGCGGGGTCTGGTTCTTCCACCAGAGTGGTGCGCTCACCTTCTCAAGCCGCGCCGCGAGCGGTGCATCTACGCTCGAATTCTGCCACGTCTTCTATCCATTCACTACCCTCCTCGAGGCACGGCTCATTTTATGAGCAGTCGGAAAGCGAAGCGCAGCGGACTGGTTCTCCATTCCGCCCTCATTCACGTAGCACAATAGACGAGACACCGCGGCGAGGTCAGGCCCACGGAAACACCACATTTGTTGCACAGAAGCGTCAGACGCCCTTCCAGCCTCCCCTGTTAACAGGTTCCAATAGCACTTCGAGTCGTTCCAGTTGGAAGAAGTCGTGGGGTCTCGAGCCGCCGGGTTGGCAGACTCGGACAGCCCGTCTGCCTATCGAAGTACTGTCAATATCTCCTGCAGCAGATACTTCTGTCCTACGTGATGTGTTTACTGGACGGCCATCGCTCAGCCCTGAAGACGAGGACGAATGGGTGGATATAGAAGAGGAACCTGGATACGTGGGTGGAGTTGGCCAGACTCCTGCCATTGGGGCGTCATTTTTCAGCACCAGCAGTGGTTTGTCACCCATCGATCCTCCTTTCGGCGGCTTTCCTCTCGGAGAGAGCACCATCATTCTCGGTGCACCCCGCATGCCCAATTCCGCACGCGCGCAAAAAGGCAAACGCGCCAGCAAAGTTTCGTCCAACCGTACAAAACCTGGCACCCCGCCAATTGGGAGGGTATCTCCTCTTCCTGGTGAAGGCAGTCTGGACGTACCTGAAGCGCGTGGTGGGCGAAGACAGCTACCAAATACTCGACCAGGGCCCGCTTTCAGGCATGCAATTCAGGAGGAGGATGAGGATGAAGGGGAAGAATGATTTACACCATACTTTTTTTTTCTGTTTTGTGCATGTGCATAAATGACCATATGCTCCACTTCTAGATGATCCACGTTTCTGGTATGATAATGGTATTTTATCCTTCTTGGTTTGCACACTTACTGTAGTCAACTGGAGACCGCCCTACCTCATTTACCTCACCCTATTGCTTCGTTGATTTGATTATGCTCTAGGTTCTGTGCTACCTCATCTATGTTTCCTGGACTAGGTACTAACGCGACAGCTATGTAGTTATTATATTGGGCATTGTGTGTAAATTAGACATTGGCGTTACATGGAGACGCGTGACTGACGCGCCTGTCACAACCTCTACGCGTGCCGCGTGCCTCATCGCGTTATTTCGCCCTTCTTCCCTGAAAATGCCACCCCGTTCAAACACTAGATCCCGTCCATTCTTTCGCGGTTCCAGGGGTAGCAGCTCATTTAGAGGGCAACGAGGCCGCGGTCGAGGCGGCTCAAGTGCCGCACGGTCAGATGCGATACCTAAACAAGATGACGAAGGCACGCGGCTCGCTGAAAGATTCGAGCAGGTAAAGACATATGATGAAATTGACGACAAGCTTGGTTTTTTTCGGGTTCAAGAAGGGCCTAAGAAAGAGGGTTGGCTCGTAAACATGCATCCAGTTGAGTGCAACTTTTCAATTCCATGTCATAGCACATCGGGCCTGTTAGCAGAAGCGCAGCTACTATGCGTCCTATGGGTTCATGGAATCTTCCATCTGGAACAATTCTTCTGTGATATCATGAGTGCTGACAGACCTCATTTTAGACGATCGTGAAAGACCCCGATTGGCCTGGTGGCAGAGCTGCAGTTGATTATTACTTCATCCAAGAGGACGGCGGAATGTTCAAGTGCACGATGAATTACGAACCATATTTTTATATCTCATGCGTGGTGCGTCTGCCTTGACGAACTATTTATTCTCGTTTGCGAGCTGCTTCCATAGGTCGGGATGGAGACAATCGTCGAGGATTGGCTCATCAAGAAATACGAAGGTGTTATCTATCGCATTGTCCGCGAGAGAAAAGAGGATCTTAAGATGCCTAACCACCTCCTGGGTCATCGACGCCTTTTCCTTCAACTGTGCTTCCGGAATGTCACGGACCTCTTGACCGTTCGACGTGACATCATGCCTCTCGCCCTAGCAAACGGTGCAAAGCGTAGCGCCATTGATGCATACGCTGAAGTTGTCAACGCAACTGAAAACTTCCACATGGATGTTGATAGCCCATGGAGTGCCGAAGCTGGTACATCTACCACGCGTGATAAGGATCCACGAGACGCAATTATTGACGTCCGTGAGTTCGATGTGCCTTACTATCTACGGGTGGCTATGGACAACGATATTCGTGTGGGGCTATGGTACACTATCACGTTCAATGCAGGCCAACCCACCCTCACTCAGCTGGAGCGAGTCAAGCGTCCCGATCCAGTGGTCATGGCGTTCGATATCGAGACAACAAAGGCACCTTTAAAGTTTCCCGATCAAGCCATAGACCAAGTCATGATGATTTCGTACATGGTTGATGGGCAAGGCTATCTCATCACTAATCGCGAGATTGTGAGCGAGGATATCGAGGATTTTGAATATACGCCAAAGGAGGGCTATGAGGGGCCCTTTATTGTTTTTAATGAGCCAGATGAGGTCAGCTCAACTCATGAGAGGGTCACCAATGTTTACTCACTATCTTTTCAGGCATCCACAATAAGACGCTTCTTTAACCACATTCAGGATGTTAAACCTACCGTCATGGCTACTTTCAACGGCGACTTCTTCGATTTCCCTTTTCTGTGTGCTCGTTCGAAGGCTCATGACATCGATATGTTTCTTGAGACAGGTTTTGCCATAGACTCGGAGGACGAATTCAAGAGCCGATGTTGCGTGCACATGGACTGTTTCCGCTGGGTAAAGCGTGATTCATACCTGCCACAAGGAAGTCAGGGCTTGAAGGCGGTCACCGTAGCGAAACTCGGTTATGACCCAATTGAGCTGGACCCCGAGCTCATGACACCGTGAGGTCCCCTTACCATGGATCACACTCATTGCTAAAATGGACGATTTAACAGGTATGCTATGGAGCAACCACAAACTCTCGCGCAATACTCCGTCTCAGATGCTGTTGCGACGTATAATCTGTACATGAAATATGTTCACCCGTTTATCTTCTCGCTGTGTAACATTATTCCACTATGTCCCGACGAAGTCCTCAGAAAAGGCAGTGGAACGCTATGCGAGACACTCCTGATGGTGCGATATCTATGTCGAGTCCTTCTGATGCAACCGTCGTTAACACCGCATCTAGGTGGAGGCTTTCCGCGGACGTATTATTATGCCAAATCGACACGAAGAAGAGTATGACAACATGTACGAAGGACACCTCTTGGCGTCTGAGACATATGTCGGTGGTCATGTCGAAGCCCTTGAAGCAGGTGTATTCCGCAGTGACATCGATACCCATTTCAAGATTGTCCCTTCTGCAGCACAGAAGGTATTACCCCCCCCCCCCCTCTTCTTTGGCGGAAACTTGCTGACATTCGGTATAGTTGATTGACGAACTTGACGCTGCGCTCACATTTTTTATCTCGGAGGAGGTCAATACTCCCCTCGAAGATGTTATCAACTACGATATGGTGAAAGCCGAGATCCAAGCTGCCCTAGAAATGCTCCGAGACAACCCTTTACGAACCGACAAACCACTGATTTATCATTTGGATGTCGCCGCGATGTACCCCAATATCATGTTGTCAAATCGTCTACAACCTGACTCCGTCGTGGATGAATCCGTCTGTGCTGTTTGCGACTTTAATCGACCGGGAAAGACTTGCGACAGGCGGTTAACGTGGGCATGGAGGGGTGAATTCTTTCCTGCGCGACGCGACGAGTACAACATGATACGACACGCTCTAAACCAGGAGACCTTCCCCTCAAAGCGCCCTGGAGGTCCTCCAAGGCCGTTCTCTGACCTGTCCCAGGCAGAACAGACCGCTCTCACGCACAAACGACTCGGTGATTATTCGCGAAAAGTATACAAGAAGATGAGGGACACCAAGGTCGAGAACCGTGAAACGATCATCTGTCAACGTGAAAATCCCTTCTACGTGGACACCGTACGCCGATTCCGCGATCGCCGTTACGAATACAAAAGCCTCCTCAAAACTTGGAAGAAGAATTTGGACGCCATCTTAGCCGAAGGGAGGCCGCTCGCCGAGGTTGATGAAGCAAGGAAACTTATCGTCGTCTACGATTCGCTGCAGCTGGCTCACAAGTGCATTCTTAACTCTTTCTACGGCTACGTGATGCGCAAGGGCGCGCGCTGGCATTCGATGGAGATGGCAGGGGTAACCTGCCTGACGGGTGCAACAATCATCCAAATGGCTCGACAGCTCGTGGAACAGATCGGTCGCCCACTGGAACTTGACACAGACGGGATTTGGTGCATGCTTCCTGGCGTATTTCCGGAGGACTTCAAGTTTCAACTAAAGAACGGAAAATCAATTCCGTTCACCTACCCCTGTACCATGCTGAATCACCTCGTATACGACAAGTTCACAAATCATCAATACCATGATCTCGACCCAGACACTGGAGACTACAAGGTGCATAGCGAAAATTCTATCTTCTTCGAGCTGGACGGTCCCTACAAGGCAATGATTCTGCCTTCGTCCAAGGAAGAGGACAAGCTGTTGAAGAAGCGCTATGCCGTCTTCAATGACGATGGGTCACTGGCGGAACTGAAAGGATTCGAGGTGAAGCGCCGTGGCGAGCTTCAGCTCATCAAGATTTTCCAATCCCAAATTTTCGAGAAGTTCCTTCTCGGGACGACAACGGAGGAGTGTTACGCAGCAGTGGCGGAAGTTGCGGATCGTTGGCTTGATGTTCTGTTCAGCAAGGCGGCGGATCTTTCGGACGGGGAACTTGTTGATCTTATCGCCGAAAACAGGAGTATGTCAAAGACCCTGGCTGAGTACGGGAAACAAAAGTCGACTTCAATCAGCACTGCTAAGCGACTTGCGGAATTCCTGGGAGACCAGATGGTCAAGGACAAAGGTCTAGCTTGCAAGTTCGTCATTTCTGCTCAGCCACTCGGGGCTCCTGTCACCGAGCGTGCGGTTCCTGTGGCCATCTTCTCAGCGGAGGAGAGCGTGAAACGAACTTACCTGCGGAAGTGGTTGAAGAACAACGGCCTTACCAATTTCGATCTGCGATCCATCCTTGACTGGGAGTATTATATCGAGCGGTTAGGCTCTGTCATACAGAAGTTGATCACTATCCCCGCCGCTATGCAGAAGGTAGTGAACCCTGTTCCCCGCATTCACCACCCGGACTGGCTGTATAAACGAGTAGCTGCCCTCGATGACAAATTTCACCAGCATAAGATGACTGATTTCTTCAATTCGGTCACTCCTGAAACGGAACCTGCAGATATTGAAGACATCGGAAACACCGACAAGGACTCCTTTCGCCCTCGCATCGCAGTTGTTAACCGCAAACCTCGGAAAAATATGGTGCCGACGAGTGAAAAGGCAGACGTCATTTCTAGTAGGCCTCTACCAGATCCCTCACGGAATTACTCCACTTGGATCAAGGCTATGCGGCCTCGTTGGAGGCAACGACGTAGTATGCGCATAGCTAATGCGGGTTCAACGACAGTACCATCCATGTTCCGTGGGGTGACAAAGTCCAAGTCTACGTCTCGCTGGGACATTGTACAACTTCGCCCTACACGCTCGCCTGGGCGTTATGATCTCTGGCTCAGCGTCGATGCGGGCCTTTTTTCAATACCACTTCGTATCCCACGCGAGTTCTACCTCCATCTCCGAGTCGATTTACCAGACGGTCTTTTCCGATCAGACCTATATGTGTGGGAGAAAGTCACGCGAAGCTTGCCCCGTAACCTACCCGGTACGAACCTTTACAAGATCATCGCTCGAGAGGATGTGTATCAAGAGAACCAGGAGCACTTTGTAGACCTCACCAACCACCCGAATGTTGATGGGATATTCGAGCTGCAGGTACAGAACAAATCTAGCTCGGACCTCTACCGTGTCGCTCATCACGTCTACCGCGGCAGGTGCCCCTGACAATTCGTGGCATTCTAAAGCTGGGAAAAACGTGCACAGCAGCCGATAATGGGATCACACTCAACCGCGCTGGAATAACAGGTCTTGAGATCAACCAATTAGAAATGGGGAGTCCCTCGCCACGCTCGCGATACCTGGACGAAGGCAAGGCAGGAAAATACCTCTTCCTTTACCATGCTTGCTCGGTCAATGCTCCCATCCATGTCTTTGCCCTTTTTTCACCGACCGGCATCGTGCGACTGCATATCGTCGATCCTGCAACCCGGCGACAGCCGATCGCTCGACTCCGGGAAGTCTACAGCGATTTACGGCAGCAACAGCACGAGAAGCATGGAAGGTGTATCTCGATAAACTATCCGGAGTCGCGCGATTTTAACTCGGCATACCATTCAACCGACTCAGCAGCCTTGAAGGCAATCTCACGAGAACTTGGCCTTCTTGAAAACCAGTCCTTTACACTTGTTATATCTTCCATGAAGGACCATGCGTACTTCAACCGTTCTGTACCCAGGCTTGCCAGGTTCCCCGTTCTCTCGATGTCCAAAGCAAAGGCTCCTCATAGCCTGGACGTCTTTCCCTGGCAGACTAATGTCACGCAGAAGATGTGCCAACGTTACCTCTCCCTTGGTTCGTGGGTCGACCGTATGACAGCACTCGCTGAATATTATGACGTGCCCATCGGGCACATCGATGGAGACCAACCATTACTCCTTTCCGATGTGGTCTTCGCCAGGCGACTTGTAAGCCAAGATATGGTTTTATGGTGGTCACCGAGTGGTCGGCCAGATCTTGGCGGCTTGGAGGACGATACGCGGCTGACCGAGGAGTTGCCCAATACTGAGTTTATCACCCCCGGCTGTTATTCTAATGTCTGCCTCGAGGTGACTGTCCGCAACCTGTCCGTAAATTCCGTGCTCCACGCAATGGCTGTCAACGAGCTGGAGGGCAGCGGTGGGACGACAGCGTTTGACTCAGTATCGCATACAATTGAGGAGTTCGCCGACGGAGAAGTGCAACGCAACCTTACCCTTGGCGAATCCAATGTGTCCCCCCAAACGTTTGGAATCATCAAATCCATGGTAAAGGCGTGGTTGCTGGACAAGATCCGGTATGGCTTTGAAAGCCCAGCAACACTCGCAATCGATCACTTTTGGAGATGGATCAGCTCGAAGGCTTCCCACATGTACGACCCAAGCATCCATCGATTCATCCACAGCCTTATGCGCAAGACGTTCATTCAGCTGCTCGCTGAGTTCAAGCGCCTCGGTTCACAAGTAATATATGCGGACTTCAGCCGGCTTTTGCTTGTTACCTCAAAACCCCCAGGAACGGCCCATGCCTACGCGACATATATCACAACCGCTGTGACATCGAATGAGCTATTCCAGCACATATACCTGAATACGGAGCGTTTCTACGATTTCTTGTTATTCATGGATCAAGCTAATGCAGGTGGCATCGTATGCCAAGATCCACTCTCTGTCGATCCGCCAGAAGAGCTGGTCGTTGAGATGCGCTGGAATATCGAACTCTTCCTACCACCTGCAATTCAGGGCGAGTTTGCGGATCTCCTCCGTTACTTCCTCCTGGAGATGTACAAAGCTGCCCGGAAAGAAGGCCAACGCGCACCCCTACGTGTTCTTGCCAATGGTGCTCCAGACTTGACACAGCAAGATGCCAATAAAGTCCGCGAGCGCGACGCCGTCCGAGAGTTTATTTCCCGACGCCTGACGAGGAAGCTATTTCGCGCAATCGAGAATGTCCAGTCACGAGTACGCGGTGCCATCGGCGACCCCGAGGCAGAGCAAGCCTTGTCTTTCCCATTGCTGCCAGGTTCACACCTCAACCTCACTGATCCGGCCGTACAACTCACAAAATTCGCCTGCGCGGTGTTCGCGTTGGCGAATTCATTCGGAAACGAAGTCGGATTACTCACCCGCAACGCACTGGACCTCGTTGGTGTCAAGGCCTTTGGGGAGGAAGCTACTTTTCGCAATCCTTGCGCACCATTACGCTTAATTGGGCAACCCTGTCGACACTGCGACGCGCTGAGGGATTTCGACTTTTGTCGCGACGCGGATTTGCTTCCCCGCCCCGGGGGCGAGGGGCCCAGACCACCACGGTGGGCATGCACGCGGTGCGGTGCCGAGCATGACCGTACTGCGGTCGAGTTCGAGCTTATCGAACGCGCGCATGCTCTCGAGCGTGCTGCGGCACAGCAAGATTTGCGCTGTGCACGCTGTGCGCAGGTGCGCTCGGACCACGTCGCGAGGATACATGATTGTGGAGGGTCATATAATAATACCGTGAACCGGACGGATGTCCGCCGTATACTCCGCACTATGGTGAACGTCGCCATCGTTCATGACCTCAATCGGCTGCGGGTGGGTTAATTTCTTGTAATGCTCACGGACGAACATGTATTAATGTTGTTGTTTTTTTGCCCTATCGTTGCAGGAAACAGCCCAGGCCATGTTGGACAACTCATGAGGATGCCTTCGACGGATTTTGTTCATTATAACTCTCCTTGTGCTAAGTTAGACCCTTCGCTACCCTGCCTTGCGAGGCTTTTTCGATCCCATTCCCTGTATCACTGTAACTGTATAACCGCATGTATTAATTTATCTTGGTTGCGGAGCAAAGCCTCGCTTTTTTGCTATGACCTGGTGCTAGTGTTGCCGTGGTCCAATGCAAGCCAATGCGAGTTGGTAACTTGGCTTCAACTTGCACCACCAAGCTGACACCAGTTTGACTTACAAGCTTGGGGTAAAGAGACATGCATCCTTGGTGAATGTGATGAGTTATTTTATTGGACATTTGGGTAAAAGGAAATGGGTGAATGGAAAAGGGGAAAAGGGAAAGGCCCTCTGTAGTCACTAGCCTATGAGGGTGGAAGTGTCCTTTTGTACATGGGGTGGCGATAGGACTCAAATACATATGGGTGGCAGATTGTGCATACTAGAAGCAGCTCAACAACTGATGTGATTAGCATGAAGATGGACAACAGGACGAGTGATAAGGGTGATCAACATAGGGTGATTGTAACTATAAGCTACAGTATTTACAATACCCTTCCTTGGTGACAAAGATGATAGCAGAGAATCAGTTTAGTAGAAGCTCTGGTTTGACACTGCTGTTCTCCAAAGTGTTACAATGGGGATGCATACAGTACTTAATGAAAAAAAGACCCTTTGATTGTATAGAGCAATAAAAGAACAAAGAAATAAAATAAATATTGAGACCCGTAGGTCTACCACTCTGAAACAGCGTGTCATCCTTGTGCAGGGGCCATGCTAATCTTCTCTGTATCGTTCCAATTTTTTCGTATGCATCCCCGAAGGGAGCAATAGTAGTTGTGCGGAAAATGTGGACCTAGACACAACTTTGAATTTCGTCCGAGTCGCGGGTGAGTACACGGTTTGCCGGGCCATATCTCCGGAATCAGAACCTGCACGCGAGAGGACGGTCGCGGGCTCATTGTCTTCCTACGACATCGCAGAACATATTCGCGAGTTTCTCCCCGGAACAGAAGAGATCCTCGTACAAAACATGTCCGGCTATCTTGTCGATGAGGCAAGCGAAGATGAGGATATTCTGCAAGTGGCTCGTTACATGCTCAAATCTATGGCGATTGACAAACCGGACGTCCTTGAAAAGCTGATGGCCACCCTCAGCGCACTATTGCAGGACCAGTTGACACGGAGAGAAAAGGCTCAGTCCGGTCCCAAACTGCAACGGCTTGACAAAGTACTCGATATGAGCAAGGGCAGCGCAACGTCGAACACGATTGCGTTTTCGGAGGGCATTGACCTTGAGTAGATCAACAAGGGAGAGTGCGTAAATGACGGTTGCCTATTGCGAGCCATCTATCTGATGTATTATGTTTAAAGGGCATCTCATGTTGATGTCAAGAAGCTTGGAAAGCAAGAGGCGAAGCTCAAAGCGAAAATCGAGAAACGAGCGAGAGCACTCGGCAACAATAGTCTACTACTAGTCATTGTATATACTGTACTATCCTCAGTTAAAAAACACGTCTTTTACACCCTTAAATGAAAACCGGATGAACAACACTACTGTGAGAAGTTAACAAATCAAATCATTTTAATTGACTGGAAAAGTAGTCGGCGATTGATGAGAGAGAAGGCACGTTCACAAGGAACGGAGGGGTACTTTGAAGGTAAGTGGAAAGGCCCTTCTGATTCCTGTTACACAAGTTCAATGTATATACAAGCAGATTTTCAGTTAAACTTACATCCCTATGGCCGACAAGATCCAGCGGACCATTCTCTGGAAAAAAGGTTCTTCCTTGTACCGGTGAAGTTCATTCCGAACTGTACAAAGATCATGAATATGTTGTTCAGCCTCTAGGGCTGCCTTCTCGGTTTCTGTGAGTGTAGTAGCGGGGACGGGGAGAGCTGTAAGACCGGACAAAATTGGTGTCAGTAGCATACTTCCAAATGCCGGCGTTGTTGGCATTGTTAGTGCAGGTGTGTTCAAAACCTCGGGCCTGTGCCTACACAGCATTTGTTCGCCATAATGTCGGGACTGTAGTTTGGACAGTTGAACGTGTTTGCTGAGTGGCTGTATTTGTAATCTGTCGAGCGCGGCAGTGAGAAAGCATCTGAGAATAACAAATGGTCAATGTGTTGAGTGAAATCAGGCAAATCCGATGCTTACAGCCTCTTCCATCCACTTCTCTACATCTGCAGCGTCAGTTGCCGACCAATGCTCTTCGATCCACTTAAATTTGGTCCTCTGGTTGTCGGAGGTGGTCAGTGGAGAGGAGAGCAGGTTGTTGTCAATGAGTCAGAAGTTGGTTGTACATTGATAGTGGGGAGCGGAGGCGACGATGATGACGGGTAAGATTGGAGCTTGGGAGAACGGAAGTTGAAGGGCCAACACCACAGATAGCAGAAGTAGGTGCTGTTATGACAGGTGCAGGCTGCCGCTGGCATTTACGTGCCCCCCTTGCCCGCCGCGTTGTTTTTCTGTTTTCGACCGCTTGAAGGGGAAGGAACTCCGTGTATAGCAGGAGGTATAGCGTTGGGTGGAGGCCAATAATAATGGGTTTTGGGACGGTGGATTCGGCGAGTGGGGGTTATTGTACAGTGTCTGTGGGAATAACGTATGTTGAACATTTGTATAGCCTTGAGTGCCGTGAAGATTGCGGGGGTCATAAATTTCGTTAGGTTCATGAGGGGCGCGACGGAAAGCCGTTGAAGGAAACTGAAGGAATGCGAATGGCGAGGGTGTCGTGGTTGAAGGGTTAGCAGAGAGTCGATGACCGGGATAATGATGGCCTAGCCACTGCAGCTGTGACGGCGAACAACTGCACCCATTGGGGCCATTCGGGTCTGGACATATGCAAGGAGGGAGGGTCATCCATGAGCACAAAGCATGAATATCAACGTATATCAACCCTGAAAAAAGAGTCGGCACTCGACTCGCACAAGCACAAGCACACGGAGTAAGAAGGCCCGGGGCCCAAAGAAGGAAAAGCACGTGCATTGTGCAATCACGTGCCGCCGCGCGTTCTCTGTATCGTTCCAATTTTTTCGTATGCATCCCTGAAGGCTACACTCCCAACGTGCGTATTGTTGAAAAGGTATTCTGACAACGACATGGCTAGGTAAACTAGCTTTTGGGAAAGTTTGTAACGTCGCACCGGTGCGTAACTTGTCGGTGCAAGTTACTCCAAGTTGCATCAAGTCAAGTTCAAGTTGACACCGGTGCAACTTGAACTTGCAGCAACACTACGGCTGGTGCTAATGATAGGTGTCTCGTGACAACGTGTCGCATGTCGTATGTTGACCTCAACATGCGGTTTTCTTTATGCCTACCGGCTGAGTTATCACTTCAGTTGTAAATGCAACACGACGACCACCGACGACAGTTGGCAGGCGTAGTTGCTTATATCGCTCTCTGCACCCAATACCGGCACTGTCAGATGACGAGGAAGATCTTCACTGGAATGAGTTCGAGGTCAGTGCACTGATCGATTGCACCCTCTCTTGTTGGTAAGGAAGATGATTAGGGGGGAGATGGAGCGCAATGGGAAGAGGAGTGGTGGCGGCAGTGCTTTCGTAGTA
Organism: Russula olivacea; assembly: GCA_963926505.1. Lineage (NCBI taxonomy): Eukaryota > Fungi > Basidiomycota > Agaricomycetes > Russulales > Russulaceae > Russula > Russula olivacea. The sequence goes on from OZ004884.1 coordinate 2,129,047, forward strand.
CAGTAATGTGGACGTTGCCGGTGCGGTCACCGGTGATGCAGATAATATTGTCGTGCACCCCGCCAACCCCTCCACCAATGCCAGAAAACGCAAATTCTCGGCAGTGTCTCAAGACAAGATCTCGTCGCCAGTGACCACCTCAAAAAAATAATCTAGCAGTAGTGCCATATCACTTCCTTCTCTGGGCAGCAGTCGAAGTCAAAGAGCAACTCGAAGGATAGTACACGCGCGCCGACGTCTCCCTCTGCAAATTTGGCTGCCGAGGTCACGCTAGCCATTGCCATTAGTGGCATGCAAGGCTCAATCGATCGGCTTACCGACGTCGTAGAAATGGCCATAGCAACACCTGAGGACTTGGCAACCATGCGTATTGCCCGAGCGTGCAGGATGTGGACGATGGTCTTTCTGCGAAGGAGAAGGTGGCATTGATTAGGCAGTTTGGGGAAGACGCATTCATAGCGAACACATATCTCTTGTTGACAGACCCTGATGCATGATGTTCGACAGGCTTGGATTCGCTCAAGGCTGGAATCTTTGTTTGGTGGGGTGGCTATGTAATGTTTCTTTGTCTTTTGACAACCTCCAATCAATAGTCGTAACCCATGCACTCGTGACCCAACAAACCGTGATGCGATGGGTGCGATCATACAGACTCCTCGTACACTCTGCATTCAATGCCAAGCGTCGCAATCAATGGCTATATATACAAAACACCAGTACTGTCCCCGAGTGAAAATGGTGTACTACTAAAGAATCATCCGCGGGAAGGCTGGCCAGGTAGTGCCAGCAAGGACGGCGGTCAAAGACCCTGGATTTGCACAATGAGGAACTGCTTCTCGTCCTGGGTGTTTTAGTCCAAATGAGTCATCGAGAAAATCGTTATTAGAGATCAAAACAAGCGACTACTCACCGTGAATTGTTCGTCTGTGGGAATGTCAAGACTGAGTCATTGAAGGCGGTGACAATTGTAGGTGAGACTCACCATCCTTATCGTTATGGAAATCCTTGAGGAAAATCAACAATTTATCCTTATTCCGTCGGAGGATGGCTTCGATCTGCGGCGGTTTCTTGGGGTTTGCTACAAATACCTTGAATACATGGAACGCCTCGAATTGAATGTTCTTGCTTTTATCACGGAGAAGGTTCATCATCATCTTAAGGTTGGCATCGTTTGCAATATAACGCGTCATGACGCTGAAGTTGGCACGATCCAGAAGTATCTCGCCAAGTAGTTTGAGTGACTGCCGCTTTGTTACATAATTGGTCGACAAAATGAGCGTCGTGAACGAGTTGAAGAATCGATCGTAATTCTTGTCCAGGTACTCTGCGACCATTGGTTTATGCCGCGTGAGGGTTTCCTTGAGGCTTGTGTATGCGTCTGTGGAAATTCCAAATGTTGTTGTCTCGATATAATGAGGGTATTTGTAGAACCTATGAATATATTACGATCAACGGCGAGCACAAGGAAGATGACATGAATAAAAGCGGACTGCTCGGAATGTAGGAGAATCTTGCATAATGGTTCGTGGCGAAGCATTTCGCGGAGGATCATACCAGTGTTGAGTGCAATATCTTCGTTCTCGTAACCACCAAGGGCGGCAAACAAAACTTCACGCTTCCCGGAGATGTATTCGACCGTTGGCCAGCGAGCACCGATCTGTCTCCGGAGGAGATTGTTGAAGATCTGCACGACATCTTTCCTTGCCTCGAAATCGAAGCGCGCGATGTGGACGACAAGTAGGTGTAATAGATCAGTGCTGTATGTCTCCTGCGCAAGCTGGGCAAAAAGCTCCGGTACTGGCTCTAGGAGAAACATCGTTTATAAAGAAGTCTGGATGGAATAGTCGAGAAGCGCACCTCCGTCACCATAGAGCATACCCTTGATCTGTTGCAAGTACTTGCTAACCTCTTCGCCAGCCTGGGGAAGGGGAGGAGGCGCGCATATATAAATGCTACTTCGGTATAGAGCACACATGAGCGCACCTTTTTCCTCGGCTCGCCAGGTGGGGCAGACTCGAGTTTGAGGATGTTGTCTCGGAGACCGCGAACGAGATCGGTTGGGGTGCGCTGCTTTGTCTTGAAAAAATTCATGACGTCACTGCGGAGGGAGGATATATGGACGATGCGCACGATGGCGCAGGGTGCTAAGATGGGGAGGGAGAAAGAGCGGTTGTGGGGGTGAGGAACATGAACAGAATTACAGTTGGGTCCTCGACTGATATGCCGGCATCAGCCTGATTTGTGATTCGTATCTACTCCATCCTCCTCTCTCTTCACTTTTTCACTTTCCCTCTTTTACGGCTGGTCAGTGCTCTCCTTGGTTGACCTCGGGATCTGAGCACTCCTGTTCAGGTGATCCTCAGCAGCACTAGCTTGGCTTACTCAGTCCTGATACAGCGCTGTATGGCAGTCCCAGTCTAGTCCTAACACAGCTCGAGCTCACAAACAAACGGATAATACGATCCCGTAAGATAACGATAGAGTAAAAGCGCATTTAGCCAACCCATGGTCATGTGCTTATCCTAGTTACGTTACCCTGAAGGCGGTGCAGTCATGATATTTACCTTCCCATAACAACCTCTATTACATCTATCTACTTGCGCCCCTTCCACCCAGCGTAACGACAATGCCTTTCACCCCGGACAGCGCACTCGAGTTCCTTTTCCCTGAAGAGCTCGTTCCCTGGCACATCAAGGACCAGTTACCGCCCGAGCTCCACGTGCGTCAAAACATCTCGGCATCCCCCCTTCTTTTATCATTTTTTGACTCTGTGATGCGCCCGCCTGCTCCCACTGCAGATTCGCCCATTGGCTTCGACAGACTACACGCGCGGCCATCTCTCCGTGCTCAGCGTGTTAACGCAGGCTCCTGATGTGGGCGCAGAGGCGTGGGCAGCTCAGTTCCAAACGATGAGCAGTGAGCCCGCGGCGTACTACATCCTCGTTGTCGTCTCGCGCGAGACCGATCAGATCGTAGCCTCAGGTGGAGTCTTTATCGAACGCAAATTTTTGCGCGGGCTGGGCCGTGTCGGGCATATCGAGGATATTGCCGTCGCCCGTGAGATGCAAGGCAAGAAACTCGGTCTCCGCATGATCGAAGCCCTCACTCAAATCTCGGAGGACGTGGGCTGCTATAAGACCATCCTTAACTGCAACGAACACAACATTGGTACGTTCTATGTGTCTGTGCCAGGGAAGGCTGTCCCGACTTTTTTTTTCAGCGTTTTACGAGAAGTGTGGCTACGAGAAACGAGAGGTCGAAATGGTGATTGCCGTGTTCGTCATGTTCACATATGTTTGCTGACCAATTTATAGGCGAAGTACGGGGTCGGGCGGGAGCGTACGCCGAGGCTATAAGCCTGACCTCTTCAGCGTCCACTTCATTGGGTAAATGATGTCATAATTAGACTCATAGATTGTAGATATTACCATGAACATATATCGCCCTTTGATATCTGAGGGTGCTTGTAAGAGCGTCTCAATATCAACCCCAAATCGAGGGAGGTACAACAACGTGGACTATCGTACACCGCAAGTCACAATAAATGTACTGTACTGCCATAATGATCATGAAAAAAAAACGCGTGGATAGCCACGCGGGCTACAAGAAGCCGAAAAAAATTTGCGTAGGAGCACAATGAAACGAAACCTGCCCGAACCTGCCCGATCGATCATGTATCTTCGTCCTCTTCTTTTAGCGCATCTTCCTCTAAACCGCCATATCGCCCCTGGGAAACTGCCTTCCAATCTCCGCTCGGCCGTGGACGAAAGCTCTCTCTCCGTGCGCGCTTCGCTTTGACAGCGATCGCCTGTGGGTTCCTTGACGTGGATGTACCAAGACCGGAGCCGACGCTTCGCGCAGAGTATGATCCCGATGCCTGTTGTAATCGTGCCGAGCCTACACTCGACGCCTGCGGACGCGGTTGTCTCGAAGGCGGGCGCCCGATCCCGAGCGCCGCGTGTTGTCTCGGGATAGTGGCGGACACTGCGCGAGGCGCGTGTACGGGTAGGACGGAGGTGCCGCGTACCGGCACGGGCATCGCGATCTTGCTTGGTGGATGGCCAGCGCCTGCGCTGGGCCCACCCGCGGAACGGGGTACGAAGCTCGGAACCTGGGTGGTGCCATTGGTCTCTGCGAGCCGCGGTCGTTTGTTCGGCACCGATTGTGATTGTGAACAACCCATGCTTGACGCTGGGCGCACAGCTGGTGTGATTGCACCCTTTCCAGGTGCAGAGTTTGGTGTTGTCATCCGTGGCGGCACTGAACCCGCACGTGGTTTCGCGCCCAGACGGTTTTCCTTGTCGGCAGCGCCGGTTGCGCTGAGCAGAATTTGCAGCATGCTGTCCCCATGCACAAGAAAAGGGCGACCCGCCTCCGCTTCCCATGCGGTAATGGAGGTGAGGAGGTCTTTTTCGAGCTATAAACTCTGTTAGCACCCCCGCATCGCTGCTCGTCGAAAAAGGTGCACCCACTCTCGGCTTCTCTTTCTTAACACGCTTGCGCATCTTCTCTTCGCGCAAGAGTCGCCCTGGGTCTCGGGGACCCCGTCCAAGGAGGCGACTCTGATCTGACGCTGTATTTGCGAGCTCTTTCTCCTCTTCACAGATGTCGAAGTACTTGCGTACGCTGGGAAGGAGATGAGCCTTTGTCCGCCGCTCTTCTTTGAGCCGCCTAATCTCGTCCTCGTGAAGAACTAATAGTTCTTCCGTGTGTTCATCTAAGATGCAGAATTATAGAATGCTCTTTTGACAAGAACTTGACTCGGAGTGCTCACCGTCAAAATAAGGCGTGAAGTCTCCCCGCTCCTCCTCACTAACGAGGAGTTCATCCCAAAACTTGGCGATTTCACGGCGCGCGTTCTCCACAAACGCACTCATGCGTTCACGCTTCAATTCAAGCATGCGCTCGAGCTCTGCTTCGTACTCGCGGATTGTTTCTTCCGTGCTGCCGCGATGTGCGTCAACGAATCCGTCCATTGCATGGTCTGGGACACCCAGTCGACGCCACAGCCCCTCAAGTTGGTCATACATAGCCTGTATATGCGCTTCGCGCCGGCGCTGCAGGTCTTCTAGGGTGCCGCGAGTTGCTTCTGCCCAGGCAAGTAGACCAGGTGTTGGCTCAACACCTTCAAGTCCGGCGCAGCGCCCTGCGAGCTCGACATCTGCTTCATCAAGCTGTGCAATGAAACGCGCGAATATACGCTGGTATGCAGTTTCATCCTCGGAAGAATCTGGTGTTGAAGAGGTAAATAACAACGGGGGTTTGGATCGTGAACCTGGTGTTGGAGTCCGTATAAAGGGGTCTGAGGGCGATGAGAGACCAAATCCCATATCAGAAGGCGGTCGAGAAACAGGCGGTAAGCCAAGCGAATTTGATGATGATGACGGAAGGTCCTCAAGTGTAGGAGGGACAATGCCTAGTTCTGTGTGGAGCCAGTCAATCTGGACGAACACAGTTGCTAGTTGGTTGAGACGCTTAGACTACGAACATTTATTAATATAGCGAGAGACAGGGAATTGGGTGAGACTTACCATTTCACCCTTCCCTCGCACAAGCTCTTTCTCCAGTCTCGAGAATCGTTCTGGGCATACGTCCTGGTAGGGTACACTGGAGCTACAACTGGTCGAGCTATCAAGAACATCTTCGGGGAAAAAGCCGCCTCCAACAATGCGTGACATAGCGACAAGGCGGCTGGTGAGAGCAATTAGTTGCTCCAGTTTAGTATGGTATAGCTGAGTCGAGGTTAGCTAGCGTCATGGTACAGGAAAGAGCTACTTACCTGCCGTAGCTTCTCTTGAAGTTCTGCAAGTTGTTCATATCTTCTCGGGAGAACAGGCTCCCTTCGTAGTTCCGTGGCGGTAAATTCCCGCCCCTTCGCTGAAGGACCAAGGGCAGCACTATAGCTATGACATTCCGACTCGAGATTCTCGCAACGTTCCTCTAATTCATGTACTTGCTTCCTTCTGGAACTAATCTGATCCTCGATGCAACGTGTAAGTGCCTTGTGCAAAGAAGATAGTTCATCTGCTAGGGCGGTAGGAGGAAGTCCGAGTTGAGCATGGAGTGTCGGGAGTAGCTGAGTCTGTGTCTGAAGATGTGTGTGTAGAGAGTTGAGTAGAGAGGTGATTGTAGGCTGCGATGACATGTTTGCCTGCCAGTCTCACTCGCCTCGACGCTCCTTCATTTCGTCACCGGCGAACGCGCGACGCGTCGAAACTCAACATCACGTGACGGTACATTTCAGATCAGAAACTCGCTTGCGTCCCCTCTCGCTCTGCAATACTCCCTCGCGCCGCCCACCTCTTGTCATATTTCAGCCCGTCCGACTGGATACCCCCTTCTTCACCAGGCAGACCCCAACCACCTCCACCAGGTGTTTCAATCCTCAGTCTGTCTCCTTTACCCATCCGGATTGTGGCCTTCCCACCGACGTTAATCTCCCGTGCGTTCGGTATATCATCCACTGTGGCGTCTCCATCCTCCTCGCGTCCTTGCTTGATCCAGATATTGCGTCCGAGTCCTCCCTGTCCGCCACCTTCGAGACCGTATGGTGCACGCGTCCGCCGCTATGAGGATGGGTTAGATTTCACGAAGCCGACAGGAACAAAGTAGGGTACCTCAGAAAGGATAGATACTTGCAACGGTTCCAAGAATTCAAGTTCACGGATCATGCCCTCGCCGCCGGAGAATTTTCCAGCCCCAGCAGAGCCCTTGCGCAAACCAAAGGTATGCACGAGCACGGGGTATCGTCGCTCAAGTATCTCGACATCGCCGATACGTGTATTCGTTATATGCGTGTGGACCCCTGACGTTCCATGCCAATTTGGGCCTGCTCCCGAACCTCCTGCGATTGTCTACATGGTCGATCAGCATTTGCATAGAAAAAGATACGCCCGCATGCCTCGTAGTAACCCCATCCTGCGATTGCGCGACCCTCTCTGTCTTTACCGCCCGCGCCGAATGTAAGATTGTTCGTGCACCCTTGACTGGCGGCACAAGCATGGAATGCTCGCAGCACAACGTCTACGATGCGCTGCGATGTAAGTACATTGCCTCCACAGACGGCTGCTGTCCGTGAGGGCGACAAAAGGCTGCCACTGGGAATTCGAACTGCCACAAAGTGAACGAGGATAACGGTGTAGGGGAGAAGTACCTACTATCAAGGGGAACCAGGCAACCAGCATTCAAAGGAATGTCAACGTCCAGCATTGAACGTATGCAATATATCACTGCTGAGTGGACGACTGAAATGGGTGAGTTGAGATTACCGCGAACCTCACACCCTGTGCCCTCGAAGTCGAACACGGCGGAGCCGTCTTCCTCATTTATTTCGACGCGAAGACAGATCTATAATTTCCATCGCCGAGTCAGTAACTTCTGCCACCGTATATTTCGGAGGAGCACGTGCAGGTGAGCCGTCATCCAAATAGTCGACCGCGCTCAAGATATTGGTATTCAGTCTGTTGGCAACCTCGCGCAAAAGGTTGCGCACAGAGTTCTCTGCATTATTTCGGATATGATACATGTACTCTTGAACGGTTTTCAGGCCGTAATCCTCCACCACTGTGAGAAGAGATAGAATCGTTTCATTACCAGGATCCCGGCTCAGCAGAGAGAAGACGTACTTTGGTGTAATAATTGAATTCCTTTGTGATTGGCAGCGATTTGCTAGAGGCATTTCTCAAAAATCAATGGTGCCCATAAATGCTATGTACTGGCTTACGGCTTTTAGATCGCTCTCGACGTCTCGGATATTCCGGCATCCGGAGCTTCCAGGGTACATGGCAGGTTTGTCGATCATGTAGTCGTATAGTCCCTTGCTATCAAATATGCCTTCCTTTACAAGTTTGAAACTGACAATCTCTGCACCCTCCTCGAAAATGTTCACAGAGGTTGGGGGCATGGATCCGGGCAAAATACCGCCGATGTCTGCATGGTGCCCACGCGATGCGGTAAAAAATATGATTTCCTTGGACTCTGGATGAAAAACAGGACTAATGATGGTGATGTCCGGAAGATGCCTACAGCGAGGAAAGTTAGGATTAACAGTGAAGACAGGAAGATCGAAAGGACTTGCGATCCTCCTGCATGAGGTGAATTGGTCATCAAAACATCACCTTCCTTGAGATCATCACCGTGGAGTTTCATTTGATATTTGACGGCACTATCAAGTTCGATTAGGACGGGAAGCAGTGAGGAACATATGAGGCGCACAAGCTCATGGATCCCAAATGAATTGGAATGAAGGGGGCATTGGCGACTAGATCACCGTCCGGAGCAAACAAAGCGCACGAAAAGTCCAGACGTTCTTTGATATTCGTGCTGATAGAGGTCTGCTGCAGTGAACGCCCCATTGCCTCTGCGACGCTCATAAAACGATTCGCGAAAAGTGTGAGCAGGATAGGATCTGGTCCCTCGGAGCTTGACATTGTAGTCACGATTCTCGTAATTTAGGGTAATTGTTAGAAATGGCAGCCTGGGAGCGAGACAGAAAGCCGGGAGGATACTGAACGGTCGCAGGTATTAGCCTGAGTTAAACCCGATTACTCTTGAAAGACCCCGAGATTTGACCTGCGACGCTATGACAAGAACTTAAAAAGGACCACCGTGTATGATACCACGGTGGGAAAAGATGCCCAAGATAAGATATGACATGATCATGTGCCTCAAAAGCACCAGTTCGCATGTGTACTGTACAAATTACGAAAAAAGAAACGAACAGGTCAGATTTCACAATAATCTGCCCTCGGTGAACGCAGGACATTATGATTCTCATTCACTCTCCTCGATGACATTCAGTTTCTTTATGGGCAACAACTGTGGTTGCAAGGATCAAGGCAGAGATAGTATCACCGCCTAAGCCTCAGGGTTGTACTCCTCCTGCTTTACAACTAACTGTAGTGCAAGCAGCAAACTCTGGTGACAAGACAAAGATCGTCTTGGATTTCAGAGCTGCGTCGCGGAATCAAATGCAAATTGACAGCGACGTTGGGGCAGCTGGCCGAGCAAGGAGGTTGTTGGGTTCGAACCCTACCACTGGATCATGAGGCTTGACCAGAGTTCTGTCACCCGAAGATTATATCAATAAATTTGAGAGACGTCAATATGACATATCAGCATTCTGAGTGAAGAACTCCTGGGATATAACAGCGGAAGTCTTTTGGAGATGTGGTGAACAAGGGGTCAGAAAGGCTAGAATCCCAGACCTGGCCCAGAAATAGAGCCTCATAGAGGCAATACTACCCAGCTCATACAGTTGTTCCGGGCCATCATTGCTCCTGTCCTACACGCGCGACCTCTGCGCGTGCTTCAAAAAATCTTCGGACGTCCATCTCTTCGACTTCTCTGCCTTCCTGAGCAAAAGGTCGGAGGAAGTTCTTGAGGTCGTCTCTGCAGAAGAGTCGCATCTATTATACCTTAAGGAATATCATCACCAGCGTACCTCATAGTATTGAAGGCGCGAATGCCGTCGAGGGCACGGTCACGTGGAAGGCGATCAAGAGCGCGGAGTCCTAGTTGCTCTAATGATAGCTCTGAAATACAGTACTATTATTCATCCGTCCCGCAACCATACATGATTGGGACTCACGGGAATCCGGGTCTTCTGGTGGTTCATAGGTTACCTCCTCTTCGAGAAGGTATGAATGTTTCCGTAGCTCCGAAAGGCACGGGTCACAAGAGCACCATCGTTTACGCCAGTCTCCTGAGAGGAAAATGTCACCTGCGCCCAGCGTCTGCACGCCACTCTGGGCGAAAACCACCTGGGCAAAGGGATGTATGGCTGGTGCCAGGCACGCCCTTTGGGACGTGTCAACGGACGTTCCGGACGTGCGCGAGCGTTTCACACTTGGGCTATCAGAAGAATGGCTAGAATTGGCCAAGCTTCTTTTCTTTCCCTGGACAGTGTCGGGGTCTGGTTGAGATGGTGAAGCATCTTCGGATAGGGATTGTGTAGTAGCATGTGCATGTGCATGATCTGGGTTCGATGCCTCCGAACGGGCGGGGATTTTTTCTTCTGCTTCTGGACCAACATCTACGACGAGATCACCTTCCTGGAGTACACCGATGACCTTCCACGAGGATTCAGGGCCATCGCGAACAACCATAGTGACCCCTGGCGTCCCGGCCCAGGCCTGTAAGATCGGGATCTGAGAGACACACTTCCTGCATATAAGCGCATCATAATCTTCAGCCGTGATCAATGGGGCAGGTAAGCCTGAAGAGGACACATCCGAGCGAGGATCGCCGTCTTGATCCACCTGTGCAGCGCCATTCTCTTCCGCCACAGGCTCTGGGGACGGAAGGCGAGATGGCGGACGGGTACGCAAATTCAGACAGGATTCGTGATACCAGTCCTAGAACGCGCATTAACACGGGCCTTGACTGGAGTATTCAGGAGCGTACCTCACACGAGAGACACTGTATCATAGTCTCCCGCTCCGACTTCGCATCGTACGGCCTTCCACAGCGACAGAATTTCCCATCAAAATTTTGGCCATACTCGTTTTCCTCGTTTGGAGCTTCAGGATGCTTATGAAGCGAACACGAATGGGTAAGGGCACTGGTTGGGCAGTCACAACGAAAGTTGCGCTTTGGAAATAGCTCGAGTTGTTCGTGGTCCGTGTGACAGGCAATAGAACAGGAGGAGCAGATGCCGCGTCGCGCGGCACAGGTGATACAAAGGTAGACAGCCTGGCGGACATGACCATGGGAATAAGTGCAGTGGGAGAACGAATATGGAAGTGCCAAAGCAGCTTCCTTCTCGAGTTCCTGTTGTGAATCCAGGTATTCTGTGAGGGTACTGGCCATGTTGTGCTGGCTGTGCCAATTACTATGGCTGGAATAAGGTAAGCATGACAGGGTTCCCGCGTGGGAAATAATACTATTCAATGGTAAAGCATCTCGCTTTGCCACTTCAAGTTCCACGCATATTTCTATGACGGAAATGAGAATAGAAACGTCTCACGGTCTTCTCATAGCTCCTGGGCATTGAAACAATACCGCCAAGTTGTTGAACACAGCCCGGCTGGCCACGTGGTGGTAGCCGGAAAGCGCGGGCCGGTATATTCGCAGTAAGCGGCGTTCCTCGTCTTGTCTAGCGCCGCATCGACCCCCCGTAACACACGCAGACTTACCCTTCCCCACCAACAATGCCAGCCCCCAAAGGCAAGGGAAAGAAACGCGCGCACTCTGCCGCTCTCGGCGCTGGAGAGGCATCCTCCTCAAAACGCACCAAATCTGATTCACCCGACTCCCGTAAGTCCGACCCTGCATAAGGTCTTACTTACCTGGTGGCGGTCTCACACAGTCTGCAGCGTCCTCAGAACTAGGTCTACGGATTGTGATACAAGATAAATTTTGTCTTGCTACTGCATATAAAGATGCCAAGCTCTCAAAGTGTACATCGTGCTCACGTCGCAATGGAAAGGACACCTGTCGTTTCCGCGACATTCGCTACATCAAACGCGACGCCGCCGGTGCATTCCGGGGGATAGGTTTTCAAACCAAACCCGCTCAGACGCTAGGGCGAGTTAGATTTCCTGAGTCATGGAATGAGATACCACGGAAAGAGCATGTTAACATCATCAAAGTACGTGCCATGCTATCCTGCATTTTCCAACGCATCGCTGACTTTACGGAAAAGCGCGTCGTTGCCGCGGGCCTTTTACCAGTACTCCAAAGAGAGGTTAAGCACCTGGAGCATCAAGAAACTATCTGCCGGCCTCGCGAAATCGACGTCCGTGCGACATGCGGTAAGTAGACTAATTGTCTGTCTCGGCTGGCTCGCTTCTGACTGTGCGCTCCAGACACTTGCTTAACGTCGCTCTTCTCTTTGTCATGGATGTGTCGCTTATGCGGGCGTGAGGCATGCGCAGATTGCTATGCGAAACTCTCCTCAATACCCCCAAACACGGCTCCCGCGAGCGCGCCGAAGGATCGCCGTGATCCCGAGAGACGTCTCGTTGCATGCGTACCCCGCGAAAGCCACTCTTCTCAGCAGTTCTTTCCTATCTCGCGTTTTGCAGAGTTGGAACTTCGTTCAGCTGTCGAGGGGATGAGGGCCATCCTAGATGAAGGCAAGCACGCGGGCCCTTCAAGAGAACGAACGCCAGCGAGAGCGATTCCTGAGAATCCGACACCACACGAGGCAGGTAATTCATTAGCGAATCTCGACCTACTTGCCGCCGTTGTCGCCGCACATCCCCATCTTCCAGATACCAAGCTTTCGCCATCACCCCCAGAAGCGAAGCCATCGACCTCATCTCCACCGACACCGGAACCTTTGGCACCCGACCAGAGCACCACAAAGTCGCCGCTGTCGACTGGCGATGCCATTCCTCTGGTCAAGGTAGAGAATACTCACGACATCGAAGTGGCTACAACATCCTCCTCAGAACCTGTGTCTAGTCCTCTCCTCCCCATTTCGCCATCCACTTCCGCATCTGAATTGTCTCAAGGACTTAAATCGAAGTCACCAGCCTTATCTACGAACCCCATCATTTCCGAGGATGATCATAATAATCATAATACTGCCCCCTTTCACCCAACAGTCACGTTCAGCGATTCGACGCTCACCGAGGAAACCTTTCGACAAATTTGGGTGGAAGGGCGCCCGCTCGTTGTCAAGGGAGTTCTTGACAAATTCCACATAAAATGGACTCCACAATACTTCATCGAGAAATACGGTGACCATGGCTGCACTGTCGTGGATTGTGTCACAGAGATCCGACGAGAGGTCACAGTTGGTTGGTTCTTTGGCTTGTTCGGCAAATATGGCGAACGGGACGACTCCCGCGTGTGGAAGTTGAAGGATTGGCCGCCATCAACAGATTTCAAGAGTGCATTTCCAGAGCTATACGATGATTTTGCCCGCGCCGTGCCGATTCCGAGTTATTGTCGCCGCGATGGCGTACTTAACATAGCTTCGCACTTCCCTCTAGACGTCGTCGCGCCCGACCTCGGTACGCTCTGATCTTCCCTTCTAGTGGATCTTAGAGGCTGACCTCGGGGAGCGTAGGCCCTAAGATGTACAATGCATTTGCCACAGTGGACACGGAAGGCTCCAAGGGCTCAACACGGCTTCACATGGATATGGCGGATGCAGTGAACATTATGGTGTATGCAGAACCGTGCAGCGACGGTTCACCCGGTGGCGCGCGGTGGGATCTTTTCCGCGCGGAAGACGCCCCAGCGATCAGGAAATTCCTGAGAGACCGCTTCAACCTGGCTGATGGGCTTGACCCCATTCATTCGCAACAGTTCTACCTCGATAAGCAGCTGCGCGCGGAGCTATACATGAAGACAGGAGTAAGGAGCCACCAAGTGATCCAAAAGCAAGGCGAGGCGGTATTTATCCCTGCTGGATGCGCCCACCAAGTGTGTACCTTTCCGCTTCTCATTAGGACCGAAAAACGCGTTGCTGATCTTGGCTTACTCTGATAGGTATGCAATCTGTCTGACTGCATTAAGGTGGCGGCGGATTTTGTCAGCCCGGAGAATGTCGAGCGATGTGCACGTCTGACAGAGGAGTTTCGAGCGCAGAACTTAGATCGGATGTGGAAGGAGGATGTGCTGCAGCTGCAGACGATGATGTGGTATGCGTGGGCGTCGTGTTCGCGCCAATTGTCCTAGTGGCAGGCGGTACTTTTACATGGTCCAGTTCTTTGTATTCTCGCGTTTTGGCACGAGACCGGATCAGTGCGCGCGATTTGGATTTGTATGTATTTTCACCTTATAACCAGGCGGACGCGGCGCGCATTTGTATAATACAAAGTATTACATAATGTGTGCTTCTGAGGACTTGACGTGGACCACCTCCGTTCGTGCATTGAGCGATGTCCACCGTCCACCAACACAAGGTAGCACGACGAATACGAAGTTTTCAGCTGTCACAAGGCCGAGAGAAACTATGCCCGTTGCAATTGAACAAACTCGGAGGGTTCCAGTAAAAGGTATCTCCGTTTGGCGCCTCGGGCTAGTTTGCTTTTATCTGCCGTAAATGCGAGACCCGTGACCTAATGTTGATGTTGTAGTCTTACCGCATGGGCCTGCCATCCAACTCTTAAAGGAGCTCGGGTACAATATGAAGTCCCTGACTAGTCCCTACTGTAGCACTCAGCGAGTCATCCACTGACCATGACCGACCAGCTTTCGCGCCAGACATCTTCGAGCGACCAACTCGCATCTATTGCCCATTTCCTTGACGAGCTCGATGCCAAGACTCCCATAAGACCCTTGGCAAAAGAGACAGACGGCAATACAGCCCTCCTCGACACCATCAACTCCCTCGTCTCAGTCGTGCGTGTCATCTATCCATAATAACCACTAGCCCAGAACCGACTCTTCGCCATACTGGGCACTGGCATACCCCAGGGCGCATTCACCGCTGGAGTTCAGGCACAGGTCATCGGTCTCGCTAATACCAACGATAATACCACCCTCGGCCGCGCAACAAATTGGTTCGCCTTCGTCGGGCTCACGCTAGACCTGATAGGCACTAGCTCAGGCGTGGCCCGTGCGCTCTTGCTACAAGCGGCGATCCGGCGCTCCCACCGCCTTGTTGTGCGTCTCACAGGCCAGATCGACGGCGCGCGACATCAACTGCGCGAACTGCAACAGCGCGGCCAGGACCTCTCGGCCGACCCGCGCGCACGCGCCTTCCTCACACGGTCCGTGCGTGCTATCTCGCGTATCGTGGCGCTACTCGCGGAGGACGAACGGTTCGGAGTGCAAACTGCTGACGACATCACCGAGATCAAAGCTGCTGGCGAGGCGGCGCTCGATGCACTGGACGCGCTCCAGAGCTCGAGTGGCCGGAAACATCGCTATCTATTTCGTACGCTGTGGTTTGGGAATTTCGTACTGCCGCATATGCACGTGGAGGGCCTCGGACATATCCCCGTCCTGTCCCTCGCGGGTGGGGCTCTGTGTTTGCTCATGAGCGTGTTGCTGTATGCCGCGAATTCGCAACCACGTAGCGTCTGGATTACATGCACTACGGTTTTCGTGTGCATGGTCACCTTCGCCATATTCCCAACTACCAATTCTCACAGTAAGTCATTGCTTGCCTTGCAGGCACGTGTAGCTGATTGGTTGAATTGAGCACAGTGCGCAAGCGTGCCGTTCTTTACAATCGCGTCGAAGAGACGTTACAACAATGTCCTCCTGTCCAACTCCCGGTGTATTCAGATTCAGTCCCACTTGAGAAAGAGTTAAGCGCGTAATAGTCCATTTATACCTGGATGAGATGGCGTGTAGGACAGATTTACTTTCACTTCGAAGTCACGTCCTTTTCTCTGCTGACAGAAAGCCATTAGTATGTGCATGTGTGCGTCTTGGGTATGCACCAAGCATAATCAGCAATCATTAGCTTAACACTGCCCTATTACCCGAGTTCATACGCTCATCTCTGCCTTGGTTACCATCTATACAGATTATTCCTTTTTATGAGACCTGCTATCTACTAACGGAAACACGTGTACCAACTGTACTGAACTAGTCCATTCTACCTTTCAGTGTGCGCGTGATGACCTTCTCGGGGGTACTGTAAAAATTTAAATGATGTGCGATCAGACATAATACTGCGTCAAACTCACATTATGTGTACGATAGCTCCCCAGCCGGAATACGCGTCACGATCAACAGAGTTAAGAAGCGTCTGGCTAATTGTCTCAAACAGGTCCTCCGGACCAAGGTCCGGTTCCCATAGGCCCTCTGCAACACCAAACAGTTTATCTGACGCGGTCCCTGCTACGATGAAGTCTTCTGCGAAGTTCAGGCAGCCGATGAGGTCTGCGCCAGCAATATATGGCTTGAAGCCACCTGAGGGCGTGCGTTCTAATCCGGCAAGCACCGGCTCGGTAAAGTAAGGCCCGAAGCGTCGTGAGTAAAGTGTACTGGACACGAGATGAGCAAAGGTGGAGGGTTCAATAGAGCGGGATTCTTTAATGGTGAACATGTTCACGAGGTATCGGAAACGGTCGCGCCTAGTTGTTCATAAGTACGATACTGCCAATATCAGGGAGTGGGGGGGGATTCGTACAGAGTTGTGATATCCGTTGCAAGGCCTGTGAGACCAAGGTATATCCTGTCGGACACCGGAAAGATCTACGCATGTTCAGTAATGAAACAGGAGAGGTGGGAAGTCATGACTTACCTTCTCAAAGTTCATCGCTACTGTCATTGCGCCTGCACCAAGACGTAGGTCACTGGCGATAGCGACGCAATCTTTGCCGGCCATTGCGACGATCGATCCGCCATTATGTTCCATTATAGACTGCAGATAGATAGATGGGCCATGTGTGCACAGATCAAGCAATAAAGACAACGCACCATCTTGGATTATCGTGAACGGGGATGAAATGAAGTAGAAGAAGAAGTGACAGGTGCTTGCGCGTACACGATCAACAACCGCCGTTGCGCTTGCTTGCTTCACTTACGCGTTCTGTGCGTCACATCACATCCATCACGCCTTGTCACGCTACTTTCACTGGCCTGGCAACTTGAATATCGTGTATATCTTGGTACGTGTATGCTACATGTTATAATCGGCTACAATCGCGGTACATGCTAAGTAACATAACTATTGACGTATCACTTTCCACTATTGAGCTCTGCTGCGCGGGCACGCAACTCCTCACGAGTCTATGACGGATTAGAGATTTAGGGTGTATTGACAAGAATGATATTGATCAGAGCATACCTTGGGTTTTTCAACACCCTTCAAGATCTCCTCTGAGGGGACGTGAGGATCCCGGGCATGGAGGGCCTTCTGGTATGCTTCCGTTCCAGCCTGCGGATTGATGGCGTGGCCTTGCTGCGGACCCCCAGTTAGGTCTACAGGGTCATTAGTTTTCTATTGTCTTCGTCAGGATTCGAAGCAATTTAAGAGTGTAGGGTGACAGACAGCGGGGTGAGGCTGGATCGTATATGACTGCTCCTGTTGCTTGTTCGTGGACATGGTGGTGTGGTGTAGTTGCAATGGGGTGATGTCATTACAGTATATTATATATCCGCGTGATATCGGGAGATGCCGTGTCTCTCAGGGATGTGTCGGGCCGGCGGGCGAGAATGAGACAA
Organism: Russula olivacea; assembly: GCA_963926505.1. NCBI lineage: Eukaryota > Fungi > Basidiomycota > Agaricomycetes > Russulales > Russulaceae > Russula > Russula olivacea. The sequence continues at coordinate 2,146,126 of OZ004884.1, forward strand.
AGGCGAGGCGATGCACTTGAACTGCCATGCCTTCCTCCTCTACCCTCTCGGCCAATGATAAAAGTATCATCAAGTCTGTCATTCCATCGTCGACGAAAATCTTAGCCGCTTCTCTCGCTCGCATATATCTTGCCTATCCTGATCCCCAATCGTGGTCATATAGTGGCTTGCAAGGCGCCCTCTTACTGGTAGCAGACAGTGGCCGAGGTGCTCATTTCTTCTGCCTCGTTGACCTCGTAGGCTCTCGTGGTAAACTTTGGGAACACGAGATTTATAGAGACTTCGAGTATAATCAAGACCGCGTTTTCTTTCATTCCTTCGGTGGCGATGTGCGTCCTACAGTCCCTTGTTCTACGACGGCTGACATCCATGGGACAGGAATGCATGATTGGTTTAGTCTTTCCCGCTGAGAACGATGCGAAGAATTTTCATAAGCAAGTGGTTGGCCGCAAAGAGATCAAAGGTACGTCCTCTACCTATTCGTAGGGACATTAACTCATTCTCGCAGCAAAAGCCAAGGCCGACTCGGGAGCTCCGAAAAAGAAGAGTATAGCCAAGGGAGGGATCGATAAATCTCTCATTTCTGCGCCGACGGAGGGGTCATTCGTCCATGTCGCCCACATGGGTTATGATTCAGAGAAAGGCTTTACATCTTCTGGCGTCGACCCATCTTGGGTTGCTTTCCTCGGTGATCTCAAGGCCCATGGCATTGATGAGGCAGTCATTGCAGAGAACATGGACTTCATCAAGAGTTTCGTCCGTGGCGCCCAGGACAGTGAACCTGTCAGTGCTGCTAACGGAGGATCAAAGAAGAAGAAACCGCCACCACCACCAGCACGTAGACGACCTGCGCATGCACGGCAGGACTCAAATTCATCAACGGCCACGCCGCCTCCCACTCTACATCCTCTGCCCCCGTCCCGTGGTACACCTCCCCCGCGTGCTCCCCCTTCTTTCGCCAACGCGCTCTCTCCTGTCACTCCTCAGTTGCCACTGCGTGCTCCACCTCCGCCTTCCCGCTCGTCGGTGGCCCCGCCGCCTCCTGCGGCGCCACCCGCACCACCCTCACGCCCTATCTCAATCGCACCATCTGCGCCGCCACCGCCACCTCCGCCCCCCGTCGGTCGTCCAGCTATACCTGCACCGCCTCCACTTCCGCCAGGAAGAACGGGGCCTCCCTCTGCACCGCCGCCGCCCCCTCCCTCAGCGAACGGTCCTGGTCTTGCACCTCCACCGCCCCCGCCGCCCCCGCCGCCCCCGCCACCTCAGGGTGGTGGAGCACCTCCGCCCCCACCTCCGCCTCCACCACTTCCACCTCAGGGTGGTGGAGCACCTCCGCCCCCACCTCCACCTCCACCACCTCCACCTCAAGGTGGTGGGGCACCTCCGCCCCCACCTCCGCCCCCACCACCTCCACCTCAGGGCGGGGCACCGCCTCCTCCTCCTCCTCCTCCTCCGCCCGGGGGTGGCGGACAGGTAACCGGTATGTCCACGTCAATGCCGCCCGGTCGTGGAGATCTCTTGGCTTCAATTCAAGGAAAGGGTGTGCACTCTCTTCGCAAGACGGATGGACCTCCACCCGCGCCTTCCCCTGCTGCGCTCGCGTCAAGCTCAGACAGTAGCGGAAGCGGCGCAGCAGGTGGGGGGGATCTAACCGCAGCACTTGCGGCTGCGCTGATGCAGCGGAACAAGAAGTTGGGAGACAGTGACGAGGAGGAAGAGGAAGAGGAGGAGGACTGGTAGATGTAAATGTAGTTTGATTACTGTGCTGTAATCGTCTCTTATCACCGCCCGCGTGCCTGGGTGGAATAGGGCTATTAGTCTCGGCGATAGCCGGTGATGCACCAGAATAGAACTGTCAATCCCCATCTCAACACATCCCAACAACACATCCCCTCTTCGTTCCCCTCTCTCTAATACAAAGTCATTTTTTCAGCCAGTCTTTGTTATACACATTCATACACGCGTTTACGTAGAGCTCCTATAAATGGCTGATCAACTGGTGAGCCCTCCTTTTCTCCCGCTAACGCATATACACCATCTGACCGACTCTATTTGTATTGTGATGCTAGTCTGAAGGTGTGCACATACCTCTCTGATGATTCTCGCATGGTAATCTAACGGGGGTTAAATAGAACAGATCTCCGGTATGTCACCCCTTTTTAAGTGGGCACGCGTGTGATACTAATCGCGATCTACATAGAATTCAAGGAGGCCTTCTCACTTTTTGATAAAGGTTCGCCTTTTTCGCACGTACAGTGACTATTGATCGCGAATCCTGCGAACCCCAGATGGTGATGGGACAATCACGACCCTCGAGCTCGGAACCGTCATGCGCTCGCTGGGACAGAATCCCACCGAGGCAGAGCTACAGGACATGATCAATGAGGTCGATGCGGACGGCAATGGGACGATCGACTTTCCCGAGTTCCTTACGATGATGGCGAGAAAGATGCGCGATACAGACTCGGAGGAGGAAATCAAGGAGGCGTTCAAGGTCTTCGACAAGGACGGCAACGGCTACATTTCCGCCGCAGAGTTGCGGCATGTCATGACTAGCCTCGGTAGGGTTTTATCTCCTATTCTCTCAGGCTAATGGACGTGTGTATCGTGTTTTTTATTGATGGATGATCTTTGCGTATAGGCGAGAAGCTTTCGGACAAGGAAGTCGACGAGATGATACGGGAGGCAGACGTCGATGGAGATGGCCAGATCAATTATGACGGTGCGTACCCATCTTTCTCTAGTCCATACTTTCTAACGCTGTTTCCGTACTTTCTGCGATGTAGAGTTCGTCAAGGTACGCACAATTGACGCCTTTCCTGCTCGTACTTTGTTAACTGATCCGTTATCGATGTAGATGATGCTCGAAAAGTGATCACCCCATCCTCCTCCAGTGGGATCTCGGGTTGCCGGTGACATCTGTAACTTGTGATCGACCACTTGGGAATTGACAAGTGCAAAGAAAATAGTTGATATCATGTTTTGTATCTCGATAATGTATGGACTCTGCTCGTCTCGCCTCGTTACCGGCTTCGAAAGAATAAATTGTGATGGATCTACACCCCCACACGTTGTCATTCACCCGTGCGAGGCTTTGGGGTGCCGTGTGACTCGGAAGTATTCAGCGATCATGGTACGAGACCCAAATAGGCAGAATTTGGGTTTGGGTCGTAAGCCCAGTCGATGAGTTCGGCAGTCACTGCACAGGTGCTTGTATAGGTTACGATTCAGAACCTTCACTGCCTCGCCGAGCAAGGCCATGACTCACTGATAGCTCACAAGAACAGAACATTTCTGCCAAGTGACTCGAAATAAGTATCAAAAAGGCCCACTCTAGTATTCGGGAGAGGAAACGGCAGTGTTACGAAGACGTACAAGACAAAAAAAAACTAAAAATGGGGGGGGGGGGGGTTTGCATCGTAGTGTATAGGTGCGAGTTGTATTGTACAGCTGTACTGCCCAGTTGCAAAAATTAAGCGCTTCATCATAAATAATATTCATGAGTTTGTTGTGCGTAATCGTAGAAACGATTGGCATGATGTGTGACAGAGTCACTGGACAGTAGTAAGGTAAGGTAAGCTACTAGACCGGTCAAGGTAATCGTTAATCCAGGGAAGGGGGTTGTAGGGTATAAAACCAGGGTCTAATGGTGTAAAGGCGACCCTTTCAAGTTTATGCTTTTAGGGTGGCGCAGTAACGTGTAACCTCATCTGGATTCGAAGGATGAGCCCGACTCCTTTTTCCTAGTCAATTGCGGTCGCGGAAGCGGCGACAGTGGCGAAGGAGAATTTGGGCTTTCCGTGGAGCCGTCACGGCCCCCGCCGGAAGGCGGCTGAATCGGTGACGAGAGGGAGGGCGAAGATCGACGCGGAATGTATGGTTGGGGGGGTATAGGCTTTGGCTGCTCTTCCATGACTGGAGAATTGACTTCGGCGACCGATGAGTCCAATGCAAGTGATAGGTCATCCATAATGGCACGCGGAGGAGGCCGTTCCACCTGAGCCTCCAGTAACTGTATCGAACCAAGTGACAGTGATGAGCGGCTTCAGTCCCAGATCTGTGGAACAAGAATGCTCGCACCTCAATTCGCAACTCTTCTCCATCGTATTCGCCTTCCATTTCCTCAGGACCTAATAGTTTATTACCTTTGCGGAAGATTTCTCCTTCCTCGGCAACCCAGCTCCTCGAGCTAATTAGTATACAACAATCATGTGGTCAGAACAATGTCTTTGTGTACGGGGGGATGCGACTGATGGCTCACAGATCAGTGGGTGAACGGGCATCATCCTCTTCCTGCTGTGCTTCGTGCTCGTTCTCATCCGAATCTGAATCCGGTGCTGCGAAGCCACGAGGGCTCAGCACCGGTCTGACAATTTCGGGCTCTGGAGGAGCCTTTCCTTTACCTTTGTCTAACCGCGGCGTAGATGGAGAATCGTCATCACTGGGCTCTTCGGTACTATCGCCGCGTGGGGATACAATATGGTTGTTAACCACCCCGCTACCATTGTTGGCCCCAGGGTTCCCTAGCCCGTTCAGTTCTAATCCTAGACCTTGAAGACTAGCCTTAGGTTTCGGGGAGGCCTGGGCAACGAGAGAGACGAGTGTGTCGTTCAAATTTAGGATTTCGTCCAGGCGGCTAGAGTCTGAGCAACTCCGAATGACTTCCACAAGACCAGGTAACAACGTCTTTGCCCGCTCGATGAGCTCAAGAGCCTCTTGCATTTCGGCTGCGTCACTTCCCGAAGCAGGTCTTGAGCGAGCTATCAATGCCTGAAGTTGATCTCTGCACTGCTGAGCCTGAACCACAGCCTCGCTCTCGTTCTGTGCGCCGCCCGAGATAAGCGAACGCTCTAGTGGCTCACGAGGGCTACGAGACTCGACCTTCTTCACCCCGTCCTTGCCGAGCGTCTTGGCAAGTCTGCTCTCTTCGATCATTCCCCAGACTCCCTTTCCCTGCCCTCGGCCGCTGGCACTGTTCGTGGAAGATAATTGAGCGTTCCATTCCGCTTCCTCAGTGTTTCGTATGCATGTGTTCAAGATGTCACGACACATCCTGCGGAGCAAATCTACTTTTAAAAAACCTTACGCAGATGCAACGTAACGTACCGAGCCATCTCCTCGTCATCTGGTGGAATGTTCAGATCCAAACAACGCATCACATGGTTCGCCCTCAAACCCGAGTTAAGCGCCATGACACCCGCTAGATCGAGCATATTCATTGTGAGGTCAAGATGGAGCAATGACACGGATTCGGGAAGAAATTCCGCTAAGGCGATAGCCCCTGCTGACATGAGGCCTGTTGATGACAGGAACAGCCGTTTCAACGCTGTATTGAGGGTGAAAGCGGTGCGCAGGGATTGAACCTAGAGTACGTTTTATTAGACAATCAGTGGAGGGAACGGATCACGCATACTCCATCGAGTCCTGGCCCACAGCATGGGTTCTTACTCAGATCAAGTGTCTCCAGACATGAGTTGTATTTCTACGTGGCTGAGTTAGCGCGGCAGCTCGCGTATTGTATGAAAGACGGACCAATGCCTCCGCGATGGCTACAAGCCCGGCTACCTCAAGCTTATTTTCGCTGAGATTCAAAACCTTCAGTGTTCGGTTGCGCTTCAAAACTTGTGCAATGTAAGTGATCCCGCCCTACGTCACTTCAACAGGTGTTCCTTGAGTGTCATACATTCAACGCTCACTCGGATATCATTACCCTTGAGGTCCAGGGTCCTGAGAGCACCGAGCCGGGGAAGGGCATCAAGTGCCCTCACTTTGTCCAATAATGCGGCACTTGGCCCGTGATCATGATGTATGCCATGTGAACCCGAAGACGGTACAGAATGCCGCGTTGTCACGCCACCTTGGGCAGACGACGTAATTAACGGGATTGGTTGCCCCGTTGCCGAAAGTGGATCACCTATGGGGGCTGCAGAAACAGGGGGTCCTCGGCGTGATCGAGGAATGTAGGGAGTGTACGTCGGCTGCAGAGTCTGGGTTGGATGTCGTGGTGGTGGTATCACGCCACTCGATCGCGATGGTACGGCATGGAGTAATTGGCCCATAGTATTGGGTAAAGGTGAAGGCGGGACTGCTCCTGGAGACATGGGCGGTGTATTTGGTGCAGATGATGTGGGTGTGATACTACCTGAAACGACGTCCGGATAGTCACGGATCATTAGTGCAATCGCGACAGCGCCCGCGGAAGTGATACGATTATGCCGCAAAGATATGTTTCGGAGCGAGGACGTCCGTACCGCATGCGCTATATCCGATTAGCGGAGGCGCCAACCAGAACGTAGCTCACGGACATACCCAACGCTTCGAGTGCCTGTGGCTTGAGAAAACAATCGTCCAATCGGAGTGATGACAGACAAGGTCCGGGTGCTTGCGGAAGTGCATTCGCAATATATTCTATTGAGCGTTTGTCCAGCGAGTTCTGTGAAAGGTCGAGAAATTGGAGGTTTTTTGCCTGTGAAGATGTTAGTCCACGCTAAGTCCACGTCACGAGTGTAACCCCGCCTTTATCATGAAAGCGCCGATCAAGCGGAACGCTGGCGCTTTCAGACGTCGATTCGAAGTGACGGACAGAAATGTAAGAGTTCCGGGAATAAGAAGGGCGTGTAAGATTGGTTTCAGTATCTATGTACAGTATCAGCATGACAACATGTGCAAGAAGAACGTATGTCACCAACCCGATCGTCCAAGCCACACTCTTTGAAAGTTAGTCGGCGCAACCCCCATTCGATCGTAAACACGTCAGAGAGTATTGCGGCTGATGTAGGGTTCAGCTGGATGCCGGACAAGTCGACGGTGCGCGGTGATGTCCTCGCTGCATTCTAGGAGACAATCAGACGCGTACAGGATGAGAGAGACTGTCGTTGGTTACCTTGAAGGCAATAGAGATCTCAGCTAATTGAGGTTCATCGCGGCTGGTACAGCACTCTCGGTAGAATGATTCCACCTTCTCAAGGCTCCACCACTCATCGAGGTCGCCTGCCGTGCTCACAGAGTCACCTCGCACAACTCGCCGCCGCCGCTCCGCCTCGCGCTGCTCAATCGACCTTTTCTCTTCCTTAAGAGTTGGAGTGGAAGGAGGGTTCGCAGCAGATATAGGGTATACGGTGATGAGCTCGGGAAGGATAAAGTGGGCTCTCCTCAGTGTCCTTGTTTCATCACCGGTGGTTACCTGTGGCTGGGTTTGAGTGGGGAGGAATTTCGAGATACGCGAGAAAAAAGACTGCTGAGTAGGAGGGGGGCGTTTAAGAATTGATTTCCCAGGCGTAGGGATTGTGACGGCTGAGGAGGAAGGGGCGCAAGACGAGGTTGGGGAGGCCATGTAGTGGTGAGGCCGGTGAGGAGCGGATGGTGATGAGGCGCCCATCCACTCTAATCTTGCACGAGCGATTCACTCCTCATACTCTTCAAACGATAAATAATACGCATCAATTCACAATCATAAATATCAATATACGTCCATGTGGTCCTTGCACCTATCCCACAGCCGAACCCACCGCCCTCCACTCCACTGTCTCATCCGCATCCATCCATCGTGTGGAGAGACCCGCTCAATCCAAACAAGTAGTGAACAGATGGCAAAATCTGCATACGAAAGTTCGCGGCCCATCACAACGAGTCCGTCCCCGTCCGGTGCGCAGTTCCTGTCAAGCAGGGATGCGAGGAAGTCAAACTTCTCTTTCACCGCTAGCCATGCCCCCTCGCGTTGTGGTCCTGGAGCCAGATATCCTGGCATCCCCGTCATGGTAGGTCCCCGAAAATGAGCCTGTACATGCTCGGGGAGTCGCATGTGGCTAAGAGGTACCATGATGGCGAGAAGAGGCTTCACCACCACGTCGTTCAAGTAATGTACGAAGGCAAATTGAAGTGCCCTGGATCCGTCCGGAAACACTGGCCTTGCTGGATGAGTCATTTCAAGGTATTCGACGATGGCGCTGGCGTTAGAGAGAACCATGGGTTGCTCGGATCGCTGAGGCACGGAAATCGCAGGGAGTGTATACACCGGCCGTCCATCTCGCCCAACAGATGAAGGAGGAGCACCGATGGAACGTAGGGTATGCTCCACGTCCTGGTACTCAATCCAACATGTTCGATAGAGCAAACGCTTGAAGTTGAGCACAAATCTTCAAAGTGAGGTTAGCGAATGATTGCTGTCAAAACGAAACGCCTACCGTATTCGCCATATATTAGGAGCCCATGCTTCAGGAGTCGCGGATCGAACATCATAAAGGATAATGTTAGGAGGGGCCATGAAACAAAGTGTGTACAAGTGCAGTTTCCATGAGGATCATATAACCATTTATCATTTATGCCTTTGATCAGAGGGTAGGATAGAATGCCGCGTCGGCCAGCATCACAGATCAAAAAGCCGGGCGTTGCGGGATATATCGCCTAAGACCGGTGTAGAGATACCAGACAATTGCCAGGAGGCATTTCCCCTGTTGTAACACTGGGGCGGGAAGAGGGACTTCCGACTCCGCGAAGGTTAACCATCCTAGGATCCATCAGTCGCCACGAGCTACAGTTATAAGTCCGGACAGAACAACCAGCGGTGAGGGAGCCACGTTGGATCGCTTACTGTAGGCTGTACGGCGCCGAGGGAGTCAATGCTTGCGCTGATGATTTTAATCGGACAGATCCATACGACTTGATTAAGACATGAACGGGGGACATTCGTGGTCAGATTTGGTAAGTATCCGCTGCGTTCCTGTTATCATGAGCGAGAGCTGTGCTCCACACAAGTCGCCGTGATTCTCGCTCACAGCAATGTAAGCCACCGTCGACGACAAGTTGTTCATCCATCACGAGTCGTTAGAGCAGCAGAACACTCGGGCTCTAGATGAAAGGTCTGGGACCAAAGTACATCTTGCCAAGGTTGCAAGGATACAAATCTTCGGGTCGAAGGCTGTTCTCTGTCGTGCTGTGGTATTTTGACACTGCCTCATCTGTCATAATAATGAGACCTACAGTAACTAAGGGATTCGCACGCATGCTATTCGCGTGGCGGCTGTGCCATTCGTATCAACCCCCGGATTGAGCAGGATCAGGGCATTGTCTATGTATCTCCCGCTTCTTCAGATCACGGAGTTTCTTCAAATTTGAGTCAATCGACCCAATAATATGGTGAGTCTTGAACCCCGCGTTTCAGATAATGACGGTGAGTCATTATGCGACCTTCACCGAACATGTCTTGGGTCAGGTTCGATGAGATGGTAGAGTCGCGATGAAACAGGCTGGGAGGGAGGAAAGAAAGACTGAGAGGTCGCGTGACCTGAAGAGATTGGATGGATCATGTGACGGATGTCTGTTGATCGAGTTCCTGGAAAGGAAAGGGGATGATGACAAGGTTTCACGTTAAACAAGGTTCCACTGTGCCCAGCTCGCCTTTCTCTAAACCAAACCACCACCCCCAGATCCTTTCTCCGCACGCATCTCTGTATGGTTCGCAAAGCTAATTCCGGGGTTGCCGAGCCTCGCCGCTCCTCCCGCATCAAGGACCAGGCCAAACCGGAACCCCCACCGAAGAAAGCCCCAGCCAAACCTCGTTCCAAGAAACCCAAAGATACCGCGGAAGAGGGCTATGCTAGCAACAAGGAAAAGCCCAAGTCAGCACCCCGCGGCAAGAAGCGCACCTCAGCTGAGAAGGAAGCCGAGCACCCGGAACCCGCTGTCAACGGCGAGGCCGCCCCGCCACCTACCAAAAAGGTGGGTTTTCTGTCTATCGTTGGCTCCCAAGTTAATCGCACTCCCAGGCCAAACCTGATTCTCATGCTGCTGCCAAGCCTGCCTCTAAGCCAGCCGCCAAACCACCGTCCAAGGCTGCTGCCAAGCCTGCCTCCAAAGCAGCAGCTACTGAAGCAAAAGCAAAACCCGCCTCCAAAGCTGCTGCTCCGGAAGCTGGGGGCAAGCCTGCCTCCAAGGCCGCTGCGAAGCCGGCGTCGCGCGCAGGGAGCCGCAAGCCTGTGTCAAAGGTGTGTGAATGTTCGGAAGGTATCATCTCTACCTCTCTGACAACGATTTCCTTTAATGTAGGCCGATGTTGAGAAGAACAATGATGCCGTTGCACCAGCTCAGGCGCCGATTGTTGAAGAGCCCGAAGCCGAAGCTGCTGCAGCAGTAGGAGCAGAGGTGACTGATGTCCGTCCTGCTGTTGCTTTCGTCATTGATATCCTCTTCACAGGCAACCTGATTTTGTTTCATCTTGAATACCACTGGTCCCCGACGCTGTTATTCCCTTCTGTTGGACTGAGATATCTATCACATTGCAGGACCCCCTTGCCCCGTTGTTGTATGGAACGTGTGCTTGTCGCATTAGTTGTCGCCGCTATCTGTGCTGTGTTGTACTACGTACAGCTCTACTGGGTTTCTGTTATGCAATGTTTACTAGCCTTTGTACTGTTTCACTATCTGCGATGTGTCCACTTTCAAGTTTTTAACCCAGTGGAGAGCGGTTTTAATCCAACTGATCTGACTATTGAACCCGAGCGGTCCGATTATTGGCGTGGCGTCTTGCGATAACGATGATTAAGATTGCGGCCGCAAGCTTATAACCCCCTTGAGCTCTGTACACCACTATGTCCGAACCAAGGCGATCTGCCCGTCTCGCCGCGAGTGCTACAGCTACTGCTACAACTGCTACCGACGCTACGGAAGTGAGTGAGATTATTATCTACAAAGTCCTTTCTTAATACTAGTTGTAGGCCGTGGAACCTCCTGCTACGGCACTTGCGCCTATTGACATTGGGGGTAGTCTTCCCTCGTACACCTTGAAGAACGAACAAGGTGAAGACATCGACGTAGCTACACTTACTGCAGAAAAGGGCGCGATTCTCTTCTCCATTCCCAAGGCCGACACACGTACGTCCTAAAGTCATTAAAAGCGGCCGTCGATTAACTGGTGATACAGCGGGTTGCACGACGCAGGCGTGCGGTTTCCGTGATATCTATCCAAGTTTCACGGAGCACAACTTCACCGTGTATTGTCTCAGCCACGATAAACCCGAGGCTCAGAAAAAATGGCAACTTAAGGCATGGGAACTCACTAAAAACGCAGACTGCGCGAAATCCTAACCCCCGACATACAGAAAGAATTCCCGTATCCACTCTTGTCTGATCCCGATCGTGTCCTCATCGCCGCACTCGGTGCGAAGGATGCAGGTAAGACGAAGCGTGGGCATTTCATATTTGCAAAGGGCGGGAAACTTGTTGAAAAGAAGCTTCCCGTCTCCCCTGGCGACAGGTATGTGATCATCAACCAGTCCTGGCACCAGGTACAACTGTGTGTTGATACGCTCATAATTTATAGTCCCACCCTTGCCCTTGAATTCGTCAAGTCGTTGAATGCGAATTCTGCGTCGTAGACTACAGGCTGGGAGGATTCACCGAATGAAGATTGTATGTGGTCATGTAGGATCGCTGTTATTTCCGCTAGTTAGTACAATTCAGGAAGTGAACTAAAGAAGCATCGTGTTGCCCCGGAGTCCAACGAGTTAAACGAACTTGATCGATGCAATACTGTCATTGGTATTACTGCTCATAAAATTATTCGACTCCGCATCAGGTTTGTACGGAATCGCGAAAAAAAAATGAATGGGAAAAAACAAAGGGAATTGACAAAACTTATCGTTGCGCACGATGATGACTGGCTGTGCCTAATTTGCAATGCGGTTGGCCGGCCCGGGAGAACGAGCGCGCAGTCGCGACCCAGATATGACCCCCAGGAGAGCTCCACTCGCGTCCAATACTTTCCGCTATGTTCAAGTCTGCAGCGGCCAAACTTGCTCACAACTCTACAATACCCTCGTTAGCTGGGAATAAAGCCTTGCGCCCACTCCAGGACCTTATCACGGCCGAAAAGGCTATCATCACTTCGTAAGAACCTGATTCGTTCCTTCCATGCGTCTCCTTCTTCCTGATTGGCATTCCCCTCTTCGTATTCCGGCCTTTGCCTTTTTGACCCGTGCTGACCTCACATTCAAAGGCTTGAGCGGCTTGGTCTACACTTCTCGCAGGCATCAGAGGCTCTGCGTAATTGGGGCCAGGGCGAGGGGGATGACCTGTTGGTGAGAGAATGACCTCTATACTGGCTACAACCTTTGTCTCTGATACGCTATTTAGGATACACTCGGCGCCTCTACCAAGCTCCTTCTCGAATTTTCTTCTTCTCTCAACCAATTTGCTAAGCATGAGCAAACCATTCGTGAGCATATGAAGTCAGTTCGGACGCAAGAAGAAAACCTCGATCTGTTGAGAAACCGCCGCAAAGGCGTGGCTTCCAAAGCCGATGCCGCTGAGCGGAAACTCACCAAAATGGACGCAGGACATAAGGACAGGGCATCACAATCCGCTCTACTCGAGGGTTTGCGGAATTCGATACGCGAGCTCGATTCGGAAATCATGACGGGAGAAGCGAAGCTGGGCGACTCGAAGCGTACCTTGGCTCAGTTTTGGATGACTCTCAAATTTGGTGGATTGGAAGAATTTTGTCGTAAAGGCATCGTGCGTCTCCATCATCACATATGCTCTTCACTTCTAATGGTTGTATATAGATCGTCGCTGAAGCAGGAAAGCTTATCATGGCCGAGCTTCCTCAGCTAGTGACAGAGCCAGGCCTTGCTCGTCCATTCTACACGGGTAATACCCGTACTGAGGCGTATGTATCGGAGGCATTGCGTGCACTTGGCGACGTTTCGATCAACGCCTCTACTCCGACTGCTCATGCACAATTTCCCCTTGACGTCAACAACCAACACGGCACTCCTAGTGCTATGCCATCTGCGTTTCCAGACAATGGATCTGTTGTCAGCTTCGGGCGTGGTGGACTACCTGGTGATGGTGACGGATCGTCGCAATATCGTGGTCAATACGGATACGATGCTTCCAGGCCGTCCTTAGGAGAACGGAACGACTATGACAGGTTACCGGCAGCCTCCCAGGCAGATGAGCATGGTGCCTTTCTACCTCAGCCAGATGCAACTCGCTTTAGATCCCTTAGTTCACGGAAGCCTCCACCCGCATCACCCTCTAACTCACCATTAGGAGATGACTTGTCATCGATATCTCAAGGAATTGGGTCACCTATCCAGTCTCCGGCTGGTGCCAGTGGGCGCTTCGCAACGTTTCCGGTCAAAGGAAAGGACTCTGTTGGGCAGATGGTTGCAGAGCCTCTCGTCAGTTCAAGGTCCTCTTTGTCGGATGTAGAACAGACGTTCCCAATGGGAGATCCTGAAGATGCTGCACCAAAGTACGAGGCAATTATTGAAGGGACACCCACACCGCCTCCTCCCCCGCCCGGTGCAGCCCCCCCGGCCATGGTGCACGCAAGCATCTATGGTGGCTATGACCCAAGGTCATACTATTCGGGTCCTTCCTTTGTCCCAGATAATACCGTGGAGAATGAAGATGACATCCAGTTGCCGTACATGCCGTCACACGAGGGCCCTAGGAAGGCACCTTTTGGCTCGCGTCCCTTGCCAGTGCCACGCCCGTTATTCTCCCCCAGTCACGAAGCCGAATCCATTCAGGAACCCAATGGACGCTCGCCATCAACTACTCAACCCGATTCATTCCTTGATCCTGTACAGACACCACTAGCATTGACTCAAGAAATCAGTACAGCGCCCACAGTAGTAGCCCAAGACCTGCCTCCGCCTGCGCCCATTGAGGATCCAGACGATGAGCGAGCATTGAATGCTGCCGCCGCGCGTGAAGTCTCGCGCGAGCTGGACTCTCTTATGTATCAACCGCCTGCTCATATACCAAGGGATCCATCGCCTCAGCCTTTGGCTCCTCCAACGCCGACCACGCGTGAAGTCTCGCGCGAGCTGGATTCCCTTATGTATCAACCGCCTGCCCCTATACCAAGGGATCCATCGCCTCAGCCTTTCGCTCCTCCAACACCGACCACTCCACCGACGATACACACGTCGCCGCGGTCCAGCATCGACTCCGCCTCTTCACCCTTCGCGCGTGCGCGCGGTCGTGTGTCGGGATCACCACCTCTCCCTCGAACCTCTTCAGAACGTCCCTTGCCAACAAATGGGCCCCCATCTCCACTTGCGGCTTCGACTGCTTCCTCTCCAGCACAGCAAGCACAGCTTCCTCCACCAAGTATTATGCTTGGACGACCATCTTCACCCTCATTAACCAGTCTTAGTAACTCATCCTTCCGAACACCACCCGAGCTTCCCCCCAGCCTCAGTCCAGCCAATTCGCAGCGCTCCTTACCACAACCACAAGGAGTGCCATTTGCTCCGGGAAAATCGACACCGGGCTCTCGCCAAGCGAGCGGCATGATCTCGGTGGCTGCTTTCAGACGACCCGTGGCACGCACTGGCACGGGATCCGAATCTCTTGTCACCGCCAGCCCTCAGGATACAAGCCCACTATCCGTCAGGAAGAAGGATTTGCGCGGTTCGCACACACCACGAATGAGTGGTACAACAATGGGGTCACCACAAGAGCTGCACCCTGATGACGAGTTTGACTACATTTCAGCTTACTACAGTACTGGTGGGGATGATCCAGGGGGTTCGCCACCGTCCTATACTGAATCCCGTGCGCGTTCGAGTAGCTTGCGTTGATTATTTATATATGCTCTCTCTGATATTATCTACTATGTGCTCGGATGTTTTGATTGCTGTAAATGTCAGCCGTGTTGTCCGTCATGTCGAGACCTGTCACTTTTGGTGACCCTAACCTCAAACTAAGGCTGTCGCCACCAACGCCCATCCATTCACTAATTGAAAGTGACTTTCAATCATCATGTCGAGCTCACGATCTCAGGAGGATACCTACGAGGCTCAGAATGATCAACGACTCGACGAACTTCACTCCAAGATCCGCACGCTCCGAGGAGTAAGTCAGTCATGAATTACTCCCCCATTGATTAGCCTCACCGTTAGGGATGCGTCGTCCTGTAGGTTACCACAGACATCCATGACGATGCGGAACGCCAGAATCTAGTTCTCGACGAGACTGTGCGTTCTACCTTTATACTTTCTGATGTTCTCTTTTTCACAAGCTGACCTCCACAAAAGACCAATACGTTCGGTTCAGTAGCGTCCGGTCTTGTGTCCTCTGCTGACCGCATGACTCGGGCGGTAGCCCCGAACATGACGAAAACAATGCGAATAGTGATCGCCGTTGTTGGACTGTTTTTTGGGGTGTGGCTTTCCAAGCTCGTGTTTGCTTGGCTGTTTGGGTAGTAGATGGTTGGTTGGTTTTGGTAGATTTCAGTGGGTGAGTGGGGCCAAGGCCCGCTGCTTGTAATAGGTCGCTGATGACAGTTCACGAAGTCCTCTATGGTCGCGCGCATAACTCCGGATTTTCTTATGCTTATTGGTGGACCCGGATGCATGTGTAATTTTATGCACTATTGCACCTGACATCTGTCTGTCTGGTGTGCATTGTATGTGGTACTGTACTCGAGTACAGCAGCCGCCCCGGATGGAATAATCGAGCGCGCTCAGGCACGACAGTACTGATCGATGCTTTCCTGTCAGTCCATAAATCAGTCGGCATTGGCATGTGTTCTACGAAATTAAGTTCAGCAGGCTTGACGAACTTTATGAGCCCTTGAATTGAATCGCGGATGGAGAACCTCCACGTACTATCTATCTTCTGGTGCAGGGCTCACGCGCTCTAGTCTCCAGAAGAATAGGTCGGGTAGGTTCCTTGTCCCGGCCATACGAAAGGATTAGAAAGACCAATATGATCACGGAGATTGATTGAAGTTGCTTGATCACCGCACTACGGTACATACATCGTGAATATTTGGTGGCGTGTAAGGTCTGTATACAGATGATGATCATAGAACAACTCTAGTACAGTTGAACGTTGAACACCACTGAGTAACCGTGATTAGGATGAAGCATCGATGAAGTCTGAGTGTCGGCGCCATCATGATCATTATCGCCGGTTGATGCAGGGTCTTCCTTGCGCGCACATTTACTAGTCACTACAGTACGTATACTACAGTACGTACTGCCAACACCATTGGCTCTGGCTCCAAACACCGTGACTGACGGTGCCTTACTACTAGCTACTAGCGATGCCTTCACTGGTGACTCTACCCACAGCAACTATCCAAGATGACTTCACTACAGTGCTTTCCGAAGTCCACGCTGGCATTATCCCCTCAGAGAACATCTGGCTCTCCTGCTACAAGGATGGCGAACCCTCCATACACGGAAAGATCTCCGTGAGCCTTCACGAGCAAGATCGTGATCGTGTCGAGCTTGTCGGAAGGGGTGGCGTCGAGCTCAAGCGTACGTCGCAGGTGAGCCTTGTTTTCTGGAACGGAAAAGATTCATTCATTCGTATTCATCTGTCGGTTCCTTCGTCGGTCCTTTCGTTCGTCCGCTGATTTCGAGCCCGGGGCGGCGGGGCCCCTTATGACTGTAGTTCAGGTACACCGCCCGCTGTTCAGGACTTGGGATCAATTCTGTGGATTTCATTTCGCCGAGAGAGGTTTATGCGGATCCTTCGCATTCGGACGAGAAACGTGTGAGTACGGACGGCGATGAGAATAGCTTAGCTTTTGCGAACAACGGCGCTCACGAGCCCCTCTTTTTGATACTAGCCACGTCAAATCCCATCCTTTGCGATTTCCAATGGACACCTTGTAACTGCCTTACTCGATGGCACGCTCTCCGTATACAATCACCCACCCCCTCCATCAGTCACAGCTACGTATCCTGTACCAACCACCCATGTCCTACAACCCACTGTGACGACAAAGCTACATAGGTCTGTCGTCAACGCGTTAGAGATCTTGTTCGGGACATCCCCAGATCCATTGCTTGCCTCTGCAGGCTCCGATTTCACGATCAACATCACCCGCTTACCCACCTCCGAGTTATCAAATAATACACCACCCTCCCTCTCACCCCTACTATCCTTCAAGGGGCACTCGCGCCCAGTGGTATCATTACTTCTCCTTCCAAACGACTCCCTACTCTCCGCCAGCACAGATGGTTCCCTTCGCATGTGGGACATCCAATCCGGCACGCAGAAGGCAATGTGGACGATGCCCAAGCCTGCGATTGCACTCGCGGCCGCAGGCGATGGTGCAAGTGGCGGTGCATGGGTAGCACTCGCAGATGGAAACGTACGGTTGGTCGACACACGCGCAAGTACATCGGCGGTGAAGTGGTCAGCTGGAGTGACAGCGCGCGCGATTGCAGTATCCGCCAGTGGGCAGGAGATTGCTCTGGGCGCCGCGGACGGTACGGTCATGCTATTCGACGTCCACGGTAGCTCCGTCCGTGAGCAGTGGAGACGTAGTCGTGCTCCCACAGAGTGTGTATCGTTCGCACCCGGCGGCCGCGTTTTGGTTGGCGGAGAAGACGGATTGCCCTACCTGGTGGACGTTTCACGAAGAGGAGGCAATGACGCTGGGTTGCATGTCAGTGAGCTAGTGTTTGGGAACGTTGAGGCTGTGCGAGCCCTCCGCGTTTCAGGAGATCTAGTATACATGGCAGGTGATGGGGGTGTTGTCCGAAATTATCAGCTGTAGATTGCGAGGTATGTCACGGTACGAGATAAGAGATCTGACCACAATATTCTATTTGCTCTTGTGCCGCTGCGCGTGAGGTGTTTAGCCAAATCCTTAAACCGGACTGCCTTGGGTCCCTCCTCTGCCTGTATCTGAACAGTGATGTCGCCGGGGCCATTTGCTTTGCGCATTCAACACGGTACGATGTCACCCTTGCGTCTCATGGATGTTTATCTGATTCGCATACAGGTATCGTCGGCGGTTTCATCCCCCCGATCCCTTCCGCCGTACACGATCTTACACTAGAGGCCCAAGAAACTCCACACATCCTCCTACTCTCCCAATTTCCATCGAATC
This sequence comes from Russula olivacea, assembly GCA_963926505.1. NCBI lineage: Eukaryota > Fungi > Basidiomycota > Agaricomycetes > Russulales > Russulaceae > Russula > Russula olivacea. The sequence continues at coordinate 2,163,995 of OZ004884.1, forward strand.
CGGCGTCCCAGCCACTGAAACCTAGGAATATACCCGTCTCCGAAGACACCACCAGCCTCGTCAAAGAGCTGGAAGGTATTCTTCGCAAATTGCCCAAAGAGGAGGTGCCCTCGGCGGATATCTACGGTAGGAACATCGGCATCTTCTGGCAGGGGCCGGATGGATTCGAGTGGACGAATTCAGCGCCTCAGGGCTGTGGGGCCTTCGAGGGTGGCACTGTGGTGAAGGAGGATGATAAGAAGGCATTTGATCGCGCTGTAGAAATCACGGAAGTCCTGGTCAAGAGGGGTGTGGCCCATGAAGGCACTTAGCGATGCAAACTCCCTTTGTATAGATGGTTTCGCATGAATGATCAACCCCGTGTGTGTCGGTGTAAAGTGATCCAGCAGGTAGCAATTGTCACAGAATATGTTGCAAAGAGCCGAAGATTGTAGCAGGTCGCATCGGGAAGTAAACTTTACAAGGGAATATGTCATGGTGGATATCATACTCTGGGTCGGTACGGAATATCACAGTTCCCCGTTATCAGCTTACAGCCGAGGTTTCTGTTTCTGCTGGAGTCAGCTGAACAGTTCGCAGTCGGTTACTCGTCATATGACATGTTCACGTACTGGACCTCCACGCGGTTACCGCGGGAGAACATCAGAAGCCATCGGCGACAATTCCAATCCCACTCCAACGCAACGAATTTAATGTGACGTGATATCATCAGTCTGATTGGCCGGCGTGGACCTTATCAGCTTTCAAGAGTACCTCGAGGATCTCGTCGCCGCCGGACAATCCAATCGGGGTTCAACGTTCAACATGTGCATGTCTTCGGTCTCATCATTGCAAGTATGTAACTATGGAAATGCGCCGCTGTTATTCACAATACCGAAAAGTACTGCGGCCGATGAATAATCTACTGATAAATGAAGAACGTCGTGATGGTGCTACTCCCAGAAGGGAACCTCGGTAAGATATATGCATCGGCTGCTATATTGTATTTCCAGTCCAACTAAAGTGAAGGGCTACAAAGGCGTGTGGATGCACATAACTTAGATAGCGCGTTACAGATTCCCCTCACCGATCTCAATGACCTCTTTATAAGAGGCCATTGCGGAGAAGAAGGTCAAGGGCATGAACGCGTGTGGAGCGAGATTCCGTTCCTTCTAGGCCCCGATCTTCTCAATTGCATGCACCCTTTCCTTCTTGTCTCAGAACGTACGTGTGTCGTGTCGTCGCTGACCATTCGCTTTGTAAGGCTTGTACTCTGGTTTGCGCGGCCGTTTCACAGCGGGATGCTGTTGTGGTCTCAGGATCCGTACTGTACGACGTGAAGTACGTGCACGATGTCGTGACATCGTCCACTGTGATCTACCGGTGATCAACAAACGATCCTGCAACGTCCAACGACTACTGAGTTGGCGCCCGTTGGTTAAGGTAGCGACAATCAGTTCCTCTCGTTTGATGCACGGGTGCAGATTTCGTACTTACCGTCCTTGCTCCCACAACCATGCATTCTCCTATTGCCAAGGCAATACTCGTACGGTACTAAGTTCTGAACTAAACGGAACTTACTCACCGAAGCCGCTGAGCTCACTGCTCTCTTCAAGTATTCACGGTGCACCAGTTTTTTTTTTTTGGCAATGATCAATAAAGGGGGGATAATTGAATGTTGAGATGTCTCATCTATGTCCGCGAATGGCCTAATTTCAATTCCCAAGGCCCGTTTCTTCCCATTCCCGTTGTCACGCTTTTTGTGGCGTGGCATTTCTAAATTCCGCCACTTGCGTTGCAGCTATGATAGTCTCTAAATGATCCACTCGGGTAGCTCGGGTAGCTCGCACGTGGACTCTGTGGTACCTCGGATATGCACTAGCCTATCAGGTTGCTCTTGGGGTTCGTAGGGTGGTTGGGAAAGTGGGGACCGGTTATGTGAGAGAACCGGAAAAGCCTCACCATGTGCACCGCTTCCTACGAAGAAACACACTCCTGGGATGTTCCGGCTCGGCGTGGCGGGCTTCGCAGCCTACGTTTGCTTCGATTCCACGCAAGTAATATCAGATTTCCTATTAAAGCCAAAGTCTATCTGTTGCACCACATGGACAGCCATCAGTAACTCGAGAGAAGACCAAGAATTTTACCACTGGCAGCATATAAATAGCTTCTTCTCGCACCATGCACCTCTCCCTATTGTTGGTTATCTCTGTCCTTAGGATAGCCGTCATACGTCGTCCCCCTCCCGTAAACAACAACGTAGAGAAGCCATGAAGAAGCAGGATGACGATGCCTCCTTTGCGGCAGTCAACGAGACTGCTCATAAGCTAGATTCAGAAAAGACTGTCTCTATCAGCTCGGTCACTCATCAACTAAATGACCTCGGTCTTGTCGCTCCAACGGAGGAGGAGATGAACACCCTTCGCCACGTCCCTGATAAGATTAATTGGACCGCGTACAGTAAGCCCCCTTTAGTTTTCCGAGTCCTCATGACCCCGCCGGTATGTCTCTGAAACCATTACGTAGCGATTGCCTTCGTCGAACTAGCAGAACGCTTCTCCGTAAGTCCTAAAATCTTTATGCCTTGTTTCAACGTCTGATTGCGTTATTGCTCAGTATTACGGTGAATTCTACCCCGTCCCATTTCCCATCCCTTGGACGATGTGCGCTTATCATCATGCTTCATTTTTCAGGCAGTACCGTAATTTTAGTGCGTTTGTGTGGCATTCATATGTCAGGTTCTGTTTATTTATCTTCCATTCTTTAGGTCAATTTCATTCAGCAGCCCCTCCCCAAGGGCTCTAAGACTGGTGCTGGTGGAAAGCACGGTGTCTCTGGTGCTCTGGGCCGAGGGCAGTCAGCTTCCACCGGTCTCACCACTTTATTGCAGTTCTGGTAATCATGACGTCCCATACATAATTGCCTCTCAAAGTACACTGAAAATACTATAATAGGTGTTACGTCACTCCGCTGTTCGGCGCCTACATTGCAGACGAGAAGTGGGGACGATACAAGACTATCTCTGCCTCTGTGTTTATTGCCCTCATTGGGCACATCATTCTTATTATCTCATCCATTCCGCCAGTCATTGTGCATCCTAATGGGGCACTTGCTGCTCTTTCCCTTGCCATCGTTATCATGGGTCTTGGCACAGGGGGTTTCAAGGCGAACATCTCCCCACTTGTTGCTGAACAACAGCGTCACAATCGCCCTTTCATCTCCCAAACCAAATCTGGTGAGCGTGTGGTGGTTGATCCAACTCTGACTACTTCTCGTATCTATATGGTGCGCTTTCTCTTGCAAGTCGTCAATCAGCATGACGGATTGCTTTTGTAGTATTTCTATTTCTTTATCAACGTTGGTGCAATGGTCGGCCAAATCTCCATGACGTATGCTGAGAAGGTTTGTTTTCTTCCTATGCCGGATCGATCACTCTAATCACCACCTATTGTACGCAGTATGATGGTTATTATCTTGCATTTACTCTTCCTACTGTTGTTTTCTTGCTTTGCCCCATCGTCCTTTTCCTTGGCCGTAATATGTACAACCGCTCTCCTCCTCAGGGCTCAGTGCTTGCTAAGGCGATCAAGCTTTGGGGGTATGCTGCGCGGGGTAAATGGACTCTAAATCCCGTCAACCTCCACAAAAATCTCAAGGCCGATGACTTCTGGGAGGCTGCTAAGCCGAGCAACATCCCAGACAGCCAGAGGCCGAAGTGGATGACGTTCGACGACAAATGGGTTGAGGAGGTTCGTCGTGGTTTCAAGGCATGCTCAGTGTTTATGTGGTATCCCATATACTGTACGTCTCTCATTGAAGTGAGTCGGTGTTTGGTTGCTAAAGCTTGGAATAGGGCTCCCATACAACCAGATAATCAATAACTTGACATCTCAAGCCGCTGTTATGGTGACTGATGGTGTTCCGAACGATGTCATTAATAATCTCGATCCCCTCGGCCTGATAATCTTTATTCCCATCTGTGATTTGCTCGTCTACCCAGGCCTTCGCAGGATAGGCATCAACTTTACCCCAATCAAGAGGATCACTGCTGGTTTCCTCACTGGTTCGGCTGCCATGATTTGGGCTGCTGTCGTGCAACATTACATCTACAAGGCATGCTTCATAACGTTAAAGTGACGTTGAGGATTTGTCTGATGATCTTTGTATCGGTATTTAGACTAACCCCTGTGGGTCATTCGTGTCAACCTGCCAAGATGCCGATGGAAACCCAGTTACCTCTTCTCTCAACGTATGGATACAGAGCGGATCTTACGTTCTCATCGCGCTTTCTGAGATTCTCGCGTCCATCACTGGCCTCGAGTATGCGTTCACCAAGGCGCCTAAAAACATGAGGTCACTCGTCATGGCCGTGTTCCTGTTCACTTCTGCCATATCCTCTGCCATTGGCGAGGCCTTTAACCGTAAGTCATTTATTTCAACAACACGTCGTCTCACTGATTGATTGCGATACGGTAGCGCTGTCCACGGACCCGCGGCTAGTATGGAATTATGCTACGATGGCAGGTTTGTCGGGCATTGGTGGGGTTCTCTTCTGGTTCTCCTTCCGCCGGTTGGATAGAGAGGACGCAGCGCTGGACAATCTCGGAGAGGGTCGGTTCTTTGAATCTTGAGTAGTGGTCGAGTAGAGAATGATATTGGTGTATGATAGCTGAACCAAAATGAGAGTGATGGTCGTAAAAGGCAATCAGAGACGCTCACGCGCGGTGAACCCTTGCCTCCGCTTAGCCGCGTCCACCGTGACACGACGACGAGGTCCTGGACCACCACCCCCACACCACCCCTATCTACTCCAACGCGCCATCGACACCCTTTATACGTCTTCTCAATCCGATTGCTTTTCTCCTATAGAAGTCGACCTAATGTTCTCTCCAGCATAATATACCTAGTCTCGCCGCAGACCCACCCATCTTATTGCCATGTCCAATGAAGCGCACAAGGCGGACCAGATTGCTTTTAGGTACTACAATAAGCTCGCATCAGTCGTTCACGCTGCCAGAGCCACCACAGAACCTAACCCTCAGGCCAAGGTCGACAAATGGGTTCGTCGTCTTTCTTATCGTCCCCTCGCACTCACGAACAGCTCTCCTCAGTTCAACCTCGAAACTCCTGATGCTGAAATTTTCAAAGAGCCTCTGAGGCCTTATCGGACCCTTTCCAACGTGCCGAACCCTTTGCCGTTTGAGCTCCAAGTTCTCTTGTCTGTCCCAGACCTCTCCGCGAATCAAGTCCTCGTTTGTCGAGGCGCAGATTCATCCCGTCTTCGCATAGAACCCACTCCCAACTACATCCTCCTCGAATCCTGGTCTGTTCAGTTCTCGCCCCGGCGGGGTGGGAGCAGTGGGGACTCGGCCGACCTCGGCCTCTCTACTGTTTACAAGCATGGTATCGGGCTTTTCAGAAGCATCTACACGCTCTTGCGCGTCCTTCCAACCTGGAAATTGCACAAACGATTGCGCCGTCGTGTGGCCATGCCTTCCAACCGGAACGCCAATTTGAACATCGAGCTACGCGTACGCAGCGGGCGAGACCAGGATGGTGTCCTTGGATTTGGTAAGCCCCTTGACACACCTCCTCGACATAAACACCCTCTTATTAGCCTCGTGGTTCAGACGTGTCTCCGGCGGCGCAAGCACCTCCGCTTGTCACTGAGTCACACACGTTTCCGTCGGTCCCTCATCCTTATGGGAGCATCACATTATCTGTCCGCTACCTCGCCAATCCACACTTCCATTTGGACGAACTAGAATCCCTCCTCTCGTCCCGCTTCTTCTCCCTTGATGAGGGTGCCGATTTCACACCGACCCTAGTTAAGAACCAGCAGCGCGAGTCTCTATCGAGTTCACCTGGGAGCCTGCCATTAAGAACTTCTTTGCCTGCATCTCCACCGACATCTTCATTAGCGGATCGCCTAGCTCGACAAGCCGTTCAGCCTTCTCACACACATTCTCGTACTACGTCTTTCCCAGTTTCGGGTCCCACACGCGTTCCACCATTACAAGGCAGCAGGGCCGGGGGGGCTACAGACTTGGGTGGAACTTCTGGCCAGTCCTCCGCTTCATCGCGTTTTGAGATTCCAGCCCTCCCTGTGCCGAACCCGAGAATCCGTAGAGAAAGCATGGGCTCGGTAGGTTTTCATTTCGGGGTGTGATTGGCGCGTTCCTTATCGTTCATCTCGTAGGATCTTCCATCTCTTCCCGGGCCGTTGCCAATTCGTCGCCCGCAGCTGAATCCTCTCAATCCGTTTAAGGCATCGACACTCTCCTCCGGTTCGCCTTCCCTGCATTCTCCGTCGCCCTCTTTAAGACAGGCATCGCCACTGCCCTCCCGTGGTCCCGGACCGCCGGCGGTGTCTATCTCTCCACGGGTTCCACCGTCACCTAGTAGTTACGGTCGACTGTCATCTTCCCCAATTGTACCGTTGCGACCTTCGCCCCCTTTCCAGCCTGGAAGCCTAGGCGATCGACGTTCCGTGAATTCTGCTGATGGTGGCGGAAGTGGAAGTATGGGTGGCGGTGGCGGTGAGGGCCGTAGACGATACTCAAGTAGCTTCGGTCATCGGTACAAAGATTCGCTGGGAGGCGCCAGCGAGGTAAGCACAGGAAGTGGTGAAAGGAAGGAAAGAGAGAGCGACAAGGGCGGGGTGAGCGTTCTCAGCCTTTCTGTTTCATTTGCCTGTGATCCTATCGTTGACCACGACCTACATCAGAGCCCATTCTTTGGCGCGAATGCAGACGAGGAGGACCTGTCTGCATTTGTTAACGATGCAAGTCAGCCAAAACCATTAAACCGCCACTATCGCGCGCAGAATCCCGACCCCCTACGCGACCCTATACTCGAGGGTCAGGTACCCGATCAGTCCGGGCAGCCATCGCGATCGTCCAGTCCTGCCGCCGCGCCATATGCGCGTGAAAGTCCAGACTCGAGTAATGCACTCGGGTTGGGACTGGCTACGACAGGACCGCTCCTTACGAGTGAAGATGCAGTTGATGATCAGTTACGTCGCATGAATGCCACTTTTGTGGCATCGCTCGAGATGTTAGGCAGTCCTCGACGCCGCGAGCGGACACGGTCGAGTCCAGGACGCGGTCCCCGCGATGGGGAAGCTCGGAGTTTAGGTTCTCCTGGGCCGCGCGTGGAGCGCATCAGTGAGATCACAGAGGAGGGGAGCGGGAGTGGGAGCATGAGCGGAAGCGCGAGTGCGAACCAGAACTCGCGGGAAGACGCCGCGCGTGCGCACATGCGGAGTCTGCTATCGCGACCGAGACCTGGCTCGCGCACGAGTAGTATCACGTCAGAGGAAGTAATTGGCAAGTTGGAGTTGGACGACCGACGACCGAGCATGGGCCAGTAAAGGCGTTGGACAGGATAACGATATTTACTTACACCCGTCCCCTCACTTTTTACATGGCTGACAACTTTTTCTTCTTCAAACCATCCATTCATCAGGGTTTTGTAATATGATTGTAGCTCATACTTATACTCATCTCATGCTGATCGGTTTAACACGTTATCGTCGCTCCTGAGTTTTGCATTACTTAAAGCGGGAATTGGTCGAGACCACGGACATTGCGATCGCGCATATATTTGGTTGCTCTTAGCTCACGTTACCTCGTGCTTTATATTGGGTAGCTCGGGAATGACGATAGCTAATTCCCCTTATAACCCGTTCCGCCGCTCTGTTCTTATCGCGTGGGCCGGAATTCACCCACATCCCCTCCCCGGTCAAGATGCTCCTGCCATCACGGTTATTAGCCTTTACCCTTCTTTTCTACACCCCTGTCCTCTTTTCTTGGGCTATTCCTCTCGACGATAATAGCGGGATCCTCTACCGCTTCTCCCCCGTGTCGAGTAACGAGACGGAGGAGTTGCTTTCGTGGGCCGAGGTGCGTCTTCCCTTACTACGCCAAGTAAATCGTCAGCATATATGGAGCTTTTTTTTTTCTTTCGCTTTCTACAGCTGCGCGAATGGGATCTATGGCAAACGACCCATTCTTACGTCGACGTCTACTTCCCCCATCGCGCTATCGCAGAGGCCGAGCTTAGGCTCCTGCCCTTCCGTCTGCCCCCGGGCACCAGTCACCGCATGGAACAGATCAAGAGGACATCCTCGTGCTCTTGCACGCATGACCTCTGCGCCGAGCACGCGTCCCCATGTTCACATATCACCAACAGCGATGCTGGGGCACGTTGGGATGTCGTATCGCCCTCCAATGCCACCTTCCATGCACAATACCACCCGCTCGACGAGATACAAAGTTTCGTGCGCGATCTCGCAGCAGCGTATCCGAAGCAAGTCACCATCGTTCCCCTTGGCCATAGTGGCGAGGGAAGAGAGATGTTCGCGCTTGAGATTTCGGCGTCATCGGAGTCGGCGGGCGCTTCTGGAGCTCAGGCTAGCGCTGGCCATGGGTCACACGACCAAAATCCGCAAGTCGTGTTTGACGGGAAAGGGAAGGAGAGGGGCGCCAATCCACGCTGTGGGTTCCTCATCACGGGCGCACAACACGCTCGAGAGGTCAGTTACCTCTTTTGCTCTGCTTAGTTTGGGGAACGGGATTCACCTTGTTTGCTAGTGGGTTGCTTCTTCTGCCGCGTTGTACATCGCACACGCCCTCCTGGCTGACCCGTCAGAGAAGTTTTCTCTCGCCCGTCTACTCGAGCGACATGTACGTGCGTCAGTTTGTGGCGAGAATATCAATGCTGATGAAGAGCACAGAATTTTTATATTGTTCCTGTTACGAACCCAGATGGATATGTATATACATGGGAAAAAAACCGATTTTGGTGCTCCTATCCCGTTATTTGTGTCTTTTTATCTTTGGCTCAACTTTATCGCAGGTACAAAAATCGCCTGCAACTTGGTCCTCAAGCTCGTTGCGTCGGCATAGACATGAATAGGTACGCAGCACCTAGCCTATCTCTCAATTTTTCACAAATAGCTGCTTTTATGATAGGAATTGGGTGGGATTTCCCATTCACGACCTAACCGTTCCAGTAATCTGATGTAAAGGACCAGGGTTACAAGTGGAAGGCCAAGTTAAAAGACTTTCACAATGACCAGTCACGTCCCGAGGATACCTGCTCCCACTGGTATCCCGGAAGTCGACCGTTTCAGGCTCCCGAAGTAAACAACATGGAAAATTATTTCAGGCGTTTGCCACGTTTAAAAGGATTTCTGGATTTACGTAGCTATGGGCAAATGCGTACGTCCATCCTGACTAGAATTCAGAGCTCCGATGGTGACGTATTGTCCGATAGTGTCTACGCCATTTTCTTATTCATGCAAAAAAACACCAAAAGATGCTGAGGACCAGTTGGAAGCGATTTCCGGGGCCGCGTTTGCGATGAAGAAGTCACATGGCACGCAATACACTGTAAGCACCGTGTCGCCCTTCACTGTGGTTATTGGTCATGCTGAATGTCGCAGACGGGAGCGCTATGTTCGACACTATATAGGTCAGTCAAATGAACAATTTTCTGGAAACCGTGGTTTTTTTATGCAGTTGGTCCCTCTCTCAAGGGCTCCCGGGAACATAGTTGACTGGATGTACAAAAAAATGGGCGTCAAGTATTCCTTTGCTGCCCACCTGCGCGACACCGGTACTGTGAGTTTTTCATTTCAATCCCAAATTTCAGGCAAAACCCCTTTTGCTCAATCTATTTTCAGTATGGTTTTTCTCTGCCAGAGCAATGGATACGACCGGTTGGCGAAGAAACTTCAAGGATGATTGAATACTTGGCAGATTTTATCGCGGTCGTTGGCAAGGAATGCCACTGAGTCACGTCCGAGTTCAAACACGAATAATGACTGTACAGTCAGAGTGACGGTCTATGTCAATTACTACGTTTGAGGTTGTTGTATGATGTTCAAAGGTTGCAGCTGTTGGGGATATGGCTGAATATAATTGAACAGTGTCTCCCCATAGTAAGCTGACCCGTGAGTAGTGAGGATTTCTCGACCGCGAGGGGATGCCATTGCAAGTTACTGGACTTCGATGTCTGTGATTGGCCGTGTCTAGTTAAAAAGCTTATAGTCCTTCGCTTTACATGTGGGAATACGGGTTTACGTGTTGGGTATTGGGATTCCGAGCTCGCGCGTGAGCGAGTCTCATGACTGCCAAGACTACCAACACATCGGGTCTTGTCAATGATGCAATCACGCATCGTGTGTATTGACCACGGTACTTGGACTCGTGATTCTGTGCCTATCAAGCCAGTCTAGATTGCGTGGCCCAGGCCGATTGTATTTGGAATGCTGGAATTGTAAATGTTTCCTTGAAGCCATCTACTGAAACACTGGTGGATTCCGATGCCATATGATTACCAACGACCGAGGCCCGGAGCAATTGATCTGTTACTGATCCACAGATCCTAATAGCACCACATGGTCTTGCTAACCCATTGTATACCACGATCTTCGCTGGTGTGTGGGAAGCTGCTTGAGGAAAAAAGGATAGGAAGAGGTCAACAAGTGTAAAGCCCCACTAAAGGGTTTGAAGGCAAGCACGACTGCAGCCGGGCAGTGTGATGCACAACTTTGCTCTGGTATATATGAGCAGAAACGCCTCGACATATTATTCGTACGTTAGGTAACTGGACACATATGTTGCTGAAATTAGGCCATACGCAATTGACCGCGACAGCAGCCAAGCTAAAACTTGAAGCTTGAAGGGTCGCTCAAACAACTTCTTCCTCGCTCTTCTCACCCGCAATAAGTATCTCTTGCTCGGCGACAGTATCTGTTCGTGAGGTAGTGATTGGCATGACGGCTCCGGCTCCCCGGCGCGATTTATGTTCGAGGATCCATTTATCGAAACCGCGGATAGATACTCCTCCACAAAGTCGGCGGGTGATAGCATGAAGTTCATCCAGGCACTGAACAAAGGGTGCATTAATATATTCAACATCAACATCATGATCAGATCAGATATCTCTCGAGTACGCACCCGGATTAATTGGTAGACGGCAATGACTGCTGATGCGTAGAACATATGGTCAAGCGACTGCATCTCGTCCGGGCCGATGTCGCTGCGGCCGTCGATGTCAGGAGTAGCACTAAACGCAAGCGGATGATGTAAGAGGAGGCGATCCAACAACGTTTCAGGAAGCACGCTGTGTATGGGAGTGCCAGTGTGAAGAGACTGTGACACCGAGGTAAAGACAGAGACGACATCGGAGATCTCGAGAAAAATAAGGCTTCGGAAATAATGGGAGTGAGAATCACGTACGAAATTCGGGTCGACCACTTTTGTGTTATGTAGGAGTGATTGTCGCCATCTGGCATCGAGTTTATAAAGTGCTCCACCAAGCTGCAAGCAGGGATACACAATTACCGCCTCATCCTACATCTGCTCGACGTCACGAACCTGAGATAACACTGCAATCATCTCCTCCTGGACCTCCGTCAACTTGAAATACTCATCCTTCGGCCAACGCCCGCGAATATTTCCTTCCCAGGCTGCGAGCATCATTTGCTGCTTGCCCGCATGTATTTGGGATGTGACAGCAATAAGTCGTTGTCTAAATGGCTTGACCCAGTTCGTAAATGAATACGGAAGGTCCTTCCTCGCCGAGTCGTCCTCCACGATCCATGCAGACATCAACATGGTATATATGTGTCCAAGTTCATCAATCGAGGCGGCTGCGCGCAGACGCACAGCTTTACGTCCAGATTTCGGAGGGAACATCATGATGATGAAAGTAGCGGTACACCCTGTAGTACTTGATCAACATGTAGAACGGGAAAAAGGAATCAAATCACATACCAATCAAAACAAGAGTACATCGACGCCAAGCAACATTCGCTCCGATGCCAGGATCAGAAAGTACTGGCAGGTGACCATCGATCCACGAGTATCCTATGATGAGCGCCACTGTAGCCTAAAGTAGAATGAGGGAGGCATAAGCTGAGTATTATCAACTACGAACGGTGCCTAGAATCGCGCCCGGCAAAAGCTGGGGCGGTCCGAACAGCCTCACGAACATCACAGGGATTATGAACACCGCGTAGCTAGCGGCGAGCCCGTATGGGCTGCCATTTCCGCCACCATTACCTGCACCAGTGGGTGAGTAATTGCAATACCCGACGGATGAGAGCAGAATGTCTACCAATATACCAGGTGAGTATGGCCATTATCAGACCCAGAAGAGTGCCTCCGATTCGGATCACGAAGCTATGCCAATGTAAACACGCACGCCGAACACAGAGACCAGGGGCTACTAACTTGAACATTTGATCACCTGCATAGACCGTCAAGATCGTCTGTGCCATAATCAGAGCCCTGGAATTCTCTTATTCGTCACATTCTCAGTGAACCTAACGGACGTAGCTCACCAAATGCCCTTGTTGACGTAGTAGAAATCTGCCATCCGTTAGTAACTGAACAACAGACACACCGAACATCACCGACGAGCAGAATTCCTGAATACTGCGGGAAGCCAAAGCAGAATACTGAGGAGCACATATCGGAAGACGAACTTCAAGTTATCGCGTCAATATCTCCCATCCTCCACGGGAAATTATGAAAGGATACGTACCAACGCTTCGGCTGTCTTTGTCCACTGTAAGAAAAGATGTAGTACATTCATAACCTTCTGGAAGACATTCGTTGGCGGATGGCTATCCGGATCCAAATCCGCATCTGGGAGTGCATACTAATCAGCAGGTTTATCAATCGACACGCGATACAGGTCCTCACGACGCTCTTCATACTTCATGTCTTCTTCATCCAGATACGCTTCGTTCCTCTCTTCTTCACCGAATGTCTGCTCTTCACTTCTTCGCCGCCCTTTCAACAGTGCTTTCGCCATATTCCTCAAACTTGAAGGCCCCCATAGTCGAACTCTTTGACGCCGTGCGCTTATCTCGGCCACTGTCTGGACGAGCGAGAGCACGACTTCTCCTATTATCATTGCCGTCGAGCAGAACACATACCCGAGATAAAGACCCCTGAGTGGCTTGTCCGCCCTGGGTTTCTGTCCGTAGGCGCCAAGCACAGAATCAGCACCACGCTCCTTGAAGTTGCTCAGAGCTGTGCGGAGCTTGTCACTGGCAGAGTCGAGATTTTCTTCCAACGGACGAATCGGTACAGAGTGCGAAAAGAGCCGGTCGTTGTTGACTGCGGTAATTAGATCTTTAGCGGCTACCACTCCATCTATAGTGGCGGCACGAAGTTCGGCAGTTGCGTCGCGAACGTGCGGGAGGGTCTCGGAGAGTCTGAGGTTCAGTGCAGATTCGCGGGTTACGTCCGGAGAGAAAACGTGGTGCAGAAGGTGTGTGTCAGTGGAAACAGACGCAGGCGTGGGAATATTGGAGAATGCCTCAGGAGGAGGAGGTTGGTTGCAGACATGTTTGGAGAAACTTAACAATCCATCTACGGGATATTATGGCGGAGAATTCACAGCTAAGTAGAAAGACGTACTGATTCGGGAGACGACCGCAAGAAGTGGGTCTGCAAGGCGGGACGCGTCATCACCATTCCAGCGACCGATGCTGAACTCGCTTTTAAGGTGAACCGTCAATGTCATCACTGAAGAGATGGCATGAACAGCGGCGTTAGAGAATGATAAAATGGATAGTCACTAGTTTGAAACATCCCCGCAACGGCGGCACGTATCTGGAGGAGCGACTTCAATTTTGGACATTTTGGGCCGAAGTCACCAGGCTGTGGAGAGAGCAGAGACTCTTGCACCGAAAGCATTGTCTGAACTTTATCAAGAATTGTTGATACTATGCCAAGGTATACGTGGTTCACGGTTTCGGGAAAGAGAATGAAACAACAAAGGAGTGCAATGGCGAAATAGCTTGAAGCGGCGAGAAGCAAACTATTGAGGATTTTGTAGTTTGGAAAAGGGTACAGAGGACCGATAGCCTGGGAGGTTATCAGATAAGCATTCATAGAAGTGGGAAGGACGACATACACAGAAAATATCGACAGCAATGGTACCAAAGATGGAGAAGAAGAGGAAAGGTGGGCTATATGCGCGAACCAAGGCAAATACCAAGGTCCCAAATCCCAAGAAAACCCCAAATATAACTGAGGCACTGAGGGGAAGAACGTCAGACTGCATGGCTGACTTGTACTATCAACGACCAACCCTGCATCCAAAAAAACACCTTGAAAAACTTCAACTTTATAGAGTTGTTCAGGGTTTACTGAGCCTTGAAAGCTATGTTGGAGGTCAGACCAAAGAACAAGAACAGTCGAGGCGGCTCATGAAGCAGCAGACCTATTGACGGCATTTTGCAAAATAACCTCGTCGACAACCCGAGAGCGTACAGAAACAGCAGCCTTCATCGCGGCAGACCCGATGCCCCAACCAGTCAGTAACCCTAGTAACGATTGAAGGACAAGCTGTATCCCAGCACTATTTGTTAAAACTGGTAACAGGCCCTTGAGAAATGCGACATACGACTATGTAGATTTGTACCGGATATCCTGGAGGGATGAGCATAGAAGCGAGTATCCCAAAATAGCCACTAGGGATGAATTGTTCTCATCAGTGCACAGGAGATCACACACGACGAAGGAGTTAGCTTGTACGTACACATTCCCGATGGTCTTGAGGGATTGATTGGGCAACAAGAGGATGAGTGCCACCCACGATGCGAGACATGACCGGAAAAGTAACTTTTGCGACTTCCTCTGGCGGATATTACTGATCACCCATGGTGGAAGGCGTATTAAGTCCCGGATATCGTGTACAAAGCCTTTAGGGGGGGAGGCATTGGTAGCATCCGTCAGCTTCTTTTCCGGTGTGGTAGTGGAAAGGCTCTGCGGATGAGACGAAGGAGCGTCACGGTCAGGCTTGGACTCAGACATCTTGGCCCTCTCAGGCTATGCCTAGCGGGTCGTCGGTGGTGTACAGAGTAAGAAAGGGTAGAGGTCCATTAGTATTCATTTGTGGCAGGTCACGGTCTTGCGGCTTTACAAATTGCCCCCGTTCCCACCACGTTCCCGACTTCCGACGCGGGCGCACCCGGTCTGTTTAGTCCCGTCCCTTGATGATCGTCGAGGCTATACCATTGCCCCTGATCCTCTCAAATGATCAAAATATCTGCATAATGACTAGACTCACTCCAAAATGCATTTCTTTGTCTCATTCACTGTCTTATGTTGGAATTTTGAATCCCTTAGTTTATCGAAGCGCCTCGGGTGAATTTCATCACTATTTCATCACGATGTGCCTAACAAACGGGCTCGGAACAAGTCGTTGACGGTGGTTGCGGGTCACATGACTACCAACACATCGGGTCTTGTGGTCTTGTCGACGTTGACCAAATATACCCGAGTATTACGTTTCACGTTTCAACGATGCAATCGTGTGTATTGACCATGGTACTGGGATTCCTGATTCTGTGCCTCTCGAAAGCCAGTCAAGATTAGGTGGGGCCGATTGCATTTGGTATGTTCGAATTGGAATTGGAAATGTTTTCCTCCATCTGGGCGGCCGAGGCCCGGAGCAACTGGTCCACAGATCCTGATACTAGCACCACATGGTCTCAACCTCTTCGCTGGTGTGGAAAGCTAGCTGCTTGGGGGGAAATGGTTGGAAAGAGGTCTACAGCTGTAAAGCCCCACTAAAGGGTTTGAATGCAAGCACGACGGCAAGCCAGGCAGTGTGATATGTGATATATACAACTTTGCTCTGGTGAATAAGGCCATACACAATTGGTCGTGAGAGCAGCCGAGCCAAAACTTGAAGCTTGAAAGGTCACTTAAACAACTTCTTCCTCGTTCTTCTCACCCACAATAAATATCTCTTGGTCGGTGTCGGTATCTGCGGTGATTGGGATGACTGTTCCGGCTCCCCGGCGCGATTTATGTTCGAGGATCCATTTATCGAAACCGCGGATAGATACTCCTCCACAAAGTCGGCGGGTGATAACAAGAAGTTCATCCAGGCACTGGACAAAAAGCGCATTATTCAACATCGGCATCGTGATTAGATATCCCACGAGTACGCACCCGGATTAATTGGTAGATGGCAATGACTGCTGATGCGTAGAACATATGTTCAAGCGACTGCATCCCGTCCGGGTCGATGTCGCTGTGGCCGTCAATGTCAGGAGTAGCAGTAAACGCAAGTTGATGATGTAAGAGGAGGCGATCCAACAACGTTTCAGGAAGCACGCTATGTATGGGAGTACCAGTGTGAAGAGACTGCGACACCGAGGTAAAGACAGAGACGACATCGGAGATCTCGAGAAAAATAAGGCTTCGGAAATAATGGGAGTGAGAATCACGTACGAAATTCGGGTCGACCACTTTTGTGTTATGTAGGAGTGATTGCCGCCATCTGGTATCAAGTTTCCAAAGTGCTCCACCAAGCTGCAAGCAGGGATACACAATTACCGCCTCATCCTACATCTGTTCGATGTCACGCACCTGAGATAACACTGCAATCATTTCCTCCTGAACCTCCATCAACTTGAGATACTCATCCTTCGGCCAACGCCCGCGAATATTTCCTTCCCAGGCTGCGAGCATCATTTGCTGCTTGCCCGCATGTATTTGGGATGTGACAGCAATAAGTCGTCGTTTGAATGGCATGACCCAGTTCGTAAATGAATACGGAAGGTCCTTCCTCGCCGAGTCGTCCTCCACGATCCATGCAGACATCAACATGGTGTAGGCATGTCCAAGTTCATCAATCGAGGCGGCTACGCGCAGACGCACAGCTTTACGTCCAGATTTCGGAGGGAACATCATGATGATGAAAGTAGCGATACACCCTGTAATACTTGATCAACAAGTAGAACGGAAAAAGGAATCAAATCACATACCAATCAAAACAAGAGTACATCGACGCCAAGCAGCGGTACCTCCGATGCCAGGATTAGAAAGTACTGGCAGGTGACCATCGATCCACGAGTATCCTATGATGAGCGACACTGTAGCCTAAAGCAAAATGAGGGAGGCGGCATAGGCTGAGCGATATCAACTACGAACGGTGCCTAGAAGCGCGCCAGGCAAAAGCTGTGGTGGTCCGAACAGCCTCACGAACATCACAGGGACAATGAACACCGCGTAGCTGGCGGCGAGCCCGTATGGGTTGCCGTTTCCGCCACCATTCCCTGGACCACTGGGTGAGTAACAAAAGACGGATGAGAGTAGAATGTTTACCAATATACCAGATGAGTATGGCCATTATCAGACCCAGAAGAGTGCCTCCGATTCGGATCACGAAGCTGTGCCAATGTAAACACGGACGCCGAACACAGAGACCAGGGGCTACTAACTTGAACATTTGATCACCTGCATAGACCGTCAAGATCGTCTGTGCCATAATCAGAGCCCTGATATTCTCTTATTCGTCACATTCTCAGTGAACCTAACGGACGTAGCTCACCAGAGGCCCTTGTTAACGTAGTAGAAATCTGCCACCCGTTAGTAGCTGAGCAAGAGACACACCGAACATCACCGACGAGCAGAATTCCTGAATACTGCGGGAAGCCAAAGCAGAATACTGAGGAGCACATATCGGAAGACGAACTTCAAGTTATCGCGTCAATATCTCCCATCCTCCACGGGAAATTATGAAAGGATACGTACCAACGCTTCGGCTGTCTTTGTCCACTGTAAGAAAAGATGTAGTACATTCATAACCTTCTGGAAGACATTCGTTGGCGGATGGCTATCCGGATCCAAATCCGCATCTGGGAGTGCATACTAATCAGCATGTTTATCAATCGACACGCGATACAGGTCCTCACGACGTTCTTCATACTTCATGTCTTCTTCATCCAGATACGCTTCGTTCCTCTCTTCTTCACCGAACGTCTGCTCTTCACTTCTTCGCCGCCCTTTCAACAGTGCTTTCGCCATATTCCTCAAACTTGAAGGCCCCCATAGTCGAACTCTTTGACGCCGTGCGCTTATCTCGGCCACTGTCTGGACGAGCGAGAGCACGACTTCTCCTATTATCATTGCCGTCGAGCAGAACACATACCCGAGATAAAGACCCCTGAGTGGCTTGTCCGCCCTGGGTTTCTGTCCGTAGGCGCCAAGCACAGAATCAGCACCACGCTCCTTGAAGTTGCTCAGAGCTGTGCGGAGCTTGTCACTGGCAGAGTCGAGATTTTCTTCCAACGGACGAATCGGTACAGAGTGCGAAAAGAGCCGGTCATTGTTGACTGCGGTAATTAGATCTTTAGCGGCTACCACTCCACATATAGTGGCGGCACGAAGTTCGGCAGTTGCGTCGCGAACGTGCGGGAGGGTCTCGGAGAGTCTGAGGTTCAGTGCAGATTCGCGGGTTACGTCCGGAGAGAAAACGTGGTGCAGAAGGTGTGTGTCAGTGGAAACAGACGCAGGCGTGGGAATATTGGAGAATGCCTCGGGAGGGGGAGGTTGGTCGCAGACATGTTTGGAAAAACTTAACAATCCATCTACGGGATATTATGGCAGAGAATTCATGAAAGTAGAAATACGTACTAATTCGGGAGACAACCGCAAGAAGTGGGTCCGCAAGACGAGATGCGTCATCACCATTCCAGCGACCGATGCTGAACTCGCTTTTAAGGTGGACTGTCAATGTCATCACTGAAACGAGATGGCGTGAACAGCGGCCTAAGAAAATGATAAGATGGATAGTCACTAGTCTGAAACATCCCCGCGACGGTGGCGCGTATCTGGAGGAGCGACTTCAATTTCGGACATTTTGGGCCGAAGTCACCAGGTTCTGGAGAGAGCAGAAGATCTTGGACCGAAAGCATTGTCTGAACTTTATCAAGAATTGTTGATACTATGCCAAGGTATACGTGATTCACGGTTTCGGGAAAGAGAATGAAACAACAAAGGAGTGCGATGGCGAAATAGCTTGAAGCGGCGAGAAGCAAACTATTGAGGATTTTGTAGTTTGGAAAAGGATACAGAGGACCGATAGACTGGGGGAAAGTTATCAGATGAGCATTCATAGAAGTGGAGAGGGTGGCATACACAGAGAATATCGACAGCAATGGTACCAAAGATGGAGAAGAAGAGGAAAGGTGGGCTATATGCGCGAACCAAGGCAAATACCAAGGTCCCAAATCCCAAGAAAACCCCAAATATAACTGAGGCACTGAGGGGAAGAACGTCAGACTGCACAACTGACTTGTACTATCAACGACCAACCCAGCATCCAAAAAAACACCTTGAAAAACTTCAACTTTATAGAGTTGTTCAGGGTTTACTGAGCCTTGAAAGCTATGTTGGAGGTCAGACCAAAGAACAGTCGAGGCGGTTCATGAAGCAGCAGACCTATTGACGGCATTTTGCAAAGTAGCCTCGTCGACAAGCCGAGAGCGTACAGAAACAGCGGCCTTCATCGCGGCAGATCCGATGCCCCAACCAGTCAGTAGTCCTAGTAACGATTGAAAGACAAGCTGTATCCCAGCACGATTTGTTTAAACTGGTACTAAGCAGGCCCTTGAGAAATGCGACATACGACTATGTAGATTTGTACCGGATATCCTGGAGGGATGAACATAGAAGCAAGTACCCCAAAGAACCCACTAGAGACGAATTGTTTCTATCAGCGCACAGGAGATCACATACGACGAAGATATTAGCTTGTACGTACAGATTCCCGATGGTCTTGAGGGATTGATCGGACAACAAGAGGATGAGTGCCGCCCATGATGCGAGACATGACCGGAAAAGTAACTTTTGCGACTTCCTCTGGCGGATATTATTGACCACCCATGGTGGAGGGCGCATAAAGCCCCGGATATCGTGTACAAAGCCTTTGGAGGGGGAGACCTTGGTAGCATCCGTCGGCTTCTTTTCCGGTGTGCCGGTGGTAGTCGACGGATGAGACGAAGGAGCGTCACGGTCAGGCTTGGACTCAGACATCCTGGCCCTCTCAGGCTGTGCCTAGCGGGTCGTCGGTGGTGTGCAGAGACGCGAAAGGGTAGAGGGTCGGTCATTTATGGCAGAGGTCTTGCGGCTTTACTAAACACCCCCATTCCCACCGTTCCCGACTTCTTCGACGGAGGCGCAGGTCATTTCCTTTTCGAGCGCAGGCCTCGAGTTCCGTCCCTTGATCGTCAAGGCTGTACCCTTACCATAATCTCTGCATCAGTGACTTACCCAGAATGCATGTCATTTTCTTTGTCTCATCCATTGTCTTATGTTGGATTTTTTGGTCACCGTAGTTTATCGAAGCGCCTCCGAGTCGGGTGAATTCCATCATGATGTGTCTGACGAACGGCCTCGGAACGGGTCGTTGCGGTCGTTGCTGGGCAAATACACGGTCTTCCGTCAAATTTCTGTATCATTTTCCATCACATTTGAGTATTTTATTTGGCCACTTTTCCTCCTTACAGTAATATTATCTCGTCATCAATTATATGAGGTGCGAACATTACAATCCTGCTCTTTTTTTTTCGAAACTGCTACACCCTTGCGCGTCTCATTTTCGTACAAGTAGAGTTACAACGAACCAGCACACCGACCGAAATTAAGCCTCGAGTTTCTTAAGAAGCACGTTCTTAAGGGTTTTGCCGTCTTCAGCAAACTTCTTAATGCCTTCGTGGAGCTTGTCGAAAGCCATCTGGTCTTGAAGGAGCTCCCAGCGGAATTCGGCCTCATTGTCGATAAAAGAAACTTTCTCAATGCGATCAACCTGTGCGGCGGTTTGTGGGCTAAGCTTCCGCGGGACAGGATGCGTGCTGTTCCTCAGCTCCTCGAGGAGAGCGGGCGCGATGGTAAGAAAGTCCACGCCTGCGAGTGCTTTAATCTCACCAGCCTACAGAACATACGTGGGAGATCAGTTAGAAATCCTCGGGGACTGTGAATCGACACCAACGTTACGGAAAGATGCACCCATGACAATGGTCTTGTAGCCGTGTTGCTTGTAATAATTGAAGATGCGCTTGACTGATTGTACACCCGGGTCATCATCACCTTGATAGTCCTTGCCTGTCGCCTTCTTGTACCAGTCGAGGATCTAATTGTGGTGGTTAATAAGATTACGTAAGATGACGGAGAAGGAGATGACTATGACGTACTCGACCGACGAATGGTGAGATCAAAGTAACGCCAGCCTCCGCACAAGCAACGGCCTGGCCGAAGCCGAAAAGAAGGGTAAGGTTACAGTGGATGCCATCATCGCGCTCGAGCTCGCGCGCGGCCTGAATACCTTCCCAGGTTGATGCAATTTTGATAAGTACACGTTCTTTTTTGATTCCAATAGACTCGTAAAGTCCAATAAGTTCCCTGGCCTTGGCCTTGGTTGCCTCCTTGTCAAAGGAGAGACGGGCGTCGACTTCGGTGGAGACGCGGCCGGGGATGATGGCAAGAATCTCTTTACCAAATTCGACGAGCTACAATTCCATGTAAGCAAGAATTATCAGAGAACTGCTTGAAAACGCACAAGGCGGTCAACAGCAGCTTCGACTTGTTGATGGACATTGCCACCCTTTCCTTTGCCGTATGCAATTGCGACATCGATCAAGCGGGAGTAAGCGGGTTTGTTCGCCGCAGCAAGTAGCAGAGACGGATTCGTTGTCGCATCCTGTTGCTACATAAGCCCAAACTGTGATGTGATACCGCCAATGCTTTTGAGCTTGCCTGTGGTTTGTAGACATCAATGGCTGTCTCGCGGAAATTTGAGTGGTTAGAGAAACTCCGAGAAGTACGAAAACCCACATTCAAAGTCACCCGAATCTGAGACGACGACTGTTCCAGTCTGTTTGAGCTGGTCAAGGGAGGTGGTCATGTTTAACGAGGGGAGGATGATGGCTGTTGGACGATAGGGCCACCGTTTCTTCCGCGATTGATAATATACCCTCACCCCGGATCTATCCGACCGGAATTCCGATTGGGTGTAGCGCACATTGCTGGCAGAACACTAATTGACCCAAATTGGTTGGTTTTTCCTAGGAACTCCGTGTCCTGCCTAGAAAATTGCGCACCGAGTTCCTGATTAAGACCATCCACTCTCACCGTCTCACGCCTACACTGAAAGTTCACAGACAGGCTTTGTCGTAATTTATCAAGTGTCCAAGGAACAGGACTGTCCATACTCCCAAGCTTCGGCAGCACTGGGAAATTGTAGGCAGATACTGACACCTGCTTTGTAAACTGCGGCGTGCCAGACGTAACTCCGTGGCGCTCGAGCCGTCATCGAGTCATCCTTCGGAGGCTTCCCATCGACTCCGTCGACGCCAATGCTTGGCACAACTATGTCCGGTACTTCCGGCTCGTCGATATCTCTCGGAGCGGATCGTTATTGCATGGAGCAGAGAATGTGAGGAACTATTGCTGACATGGTTTCCTCTGAGCGCCCCGAGTCTGGTCCTCTTCATGGCATCATACTCTTCTAGCCGCCCTGTCCATCGGCCTCTCATGTCTGTGGTGCCGGCTTCTCATGGATTACAGTTGTTACGTTCAACGCTTCAGTATGACTGCTTCCTGTGTTCATCCATAACTGCTCCTAAATCTGATAGCAACCATCCTTCTGTAGCGCGTCAGGGACGCGCGGGTGAGTCCGATGGATGGGAAGTGTCGATGTCAGTAGAGGAAGAGAATATCAGCGAGCGGCAGAGAGGGAGGCGCACGACGGCTCGGTGGCTCGGTTTGGTGTCGAGTTTGATGACTCGCGAGAAAAAAGCAGAAGTGAGATAAGCGAGGATCAAAAGCGATAACGGGGGAATTGCATTCAGGTCCATCAAAGGTGCGGTTACTGTAAACATAATATGGGTCTAGCCTGAGGTGAATGCGGGTCGAGAGAGGAGTGAAAGTTAGGAATAGAGTGTTCAAAGTTGCTGACGACGCGCTTCGACTGAATTGGACGCCACATCCACATGGCGCCGAGTACTACTACAGTAAAAAGAGTGCTACTCTGGTTAAGAACGAGGGTGCAAACGTCGCGTTCAACAGAGCCGCGCTGACACTGCCGCGTGCTGGTGAAGCTAAGTCATATGTGAGGAAGATGTCCAAAGGGGATAAATAAAGAAGCAATCGGGTCTTAAAAAAACAGGAAAGGGATAATACGGCAAGGGAAGAATGGTGCCAGTCGCGTCGACAAGTCGAGGTGTAAATTAAAGCCTTGCAGCCTTGCAGGGGAGCGAGACTAAGATGCCCTGAACAGCTCAGATGGTGTGTAGGTGTTTCAGAGCGGTCTGCTACGAGCGCTGCCGCACTACCGACTGTACACTTCGAATACACATGCATGAGTAGAGGTCGCCGAGGCCAAAGTCGGGATGGCGATGGCGGGATTACTAATTGTCGGGGTTGAATATACCGTGACCGACGGGAGCAGGCTTTTACCGCATCAGGCTTGTGCAACGCACACCTGATGCACCACTGTGCCCTGCACTGTCTGGATGGAAATGGCCCCATAACCAATTTTTGGGACCGCTCGCTTCGTGCCCACTTACTGTACACTCGTTGTCCCCTGTCTCAGTACGATACACTACTATAGTCTTTTGACTCATGCATGTCCCCCCTCAATGGGTGTGTGACCCCTTCATGGTGCCTCACGTGCTCAGTCCCTTTATACTGTCTCACCTCTTTTATCTCACAGATGACATGTCTCACTTACTTACAGTTATGGTTACATTGCCTGGAGCTAGAAGTACAATAACTTGTAAATAGTTAAATAGCGCGTTGTGCGCTCAGCTGAATGTCATCCAGTTTGTTCTTGAAACCTCCCTGCGTGCATGCCCCCATATCCCTCTTGCATTTGCTCGATCCCTCTGTTCGCTGTGCGATAGTCTTCCTGCTGCTGCTCCTTGGGTGTTACCCCGTCTCGCCCATACCTAGTTTCACAATCCGGACCTTTGATCGGTGCCGAGGAAGACTCAGACGTCGAATCAGGTCGCTGTCGTGAGGAGTGTGCAGAATAACGTCGAAGTTGTCCTCGTAAACGCATCAACGCCTTTCCAAGCTCATTACGCCCTTGACCATCCTTTCCAATTCCCCAAAACACGTCGTCCTATTCTTGGTTCAGTCCATAAAAATGGGGCAGAGACAGCAACGGGCAACGCACAGGACTATCTTCAATCAGCTCTCGATTACCTGTTTCGAGGAGCTTCTCTCGAAGGTCCTCATGCTGTGTGAACTTTGCATGAAGTATCTCATCCATCACCTTGACGTTTACACCAAACCAGTCTGATCGCTGGTGGTCGCGGTAAAATCCTGCTTCCCAGCGTGCAGAACGGGCACTAGGCTGCGTTCGTATAAATTCTGCTAGCGCCGGATCAGTGGTCATGAACTTCAATGCTTGAAAGACTGCATAAAGGGTCATCATTACAACTACGTAGCATGGCCTCGCTACGCACGGTGCTCGGAGGTGGCGTAGATCTTTTTCTTATACTCAATCGGGTGCAAAGAGAAGTTTGTAAATCTGAGCACAAGACATAATTACGATAACGCT
The DNA here is from genome assembly GCA_963926505.1 of Russula olivacea. Taxonomy (NCBI): domain Eukaryota; kingdom Fungi; phylum Basidiomycota; class Agaricomycetes; order Russulales; family Russulaceae; genus Russula; species Russula olivacea. Next base: position 2,188,361 of record OZ004884.1, read on the forward strand.
TCCTGCGCGCATCGGGATATAAAATATGGGCGCACTCGAAAAATGGCTTGCCGCGGTCGTAGAAAAATATAGGGGAGGTATTTGGATGCGACCCGGAAATCATCTCTTTTGTGTCAAATAATCTCAAATTCGTCAATGACAGGGTTGAGACATTGAGATTAGGAGAGAGGCGATTACCGTTGCAGGATGAACACCTGACTTGGCTATGTCGCGATGATGGGACGCTATGCCTCAAGGAGACGCTGATGGGTGTCGGGAACATTCCTATTGTACGGTACAGTAAGTTACATGCATATATATAGGGTCTATGTAATCAGGCTGCACGTGCTCAGTCACTCTCCCACAGCTTCCTGGCTGTCGACGTATTACATAGCGTAGTTGGCCTATGTATATTACGTTTCACGTCCATTGGTGTCGGCTCGCTGAAAGACGGCATTCTGCGGAAGAAGCAATGAACCAAGATTATCGATTGCTTATCTAGGTCCACGTGATTGGCATAATATGCCTGACGATAACCCTCGCATTCGCATACTTCATACCATCACTAACCATGGCCACTCTCGTTCAAAATATATTTCTTGCATTTTCTCCTCTCAGTAATCCGGAAACTGCGCACCGCCCAACGACTAGAATTTCGGAGGACCCCATCTACTTCTACGATTCGGACAAACCATACTTCGAGTTAGCGAAACTGTCATGAGCGAGTTGTCACCACTTATGCTTGACTACTTCACCCCACGTCATCAGGTTCACAAGCTTCTCCAACCACCCCATTGATTACCACGGACGGATCTATCCAACCGCAGAGCACCGTACGCTTTCTACCATCGATATCGAGTCGCCGAGTGACTCATAGCGTTACGGGATTCTTTCGCAGTATTTCAAGCGTTCAAGTTCATGGGAACAGATCCGGCCCTAGCGGAGCGTATTCGGAAGTTGCCTACCGCCCGCATGGCTCAACAAGAGGCAAGGAAGCAGGCCCATCGACAGCGCACTGACTGGCTGGGGGTCAACGTTGCCATGATGGACAAGGTGCTGGACAAGAAGTTTTCGCAGCACCGTTCCCTTCGACACATGCTAAGAGACACCGGCTCTCGCGAACTCATAGAGAACAGCCCAGTACGTGCCCGTACCTCCGAGTCGTGGTTTCCCAGGCTCATCTGAGTGCAGATCGACTGGTTCTGGGGGATTGGGGATGATGGTCTGGGACGTAATGAGCTCGGTAAAGCACTCATGCGAGTACGAGAGCGACTGCAAGCTCGTCAAAGGCATTGATGTTACAGTAGCACAATTTAGCGATTTTTTTGTCGTGGAATATTCCCACGTGATGTGAGTGAGACGCCACCAAAGCGAGCAACTAAGGAACCCGGGCTGGACTGTATCAATGTCTCCCGACACTCATTGAGATCATACGACACAGTGCCAATACCCAGGCTGTACGAAGTCTGTCTGGAGTGACCCGTCTACACCCACCGATTCGCGATGGCAAGCAACCCCAGGTCACTGTCTCGCACGTGTAAGGTCTGGCAATATATCAGACACTCGGAGCATTCGGTCTTATACTGATACTGTCAAAGAACTGCAATGTGAAGCCTGTGTACATTGAGAATGGGCGGGGTATGTTTTTCCCCTATTCTGGTTGCTGTGCGATGCGGCACGAACACGAGGAGCTCACTTTTTCTTAGCACACGATTTTTGTGGACGACGGTGTGCCGAAGAATTCAATCGCAATGGTCGGCATACAAGCCCGCCACGACGCGACGTCATGTGCATCATTCCCGGATGTCAAAGTCGAGCATTCGTTGACGCGGATGGGAAGGCAACAAAATTCTGCTCCCATCGCCACAGACTGTATGTTTCTTGGATGGTGACTGCCCCGGAAACATCTTCTGATACAACATGCAATGAACAGTGCGGCTGTTCAACGTGGACTAGCGGATGTCTGCCTTTTGTGTGTGGCTTTGCGATATCTGTTTGATATACTGCTAAATCGATGATTCTCCATAAAGCTGCAGGGAAATGCCAACAGTTGAGGTCGGTAGCAAGCAAAGCGACTTCTGTTCCAAGCATTGCAGCAAGACCGCACTCAGCAGAGGTTAGTCTGCTCATTACTGGGGGGAGCTATTACCACTAGTACTTTGACTCATGACATTTGTCAGTTCCAGTGATTCTGGAAGTTCCCATTGGAAATGCAATATATACGGAGGGTAAGCCATGATGGAGGATCACCATGCACACCTGACGGCGGAAAACTTAATCTTGCAGTGGTGGATCAGTTCACTAAGCAGTGGAAGCATCCGACGCAAAAGCCGACTGTGATCAAGGTTCTAATCTGTTTCGTCATGACATTCATGTTTGTTTGATAAGATATGTGTAGCTTTGGAGGATCTATGGGCAACGGTCTGTGCTTGACCGATTCTCTCGGTACCAGTGAGTCAGAACGCGTTAGTAAGACCGAGCCTACGGCTGATTTGATTGCATTAGGCTGGAAGTGGAACGCCGCACGGGCATTTCCGGTGGGAATACACGCCGCCGCTTTCATGGTACTATCCGAGAATGCACCTTGGGGGACACCTCCTGTGATGGCCACCTTTGCGCGCAAACAAGCTGTAATATGTGTAGGATCATCAAGGTTCGCGGGATGTCTGTCGGGCTCCTCACATTCATTCATGCTTGTCCCATAGAGCTCCTTCCAACTCGCCCGCGCAGGTGAGCGCATGAACTTTGGCAGATTTGGAACGGGGATCTATACGTCGGCGACCTCGTCCAAGGTCAGTCTGAGTTGCATATCTGGGCATGGAGGAGGCGATGACGTCTATAGGCCAACGATTATCACGCTGGGAGCGCGTCTCCGAATAGGGCAATGCTTTTAAACGATGTCGTGATGGGGAAGGCGATCAAGCTCACGACGAATAGCGAAAGCTTGACGGAGGTGCGTAGATGCATTCCGTGAAATGTTTCCTGGTACTTCATTCAGAATCTCAAAAAAACAGCCACCGCCGGGGTATGACGCGGTAATCGGTGAGCCTGGAGGGGATCTGAACTACGATGAGTGCATTGGTACGTGCAAAAAACTAGCCGTCGCTTGGTTACTCATGCTAATACTGATACAGTTTACAATGTGAGTGATCATCGGAAATGCTCACTGATGGCCCGCTAATTGCAATATCGGGAAGAATGATGCGATTCGAGCGTCTTTCCTCATTGTATACAAATAAGACGCACAAAGAAGCTGGCATTTGGGGTTACTACAAGAACTACCTTGACAAGTACAATTGTATTATTAGGCGGCGACTCTTTTCACGGTAAGTGGGCTTTTATTAAAGTCGGTTCGCGCAGGTTGGGGTGTAAAGGCCGAGATAGCCACGCGTGTGTCGAATGTCTGCAGAAAAATTGTATGTCATGTATCATCATGTAGCGCCTGTGAGGTGGGTGGGCGCCACGCCCACGTTTAAGACGATAACGTAAAAATTTTAGCAAGTCGGCCGCTGAACAGCCGCTTCAAAATCCGTTGGTCACTTGTTTTACCCTGTTTTGTTTTACCACTATCCACGCCTTCAAAGGGCGAAAGAGACCTTTGGGTGTGTTCGTACTACTTCATCTTTCAGACTTTCTTCTGTTCCCATGTCGTCAACAAGCGAGAACAAGGTGGACCGCGGCGCCTCAATTCTGACAGGCGCAAGTTCTAGTGATGGTGTAATAATCGTGGTCATGGTGGGTGTCAACGGTCTGACGTATCTCGCTCTTTGCTCACTTGGGACTAATGCAAATTTGCAATCTATTGGAACAGGGTGTATCAGGAAGTGGCAAGACAACGCTGGGCGCTGCACTTGCTAAAGCGCTATCCTTGCCATTCATTGACGCGGACGACCTCCATTCGGAGGCCAATAAAGCAAAAATGACTCGGGGTGAGCCTCTCACCGATGCTGATCGGGCGCCATGGCTTGTGCAAGTACGCAGGGTGGCGGTGGAAGCTGTAGAGTGCAACGGGCGCGGTGTAGTGATGGCGTGTTCCGCGCTCAAGGCTAGCTATCGCCAAGTGCTACGTGGGGAACGCGCTAATCTTAATCCTGATGGATACTCACGGGGCGATGCATGCGGGGAAGCGACCGTCACCGCCCGTAACGAAAATCCGGATAGAGGACAACCAGTGGAGGAGAGGAAGGGAGGAGTAGAAGTGCGAGTCGGAACAGATAAAGGAATAATGGCGGGAGTGTCACTGCCACGTCAGGCGTGTGAGGCGCGTCGGGCGCCGCCACCACGGACGGTGTTTGTGCACCCGGTTGGGTTGCGAACAGTGTTGGTGGAGCGGATGAGGAGTCGGGAGTCGCATTTCATGAAGGAGAACATGCTCAAATCGCAGATAGAGATATTGGAAAATCCGGCGTCGATGGGTGAAATTGGGATTGTGGAAATTCGATTAGAAGGGCGGCCGGAGGAACAGGTGTGGGCGGCAGTGGAGGGCGTGCGTGAGGAGTTGCCGTATATGTAACCAGGTACGGTTTATTGGCAGGGACACGCTTATTGGCATTCCATCAACGGCGCTGCGGCGCCCTCTTTGCGTCCCTTTCCCTTTTCCATTTCCACTCCTTCCTTCCCTTCCTATCTCCCGCCTCCCCCCTTCCCCTCCTTCCCGCCACCCTCACCTACTCTCCCTCACTATGCTGCCGTCGTCTCAGGTGAACACGAATCCTTTCGAAATCGTATCACGGGATCCATCAAGGTCGACGACGCCAGTACCTTCTCCTTCCCCAAACGCATCTTCGCCAGCCCTCTCGCAGGAGAATGCCCCTCCTCCCTCCCCCTCCGCCGAGGGCCAACTGTCAGCCGACCAACCCCCTTCGAGGACACCCTCCCGCTCTTTTTCAAATACCTTCGTGTCCTCCCCGTTGAATCCCAATTCTGCCACCGCTCCTTATCCCTCTCTGCGTCCGAGGCCTCTCTCAGGCTCCAGAGGAAATGCGACCCTCTCTCGAATCGCCTCAGAGGACTCCCAGGCCCTAGGCTCTCAGCTCACGTCCTCACATCGTGGTTCCATGGTTTTATGGCACCTCGCCGCGGCGGATGACCAAGGTGCCCTCGCCCCTCCACCTTCCCTACCCAACCAGCGCGGCTCCGTCTTTTCCACGGCCTCACGAGATTCAATGTGGACACTCTCGTCGGATTCAAAGTTTCCTTCTTCAGCAGTGAGAGGTGGTCTCGTCCCTTACGCCTGGGACCCTTCAACAGACGACCAGGACGATGCCGATGAAGAAGACTCTCTTCATGCTGTCGAGTCTGTCGACAAGCGTGCCTCTCTTTTAAACCCCCGTAGCGTTTCGAACATTGGTGTCCTCGTTCTCCTCATCGGCTGCCTCCTCGGACTCTTCATTGCACTACCCGTTATCGTTTACGTACAGGACTCGTCACGCGCCCTCTTTATTGACGAGACTAGCAACACCATCAATAACCCTCAGGGTGCTCTCCATGTCGGTTCACTTGTTGATCCTGATACTCCCCATTCAGCCAAGAATCGCGTTGGTTTCGATGGTCAAACCTATAATCTTGTTTTCTCGGATGAGTTCAATCTCGATAACCGTACATTTTATCCTGGTGATGATCCTTATTGGGAAGCGGCCGACCTCTGGTACCTGCAGACTGGCGATGAAGAGTGGTACGACCCACGTCAGGTCTATACCGCCAATGGTTCCCTTCACGTCCGAATCGAAAACGTTCCTTCGAATGGGATGTCGTATCGCTCTGGCATGCTTCAGAGTTGGAACAAGTTTTGTTTCACGAGCGGTTACATTGAGGTCGCTCTTACTCTTCCCGGTCCCAACGAAGAAACTCGCGGTTATGTGAGTCCCTAGTCTTGCTTTCCTTTGTATCTTCTCACCACTCACCACATGTAGTGGCCTGGGGTCTGGACGATGGGCAATCTTGCCAGACCAGGATACGGTGCAACGACAGACGGCACATGGCCTTACTCGTAAGTATTCTTCTATCCTTTGCCTTTAAACTCTTTGACGTTAACACGGTTTCTCAGATACGATTCTTGTGACGTGGGTACTTTCCCGAACCAGACCAATCCTGATGGACTTGGGCCCCCCGCGGCTATCTATTCGAATGCGTCACAGGCCAAGTACAATAATAAGTTATCCTACTTGAGCGGCCAGAAGATGTCGTACGCTATATCAACTTTTCCCTGTTGTCTTCTACGTAACCTTATTTTTCCTCCAGTGCGTGCACCTGCCCAGGCGAGGATCACCCGGGCCCGAGCAACAACAAGGGTCGCGGCGCTCCGGAAATCGATGTACTCGAAGCTGAGCACAATAAACAGGGTACTGGCGGTGTGGTTTCACAGTCGGCGCAGTTCGCACCATTCTCGCATGACTATGTGTTTGCCAATGACACTACCGACAAATGGGAGGTGTTCAATACGGGTATTTCCCGGCCCAACAACTACAGGTATGTGTTATTTCTTACAATTCACGATGTATTACTGAGCCGTGTTTGAAGGGGATCCGCTGTGTTAGTCACACGTTCTTTCGTCCGATTGTATCTCACCATATTTTTGAACCTCGTAGACAACAAGCTGTGTCTGGCCTCACGCAGCTCCCATCTGACATTTTCGAAGGATCAGGACAGGCTTTCCATACCTTTGGTCTGCCATGGTTCTCTTCCTTTCTTTGTTCGTTCTCATTGGGATTGCGCAGGCTTCGAATACTTTGCAAATCCCAAGTCACGCTCAGATGGGTTTATCACATGGCAAATGAACGGCCAACAGACAATCAGGATGGGTGCGGGTGCAGTCGGACCTGATCAAGGATCGGATGGCTCTGGTGTCGGTGCGCGATTAATACCTGAGGAACCCATGGTAAGGTCATATCACTCATTCACCATACATCTGCTCATATTGGTTGTGTCTAGTCAATAGTTATCAACCTGGGCATGTCGCGTATGTCATCTACTTATCCATTTGATACGGCCACTCTAACATCCGCTGCAGCGAATTGGCAATCGATCGATTTGTCGACGATGACGTTCCCCTCCGAGATGCTCGTCGACTACGTGCGTGTGTACCAACGCGCTGGCCAGACGAATATCGGTTGCGACCCACCAGACTATCCTACAACGGACTATATCAATAGGCATTATGAGGCATACAGCAGTCTGTGTTGTTCCTACCAAGTCACGATTTTCATGTTCCCTGACAGTCTTTTCACGTAGATCCACAGCTACTGTCTTGGTCAACAGGATCCGCTGGCGCGAACTATTCGTTCCCCAAGAACCGGCTAGTACGTCTTTCAAATTCCCGTCTATGTCGCCTTCCTCATAGAACACTTGAATGAGCAGTATAATAACGGTTGTTAGCGGATAAGATCCATACCCGTTGCTTACCGACCCATCTTCAACCCGCTAGAGTTATACCTCACATGATAAGACTCTCCGCCACAGACTCTTTTCTTATGATCGAACGACTCGATTGCATCTCCGTTTTCAGGGAATTACTCTCTATCACGTACTTACGAACGCGGCTCGTCGCAACCCACAACCCACATAGCATACCGAATACCATACGCCGTGTATACCTTTCCTCTTCCCTTTTTTACCCTCCACGGACCAGGACCTGCTGTCTACCCAAAAACGCCCCATGGATTTTCCTCTACCGATATTTTCTGTATGTGCCCTGTTTTTGGATCCCGCAGCCCCTTATTATCTGCGGCTTGGACACAACGGCAGATTGTTTTCTCCCCTGCGTATATAGTCTGTGACACTTAGCAATCGTTCGGTTGCGAACATTTCGAACATTTTTTTACATGGATATCATTCATCACTTGCTCGTTTCCTAATCTCTTTCATACCACGTAATGGGGACTATCGTTGTGGTCTCATTTTGCTTGGCTTCTTTCTGTTTTATTTTATTTGTTATCGACGTTGATGATCTTAGAGGGCAGGGTATAATACAGGCAGATGGAAGTAAAAAAATTAATACCGCGCTGCTTCGACAAGGGTGTTTCGAGTCACGTCGCAGCGCCTGCTGAACTTCAGTCTGGGGGTTTAGAGTTTCAGAGAATCCCCTTAAAATAGGTGAGGCATATCGATAATTTGATTGATAGAAGTGTAAGATGATAAATGTCGGATTCGGTAAAGATCTACAGATGGTGCTGGGTCTATGGCGACTACATCCCTCTGCGCAGCTAAACCCATGCACGTTTCCATCGCAATGCCAAGCAAGGCATGGCATCTTGATCGCTAATAATTTCAGCAAGATGCCAGCTGGCAAAAAGTGCTTACTACTGTAACCTGTTACGGAACAGAACAAAGAACTGTCAGAAATGGTCTCGTAGATGGCGACCGTGACAGTAAGATCATGAATCATCATGTCAATGATCAGATGGCTGATATGATGATTATCAGTAGCGGTTCCGAGATACTAACATACTGTTCTAGTACTTACAGTAGTCGTTGTCACGTCGGCCTCGGCCATTGTTGGCTTGTTGCTATAGCTAGTGGTCCGAGTCAGGCGGATCGCCGCGCAGAGATTGGTGATTTGGTGTGGTAGCACAGTATTCTCCCGGAATCCCGGGGACATACATGCCCTATGGGCCCATGGGCGAAAGCCTCGGAAATCGGAAGAGAACAACGGTCTTGCGATCATGGTTCGTTCGCCGCAGTGTCCCCACTGGCACTGCCCGTGGCACCGTGACCTACCTTGCCCAGTTTAGTCGTCGCCCAGTCACGTAGCTTCAATTCACAGGCTGTCTGTCTGTCATCGCGGCCCAGGACTGGTTGGGGCGTACAGTGGGCGGGACAATCTCGGATCATCCCTAAAAAGTAAAGACACCAGCCTGCCAGTGAGCGCGTTTCTTCCAGGCATGCTGCCAACTTGAAACCCCACATGATCGAGTTTTTACCGGTGGCTCCGAGTCGCCGCGGAATTCAACTATTCGAGAACTTGAAGAAGCCCATTGGGGAACATTAGGCGTGAACGTACGCGTGAACATTTGTGCGCATGCATGAACAGGACCGGACCCCATCAAAGATGATACGCCCCAAAGAATCCCCAGTCATGATGCTTTCTGACCAAATCTTACACAGAAAACCACGGTCCTGGAATCGCACACACACAACGTACGTGTTCAGATAAGTCGCACACTCTGCTCCGGGTTTGCAACCGACTGTTTGCCTTCATAGGTCTACAGTCTACAAGAGATGGTAGGCAAACTTAAAGCCGTGTTTGAGCTAGACCTGGCACCAGGTCTAACTCAAAGACGTCTTTCAGCTTATCTATGACCTCCTGTGACATTGCTTTCTGACCAGAGCCTCCATATCATATGAATGATAAGGGTGGATGAACTCGAAAGGGACTCGGATGAGAGGTAGGTAGTTAGGCATCAAGCAAGTGACGGTTAACGGTTTGCCCCCGGGCCGACGCGGTCCGAGTCTCGATCTAACCGAAGCCTGCGAAAAACCCCAGGTGAAGAAGGCCCATACCATTTATGATGGATAAAATATAACCTCATCTGCGAGACGCCGAGCTCGAGTCCATCTAATTTTTGGTGGCAGGAGAACTGAAAAAGATCTGGCTCGCAGCCAGATACTTGACCCGGCCCGGCTGTATTGGGATCAGCAGACTTGAATATGTGGAACTGAAGGGGCTGATCGTTGATCCCGTAAAGAACGCACTCTACACATCCATTTGGTTCAGTCCACGGACCACTGGTAGGTGAGACGTGGTGATAACTTGAAGCATCATGATGTTGAACTTCCCAGATAGTGATTACTAGATACTCTGGCCTAGAGGCCCTCGTCGTAGGTTCGTCCTCGGCCTTCAAGTGGGTAGTCGCCGTGCATCACGAGAAGCAATAATCAATAATCGACAAACTAGCCGGGAGATTAAACTGGGGGTCTTAGCGGATGTGATGATGACGGGAGCGGCGGCAGCTGAGCCGCGGTGATATCCACTAATCCACAAACAACGGAATTCCGCTTGTCCCGAGTCGTGCGCAGCATTCAGTTGGCGAATGGGCAACTTGAACTTGAAGATGGCTGACCTGGACCGACGCCGGGGGGATATGGTGCCGAGGTGCGTGCGTGTCAAGTTCGGGGGACTGAGACTAGTAGCATCACGCGCATCATTTACCTTCAATTTATGCAAGTCCGAGTCTCTTCAACTGAATAGTGCTCAGCCACATCGTCAAGGGCAGAGATCCTCGGATTTCTTGACTGGAATGATCGTGATGGAAGTTTTCGTGAACGAGCAATTTCGATTGGCGGCGTTAGATAACGTTGGATAACGAAACCAGGTCCTGGCCGCGGTCGGATCACTGCTGTAGTACTGCGGCACTGTGCCAGTGGCTTCCTTCAATTCCACGTCACAAAACTTAGCACCGGCTCCGCTGCCGCTGTAGCAACTCGCTCAGTCAAACTAGTCAAAGCTAGAACGGGCCTGTTGTACTGCATCAAAAAAGGGCGGTAGTTCACCTTAAAATGCGTAGAAAATACTAGAAATGAACGACACATTGTATTTTCACGACGCTACCAAGGCGGGGGCGTTATTCCCTCACCCTTTGCTACGTATCCTTCTACGTACGGCAGTCCGTAGTACAGAATCTTACGTTCAGGAGATAATCTCGATGCTTCCGAAAATCAATAATAGTGTCCGACCTAAATATAGACTGCCACACAACCCAACCCAACCTGCGCTAAAAGTATTGGACCTCGCCCGTTACATCGCCGCCGCCACTGTTCATTTTCATTTGTGCCATCTCGCGTAGATGCCGACGCTTGACACGGTCCAGCTTCCAGAGCGAGTAGGTCGCGGTTAGAAACCCACAAATAATGGTGCATGCCCCTGTAACGGCAAGAGTGGCGATACTCGAAGCGCCGTATACGCCATTCTGCGCACCGTATATGCTGGCGAACGTCGAAATCACCCCGGAAAGGCCGTTGAGCATCCCGGGGACGAAAATGCTGTTAAGTAGCCAGACGTAGTTGTGTGCCCAGCGCCACCAGAGCAATAACATCCCACACCCGCCGAGGGCGCAGCAGCCGAAAGCGATTACTAGTCTGAAACAGAGCGTGTCAGAAGAGTTAGACTGAGGTCGAAAGAGAAAGAAAATGCACGCACAAGGGGAGATGATGTATTGTATGCAACACCCTCTCGAATTCGCCTGACTTGGACTGGATCCCCTCGAGAGTGGAGAATGTTCCGGGGAGAACGACGAAGCCCGCGAGGAGGATCCAAGTGAAAAGGCCCGATAGGAGGTTTTGTATGCGTGGTACCTCTTCGAATACCATGTCCGTGTACCGTGACTGCACAAGACTGTTTGATCCAGCTGATCCAACTGATCCCCCTGTAGGTCTCCTTGGCGGCCGCCTCTCTGATTTACCGCGCCCATGCTCGGGACTCTGTGTCAGAGACAGTTTGACAGTCGGGTTCTGCGATGCGCCCGTGTTTGGTGAATCGGTGATACTGACATCTCCGGATGTGATTGCGTAGGGTGTGGTCGAATCACCGGCAGGAGGGAACGGCGGGGTCACGTTGTCCGCTGCTGATATTGGCGCGACTGCGTGAGTGGTTTTGGTAGGCGAGGATGCGAACACGTCTCGCTCGAATGTCGAACTCGACAAGGATAACTGAGGTCCGACGTGCTTGTTGTGTGTGGGCGGGATGGGCCCGGCCAGATGTGTCGCTGCGATATCGGCGCCTTCCGAGGTCGGCGCGTATCGCTCGCCATCGTTCGACATGGGGGAACGAGGCGCCTGGAGAGGCGGCGCAGACGTACGTTGCTTATCTACCGATGTGCGAGTAGTAGATAGCCCGGCTTCCCGAAACTCGAAACCGAACGAAGATACAAGGATGGGCGCAGCCTTGCCGGTGCTCTCCGCACGGGTATGTGTATGGGTCCCATTGGCCGAATTGAATGGCGGGATGCTGGATACAGATGGATTACGTCCCGCCCGTCCAAGCGCTTGACGCTTTGCCGAGTCAATAGCCACGAGGCTCGCGTCTGACACTATCAATTCAGACGGAACTGTGTGCGAGTCGTCGGTAAGATCTGAGGTTTGGACATCTCGTGGAGGTGGCGGCGTGTGCGGGGTGTATGTGAGCCAGGGAGACGCCATGTACGCACTGTATCAGAACTAGATCGCTCTGGGGTACTCGAGCCATGTAGAGCTAGAAGACACTCTCAATATATGCTCCGTCCCAGAAGTCGCTATTTGGTAACGGCGTAATGGGGGACCCGGAGCGCCCGTTATTTCGTATTTCCCAACAAGCTTCGGTGAGGCGCTGAGCTAGAACCAAGGGCTAGAACTAACCGCGAGTTACGAAATTACTGGCCACCCAATACCATCATGATTGTGGCAATTCTTCCGGTTTGTAAGTTGTTATATGGTTGCAAGCCAACAAACGGAAAGGTGGAAGGGCAGACAGTAAAACCAAAAAATTGGAGTTTCGATAATGAGGTTGTGCATAGCATATGACACTCCGGATACGAAATGAAGTGATCTTGTGATGATGATGGAATCCAGAGTACTTTCCCACAAGGCTTCACTGCGGTGCCACCATCAGCGCTGGCCCGGCGGTGTATGCTCTCGCAGCTGCACATTATACGGGGTTTTTTAAATAGCCCATTTCACATCCACCGGCAGATATGTTTAGTACGGGTCAATTGAATCATTTCCCTCCAATCTATCCCTCTTTCAATAATGTTCAAAAAGCAGACCAGCTAATTGATGAGTTTTGCTTCTCCGGCGCTTTGGCGACCGACCAGGACTCTCTTCTCTGTGCCGACCACCGGAGACGATCACCCATCGAGCAGTACTGTAGGGCTTCTATTTTACTCACTACCAAATTTGGGTAGCGCACAATGACCGCACATCAGGTAGACTTTGTATTGCGGAATCCCCATGTTTGAGGGAATAGAACGGGATCTATAAATGGCTTGATTGCACTTAGTATTGTACAGTAAGTCCCGGATGAGAGAGAAAGGGACAGGATAAACATATTATCCTCGTGTACACCTCGAGGATACTATTCAAGTTGATCGTTGATCGTTGATAATCGATTGCCTAATGGAGTCTAATGAGAGGTTATGCGTGATCCACACGCACGCGGGACCGCACGCGCGTGTATGTTCAATGGTGCCGGACGCAAGTAGATGTCTTATCTGCTTCCGTTGTCGTTCGCCGGTAAGTCTGCAGTAGCCCCGGCCGACTTTATACAGAATGCGGCACGATTCGATATCATCAAGGCCAATCTTTGGGGATTAGGAGGGATTCCGTTAACATTCCGAGTATGACAGCTGTCTTTCAATCCTCTTGCGCCGCCAGGCGACTAGCGCCAAACATGGTGCATGACAGAGCATATCGTCTAACGTTGTAATATCACTATAAAATCCAAAGCGCGTGAATTTCAGTAGGTATAACGCGTGAAAAACGACTGAATTTGAGTCATTTCAGTACCCTCAATACATGCACCTTGTGACATTAAGTAAAAAACTATATTGCATGTTTTCGTGGAGGAAAATATGCTGAATTATTTCATACATAAATTACATGAAATTCAGTATTTCAGTACCCACAACGCGTGAAATTCACACGCTGTCGACTTTACAGTGAATATAATACAAGACCAGAAGCCATTCGCATGCTACTGTGGGTCCTCTTTCGGTCTCGTCCTCGTCTTTGGCACACACTATGTCATCTTCCTCGCCAGAAGCCAAGCCGGCCCAGCCCAAAGATGCCCAAGACCCATCCGGGGCGAAGGGTTCGTGTTTCGCTCTAACCCGTCCTAGAGTAGCAGCGCAGCTCACGCCAATCATCGGCACACAGATCTCGCTGCGTCTGATGGCGGTGGTGGTACTGTATCTCTCGCGTTTCCGGCAGTCCGATTTCCCCCTTGACACTTTCTGTTCTGCCTCCACAGAACAAGAAAAGCAACCTGTCAAAGTCGAAGCCGAAGCCGCCTCCGCTCCTGTGACGAGCTCCGAGCCCCAGGGCCAGGCGGCGCCAGTCTCAAACGAGAAGCCCCCGCTGCCCGCTTCTGATTCAACACCCGCGCCAGCAACGCCTGACCCCGAGAAAGGTCTGGATCCCGCGATCCCAACGACGACAACAGCGGGAGTCACGGTACCGGCTGAGCCTGGCTTGAGGGAGCCCGATGCGCGGGAGCGGCGGCGCAAGAGGAGGATCTTGGTCATCCATTCCCGCCTCGCGAGATTCTTCACCTGGATCCTTCTTTTGGGCTTCGTTATCCTTCCCAGTACATTTACCAGGGCCCAGGGGGACCCGTCTGCAAGCTCCAATCCGGCGATAAACAAGATTGAGAATCTCGGATTGTACGTTCGTTCCTTTTGTTCTTCGGCCGATGTTCCTGTCCTGGTTGATGGTTTAATGCCACACAAATAGATTCGCGATTGGTTATATATGCTGCCTCATCAATGCATTCGCGATCTGCTGGCTCTGGTATATCAGGAAGGACGACCACGAATGGCTATTCACCAACTTGTTCTCCGCTGGACTGATCAACGCGTTCTCCGGGTTGATAACGACGTTCGTGAACCTCTACGGGGTGCAGAGCGGAGAGTTAGGGTCGTCCACCAAGTCCACCCTCGTTCTTGCGTCTTTCTGTACCTTCGTCTACGCCGTGCTTACCGTGGTCTACTACCGGAAGCGTTTGCAAGCCAGGTATCGGCGCGGCAGCAGGGCCTCTTCAGCGATGGTCTGAAAAAGAGTTTGATGTAGGATTGCCTTGGGATTTTTTTGGATTTACGAACGTGTACCCCACCCTAATCCATCAAGTTGAACGTTTGACCCCTTGTAGATTTTTGTACGCGTCAAGGATATGTATACACTTTCCGCTTACTTGTACGACCACTTGCCACTACGGATCTAATGATGTTGACATTCTTTGAATATACAACGCCACTGCTGAATTGCAGATCGGGCAAATACCATACAATCTCCGCGAAAGACCTTTTTTCAGTTCCTGACCAGAGTGGCGTTTAAACTTCAGTGGTGAAGTGAAAAAAAACTGTCATGCCTGTCATGCTCCGCGAAAGGCAAGCTTCCAATAGCTTAAAGGTATGACGAATTCCTAGGGGGTGGCAATCCCCAATAGCGCCTTAATGCGAAGGGGTATGTACAAGCATCAAACGAAGTGCCTGCATGCGTACATTCAGTTTACAGTAAATGCAATTGGGAGTTGCGCATGCGCTGTTCGAACTGGCACTAGACTGTACCGGTTGTTAGAACCTGTTTCAGACATCTGGGTATGGCAAGGGTCGATTCAACCTTGATATATAGTCGTGTTTCACCGGACTTGCAGGGTTCATTCACGGTGATTGCCCCTGCCTCCATCTGGGCGTGCAGGAGATCCTTGTGACCGCAACCAGAAGTTCGCCATTAGAGGGGTCCTGATCGCATAGCCCTCGAAATTTATCAGGTTGATGCACCACTCGTAGGCATGACGATTATGTCCCTTCAATACACTATCTTAGTCTGGCCCAACAGATCAAGATCAGGGCATGCAGGCCAGGAATAATTATCACCGTCAAGAGGGCATGTACTGACGAGTAGACAACGGCGCCCTATTAGAGAATGTATTCAAGAGCACAATACACAAATACCCATTTGTATCTAGTAGGCTTCGCAAAACCAGGACCACCTGTTTCGACCAGGAGTTTTTGAACTTCTAGTAATAGTCTGCGTATCCCTGCAGCTTTTGCGCAACACGGTGAGGAAACCGGAAGGCAGTTAACCGATGTCCGAATGTTTGTACAATCCTCACGACAGCTTCCTTCATCGCTGTCAAGTCCATTAGCAACAAAAAATACGCGATCCAAAGAATATAGTCATACCATCGGCGGCTCCGCTGTATACATCCACAGCTCGAGCGGCATCGTCTGCATCATCGGGTGACGCGATTTCCTTCTGCGCATCTTCAAGGGCCGTGAGGAAGACGAGTAGTGCTTCTAGTACGCGCGGAATATCGCGCTGCACGACACCATAGCGATCCTCGGTCAACGACGCACATACTAGTCTAGACAGCACTAAGATACGTCGGTTAGCCTCAATAATGAAACATTATGGACAAGCTGGCCAACCTTCGGCGATAAGGATGTCGGTCTCACGATTGGGCACAACGCTATCGGCGACACGACTTGCGCGGGGGCGTGACCACCATTGTCCCACCTGCTGAGTAGCTGCCAGCACCCTCGGTGGGATAAAACCAGTCGGTATCTGGACTTTTTCAAGCAGAGTGGGCTTGACTGCCTTGACCGTTGCAACAGTCTTTTGCACGGCCGCCACGGGGGCGGAAGGACCAGCCGACTTGAATAGGTCCGGTAGGTGGGCCACAGTAGAATCAAGAGAATGTGTGAGTGCTTGTGTCACTGCCCCATCTGCGGCCAATGATTCGACAACCGAATGCAGAGGCGAGCTTGGTGTGTTCTTGAAGACAGCTTTACGAACGACAGGAGTGTTTGGCACCACAGGACCTTTGGCCTTTGGCTGAGGTGCTGGGGCAGCTGGGGTCTAATCAGCATACGAGCCCAACTCTACGGATGATAGAGGCAAACCTGATGGTGGTGGTGGTGCTCCGCGGCGGAGGACAACTTGGTAGTCCTTTCCCAGTGTGAGCAGCGCAGAGCGGACGAGTGTGGCCCACAGTGTCGGGTTGTGTTTTTGATCGCCAAACATAGTAGTCCGGTGCGCTCTCGCAGGAGCACTGTCATCCTCTGCGAGGCTGCGAAGTTCTATATAACTTAAGTGTACATAATATGGATCACTGCTTGTGATGCCAGAAATAAGTGTGAGCAGGGGATCAGCGGTGTGAGACGTCACCGCCAAGGGCTATGAATCTGGTTCTTAAGAATATTCGTGTCTTGAAAGAAATTTCACGCACCTCTTGTACTTTATCGTTGAACAAACTTTCTGCGAATTCCCACCCCCAAATCGTGGCGAGGCCAAGAAAGAAGCTATGCCAGGCAAGTGCACGATTCCGCCAGAGGTACACGAGACTCCACCGTCCGCGTATAAAGTGACCAAGGAAAGGTCTTAGTAAATGGGAAACCAACGGGATCTGGAATAATATAGGGAGAACTACAGCGCGCACGAGACCGAAGGCGAGGATGTAAACTGCGAAAGTGACGGCTGTGAACGCAATAGCAGTGGTACTGATTCTTAGGACTCGGCGGAGAAGGCTGATCATGGGAGCAACTTTCGAATACTGTTTGGGGTCAGCTGAGCATGACCTCCGCGGAATCACAGAAAAAGGGACGCACCTGGTCATGCCTCCAACGAACAGCTGAGCGATCAAGCAAAATGTTCCGGAAATGAAAACCCATAGCCAATGTAACTTGTGCCATGAACAAAAATAAAAGGCGCCCGCTTAGACGATAAGGATGTTTCCTAGAAGATAATATAAGCCTGTAGAGAGGATTCTGGGATAAAGAGTAGGTACCTCGATTTGATGAAAACCCCAAAATGGTCACCGGCGACGCCGCGGAATACGACATGAGATGTTGAAATAAGAATGCTTATGAGAATGTACAATGAGAGTGCACGGAGGGTGTGTGGTTTGGAAAGGGCGGCCTTGACGCGTTGGGAGGGAGAGGAGGAGGGTGTGGGAACAGCTGTAAGAGGTAAGATTGGATTCAAAGATCTTTGTTGATGGACTCACCTGTGAGCTGTGATTTTCGAAGAACGATTAACGGTAATACGCCAAATATCCACAGAATAGTGGTCATCCAGAGCGTGCCGGGATGAATGGGTATGACGAGTGTGTTCAAAATACCCGACGCGGACATTCCGCCAGAATTCCACGTCTTCCAGCAAATGGCGGAGGTCCATACAGGCAAAATGGACAGTGGGAGGATATCATAGAGGAGACGGCGGCGAAGGACAACGCGTGCGAGTGGTTCGTACGTTTGCGAAGCTGGCGGCACTGGCGGCGCTGCACGAGTTGATAGGGTGGAAGTTATGGCACGGACAGGTGGTGAGTTCCATGGTGACGGCGCTGCAGTGTTGCCACTGGACATGGTTGGCTGGGAGGGAGAGCTCGGAGGGGGAGATGAGGGATTGAGGCTGAGACTCGTGCTTACCATGACGGTCGCACCACGCGATCTGTCCACTAGCACGTGATGTACGCTATTTCAGGGGTTAACGTACTCATCGTCGCTGCCCCGCTTGGCCTTGATGCATGATGTTGCACAAGAGGTTGCATTATTTCAGAATGCAATTGGACTCCCAGCTACCAGTTGTTACAGCAATGGCAACAACAGCAACATCTTCATCAACAGCAACGGCGACAGCAGCATGCAGCGATCGATAACCAACTCAACAATATACAAGCCAGGTAAGGATACAGTTCCTCCGCCAATTGTGCCTGCTCACCTCACCTCAGTGTCAATCGCATCCCTATGCAATTGTACAATGCATCTGCATCTGCTGATTCTGTACCCCCCTGGCATCGGGTCTGATCATCCCTTCCCTTCAACTAAAAGGGAGCTAATCACACTCCGGTCGGCTCAGATTAGAAATGTTACAGATGAAATATCCTACCAGCACGTTGCAGCTGCTAGTTGTAATGCCTCGCTTGTTCACCTTGGATCACCATCTCTTGCCGCAGAGGTTCCCATCACACAACGCCGTCAAGTCCTTGCGGACTATCTCGGATGCGGGATGCGGGCGTGAGGATGGTTCTTTATAAAGGTCGGTGCCAGCTTTGGCCGAAGAGTACTTCACAGCAAACTTTCAATAAATTATTCGTCAATTGTCATTAATACCAGGATATTTGGACAGCCATGGGTGAGAGCTGTTGGAATTTCGAGTGCATTGCGAGAAACTTTTTATTCGGTTCAGTTCTCTACTACCCTCCCCACTTTCTTTATTTCGTAACTTACTACTGTGCTAAAATGACCAACTATTCATGTCTTAGAAGTCGAGGTCATTAAGCAGCGGTCGAACGTGCCTTCAGAAACCACGGACCCGCGATAATTTTCATAGCAGCAGCCTGCTCATACATGATGCGTGTTGTGTGTTCACCAGATCTCATGAACGATTTAGAAGTGGAATGCAGGTGTAAGAGGTGTTCTGAGGTCTGCTCAACAGTGTTGCTGTAGCATATCTAACTACCTTGCCCTTCCTCTGCCCATGTCAGTGGTTTCAGTTGATCATAGCGAATCATTCAAAGAACGAGGATGACTCGGAAGATCTGATGTCAGTGATCCACATTGGCGTCTTTGAAACACAATAACCTCTTTGACAAAAACGACAGCATTGGACACTCCCGGGGTACATTGTGGTCATAGAGAAGACAATGGCGAAGGACAACGCGTGTGAGTGGTTCGTATGTTTTCAAAGCTGGTGGCACTGGCGGCGCTGCACAAGTTGATAAGGTGGAAGTTATGGCGCGGACAGGTGGTGAGTTTCATGGTGACAGCGGTGCGATGTTGCCATGGTTGGCTCCCAGTTACAACAGCAATGATATCCATCACGTGGCCTCAACGGCCACAGCAATTGAAAGCCACGCCACACAGCAATTCATTCAAAGTTGCCAAGTTGTTGATGACCCTGGTGATCCCGTCATTTCCCGATCCTTCGTCGACTGTGATGGCCCCTCATGATCCGGAAAATTTGGGAGTAACCATCATCGTTTGTCTGCTATCCCCTCTCCATGATTGTCGTAGCCTTGATTCAAGTGGCAGAATGGCAGAGCGCCTCAACACCTAGCGCCGTTCTGATGATTATATCTACTTGCTGCCATGGATACCTGTCATCTTTATGATATATCATACGCGGCTTTCGCTCGTTGCGTGATTTCCCTGCTATCAAACCTAACCATTGGGTACCCGGTATCCCTTGCATCGCACGGTCTCCTCGGTGCAGAACATTAGGACTGGCAACCTCCATTTCCTCACTTGATCCAGTCATTGATTTTATGCTGGGGCTTGGACTGCAGGCATTATTCTAGTATTAGGTGATATGCCTCTGTTCCGCAACACGGGGGCCCCCAGGAGAAGGTGAATATGTCTCACGGCTAGCACGGCATTCATCCTGTAAGCTTATGCTCTCATCCTCTTCGAGCATGACCAGCGTAGAGTTATGAACGACGAGCAGGCTTCTGGGTGGCGAAGTGCAACTATGGACACTGTCAATCGTACGTCTATCTCGTCATATCATTTCATGTCCATGTCTCGGACAGTCTAGATTTTTCGGGAAACCTCTCGCTTGCCCGTTCAGGCTGCTCATATAGGAAAGAACCAAGCGCATGATGGGTATCATTGAATGCCATCTTATTTGCTCCACATTTTACAATGGAGTGGGACAGCCCGAATTTAGAGTGCGTGCGCATCTATGTTGAGTTCTTCACTCGGCCTCCACTTGCATACGGAGGCATCATCTCGTACTACCTTCTAGCTTACTGATTTCCAGCTGGGCCGCACAAAAGCGTAGTTTCTGGTTAGTTCCTAAATCTTGACTCGACCTGCCAGTTGAAGGACCTCTGACTATTGTCAACACCCGGAGATATGGAGCCAATTAATACATTGCACATCGCACGCTGCTTCTAGCGGCATCCGTTTCGCCGTCATTGGCTCACGTGTGCACACGCTTCTGATCATCACGGCATTTGAGTCATAGCCATTGCTGTTGTTGCGTTCTTTGCGCGGCGCTCGTTGGCCTGCATTGTTCGTTCCGGAGATGTACAATGCAATTATTGGTTACGGAAAAAGGTGAGCTATTTCCGTCTCTCTGTAGCTATTGTTGTCGGAATCTTCCCACACACGCATCATAATGAGTCGGAAATATCAAATGCAAGCCGTTCTGCTCGCAAAAGCAACCACAACTGATCGCAAACACGTTGTCCGGTTATTTTAAAAGTGAAAAAAAAACACGGACGAGCCATCGCCTGAATCAGAGAGGATCAGCATCAAAGATCGATATCTCAGCTGCGCCCGAGGACAAGCGCTCGCCTATCCTATTTACATCGCCCAATAGCTCTGTTATTGTATAAATGGTCATATTGAACGATCCCCGGTGATCGGCGAAGATCCGAAAATAAAGGATGTGCACAGCACGATGTTCAGCGCCTCGTCACACGAGCGTGACATGTGACCGGAGAGACAAGGCCCAAGGGGTTATTGTTCTCCCTGAGAAACGCAACTGCCTCACCGGGGCACAACAATGACCAGTACGAGTCTCCGTGACACAGACGCATAGCAACCGCATGGCAATGCTTCATCTACATACCACGCCTCCTTTTATTCTTGGCCCGTCTTATACCCCGCCTCACCTCTTTGCCGCATTCCATTACTTATTGACCCCCCATTCACGACCCATCCTAACGATTCCTACGCTCCGCCATACAGTACACTTTTCTTTACCTTCTCCTTACGACCAAGTTTTCCATCCAACATGGCGTCTACAACTACCATCACCCCTCCGCCAACAACCAACAAACTGGACGCTGTACAGCGTGCACGCGTAATGCGATACTCTCGCAAGCTCGGCGCCGTGCTGGGCACCACTCCATTCCTCCTCGAGTCGTGCGGAAGCACAGTGCCAGCCACACTCTACCCCCCTTCGAGGCACAGTAGCACCCGCTCGCACGCAAAGCGTCAGCACCATCGTCAGCGCTCTGACTTTGACGACCAACCACGAGCCAGCTCCGAGAGCTCGCCACTACCACTCTCCCACACTGCCTCATCTTCCAAAGACTCGCTGCTCAGCACGTCCGACTGTTCAGTCGAGTCAGACGTACCGGTGGTGCTCACCAAGTCCGATCGCCCAGGTGCCACTCCACGCCCCGTCATCTTCCTTGATACCGTACCCCTCTCGTCGTCCGATACCCGCGTGCAGGCCACGCCCCGCTTGACCTGCTCCTCTCTAGACGTCCTACCAACACCTACCACACCAAAACAGCTGAACACCGCTGAGGCCCGCAGGCGCAAGATGGCGCGTGTTGTGCGCACGCTTGGGGAGAAAGTGCCACCTGAACTCGTGTTCCAGGCCTCGGACAGGGATGGCCTTGAAAATGACCCCGTGTCCACCACGATGCTGCTTGACACGCGACCGGTATCACGCACGCGGTCTGCGACAAAAAGCAATCGGCGGCGCAGCGCATCGGCGGGCTCGAGCACCCAGTGGCAACGCCCGCTCGACCATCCAGCGCCCGTTTTTTCTTCTGGCGCCAAGGCCCCCGATGATCAGCGTTGGGTCGGCGAGTGGAATCGCCGGAATATCGGACAAGTGCAACGCGAGCTTCGTGCCCTCCGAACCGACTAAATCTGGCAACCCCACACACTTTCACTATTGTGACGTTGCCATCGTCCATTGTCTGACAGTCTCGCGTCCATTTTGTAGAACATATTGAACCACGATCCCCCTACTACTTACTTTCTCTCTACTCTCTAGATAGTCTCTCATAGTAATAACATATCCCTCACGCCAGTTGCCTGTTATAATCTACCTGATATGTAGCCTAATAATTTATGACACATCCCCAACAAATGTAGACTTTCCCATCCAATTTCGATAGCGCCGCGGGGGTGAAGACATTCTCCTTTTTGGAGATGTATCGAGTCGTCCTTCACCAACCTAACTTTCGACTTGAAATTATCAACGTTTCATCATCCATTTACTTATGATCAACTTAACCGCGGTGATTCGAGTTGTGAATGCCGCTGTGAAATGCAGGTTTTGGATTTAGATTGACCCATTCCTCAATCGGTGGCTGAACGTAGACCACCCGACAGTTGGATTTACTCGTTGATTCGCGCACATGCGAAACAGCAACGAATGAATGTACGTGTGTCGGCTCTGCAGCCCGGCGGTGCCCCTGAGCCGAAGCCTTCCATCTCTACAGTACCTCCCTTCTTACAGTAAACGTAACGCGCGCGACTTCGAGCTTCCTGATACGAATCGCCGAACAGCATGTAGATCACGGAAAAATGGATGTTTGCCTGCCTATATCTTATTGTGTACGGCTGTACCCTTTCCCTACAGTACTACTGTACCCACTTCGCCACCCCGATCGGAGCAGCTAAAAATATATATCCAAATCTTTCCAAGTCAAGATCAGATCAAGCGAACTCGAATGAGCTCACGACGCACCGCACACCGCTCAAACAAATATACAGTTACGGTAAGGTAATATGATCGTGACCGATCAGCGAGTGAGTCACTTTTAATAGTAACCTATCTGCTGTGCAACAAAACTTGAAACTTGGGATTTGAATGCCACTCAGATCATGGACGTGCCATCGACGTGCCAGTGACGACACTGTGGCGCAGCGCAGATCAGCAACACAAAATTGGGTAATACAGTACTATACTGCATGTGTACTGTAAGTGTCTGGGCGTGGGCGCGCCGCACGCACTGGCGGTCAGTGGCGCGCATGTCCGTCAGGATACGGAGTAATCATCATGCAGCTCCTCAACGAGTCCGAGTTGTCCGCGCCCTTCACACGCCCGTCATGAAAAAGACAGAGAGACAGATATCGCATGCGCCATGCCAAGTTGAATATTGAATATTGAATCCCCGTCCGCAGCTCTTTATCCGAAACTCCACCGTGGTCCGTGGAGGACACGCGCACGAGGACACAGAGGGATGTCACGGTCGGGTCGGCGTGTCGCACCGCACACCGTACCAAGCAAACATTATGAAAAAAAAAAAAAAATCACGACGAAAAAAAAATCACGACGAAAAAAAAAAAAAAAAGAAAAAAAAAAGGCAGCACAGCAGCAGCGCCGGATGACTTTGTGTTTGATCGCTCCACAATTCAGCACTCGAGTACAGTACATTCATTCGGTCCGAGAACGGGAGTGCAGTGAGTGCAGTGTATGATTCGGGTGATCCTGATCAACTCAGCTGATGAGTGGCGTAAGCGTACTGGATAAATGGGTGCAGGCGCAGACGTACTGTACTTGTTGGTAGCCCCTATCTACAAACGAATTTGTACAAATTCGCCTACAAGCACTGTACTAGTCACTAGTCGATCTGAGAATAGTAACACTGCATGCATAGGCAGATAGATATGCGGAACCACCGACCCGCCCGCTCCCCATCGCGCTGGCAAGTGCCAACCGAGAAGTAGACATAGGGTACTAAGACGTCCCGGTTTTCTCTGGGCATGGCACGACACTCGAACGGCCGCATATTACAGCAAGATGGCCATGAGCAACACTGGGGAAATAACTTGCCATGCCGCCGCACAAAGAAACCCAACTTCTCCACGTCGTTGAAAATTTATGTCAGCAGCGTGAGAGAGAATGGCCATAATTGGTCGGCGGATATTCAAATCCCAAAACGTGAAAATTTCAAGCGAGGCGGTTCAACTGGAACCAGTATACAGAATACTACTGCGGTGACTAAGATAAGCTGCTGCAAGGAAAATAGCTAGTGTAACATAACGAGACGAGGGAGGAGGACAATCAGGCAACGGGAAAGGATAGTAATTAATCGGAAAAGGGTATCCAGCACGGTGTAAAGCGAGTGAAGAGGAGTAAGCAAGACCCAGAACTGGAAGCGTGGAGATGAAAGTCTCTATCAATCGACCTCGTTCTTCTCATTTGCATCGGACATCTCCCGATACACACTAATGACGGCGGTCTAGAGCCGGTGCCCTGGAACGGCCCAGAAAAGGAGAGTGAGTGCTGCAACGCCGAAGGCCACGAGTATCGACACCCAAACGGCACGGCCAAGAAGCAACTTTCGGACGTATGGTTCACGGATGCGCAGGGTGCGGAACGGCGTTGTTTCACTCTGTCCCAGGAAGACGAGGATGGGGTCGAGTTCATACTGATGTGAGATGATGAAAAGTAGAGCAAAGGTGAAAGGGAGGAAGAGCTTTAGGCAGAGTTTGGTTAGACAACGGCCAAATTCTGATTGGAATTATGATACGCACATAAAACCGCATGGACTTCGGCTTGACATCCAGAAATACCAACGAGAATGCGGTTGCGAGGCCGATCCATAAGGAAATCAAACCTGCAACGAGACGCACTAGCGCGCTCATGGGGGTAAGATTCCCAAATGCCTTGGAGCGTAAAAATCGCGGGAAGGCATCTTGTTCCATGGCGCGGAAGCAATATTCCTTCTGGGCGTGGAACATATCTGGAACTTGGGCGAGTGCTGCCCGGTCTGCAGAGCTACTTGTGGCATTGCTGAGGGGGAAAGAATGGACGCGTAGCGCCGGTGGGAGATAGATCTCGTGGCTCTCGCCACCGTTAGGAGACGTGCCTGCGGGCGAGAGGTAGCGCAGAAATATCCGCTCCGCGCTCACAACCAGGTCTGAGCGGCTGATTGGCGAACTACGAGGAATGATCGTTGGCGCACGAGAGGCGCGACGGGAAAATGAGAGTGGCGTTCGTTTACCGAGAGAGAATGGTGTGGATGAGCGAGGCTGTGCGGGGGTCGGAGAAGTAAGGGCGTGCTCGAGGTCGGTGCCGACGGCAGTTGCGGGTGAAATCACTCGGGCATCAGGGCTAGGTGAACGTTCGGTCGCCCCGCGCTTCTCTTGCATCTCTGTAGTCATCTCCGCCGTGCTTGCTGTGCTGCGTTTTGCGCCTGCTTGAGTACCGACGATGGTACCATATGTAGACCCGCGCCGCCGCGCATATTCCCAGTATTCTGGCCAATCATCACGGATAGTACGTCCTGATTTCCGTACGTCCTTGAAATAAGCCCGACAGAGATTTTCGTGCTGCTGTACGTCAAGCCAGAAATCGAGAATATCCTCGGCGCCCTCTCGTTGAAGGAATAGACTGCGGCAATCCAAATGAACAGGTAAAATGACGAAAAGAGTTGCGTGGTCAGAATAAGGGTAGAAGATGGGTGAGAATACGAGAACGCACTAAAACATGAAAAGATCAACCGGTGGACGTGTCTTGCGAGAGAGGACCTCCGCAAAGGTAGGCAAACGTGCGTGGCGACTACGAGCCCATTCATCCTGTTGCTGCTGTTGATCGCCCTCCATAAATCCCTGTCTGTCCTTGATGGTGGTGGTGTTGGTGGTGGTAGTGGGTGAGGCTGTCTAGTTGTTGCCAACAACAAGGCAGTGCCTGCAAAACGAGGCGTGGACGACGCTGACATAATCTCTCTACAACTCACGGAGTTTCATGGGGACGTTGTCCCCATCTCACCCTTGAATTTTCTTGTGTAGAGTCCTCAATAAAAATTTGAATGGGGACGTAATCAATGTGAATTACATGGGAATGCACGCTCAGCGGTAGTGATCGAAAAGCGTGGTGAACGCGACAGGGTTTCCGACCATTGGGCGGAGATGTCCAAAGTTCCCACCGCCTAGAAGCTGCGACTTGCCCGATTCACGACGTTTAGTTCACCTTTCACACACTCGCCTCTTCTAGCGACCATGTCACTCGCCAGAGCATTCTCACCAGCTCTACGTGAGGTCAGAATTCTTTTCTCACAAACCGGCGACGCATCTCAGGGCGTCAGGTAAGCCCGCCACCGCCGCATGCCTGCCCCAGTCAACATGTCCGACTTTAACCCACAGACAATACGTCTTGTCCACGTATCCAACGTTGAAGCAGCACAATCCAGACCTCCCCATACTCATACGGGAAGCTCAGGGAACACCAGCACGGGCTTTTGCTCGGTTTGGTTCGTGGACCGCATATTCCTGTCGCCCGTCATCATCTGATTAAGCTGCAGAGCGAGGTGTTGAACGAAATGTCGTGCTCGATGGTCTGTCCTCCAAGGATGTCGCCACAAAGATTTCCGAGCTATTGAGATGAACATTTCGTGTATCAGAGTGTTGTCAAATTTGCTTTGTTGCTCTCATCAATTCTATTACAACCATCCCTTCTTATTCAAGACCTGTATCGTCTATTGATCAGGAAAGTACAAGATTGTCATCTATCATATGGGAACCAACATCCGACGGACTATAAGTACAAGTACAATCAATTGCCTGGTGATATGTGCGCTGTTTTGCCGTTATCAAATCTGGCTGTTACACTGCCATCCTATGTTCCCAGTCAACACTGCGCAAGTGGCGTACTTGAGTACTCACTTGATTTCCAAAGTATGCCGCCTTGACCACATCACAAAACAGACCAACTTCAACAACCCCAGTCAGCAGCTTGAGTTTCACAAGAAGCTGATCGTATATCAGCAAAGATATTTATACGTAAAAGCATAAACGGAACCTCGCGCGGATTTTTCAAAGCAGCTTCAGAAAACGGCGCGTCGATGATGAAATTCCCGTTGTCGGTGACCACCGGACCTGCCTTTGCGCGTGCCATGCGCAGGATTGCTTTGGGTGAATCAAGTTTTGTGTGCAGACTCCGCAGGACAGACGTATATGCAAATGGTGAAACCTCGATGGGCACACCAGAAGTATACTTGGAATACATGGGCAAATCGTGCGTGAGAGTTGTAACGGCATAACTCACACTGGTTCCCAGGATGGCCGAGTTCTTCCGGTAGTCGGCGACGACGATGAACCTGCAGAAGATTCACACTGGATCCACACGGGAAAAGACAAACGGACGAACGTCTTGGCTACTTCGGCGAGCACCTTTTCGCGCAACTGGCAGGCGCCACCGCCCTTGATACAGTGCAAGTCGGCGTCAACTCTACAGGCATTCCACACTGTCACTGCGCACGTGGATGTGATTTGGGACTTACTCATCCGCGCCGTCGATGGTGACATCGAGTTCTGAATACTGCGAGATGTCACCAAGTCGTAGACCAGAGAGAGTTATGAGTTGTTGTGACTGGAAACCGGTCGGGAGAAATACGCGATCTTTGTTGCGTTCCTCTCCCTGTTGTAGGATGCGCTCTACGACGTAAGGGACCGTCGAGCCTACATGTGATTGTAAGAGAACGCAGGTTGACCACATGGGATCATCTGCTCGTACCAGAGCCAATGCCTATGACCTACGACGATCTCCTCGGAATCGGAATCGGGTATCGCGGGTATAGTGACGTACCTTATGCTCTGGCTGAATGTGTCTGTCAACCGCGGTGTACGCCGCAAGTTTCTTGGCCGCTTCAACACCATCGAGCGGTGATACTGGTGAAGTTCAGTAAGCATCACCTCACTTCGCGATCAACGAAGCGCGGGACATGCCGGGAACTGCAGACAACGAAGGTGAGAAGATCGAGGGGAGAGTGCTGGTGGAGGGTGTGAATAGATGGGTGCAGTATGCATTTTCGAAGCTACGTACGCAGTCATGGTCGAGAATGCTGTTGGTTGGGATATGCGGGAGAATCGATACTTTGGAAGAAAGGGGCTCCGGGTGGTTAAGGAGATGCAATATCCGGGCGGCGCGGGGCTCCGGACTATGACGAGGTGTCGATCAGTGAGGATTTTGTCTACTCTGCCTTGTTTTCCGTGCTGATTGATTGCACGGTTGAGTGTGGTGCTGAGGTTCATAGTATATTGATCACTGACACCACTGCCACTGTGACACATCCCTGGGAAACCCGAACCGAATATACAGCGCAGTATGTAAATAACTACAAAGACGCGCCGGCATGAGTTGTAGACGTGTACGTGACCTTTGGTGATGAGTGATGAGAAGGTTCAGAGGCGTTCGGAGGTGTAGCGATGTGGGACCCATCCACCGTCCTCCGATTCGAGTCCGGCTCTCGCACCCTTGGCGCGCTTGGCAATGGCGGCCTGGCACTCCTGATGATATTCGGTATTTCCGGGCCGAGTCGGGGCGCCTAACAAATCGGAGCGGGGCGGAGTTGAAATGAAACCTGGTCTAAGCCAACGACCGACGGCAACGATACACACACAGCGACAATGCGCGCTGTCAGAGGTGAGTCAACTATTTCAATTCAATTCACTTCATACGATCCCGATGATAGATTTAATGTGTTAGGTGTTCTCATTACGTGGTATGCCTGGATCGGCGGGACGTTTCAAATCCACCCTAGTCTCATGTTTGATTTGTGTGTTTTTCTTTCTTTCCCAGTGACTCGGCGGTAAAGCAGATACTCGTCACGTTGGACGAGAAACCAGGCCAGTCGTTCATCATCGAGGATCTGGACGAGTTCCATGTGCTCGTTCGCGCAGACGAAGAGCAGCGCGTGAGGCGTGAACTCGAAGCACAGGTGTGTGTCCCTTCTCCTCTACATCCAGCCATTCCCGCTCCTTTCCTGATGGAGATGCGCGCAGCTGGAGAAGAATACGTATAGCATGGAAGCTTAGATGTCATTGGGATTGGGATTGGGGTCGGCAAAATGTTTGTTGTTGACGCTAGACAGCGAATGTATGGCGCGACAGGCACATTGTGAACGCCGCTACTGCCCCCGATGGTGTGCGTGTTATCTCAGATTATTGCTCTAAAACTCTCGACTGGCTTCAGTCTGTGGAAAGCACGAGGTTACGGACCGAATTACGACCGACCCAATTTGGATTTACTCTTGTGATTGCACTGGCAGGGTGTGCACAATATCACACATCCACACATTCAGCAGTTGTATTCAATTGGGCTCGGAGGCTCTCGCCGCCGGTGCGATGTTGATCAGTGTATCAGTGTGATGGTGGCGTGCCTGTATGAAGGGGCTCGGTAGAAATATTTGCAGTTCTTATCAAAGATCTATTCAGATAGATACCATTGCGATCGTATCTCATCTGGGAGCGACCGTCTTTGCTTACCCATGCCTTACTCGCATCTAACTCCCGAGGAAGCTGGTGCAATCCTTGCAGCCCACCTTCCTGATCCACCGACCGAACTGCCCTCCGTGAGCCTGGTCGATTCGACAGATGCAGATCCTGCTGCAGGCGCAAGCTTCCGTGCATACCTCGTCCACACCCGCACCCCGCACACGACCACGTACTTCGTCACTCTCCAGCTCTCCGAGCCTCTCATAGGCGAAGCACCACTCACAACGCCAAATAGCATTAGAGCTCAGTACAATCTTCTGAGCGCACTTCACACACACATACTATCCTCCACGCCGCCCCCCATCCCACTGCCGTTCCCGGTGCCCGTCGCTCTCAACGTCGATGCTCCACGACCGTACATCCTCGCGCGCCTCCCAGCGCGCCTCGCCCCATCCGTCCAATTGAAGCAGCTCGCCACCATTCGCGACACTCTCGCGCCGCAACAGGTCGCCTCTCTCGATCTACGCTTCGGCGTCGCACTCCGCACGATGCATAACTTGTGGAGCGAATGGTGCGGACCTCCGCCGCTCGAGAAAGAAGGGCTGTACAGCTGGCAAGAA
The DNA here is from genome assembly GCA_963926505.1 of Russula olivacea. Lineage (NCBI taxonomy): Eukaryota > Fungi > Basidiomycota > Agaricomycetes > Russulales > Russulaceae > Russula > Russula olivacea. Next base: position 2,218,557 of record OZ004884.1, read on the forward strand.
GCGTTTACCCTCCTCATCGAGGAGACGCTCAGCGCAGCTGAGTCTGCTGGCATAGCGTCCGCCGACGACGTCACTGCGCTACGAGGCTACCTTGCGCGGGCGATCGGGGCATTTCTGTTCGATGATGTCGAGGTACCCTCTCTCGTCGCTCTTACGACCGGCGCAGAATCCGTTTTCGTCGCGGACGTGGATGGGGAACCTCAGCTGGCACTGCTCCTTCCCTCCTCGGCTCATCTGTTGTATGGAGACCCGCTCCTCGAACGCGCATTCTCTCCATCTGAGGCACCGTCAAAAGCCCTTCTCGAAGGCTACGGCATGCCACCACCGATTGTTTTCGCACGTCAACGCACGAAACGGATGTGGTATGACCTATATTTAAGTCTTGTGGCACTATTGGGTGCGAGGAGAGTAGGTCATGATCAAAGCATGGATTGGGCAGTGAGGCTGGTAGAACAGAACCGTGTTCTAATTAAAGACGCACCTTGTTACTGAGGCCAGCGCCAGTCTGCCAGATCGTAACTACGCCAGAGTGGGTGTAAAGCGGGAGCGATAAGTGCATAAGCAACAATATGATAGCCACAAGAAAACACGATAAGAAATACAGACAGACATCCTGGAGATCACCCTTCTGCCATCTGCACGTCTTCGTCCGAATTTGGAATACCAGGTCCGAGGACGTTTTCTAGTTCCTCCTCTTCCTCACTCGTATTTGCACTCGCAGGACTGCCGGGCCTTTTAACAGCCCCTCCTGTGCCGGGACCATCCACGTCTTCATTATCATCCCAGACTTCGTCAGGATCAACGGCAACGCGGACGCGCCAGTCGTATTTTTCTCTTAACATGGCCACCGCCCGCTGGGCGCGTTCCGCCCGGGCATCGTGCGCCGCTACTACCTCAGAGACGGCATCCAGCACCGTCTGAGGCGGCGGGTCCTCAGGTAATTTGAGTGCAGTGTCGAGCCGCCGTACGGAGGCAGATTCGGCACGGAGCACGTCTGTCGTCTGTTGGTTGCGCAAGAGTGGGATGAGCGTTCCGTCGAGCGATGCGTCGGAGAGCGGGGTGCGGGGGTGCAGTGCGGCGCTGGCGAGGGTGCTAGATGCGAGCGCGCGCGAGAGGTTGTGCGTCTGAGCCATCACGACAGCGTATTTCGCGAGGAGGTCGGGCCAGGGTGGTGGTGGGTGGAAGGCCTCGAGCTGCCATGCGAGGGTTTGGATGGAATCGATGAGCTGGGTCACTCTGAACTTGATCGATTCGAGAGATGCAATGTCAGGAGGTGGCCCACCGAGATTTTTGGGGAGAATTGGCGGCTGTACTTGGCTGGACTGGGAGGGCTGGGTGGACATGGCTAGGTCAGGTTGGGGGATAAGATAGTAGTACTACGCGACCGCGTGACTCCGTTCCATCTACAGTATTAGAATTCACGTGAGGCCTGCCAGTGGGTTTCTACCCGTCCGCCCACATACTCGTTTCCTAGCATAACCTCAGCCATGGCATCACCCACAAGTAACGATCGTGGAAAGCGCCCCGTCTGTGTAGACGACGATTCTGACGTTGATGATCTCGATGGTGCGAACTCCGATTATTGCGCTACTAGACCACTAGTGATCCACCGACCGATGCACACCGTCAACAGACGTACTCGACGACTTTACCCCGAGCACGCCCGCGAAACCCGCACCTCAAACAACGGCTACTAATAAACCGGCGACAGGTCCTTCCCCTCCACCCGGTGCTTCCGCCCGACCACCGGACGGCGAGAACACGGAAACCACGGACACAGACTTCGCGGAAGAGTTCGCACGACAGATGGAGACGATGTTACGTGATCTGTCGATACCCGAGGACCCTTCGAGCGCAGCAGACATCCCGGGCACAAGTAGTGCCAATGCGGGCAACGACAAAACTCGCGAGGCGTTTAGAGCGGCTTGGGAAGAAATGCTTGTCAAGGGCATGGACGAAGCACTTCCCGGCCTCTCCTCTGATGGTGCCAAATCAAACGCAGCCGGTGACTCCGAGGACGCGTTCCAAAAGAGTCTCCGGGAGGCGACAGAACGCCTGCACAAGAGCGATACAGAGCTTCAGGTAGCGTAGCGACTGGCTAATGTGGCGGCGAACCTTTGTCACACTAAATCTTCATCCCGCAGGCAGATTCGCAAGCAGGCGACGATGATTTGGCTGCCTTGCTTGAATCTGGAGATGACGGTGAACTGCAAAAGCTCCTCGAGGGCATGATGGGTCAGTTGATGAGCAAAGAGGTTCTGTATGAACCCCTGAAAGAACTTAACGACAAAGTCGGCAGCTTCTTTCCGCTGTGCCGTACTTTATCTGCTGATGAAACTATCTGTAGTTCCCATCCTATCTCGCCTCGAATAGAGACAAACTCTCGGCGTCGGACTTGGCACGATATGAGGCGCAACATGCGTGCGCCTCACAAATTATTGACGTCTTCAATGATACTGGGTACAGAGATGACAATCCCGAAATGACAACAAAGATCATTGCATTGATGAACAAGGTCTGATTTTTTTGTCCCCCTGTTAAGTTAAATGCAAGGTATGGTGCTAATATTTAGCTCACAGATGCAGGAACACGGAGCGCCGCCGGCGGAAATCATGGGTGAACTACCACCTGGACTCGACTTGGGTCCTGACGGTGCCCCTCAACTACCTGATGGATGCTTGATTGTGTGAGAGGTGGATTGTCGTCATCCAAACCAATGCATAGATGAGCGCGGTTGTAATGTGGTCTAATAATATATCTTGTTGGTATAATAAAACACGCAAAGGGTGTCGTAATTCGGGAAGCCAACCCCATTTCCACATCAAGCAATAAAGTAAGCTCTGTCAAATCAAACGCTCCAAGGCAGCTGAAAGCGGGTGAAGCTATACTGTAATGACCATCGTTCGAACCGGGTGGGCGTTGCGTTATCGGAAGGATCAGCCGCCGCCATTCAATCCAGCGAGGGCGGTGGTCCCATCCGAAGGAAGCATGCGCCGCACAGGCACTGAGCTCTACGTAAATGGTTGCCCTCGTGTCCCAAGAGACAAGATAATGGGGACGTCACACCACCCAACTGAATGCGACCGATCCACTGACTATGAGTTGTGGCCCCCTGACGGGATATTGCGGAGTTTGGGGTTGGGTCACGGTGCAAGAAGAAAAAAAAAAAGGGAAGGCGAAGACATCTTCGGATCACGCTCTAGAAGATGGAAGGCTGTCTGAAATGCCCCTGAACCCACCTGAACCCACCGCCATTTACGAAAGTGCCAGACGAACCGACGAGAGAAGATTTCGTGGGGATGCTGCTATTTGAATTGAGCCAACGCAGTGGGAGGAAAGAGGGGCAGAGATGTTGCATGCGCCGTCGCGTGTGACTGACGACGCTTCAATTGCCACGTCACCACCCATGATCGTGCCATGGCGGCCAGGGGCGGGGTGACCTTGTTGCGGGGGGCAAAGACAATCTAGGACACATATCTCGGGCCACTGCCGAAACCGATTATTCACGGGTGAACCCGCTGCCGTTCGCACGCAAAACGCAACGGCAAGGGGGGCCTTCTCGTGATAAGAAGGACCGGGCTCGGGTAATGTGTCGAAACAAGAAGAAGCGAGAGAGGGAGAAAAAAAAAACTTTGGGGAACAGATGAGAACTTTGAACCCACACGGCTAATGAGCAGATCGATGATGGTCGTACTGTAAGTTAAGTTAGCTTAGTGTGGTGGCACAACCGCGAAAAAAGGCCTCGTCACGGTGCTGTGCTAAAAAAAGGATATGTATGGTTTGATGATGATAATCTTTTTCGCGTAACGGCGGGGAAAGCGGGGTATTGTGGGCACAAACTGCGCATTGCTCTGCAACTTTGAACGGCCCGGCACTGTGGGGTAACGGAATCTGGAAGCCGCCGTGTCAACGAAACGATTAATTAGTTTCCCCTTCCCCCCCGGGCCCCCCTCCATCAAAAAAAAAGAGACAGAAAATAGCACTGCCATTAGGTCAATCCTGTACGGTATTGCTCGGCATTCGGCAATGCTTGGCTGGGTAAAAATAAAAGTAAGTTAGGTGCATGCGGTAATAGGCCAAAACAGGCGTCTGTTTGGGGGCACCCTCGCGATAGTGGCGCCAGAACTGTGGCCCCCTGCTGGTTATCTATGACCCGAAGGAGCGAACGGCCGCCGCCGACGTTGAAGAAGGACGCCTGGGGGTGCGCGAATCCTGCGCAAACGCACAACCCGCTTTGTGCCATCCTCCGGTCTCTAATTGAACGAAGATGATGCTTTGCTTTATCTAGATCTCGCTCTTGTTTTCGATAGCCGGATCATCGTCCATCGTTCACGAGACGCTCATCACGTGGGTCACCCATCTGCAAACGATAACTTAGAAAGCATGAGATATCCCGATTCGGACGATCGCCCATATTTTCTCTTCCCATTCCCGTTTCCCACACGACTGGTGCCGGACAGTGCCGAACAAATATCCTACTTATCGCTCTGGGAAAATCTGATTTCTATCACCATCCTAGCTGGATATGGCCGATCATCTCGAATATTATCTTCAACTCTTCCACATAGGACTCTCACGGGTATGTTCCCAACGGGCGTTGGCATACCGGCGTTGCGCCATTGGCGTACCGCATCACGGAAGTGCTCAAGTGCGAGCAAAAGTGAGATTACTCCATCAAGAACGACACTCCGCAAGCGGCTACAGTACTCCAATCCTCCAATCGTGGGTTCTTCGCGGACTTGTTCGGAGAGGTGTCTCGTAACAGGTTTATACCCCGGTATCCTACTGTATCATTCTTCTGATGCGATTAATATAAATGCTCGATCCTGAGATGCTGCCAATATTCTCAATAAGGAAAATGCAGTAGCCGAACGAAATAGATTAGATAAAAGTCAAGTGCAATATGACAAACTAGTGGGGATCTAAGACGTTAGCAGAAGATAGATTTACAGCAGTCCTGAGCGTTCGACAAGGATCGTCGCGCTGGGTCGGCGGAGGATATCTGCAGATGCGTAGCCCTGTATTCGTTTGACGACATCAAGACCCTCTATGACCTCGCCAAACACAACGTTTTTCCCGTCGCACCACGGCGCAGCGACAGTGGTGACAAAATACTGCGACACAACGTCAGGGGAGTGCTAGAACGCCAAAAAACAATACTATACCTGTGAAGAGTTGGTTCCAGGGCCACGATTCGCCATAGATATCAAGCCGGGTCTGTCATGTCGGACGACGAAATTCTCATCTATGACCGTAAGGAAGCGAATCCTTCGATTCCAAAAAAACGGGACTCACCCGCAAATGATTGTCCGAAAGCCGAACGTCCGCCCGTGCCATCTCTCGCCGTGATATCACCGCCTTGAATCATGAACTACAAACGTCTCAGGTCAACCCTCTGAATAGGGACCAAGAAAGGACGTACGTCTGGGATGATTCTATGAACGGGTGAACCGGCATATCCGAATCCAGGTTGTCCAGTTGCTAATTCACGGAAGTTGCGCGACGTCACCGGCGTTATATCATCGAACAACCGAAAGACAATGCGACCAACGCTCCGGCCATCAATTGACATTTCGAACTACAAGCGATCAGGTAAGGACGGGTAAAACGTGAACGAACAGGGTTCGCACAAAAACATTCCGATTTCTGGAGAGAGATGGCACCGTGAGATGAGGAAGGGTGGATGTACTAGAGGACGCACCGCTGTGCCATGCTTAGTTAATGGGGGATTTGGATGAGCACAATAAGGTAGTGGGCGAAAAGAGGTGCGTTGAGAGGTAAACGACAGAGGGGGCGAGGAACGAATGGTGGACGCGATGAGTTAACGATCATTTTTATTTAAGAGTCGCTCGATTCATCCGGGTCGAGCCTGGGGCTGGCCACAGGAGCAGAGTGATCTCGGCAGTTGCCGACGAAAAAATGCGGCATCTTCCAGAAACTAAATTGATTTGTGTCGGTTTTTACGGCGATCAAGAATCCCCTGACTTACCGCGGCATTGGCCGGGAGCACATAAAATTTCTTGGCGTCTGGCGTCTGGGTCAAGGGATCATTCATTTCATCATGTGTGTCATGTTGATAGACTCTCCTTCTCGTCACCTTCGGAAGGGAAAATTTGTTGACCCAGAAGTAGCGCCGGTCTTCACCCTAGTTTATGTGAGTCTCGCTGATGATCAGCAATAGAAAGCTGCCACCGGGCTCGGACGTATTTATGCCCATTTCGGTACGGCGCTGGACAGGAACAATAATTTATTCCGAAGATCGGGAAAATAGTCTGGCTTGCCAGGAGACATACGTCGACGAAAAGAAGGAGCCCGGGGGAACGGACGCAAGCTAGTCAAGAACATCCTCGGACCTTCGGTAGCAGCGACGGCATGCCAATTTCCAAAGAACGGGAGACGTTATTACGTTCCTGGTAATGATTACCAGAAGACCTACGACCTCTACCCGATCCGAGGGGCTCGTATGAGGACCCGTTCATGACGTCACTTTATTTCTGAAGCGTTGTTGGTGGCCGACATCCATGCTGCTCACACTCTTGCGCAGCACGGCGATGTTCCAGATAAGCACCCTCCGAGATCGATGGGTACGTAAAGTCTGACGTCAACTCGAGCAGATACACACGGTAACGGCTACACCCACCACAACGAACCTGAGGCCTGATGGGTTTTGGGTATACGGTTGATGCACCCACTAATCGCTCGTAATGACGATAACTGGTGTGATAGACGATCTTTCGGTACCTTCGAACCAAATCGAGTGTACGATTTTCATTACTGTATTGTACACAACTCACGGCGCCTGAGGCCTGAGTCCCTGTGTTGACGTGATGCCGTTATCCATGAATTCCGAGATCATTGAAATCAGACCAAAAAAAAAATAACGACAGCACCAGTCAACCTTGTTCGTTTGGACAGAGGTACTCCCTGACATAACAAATTAATCCAGTGGGAGTGACAGGAAGCGCATCGCCTGAATGGACAAGGATCGGCCAGCTCCGTTGAATCTTTCAAATTTCACAAAGGCAACAGCTACGCTCCGATATATAGGGCACTGGTGGCTATCAATCCATGGAAAATTGCTAGCTAAGGGGGCAACATAACGCCGGACAAGTCAGGAACGCATTCACATGTTACGCACGGAGCGCGCAACTCATGCGAAATCAGAGCATGCAAGAACGACGCAGGTCTGAAAACCGTAGAGTACGCCCATAAGACGAAGTGGATCATTGATACGCGTGGCCGCCGGATAAACACCCGAGGAAGGTACATGTGGCAACATGGACATGGACCGAAGGTCACCCGGTCACGGGCTGAGCCGAGACATTTGGCTTGAGTCCGACGATGGCATGCGTCAGAATTTTAATCAACGACAAATAGCTTGGACGTAAGTAACCCTGCACACCTTTTGTAACTGCCGTGCCTGAACGCGGAAAGCGGATCAGGAGAAATCTAGAACCAGCAAGGGCTTGCACAGGAGGGCAAAGTGGATCTAATCTAGATGTAGTAGGCACCAAAAAAAATTTAGTCCAGACTTTTCAAGTTTCGACGTCCATATTACGGCTCAACAAGCAAACCTGGGTTGATGTTCTCACCATCAGCAAACGCTTTTACGAGTAACACGTGGAAATGCCAACTCGGGTGCAAAAGCCATGGTATCGGTTGCACTGAACTGGCGCAAGCGGACACTCTGTTTGACAGATTGCGAAGTGTGTCTCATCATCATGCGCCTAGGCAACCGCTCTTGTAATTGCAATGACACTTGTTCAGTCGCAGTCGACTCTCTAGCATTATCAAAGACGATGATTAAAAAAATTATATATATTTTCCCCCCCTGCATTGCGAGACGAATACTTCTAAGAGTGTGAAATGCGAAGCGAATTACGAAGCGGCCAAGGGCCCGGTGTGTAAATCATCTCGTCTCGATTCCATCTTGTTACGACATCTGTAGAAAGATTCCCCAGACGAAGTGAAAGTTGGACTCATTGGGAAGATTGGGACAGTGAAATCAAGGCGTGCACGATGTGAAACCGTGTGATACGTAACACTGGCGAAAATGGGAAATGCAGGGACAACTACCTGCATGTAAGTAACCCTCGACAAAAGAGCTAGCACTGGCGGAAGAACGGTTAGCGATGCCTACAGGTGAAACAGCGGGCCATAAACGATTATTCCTTTCACCACCGGGGCTAACTTCGCCGCAGCGCCTCATTTGCAATGACGGGCATGAACCAACGTGATCGTATATCGTAATGGCGGTCCGACTAAGATGCTTTGTAAGCACCACCAACCCTTGTTTCCTTTGCCCCGATTGTTGTATCGCACTCAACGCGAACTGTGACCTGTAAATCGCCGAGTACGCGACTTACTTGCGCTGAATCAAGTATCACAGACAGTGAAAACATCCTTTTACCGGGCGCTGCAATTCCGCATTTGTTTGTTCCACTGGCATGCGCTGTGGCATTTCTCACTCACTGTTTCCAGCTCGTCTAAGCCCTACCAGCTTCTGCGTGCCCTTAGTTACGTCGCATCAAAATACGCTCTCAAATTGCTCGCACTAATCAACGATGTCGCTGGAGGGTCTTCTTCCTTTTCACCACACCATTCTGGAAGAGATCCATGACCCTTCAAATAGTCAACTCGTTCTCCTCGCTCGGGGTCTAGGGTTACGCAAGATTGTCTGCACCCTCATGCAGATATACGACCAATCAACGAACCTCGTTCTTCTTGTCAATGCGTCGTCTGATGAGGAGGCTGCCATTGGCGAGGAATTGGGCATCATGGGATGTCGCAAGCCAGGTCTAAGGACAGTGAGCTACGAAATGGGAAAGCAAGATCGGTGGGTCTCTTCATCCATGTCCAGCATCAGTCTGCGCCCATCTTAACTCTGTTCTCTATTGGCGCTATGCACCAATTCTTCCTTGTCACCCCCGATTCGACCTCCCAAACAACTTTGCATTTATTATGATACCATTGCCTTACTAACCGTCGGTCAAGTCAGGACTTGTATAAAAATGGCGGCCTGATATCCGTCACTTCACGAATTTTGGTCGTGGACATGTTACAGTCTGACCTCCCAACGGACCTTGTCACTGGTTTGGTGGTACTTCATGCCGAGAAGTGAGCACCACAACGTCTAGTTTCCTGCGTCTCCTTGAACCTATTGGCAGAGTGACTGCATTGTCCCTGGAAGCATTTATTGTACGGCTTTATCGCGAGAAGAACAGCGCTGGGTTTGTTAAGGCATTCTCAGACCAACCAGAGCACATCACTTCTGGACTCTCACCCCTGAGAAGCATAATGAAAGAACTGCAACTACACTCCGTTCTAATCTATCCTCGGTCTGTATTCTGATTGGTAATATCTGCAGTTTTGACGGGTTTTCTAGCTTCCACCAGGTCGTGAAGGATTCGTTGGAGCGTAAACGTGCAGACGTCATTGAACTGTACCAACCAATGACCGAGTCTATGAAAGAGATCCACGGTGGGCTGGTGCAGTGTATGTCCATGACGTTGGCAGAGCTTAGGCGGTCAAACACGACGGTTGAAATTTATTTTTCTTTCCTGTTTTTAAGTATTCATCTTTTCCCAGCTCGATCTAGATGACCTGAACGTAGAAAATGCTTACTTTCGGTCATTCGATGCCATCGTCCGCCGGCAACTCGACCCTGTTTGGCATAAAGTTGGCCCTCGGACTAAGCAATTGGTCAGCGACCTAGCAACTTTGAGAAGGCTTCTCTCGTATGCCCTTCAACATAGTTTCTTGTCATTCGTTGATAAGAAATCGAAGGTATATGCTCAACTATGATCCTCTTGCGTTCCATGCGTACCTGGAGACCATTGTCGCGTCAAACACACTATCGATTGCAGGGAATCCACGTCAGAACCAATCTCCATGGTTGCTTAGTGATGCTGCTCATATCATCTTCGAGACTGCCAAGAGGCGGTGCTATGTACTCCGAGAAGCCCCAGAGAGGCCGACCCGGGAATCCACAGACGTCATTGACATTTCCGACGATGAAGATGCATGGGAAGCACTTGATGAGGCAGAAGGTCACATTCGTGCCGCACCTACAACGACGGTCAGGAAGGATCAAGATCAAATGAAGTCGCGTCCTCGTCCCACTTGGCTTCCAAAAAGCATAGAACCGGTTCTTGAAGAGTTGCCTAAATGGCATCTGCTCGCAGAAACTCTAAAAGAGATTGAGGAAGAAATCATGCGACAAGAATCTCTTTCATCCAGTGCGTCGCGTTATGATCCTGACCACCTTCCCAGATTGACACACCCTGTGCAGCGATTCGCGGAAACAACGTGATCCTTGTGATGACAGCCTCCACACAAACATCGTCGCTTCTAAGTGAATACTTGGCGTCCATGGATCCTGATGCGCTACCTGGGCAGCGCGGTCGAAAAATGTTAGAGGATAAGTTGCGGCTCTACTTATATTGGAAGGCACGGCTTCCCGCGCGCTCAGCTGAGAATCTGCCGCCATCTGCGAACAACCGTCAGAGCTCCCCGGGCGACGACGAACTTGATCCTGCACTGCGAAAAAAAGACCGTGACAAAGCAGAGCGGGCTGCTAGCCGACGTCGTGTCCGCGGCGGTGCCCCCGGTACGGTCAACGTGCGAACACAGGGATCAGGCCAAGTTTCGACTACGCCCCGTGAAGAGGAAGTCATCCTGGCCGAGTTGTACGTATGTCCATCGAGATCCTTTAAGCCTGTAGTTAACGCATCTCAGCCTCTCAACTCAAGACAATACGTCCGCTGATGCAGAGCTCGCCCTGGCATTATCATTGGAAGATTCACTACCGCTTGATGATGCTGAATTCGAACCATTATATGGGCTACTTGTCCCTGCTCAGACGGTCATTGTTCGTGCCTACGCGGATGACAGCGACGATCTTATGCTCGCGGAACTGCAACCTCGTTTCATTGTAATGTACGAACCCAATCAGGATTTTATACGGCGCATTGAAGTAGGTATTATGAGTAACCTATTGAAGGGATACCTGACTTGGATGTGCAGGTATACAAGGCATCAAATCCTGGGCTTGGGGTCCGCGTGTATTTCATGGTTTATCAAATGACTGCAGAAGAGCATAAGTATCTTGCGAGCTTGCGCAAAGAGAAGGACGCATTTGAAAGACTTATAAAGGAACGCGGGGTAAGTACCCAATGAGTCGTGCAGAAGATTGTCACCAAACCCTTGCAGACAATGCTGCTCCCTATCCATGAAAACCAACGTGCTGGGTCTGACGTTGGGGAGGCCATCATCAAGACGATTAGTTCTCGCGTTGCTGGAGGACGGAAAGAGCTCTCTACAGAAGCAGCACGAGTGCGGCCTTCTTATTAGCATCCTCTTGTACCCTTTGCGCTGATGCTGCTGTAGGTTATTGTCGACATGCGGGAGTTTCGCTCGACGCTCCCATCCCTTTTACATGCCTCAAAGATGATCATTGTTCCTGCAACGCTCACAGTAGGGGATTATATACTGACGCCGGAGATATGTGTTGAACGAAAGAGCATACCTGACTTGGTATCAAGTTTCAATAGTGGGAGATTGTACGACGACTTATCTCCATCCGAACTTCAGCAGCTTAGGCGTCATCCCACAGATATGCTCAATGTGAATTGATGTCGGCCCATTACAAACAGCCGATCCTGCTGATCGAGTTTGAAGAGCAAAAATCGTTCTCATTGGAGGTACGCAGTAATGCGTTCGGCTAATACCTGTATGATGGATGATCTAAAGATTATTAGATCGTGCAAGATGTCAAGTCCTACGCAAAGCCGACAGGAAAGTATCCTCCAAAGAAACCCGGAAACAACAGCAATAATAAGGAAGCATATCAGCCACCATCTATTCAACAGAAGCTCGTTTTGCTGACGCTCGCTTTTCCCCGCGTTCGTGTCCTGTGGTCATCATCGCCGTACGCAACCGCCGACATCTTCAAAGATCTCAAGGCAAACTCTCGGGAGCCGGACTATGCGGCCGCCGTGGCCGTCGGGGCCGATAGTGACCCTGCTGCTGGTCAGGGAATGCATGGACCCGCTGAAGAACTTCTGCATACGTTGCCTGGCATCACCGCGAAGAATGCCGGTTATGTGATGAGCCGCGTTCGTAGCATGCGTGAGCTATGCGAACTTCGGTTAGACCAGGTACAGGACATCCTCGGAGACGAGCCTGGAAGGTCATGTTGGGAGTTCTTGCACTGGGGGGAGGTACCATCAGCGTGACAGAGTTCCCCCACCTTTCATCTGCACCATCATACGGTTGGTGGTTATGTAAACAACACATGCACTCGTTCAGGCATCAGTGCATGTGATACATACACGACCGGCGCAATCACAATGGTAACGCGCTCGCAGGCAACGGTCGTTTCACGAATTTGTCATTCTGTCTGGTGAAACCACATCTCTATCACACTCATCCATACCAAAAATCGAACCTCGGATTGCAACTCTCCCTGATTCAGCTGTTGCTCAGTAGGACACCCGCGCATCTTCCTTGATCTGTTGTTATGCCTCGGTAGTACCATCTATGCGCTATCTGAACACCGGTAACGTTACCATCAAACACGCAGGCGCCTACAATGGCCGTGCCGGGTCATCGCCCTTCCACTACGAAGCAGCACCGAAACAGCCATCCCCCGTTCTGATGCAACCGTAGCGCTGTGAAAGTGGAGGCTATAAGGCCTCATGGCAGTGATAACGAGCGAAGCTTCCCTGCTCTTCTTTTCTTTCAGCCAACTGGTTGTCTTTGGCTTTTTTTTGTACTCTTATCTTCAGCGACTGCGTCGCTGATCCCATCTTTGACGACTATCCACGACGATTCACTATTTGGGCACGCCACTCTTTCAAATTGTCCTATCGAACCCGACATCATGTCCTCGGTTCGTCCCTTTGAGGACACTCCAACCACCCAAATCGATACACTCCCCCGACTCTCACATACGCAGCGCTCTCGATTAGTCAGGTCGACTCGCAAGCTCTCAAAGATATTGGGTGAGAACCCGATGCCCCACGTTAACCGGTCATCCGTGATATCGCCTCCCTGGAAGAAATCTCGGGAGAGCACTGTAGTTGACTCGGGCAGCCCTATCCTTTCCATTGCAAAGAAACTCGCTCGTGCAGCTCTCGACCCCTTGCAAATAGTCTATCGTCGGGATCCAGGCACCAATAATGAGGATATCTACGGGATTAAATCGAGCCCTGAAGAGGTGAACACACTCTCCCGTGGGAACAACTGGCCATCCACGCTAGTTTTACAGGCTGTAACCAGCCGTGACTCAAATTCTGAAACTGATGGCCATGATGGCCCTTACGTTTCGTCCCAAGTCCCAAGTCCCGCGATGTCTTCATTTTCGAAGCGACCACCATCCGTCATCTCCGCCTCGGCCTCTAAATCCACGCTTTTTTTACCGGCCGAGTGGGAGAAATCGAAGGAAGAGCGGGAGATCATTCATCGCCGCAAACGTGTCTCAAAACTTGCTCGCCATCTAGGCGAGAGGATTCCACCTGACCTCATGTTGCCCAAACCGATGTCCGTTAAGCCCAACAGAAGGCCTCAACGAAGGAGGCGTTTTTTACCTGCTCGCACTCCACCGGCCCCATCCACCGTCCCACCACTACCGGCCGAATCTCCCACATTGGAACAAGAAATGACGCCTTCCCTCTCTTCTCCATCCTCCATGTCTGATGCTTCGCGACTTGCCGTCGAAGAAACGGTGGAGGTTTTCGAGTCACCTGGGTACACGCCTGTTCCACGCCCTCAGTTCCCCCGGCGCCTACATGGTACTTTTTCCACTCCTTTGCTACGCGAGCGCCTTACGCAACTCCCCACCAATGACTATTCCGACGCGATGTTTTTGGAGGATAAAGACCCGGAAAGTGGATCATCGGTGGTTCCAAGAAGACCGGAATCACGTTTAGCCTTTCTCCGTCACCGCCCGGCTTCCCATCCCCAGACGCCCGAAGTTGTTTTGCACCGTAGCGAGCGTCGTCAAGGCTGGAGCGGAGAATGGAATGTTGCAAGCATGCAGGACGTTATTTCAAAGCTGCGTGACCTCTGATGAACGGGTGCCAGAAAGGGTAGATTATGGGTCAGTGAACGTTTTGATGTGAAGGACTCATCATCGTATTCATCAACACATTTTAGGTTTGATACATAGAGTGTACCACACGTGAGTGGCATGTACAGGTATTGATTTTAGTATAGCCAGCTCTGGGATGTAATATGTATGTATATGTCATCCTAGATATCGGAATGACGTTTGGAAATAGGGTACTCGCTCCATGGTGCGCGCCGTGGGAAGACAGTGCTACCTTTCACTATGTGAATGCAAGGTGGGAAGTGGCAGCAACCCGTGTCATCCGGACGATGAGATCAGGTCCACAGGGGCTCTCAAAGTCCGAATCACACTTGGCGTCTCTAAAAGGTGACGGGAAGGAGCCCAACTCGGAAGTTCGCACATTTTCGGGGGGCTGGAGTGGTGGTCCGATTCATCACGAAATTATTTGTGTGGTGCGTCCGGTGCAAAAAGAAATTTCCGTGCTGCATGGCCCAGGGCGGCTCTTTCTCAATTTGGGGAATTCGGTGAACCTCGCACGCCTCCCTCGTTCATCAGAAACTGGCGCATAGCAACCAACAATCACTCCTTCTACGTGCGACAACGGGTATACCGAGGACACCGTTTTATGAGATTGTCATCATGTCAGCACCGTGACTGGTAACGGAGGGCTACTAGTTCTTTCTTCAAGAATCACAAACAGGAACTGAAGGTGAAGAGAATCAACTTGAACAAAACAGAAAAAGGTACTATATACGATCATGCTTGATCTCTAATACTTCAAGCCTTCCTCCGCCCGTGTTTATCCAAATTTTAGCAGCTCTTTTGTGCAACCACTGAGTGTGGTCAACAGGCATGTACCATACGGTGTAACTTTTTGTCGAACTGAGTTTTGTTTTGTGCTAGAATTGGCGCCTCGTAAAGAAATATACGGATCATTTATCATATTTTTGGACTCCATGGGAAACCAGAAACAACTTGAACTTGGTTACTTGAATTGATACGGACGTTTGCAATACTAAGATTAAAGTAGAAGATGATGAGATTTATGAAATTCAAATACCCGAAAAGTAGTTCCCATACACTTCATCATGGCACAACGAGTACGTCCTCGTCTCGATGCTTGACATGCTTGACATTCCGCCGTGCTTGACAACGTGAAAGGCTAAAGGTTTCTCTGCATCCCCCATGATTTACTAGCTAGTACTCCACACGGCAATGGCCCAGGTTTCATGATCCCCGTTTCTCAAGGATCTGGACCAGATCCTCTCCGAGCGGCTCTCCCAGCAGGTAGATATGCACTGCCTAGAAATGGCAACATGAACCATATATGTCCGATGTCTTGATCACTATCTTTTGCTGCGCCATGATATCGTCATCCCCCCAGAACTACCCCAGTCCTTTTAGTTCGAAATCTCCCAGCCACAAGATGCGCCACTTTGCCGTCATGCGCACCCCATTCTCACGCGAGGATGGAAGGTGACTCCGATAGTACTAGGAATGGAAGAAGGCCGCAACTGCCAGTGAACCACTTGGAGGCTACTAGACATGGCACCTGGTCTCAAATATTGTAGACGAACTACTGAGAGTTGCAGGAAGCGTACACGGCTCTTTAACTTGACGGGCTTCATTTGCGCCCCACCTGAAGCCACAGCCCCAATTCTCAACGACTCAACCCTAATTCTGACATACTATCCCTTTAGTGTGACCATGTCAGCCAACGCAAATGATTTCAGCCCTGTTCCATCGGTTCCGTCTAGATATGGGAGTGAGGCTGCATAGTGGTGTGAAAAAAGTTCTCATTGGCGTAACATCAAATCAAACCTAGACTGTCAACTGATCAGAAGTGTGATCAGTTAGATGAGAAGCCGAATTTTGCCAACATCACGGGACAACCGAGGCATGTGGATTATTAACTACAATAAAAGTATAGGGTCGAATGAAGGAATTAGCTTGTTTATCGTATGAGCTACGATGCGCGGATACACCCGACGTCACTCGATGTTTCGAACACGGACAGCCTAGCCTCAGCGAGCGGTTGAAATTGTCAAGTATGCGGAAGCTTCAATAAGGCAAACCTGGTCCAACAAACTTTGATTCACTGTTTTCACTAACAAACATACACACATCCATAGATCACATAACATGCCACACAGGATTCCAACAGGCAACACGCAGCATTACCGAACCATCATTCTTTCTTCCCACACAGGTGCTTACTTGCTAGAGCAACCACACTGCATAACAGTTCAGCGAATCGTAACGGGAAATGAGGTGAAACGATTTACGGTTGCAGTGTGGCCGTGGTTAACACAGTTGGCGCATTGGCATGAACCAGCGGCACAGGAGCACTGGTTGTTGCCAGCAGTGCCGCAATGGCTGTGAGAGATGATTCAGCAAGGCAGGAGTGCAAGAGGGGTGTCAAGAACGTACGAGCAGTTCTGACCACAGGAGCAGGCCATTGTTGATTGTCAAGTGAGGTGGAGGATTTTTCTTTGAAGGGTAGAGGATAATAGACGTGAGTCTGGGGGTTAGTTGAGCCTCAGGGGGTCCTTATATGCGCCAGAGAGGGTGTGATGACATAAGGGGTGGATAGGAGATGGTCTCAGACAGACTAGATAGTCGCCCAACGCATGCTACGGATAAGGGAAACGTGAAGTCATAATTAGATCGACTGTGGCTACCCTCGTGATGTGTCACGTAATCTATACTGTCACGGGTGACCAGCACTGCCCCTCCACTGTCCGAAAATGGGTTCACTTCTGCGCCCAACGAACGACAATCAATTGGAACTGTTCCAACAGACGTTCATATTGTGGCAGAGTCCATCATATGCAACTTCTTCCCAAACATCCACGTCCTTTTCCCACGCGAAAAACACCTAATGTCGTATTATTATTGACTCATAACGACATTGGTTTAAAGCAAACACAATTGTCTGGCCGTGCCGGGGACCACCGATTGTCGTATGCCATGAGCCAATACTGTACCGACTGATCAGGGGTTGATGCAACCATGATGGCACCAGATGGTGCCCGACGCCCCAAGTTTCTGAAGTATAGTGAGTGATCTGTGACATTTGCATCAGCATCCCTGGACCTGAACTTCCGTATAAGGTTCATGGTTCGAGGTTGCGTTTACTGGTGTGGGGAGCCGACGAAACTGACATATTGACTGCGCTGCACAGCGAGGGCGTAGAGAATCTCGCCATGCTATCGATCCTCAGCTCTTTCCCCCAGCCACCATCTTGCGTAAACGTTGTAATCCTGCCTATCCCGCATCCAGGACCGTCTCGTCGAGTATCTCGAGCTGCGACAGCCTCTGCGGTTCCTGAGGTTCAATATACCTACGTCTGATCTCACGCAGCGTTACCGCCTGTGAAGCCCAGGTCGAGGAATCGACGTGACAGTGAGTCAAGATCTGGGTGCGGCTCTGTACTAGGGAGTGACACGCCACGCGGCTGTTGCGCAGGGACGATCATATCGTTCGTGTCACGTCAAAGTCATGTCAGGGTACAGATAGGAAAAGGAGATCCGATGTGAACACGCGCGAATGTAAGGGGAGAGAGCCGCATCATCACACCTTCAAGTTATTCAACATAACCCGTCCAAATGCCTCGTTCAACTTGAACATCTCGTATACAATGCCACCGAGAAGGCCACCGGGCGCAGTGGAAAAGTAGTCGACGAATCATCGGATGAGAGCGTTGGACGCGGCGGGGTTCACAGACACATTCGAAGAGAAGTAGCGTCGGCAGTACTAGTGTCGGGGAGAGCATTGGCTCACCATCGTCGTTGTTATGATCAGCGCTCATCAGTGACTTACGGACAGAGATACTGTATCACTCTCAGACCCTATTCTTCCGTATAGATATGGCCTTTCGCGTCGTGTTCTCCGCAAAATCTATTTCAATGTACCGCTGCAACTTTGCAGCATGTAGACCATTCTGCCTACCGCAAATAAAACCCTCGATTATCCTCATTATCCTCGCTACCAAGAAAAAAAGACACACAGCGAGGCGCCAGAACCGCGTATCGCTACCTGCACCAAGGCTTACGATCTGAGCTTTATGCCAGCCTGCGAGACGAAACCAATTGCCAAGAAGAAAGTTGATTGCCCGTGTGCGCCTATACTGATCAGCGGTGGACGCGGTTGTTGTAGATGGGCACGGAGGATAAGCGGTAATGTAAGAATCGGCGAGATAACCCTTCCGGATGGCGGAGACGCGCGATTGCTGCGTCATTAATATTGTCAGTTGCGCCGGTGGGTGCATCAGATTGACTTTCTTTGTTGCTGGCGGCTGGAACATTTGGAGCCAAGAGGTGTCATTAGAATTTCACTTGATCTCTACCAGAAGAGGGAACATGCTAACAAACATGAAATGCTATCAGTGTACATGTGGAATCAATGTGCCTACTATACAACAAGACGGGAGGGATATCGAGTAACGGATGCTTTAGCGAGTCGTACAGTGGGATAGTGGGAACGACACAGAATAAACGGAGTAGAAGATGAAAAGCAAAAACCGTGCTACAACAGTCTATTGAGTTTATCCGTGAGTTTATCAGGGTCCATTGTCTTCTCAGCTATCCGCCTGCGTCGCCCCTCGTCTTGGTCTAAGCCAGAGCCCCTCAACAATATGGCAAAGTACTGCCAAGCCTTCGGTATATCAACCGCAAGGTCATCCAGGGCCTCGGCCAATCTGTTGAACCCATCCTCGAAGACCCCAGGACTGCACAGGTCCTTCTCCCGTACACGAACGAAGAGGTCGTCCACTAGATTCACGTCTAATTCCTTCATCTCGATGGATTTCATGACCAGAGCATCCACAAGCCAATAACGGTGTTCTGTCGGAAGACTAGAAAAGTACGACTCGGCCTCATCGAGCATGCGAATGCTGAAGAATTCCTTTGTGTCCTCTTCGATCTTCGCTTTGGCCTCTGCTTCCGACATACCAGCTTTCGATTCTTCTCCAAACGGCTTGGACCGCGGGAGGAGCTGTAGCCTCCGCCGCTGTGGAGCAGGATCACCAGCACTGGCAGGCCCGAAGGATATTGGCGTCGTCTCGCTGTTTCCGAATTGCGATAGATCGCCTGCCTTCGGTTGCTGGCGAAGAGGGGAGCCAGCGACAGACCATCCGTCAGGGTGAGAAGCCCTCGCAGTACCGCGGTTGCCGCCGCGACGAGATCCGCCCCGAGACATGCTGGTGTTCTGCCGCATGTAAGCGTCTTTCTTCTTGTCCGCCTTCTCTTTGGCGGCCTGTTTGATAACTTTGTGAGCCACAGATAGCCTACGAACCCGGCAAAAACCTACAAATTCATGAACTTGAGTAATCGTCGTGGGAGCGGCAACGGCATTACGAGGAACCCATTTACGTTCGCGGAGGTCGATGACATCCTGAAAGAAGGCGTGTCGGTCAATGTCAGTCAGGGACATAAGGGGATGGAGACACTAACCTGGAGCATAAACATCATGCGCGTGTTGACATTCTTGTTTTTCGTCAACTGCCGCATGCGCGAAAAGTACACATCGAGATGTGCCCGGGCCTTTTGCGTGTCAAGTAGACTGCCGACTATCGTCAGGAGCTTGCACAGGCTCTCTATCTGTTCCTCCTCAGGATTTTCCACGTTGACGAGGAGCTTCTTGATGCACTCATGCATAATGCGCTCTGTCAGCATCTGCAACTTGAAGAGTTCGCCCATGAAGCGGATGAGACCTAATCCACGACGTTTTGCCTTAACAGCGGCATAATATTCCTCTGAATACAGTTCAGACTCCTCGCCCCCTTTGGTATTCTCGTTCGCTTCTTTGACGGCCTGGTCTTCAATCGCCTTGGGCCCCGCAGCGGCAGCGGTTACTTCCTTAGCAACCCACCCGCGCTCAAAGTCCTCTTGGCAGCGGTTTAGCAGATATTTCCGGAACAAGTGACCGCCTGCGAAGGGCTTGCCCTCGGCATTCTTGATACCATCGTCTTGTACTTTTGGACTGATTCGTTCCATCATCTTGCGACACAGGCGCGCACACATCTCGGAAAACGTTTCTTCGTCGGTGGCCTTCTCGAAAACGAGCTTGATGACTAGTATCAACGTCCGGCCATCCTTTTCCCTCTCCGACTTGTTTGCCCATGCGATAATTTGGTCCGAGATGGAGTCGAAGCGTTCCATTGTGAGCTCATTCAGCAACCCCTTCACCTTGAGGACCATTTCTAGTACGTGCATAGGGTGGCGGATAGGAATACAGTAAGGATGATGTGGTAGTTGAGCGAAGACTAATAAGATTGAGTAAGACAAAAGGGTGTAATAAGGGCACGTGATACCTCCAAGTCGCCGTTCTTCGCCTCGAGCTCCTCATTCAACTCCACGACGACCGCAACATGAACTCGTATCCTCCAGAACTGGTAGTGCAGCTGGCACCAGTAATGTTCGTGGCCGGTCTCGATGCTCCCCCATCCCCCGAGCCGGTGCCTTCCTCGACCTCAGACCCACCATCACTTTCCCGCCCTGCCCAGGATCCCTTCACCGTGCTCACCATCCGCCTTCGTGACGCGCTTCTCTCCCAGAGAATCACTGCAATCTGGCAGCCTGACAAGTCCAAAACATTCCAGACCGTTCTCGTCGACAAGGTTTGTTCTTTTGTGCTTGCCGTGATACTTTTCCCATAATTTCACAATTTCTAGGACATCCGCTTTCCTCCACGTAAAATCCCGCTTTCTTCTTCGGATCCACATAGTCCTGTGCATTCACCCCTCTCACCGCTAACTCCTACCTCACCCTTACATCCTGATGGCCTCGTCGCGCCTATCTGGGTGCGCAAGCATACCTCTTTCGTCCCATCGGTTTTCGTGCTCTTCGTTCGCCTATATGAGTCACCTCTCCATCACATGCCTCGCTCCCCACTCGATCCGCCACATCCGGATCGAGAGGCAGAGGAGCGCCGGAAAGATACGGAGATGTGTGCAGAGATCGCGCTGCGCAAAAAGTCGACAAGTGAGCGAGGTATAAAACTCACTGTCGTACTCCTTGCAAGTCGGAAGTTGCTCGGTAGCCTCTTCCTTTTGTAATCACTTGACTGGCGCTGACACGGCTGTGACAGACGACCCTGCATTGGACGCACGGCTCACGTACATTCGGAGACAGAGCGGACTCGATTACCGCGCCGCCCTCTTCGTGCTTAGCCCCGTGAGCCCTGGCGAGCTCAGCGAGTTTATCAAGAGGTTGCATTAACTGTGACTTTTCTTCCAATTCGAGCACTTAAGCTGTTCCAGCCTTCACCAGGCCCTGTACGAACCCGCGGTCGAGTATTACACATCACACTCTAAGCGTGTCAGGCGCAAACGCAACCGTCACGCTCAAGCCGTTTCAACATACGTTCCATCCTTATCCCCTCTCGGGACTACCAATCCGGCGCGCCCGTTGCGTCCTGAGGGCTGGACCGTGCGCTATGAATACAAGATGGCGTGTTTTGCAGAATTTCGTGGAGAATTTGAGGTTGCTTTGAAGTGAGTCTTTGTGTCTGCATCAGATTGATGAAGAGGTGATGGGAAGCAAGGCATTATCAGGACGCTTATTCGAGTTTACTCACGATGTTTGGTTCCACTGCTATTCTCCCACCACGGACGAAGCGTTGGGCAGAAGCTAAGGTCCTAGCAGACTGTATTAACCTCAAGGTTTGATGACAATTCTCTTTCACTTTACTTCGCCTTCGCCTCTAATAGCTAAATCGGCAGATCTGCAAATTGTATCTATACAACAATGAACACGCCCTTGCACTCTCACAACACACCATCCACACAAGGAGATTTAGCGACTTCTCGCGCGGGTGGGGAATTGGCGAAGAGACGTTTGAGTTTTGGAGCTGGATTGCGAGACAGTGAGTATCTGTTCTTGTTGTCCTTTTACATCTCCTATCGCTGACTGTCCTCGAGATATCGCGCATTTGCAGAGCTACTCGAGCAGGGAACTGGCTCGACCTTAATCCTCCCTATCCATAAGCCAGCCTTGCCTGCGCCAGCTTCTGCGCCATCTGGGCAGGCTGAGCTGGATGCCTTGCGCGTACTGGGCTTGAACCCCGCAAATGCCCTACAACACCCAGGCTTCTACTATTATGCGGCCGCTCAGGCAACGGAGCGCCGGCAGATACGATTTTTTGCCATACAAGAGGCCATGGGAACGGGCGAAACAAATTTCCCTGGGCTCACCAACGAAAGAAAGGTGGATCACTTCGGAATTGTGGTCGAGGTGCGCCGTTTTCTGTCGCCTATAGTATAGTACTGAGTTCAGAACCGAACGCAGCTGTACACTAAAGCGTACGAGCTTTTCAAGAAGCATTCGCCACTGACCAACGGGCACGGTCAGGGACGATTGACCCTGCGCATTGCGGGTCGGATCGCTGCGACATACCACGCTGCTGGAAAGTTTGACATGGCTGTGCGCTTCTTTGAGCGGATCGCCAAAACATACAGAAGAGAACGATGGGGCACAATGCTACGTCCCCTTCTTACAACTTGGTACAAGTGTGCACAGCGACTAGGGGACGTAGAGTTAAGTGTGAGAATTTTAGTGGAAATGCTAGCACATGGTACGCACTACATATTTGCTTGTTCGGATCATCGTTGCCGATGAGATAAGGTTCAGGTGCAGATGACGATGAAGACGATATGGCGCTACAGGAGGATCTTCTTGCCGTGCTCAGGGTACGGCAGATCTTTATATATCATGTTCAGCCTCTCAGCGTAGCACAGAGCACTGTTCCTTCGTCTCATGAAGAGCCACTTTCAGTTGACCTATCCGACTCGCAGCCAATATGTATGTGCGGTTCCTCAAATCTGGTGTTTGTGCTGACCGCATCATATGAAGTTAATACCAGCATCATTTTCTGGTCAAGTGAAGCATTCGTCGACGAGCGCGTGGCATTTCAGCTGTCTCTTACTGCGCCGAGCGATGTTGTCATATCAGCTCTTCCTTTCTCGTCACTTGCAATATATTTCTCTCACAGGGAACAGCCTATTATTGTGTATCACAATGCAAGTGCTACGTCCGCTTCAAAATTCCAGCGCGTGGACCTCGGTGACTTGCCGCTCGAAATCGCCGCGGAGCATGAAGGCTGCCTGAGATGGGAGAAGGGCGCGACGATTCTGTTCATTGGCACCGTGTCATCGGATGTGCCACTGACAATGACTGTATGTTCGTATCGCTAACAGATATCCTACATCTGACCTAGCAGAGTAGATAGCGCGTGCTGTGCTCGTCCTTTGTGAAGGCAACTGGACTATCGAGATACCAATCTACCCTTCTTGTGTACGCGATGGGCTCATCGCAACACCGAGGTGGCTCATCTCCCCCTGTCCCATCAAGTTCGCACCCCCACATCGCGGTAGCACAGCCGAGGTGAAGTAGGCAATCATCTATTGAACATCGGTCGCCTCAGCTGTGATTCTAACATAGCTATAGTGTGCATTACCGCCCACATAAGCTGCGGGTGTCCCTGACGCACCAGTCCCCTGCGTACCTCGACGAGGAGTATCCGATTGTGATCAGCATTATCAATGATGACTGTCGCACACTAGATGTCGTACTCGACGTCCTTTTACAGCCAATCGATATCGACGAGGCCGGTACGTTCTATTAACAAGCCCGTACTTTTTATAGGATCTCACCAATATAAAGTAAACGTCATCCGCATTGACGACGAGCACTCACAGAGCCTCATCAAGGGCGTCACTCTCGGCACTATCATGCCCGGTGAAACTGCACTCAAAACACTCTACTTGAAGAACACGGGTGGCGTGGGTGATCGCGTGCTGGACATCTCCATCCAATCGCGTTCACCCGTCGCTCAGGACACGAGCGAGGTGCTACGTACTCTTTCAGTGCCAACTGTAGCACCAATGGAGGTCGAATATAACGTGAAATATGTGCACGCGCGCGGACCATTGCCTGGGTTGACCGACTTGCATACATACGAGAGCGATTATTGGGACGATGGGGAGGGTGGAGAGGCGTTTGTCAGTGCGCGGATGGCCTGTATGGGACCGTGGGGTGTTAGTGTGGAAACCGTGAGGCTTGTTAGGAAGGTCAGTCTCCTGCGCCCTGCTGTCTGCTATGCGGTATTGACTTCACTCCTTAGAATGGGCCTCATGCCAGGGTGCTTGAATGCTCTCTGGATGAAGATGAGGACGATGTTACTTCCGGTACCTTAAGCCCCTTCTTGATGTTGGTGTTTTGCTAATTGTTTCTTAGAGTGGCTTCCTGGAGATGAGTTTGCTGCCGTGTGTCGCATCAGCCTTTCTCTGGAAGACGAGCCAGGTGAAGACCATGTGATCTCGGGTCCCGGGGAATACGAGCTGTCATGGCGAAGGTGTGCAACGCATTTGCTCGCACGCTTCACATCGAAATCTTTAACACCCCGCCTGCTCAGAATTTTGCCAAATGGGGACCACGGGCCGCTCTGTACAAGTCGGTTTTCACTCCCCAACCTGCGGCCACCACACACGGGCATTATTGCCCTACTCGACCTTCCCTCATTTGCCAAACTACATGCTCCAGTGCATGCACGCATGACACTTCGCAACCACCATCCTTCGCGGTCAGCGAGTCTCACTGTGCAACTCGAGCCGGATGTCAATGACGCGTTTCTCATCGCCGGTCAACGCAAAGCACTTGTCCCCATGCTCCTTCCTGGTGCAGAAGCACAACTGGTGTGGTCTTTGATTCCCATGGAATGCGGGTTCATGCGGGTACCGAAGATCCAGGTCGTAGACAAGCGAAAAGCAGGGCTATTAGCGCCGCCCGCCAATGATGAGCCTCCGGCGACGGAAGAGGAGGGCACTCCAGTGCGGGTCTTTGATCTGCGCAGAGAAGAGAGAGTTGAGGTACGCGATACTGATGAGACCCCAGAAGGTACCCCTGATGGTGTCAATATGGGGAGTATTGGGCCGGTTTTGGTTCTACCATGAGAGTTGGGTCCATATGTTTTAGTTACACCAGCTGAAGTTTAATTTTCTTTCCATTTCCATCGAGTGAGAAATGGCAACGGCTTTCACCGAGTAGATGTTGGCGCCGACCGGGTGGACCCGGCGCCGACGATCTTCTGGTGTGAAGACTCGGACCGGTTCATTACAGTAACCGTGACCTTCCTCCAGAACATAGCAGCCATCTCATCAATCTTTCTGTGCTCTCTAATCGACATTCTTGTTGTAACAGCCTTGTGAACAGCGGCGAACCGAAGTCGGCGTAGGGGCCGGTCATGAAAGAGATAATATACATACAAGCTGGCAACACATCCAATCACATTGGGACACACTTCTGGAATGCCCAACAGAGCTACTTTGATTACAGTGGAGACAAAGAAGTTCTCGTCGACCACGACGTTTCCTTTAGGGAGGGTGTCTCCCCGGGGGTTTGTCATCTGCCCTACGTACGCTTCACAGCTCCGGGTTTAAACTCTACCTAGGGAAAACCTACATATTGTCCGCGGTTTCTCCAATTTGACCGAAGGGGTAATGTTTTCTGACTCATTTCCCACCGCATTTCCCAATCCCAACACTCTCACCAGCGAACTTTGGCTCCTTGTCTAGTGCCAAGGGTCTCTACTCAGAGGACGAGAGGGATGCCAGTGACCCCCCGGTCCCCTGGTTAGTCAAGAACACGGTTCTCCATTGTGGTGTAGGTGGCTGAATGCCAAGCTAGGGATGGCACCGTGGACGAGATCCAACAAGATCCCATTCCTGACATCGCCTACCAGACCCAATTGGACCAGGAGACAGATGAAGACCCGGATCGCCATGCTGCTGTACTGAGCAAACCCGATCCCGAAAAAAGCTCGGCGGTTCCTCCGCTCGTGGCGTCTGACGTTAGGTACTGGTCGGACTATAGTCGCGTCTACTACGTCCCCAGATCCATACACAAGCTTCCTGATTTAGCAGACTGGGACACTGCGGAAGGCGATTGGCAAGGAGGAAAAGAGACATTTTTACGGTACGACTCGGTGAGCTCTTTGCCCGAGTCACTGACGGCACATAATTGATGTACTCGGTTTCCTCACGTAAGGACCATGCGCTTATGGATGATTCATTCCGCCTCTTCGTGGAGGAATGTGACACGTTTCAGGTTCGTACGCGTTCTACATGGTCGTTCGGTAGTAGCAGTTAGCGTGAACATTGCTAGTAGGGTCTTCAACTTTGCACCGACAATGCCTCGTTCGGATCTTTCGCTAACTCCCTGCTCACTGCCTTCCGCGATGAATTTCCAAAACATCCCACACTGATGTTTGCGGTCCTATCAGATGCCGTGCCGGGGGATCTAGATGTTGATGATGTGAGGTCCAGACCGTCCGTCATCAGTAGATTTGTTGTCTGACAAAGGGGCAGATGCGGGGGATCAGAAAGGCGCTGAATGATGCGCTGTGCTTACAAGGTCTCAATGAGCTCTCCACCATGACTGTTCCTCTACAATCGCCAAATAACTGGCAACCTGGACCATGGACGACGGAGCTTACTACGGACGTAAGTTGCAGCATGTTATAGACACAAAGCCCCCCTGGTAGATGTTCGGACGAATTGCCTGATCGTCTTCCATAGACAGTCTGCTTAGTTCTCCGGACCTAATCACTGATTATTAACTAGCTTCGGGCCCTCTATGAAACGTCTGGAATTCTTTCGGCCAACTTAGAGACTGCGACACTGCCCCTCCGGTAGGAGCTGCCTCAGCACGAAATTATTCAAGTGAAGTTAAGTTGACGGTGGGTGAGTCAGGTTGAAAACCCGAGACCGAGAACCCCTGTACGGGCTTTGTCACCAACTGAATGTATATGGAAGCACTCCATTCGCTGACCTGAGTGGAGCTTTCCCGGCGTCCTCTGTGGAAACTCTGAGCACTAGAGTACACTATTTCACGACGAGTCTACCCAATCGTGAAGACGGGGTGCGTAGCTGTGTTCTTCATCGTTGATACAGCCGCAGCATAGCTCAAATTCTCTGTTCACATCACATCACCAAGAGGAGCGCTCCGCTCTGCAGACGAGATGTGACGCGCGGCTGGCCGGAACACGATAGGCGCCAGTTTGACGCCGTAGGCGCTAGGTGCGAATAAATGCTTCGTTACGGGGCACTGCAGATCTGATCCGTGCCGGTACTGCCTCCTCCACGCCACAGCTTTCATTCGCCCATCGAATATCCACTGCCATCGTCGTATCCATCCTTCTTTCGAGCACAGGACTTGAATGCTGAGCTACGTCATACACGCCATGGCATATTAACGCGTCCGCGTTCTGTGCCGATGGTGTCGACGCTAGCTTGTGGATATGAGATGCCCCATCTGCTCACACAATATGCAGATTTCGTGGGTCAGCGCCTGCAGCGGAAGATCGATTGGGAAGCAGTTGGCTTTGTTGACAAGGATGAGGCAAAGCAATTGCGGGACGACCTTTGGACCCTGCGAGACAATTTTGGCGAGTGGCCTGTGCTGGGGTCGGACGGGGGAATTGGAGAGGACGAAGAAGTTTGAGAAAAAAATTACGGGTGATGCCGGTGTGGGCGGTCAGTAAGGCTGGCAACGTAGACATTTCCTTTGTTCGTACATGGTCTGGTCACGCTTCGCGAACAATCCGGAGAAAAAATGACCGTATGCATCAATGATGTGGCATATCGTCACTAGAGCGCTCGTAATATCGCATGAGAAAGGTGCACGAGTGGATACACAGCATTAGCAGAATTGCTCGTCAATAACGGAAAGAAAAATACTGGAATTGGAAGAAAGAGACATGTAAATCTCGATCATGTCGATTCTACGTTTCCGAGAAGATCTGGCATCGGACACATCGGGGCACAGCCAATGCCACAGTTACCAGATATGGTGTTGTTTAAGGAGCACCGAGGGTACCTTGCCAACACAGCTTGCTTCGACCGGAGGATGTTACACGTGTTTGCAACTCCGCTCTTTGCACAGCTATCATTAAAGGACAGGTTAATTGACTCAACCTCTCTTGCGGGATCGGGGATTGGATTGGGTATATAAGAGCGCGCTCTGACCTTCGTTCTTCACCCGACATCCTAACAACCACCTTCACCCACTCTCCGCTCATTCAACGAACGATGGGGTCACAATACGTTTGGCCTTACTACTACCCCCAGCAGCAGCATCCCTACTTCCAGTTCCCCCCGACGTCGGCTGACTCTGGTCATCGTTCCTCAAGGTCGTGGCAAGGCACCCCAAATATTTCGCCGCCCGTCCTACCAACAGTTCTTCCCGTCATGGCGGCGCCTCCGCCCGTAGCACCTACACTCTATCAACCGACGCTGCTCCATCCGAACTATTCTTCCTCCCGCTCCCGTCGGCATTCGTTCGATGCTGCTTTCGTCCCAGTGCAGCCAATGGCAACCGCCGCCACGCCATGGCCCACCGTCCCAGCACCGTACTTCACCTACCCTTCCGGATGGGCGGGAATGGCGCCAATGGAGCTGCCGCGCCCGCAGCTACACAATTTGATCAACGGGGACATCGTCGCGCCTCACCTGTCCGTCAACTTTGTCGACGCCGACCTGGTGTTCAGGAAGCGCACCGGGTCGAGCATGTTTCATCTCTCCCAGCTGAGCTCATACGACCTCGAGCAGCCAGCGACGCACCCGCAGATGACGCGCGTGCGTATCGTGTGCGACATGATACCTCAGTGGCCCGTCGACGTGCAGGTGCTCGGCACATCGCTCTCCCCGCACCGGCGACGTCGCGCTGCGCTACCCTACTTGACGCTCGAAGACGTTGTGCAGGCGGTGCACGCTTCCCTACACCGCAAGATCTCGCATCACGAGTGGGGTCGGTTGAATACGTCGCAGGAGACCGACGTCGCGCGCGCGTACACCCGCCGGTACAAGTCTGCCGGAAGCGAGTGGAGCGAGCGTCAGCAGCAGTCAGAGGGCGTGAAGCGGGTCGATTTTCTGCTCAAGACCACTTGGTTCAAGGGCTTCACCTGGCTCGATCCGGAGAACGGGGTTGAGAGGTTGAGGCTCCTCGTCGGTATGGAGTCCTAGACTGGAGTTGTTTCCGTTTCCCCTCTCTTTTTTTTTTTTGGTTGGATTGCTACTAGTGGCGTTGATGGAAAAGAACTGAACTGGACGAGACTTTGTTTGTTCGATTTAGCTTTGATGCTGCTGCGGACGCTCTTCAAGCGTTCGCTTTTTTCTTTTTTTTACGGTACATTGCGGTAATTTGCTTGATCGGGTTTTTAGGGCCGAGGTTTGCCGAGATTTATAACCATTTATAGTCAGAGCTTGGATTGTACTTTATTGCTGTGTGTTTGCTGTATGGAGTAACCTGATACCCTTCGTTGGTCTGTGACGATCCAAGGACTGCGGGGAGAGAACTTCAAGTTACCGTTTCTATCGCCAAGAAGAATGAACCTAGTTGCGTGGGATGGCGACACACAAGGTCGTTGCGTTCCTTCAAGCTGCGGCGCACAAGGTTGCTGATTGGGCAAAGTCCGCTTGTACACCACGGCGATTCCCTTGTACCTATAGGCCTAGGCGCCATGAGTTCAGGTACAACATACAAAATGTTCTCAGCCTTTTGGTTCCTCCGCTCCTCCCCCCCAACTTGAACGACGTTCATTATGGTGTTCGGCTGGCGCCGCAGTGAACGCTTTGACGAGTATCATGATGACCACTACTTGTATCTTCGACATCGCAACAGACGCCATGCCACATTCACGGGTTTCTGCCTCTTGGCCGCTTTTTTACTTTTTCTTTTCATTGCTCTCTCCCTTCCCATCATCAAGACATTCTACCTACTGCAAATCAATGGGCACCCATCTCCATCGCTGCCAGCGACAAGCATTGGCACCGAACTGCGCTTCGGTGTCTGGGGATTCTGTGTGACAAGGTTCGCATCACCCCCAATTCCGCTCTTGCCCCCTTCGCCCCTTACTGACGTAACGTGACGTTCTCTGACTCCTGGCCGCGTCCTCTTTCGCGTTTCCATTGGCATATTCCAGTGAATTGAAAAGGCCGACGTTTTTCAATAATAACGGCGTATGCGTTGGTCCAAAACTTGGATACACGATCGACCCCAGGATTATCGCGGCCGTGACAAACGAACCAGAGCTAGCGAACCTCATCCTCAAGGCTCTCACCATCTTGCTCGTGCTCCACCCTATTGCCGCAGGTCTGGCGTTTCTCACGCTCCTACCCGTTATCGCCTCGTGTTGTGTGTTCCACGCGGCGCCCTGGATCATCTCCCTCGTGTTGTCCGTCGCGACGGCAATTGTATCCACCGTCGTGTTCGCCGCAGACCTTGCCCTTGTCCTTGTGGCGAAGCACAAGCTCAGGGATCAGCGCACCGTCAATGTTACAGTCGGTTTTGGGAACGGCGTGTGGATCGTGCTTGTCAGCACGCTCTTCACTTGGGCCGCTATGATTTTGCTTGCCGCACGTGTGTGCTACTGTTGTGGATTTGGAAGGTATGGTATTTGCCCTATGCCCATCACATGACTGAGAGGCTAATTTGCCAGTAGAAGTAACGACATAGATAACGAACGAATGGAAGTCACGGTACATGAAAGTGGTGAGAAGTGGTGAAGGCCGCTAGATAGACTGCTCAATACAATACATTTAATAACGACAGCGTGATTTCAATTATTGTAAACCTTTTCTTGTAAATATTGAATGATCGATCGTATCAAATTTTTATCTGTGCGATGCCCTCGACTTAACCGCCGGTATTGAATGGGGATATTGCGTGAGACTGAGGCCTCAGGCCTCAGGCTGTAGCCTCAAGCCTGAGCTTCGTTCGGCGCTTCCTCAAAGGCAAGGACCTGGATGGAGTGACAAAGCCCGGTCCGGAAGCTCTCGGCGGCGTACTCGGAAGAGCCGGCTCATATGTGAAAAGCTCCCGGTATGTGTTCGGGAGTCATCATCACCACCACTGCAGGGCTCACAGAGATGTGAGACGAGTTCCAAAGCACTGAATAGGCTGCTCCACTCCACGCGTCGTACAGTGCCCATTTTTGGACTAAATCGCCGCAATACTATAAAGCCATTTGCGGTCGACCGGGTCCGAGTCTGGCCACTTCAGCGCCACCGTCAGCGCCCAATAACAACATCCTAGGACACCCAAGTGCCGATCATGCGATTCATCCACGGATGTTTGCTGTGAGCACCTCGTCCAAGGAGAGCCGCGGGCGCGAGCTGCGGGATTCGCTTGAACATACGCCGTAAAATACTAAAAGGTCCCTGCAACATTTTTTGGGTGTCAAACAGCATGTGTGTGGGGGGCGCATACGCATTTGGTCTGACACATCCTTCTCCAACTGGGCTCGAGGGGAGTCTGTCTCTGCCTCGAGGTCCCGCACGCGCCCTTGGACCCGATCTATCTCCGTTGCGTGGCGAGACTCGACCTCTTCCAAATTCTCACCTCGTTCCTCCAGGAGCCTTTCCGGTGATTGCAGCTGCGTCTCCAGAGTCCCTATAGCTTCCTCAAGGTCTTCTGCCTTCTTGAGCGTACGGTCACGTGCCTCCTGTGGGTGTGCTCTCCTTTCCGACATCGCAACCTCGAGCTCGGCCGTCATCTTAGCTATGCGATCCTCTTGGAGTCTAAGGTTAGTTTCGAGACGTTTTATGTTATGCCGATGGATACCAATCTACTCCGTGCGATGTGCGACGCGGCCCTCAAGCTCCTCGACTCGGTTAACTTGTGTAGTCGACATACTAGAGGAGAGTTTGTTGGTTCTGTAGATCACTGTAGCGCTGTTCAACTTGCTTCCGTTTCTCTTGAGCCAATGCTATGTCGTTCTGGAGATTGACAACCTCGACCTTGAGAGTTTTACGCTCGGTCTCTGCATCTTCGGGTGACCTCGTAATGTCAGAGAGCCCAGGAGTCTTGCCGGCGAGATGCGAGGGGCTGGAATAGCGCCTAGTCCGGTTGCCGAGGTTGCCATCGTGCTGATTGGTCGTGGTGCGGTAGCGGTTGTGTGGAGGCGGGAACCGCTGGCGCGCTGGAGAGAGAGGCGGGCTAGGTGGTAGTGACGTGTGGCCGGAGACTGGCGGCGATGGACGGTACTGTGGCGGCGGCGATCGGTTGGAGACGAAAGGTGGTGGCTGGAGCCAACTAGATAGCGGGTGCGACGGTCGGCGCGAGTGCTTGCTGTCGAACACAACACGAGCATGTGAGGACGGGCACTCCGACGCGGAAGTCAGTTCCGTTCCGAGCGTGGTTCCGAAGCGATGCGATCCTTACACTGGGATTAATGGCGATTTATTGTGAAGTTACTATACAGTAATTATTGAATCCAGAGAAGTACTGTAGTCTTTGGCCAAAACTCTCACGGATGCGGGATGACTCGACGACGCCGTGACGGCATCATCCCGCATCCCAGGTAATCCATAAGGACTTGACGGCGTTCCCTAACCAGAGCCCCGGGAGGAGCATGCTGTAAGGCGAGGAGATTAATAAATGCGTTGCAATCCTGAGCTGAAACCGGTGAATATCTGGGCAAACGGTGGGGCTAAAATAGTGTAGATCACGTGCTCTCGAGAGGAACCGAAAGCAAGCCGAACAGCGCTACAGTAATCTAACCCTCCTTTATGTCGACTTGCAAATCGAGGAGCTTGAGGGCTGCGTCACGCGTTGCATGGAGCAAATTGGTACCCATCAGCACGCCATCAAACATCTCGAAACCAACCTTAGACTCCAAGAGGATCACATAGCTGAGATGACGACCGAGCTCGAGGTTGCGATGTCGGAAAAGGAGAGCATGTAGAGGATTGTGCCGACGCACGGGAGGCACGTGGCCGTACGCTCAAGAAGGCAGAAGACCTCGAGGAAGCTATGGAGACTCTGGAGACGCAGTTCCAATCGTTGGGACTTGGAAGGGCAACGCGAGGTCGAGGTGACTGCCTTGATCTGGTCTTCTGTGTTATCCCCAGTCTACGTTCCATCACTTACCAATTAGGCGCCGCGAACGCAGACGCGGTACAAAAACTCCAGTAACTTTCTGCAGAGCACAATTGCGCTACAGCAGTTCTGAACAAACATGCATCGGACCTCAAACTGGCGCATCAAGCGGCGATCACCCATAGAGAAGAGCTCGCGAGGCCATCGTTACTTCGGATACCCGCCGGGACGAGCTCAACGATCGCTTTGAGGAAATTCATTCTCTACAAGATCAATTATACAACAAGCCTTACACCGGTCTTGACCGGCTACGTGCTGACTTAGGAGGCCAGCTGACGCAATCCCGGGAAGAACTATGTGTTGCCATCGAGCAATGGGTTCAGCTTCGTACAGACGGCGATGCGGTCAGGGCGCACCCAACTCCAATCCGACCATACTAAGGAGCTCGAAGGCCCGGTCAGACGTATCCGAGTCCACGGCCAACGTCGAACTCGAGAGTCGTCTCGAGAACATCTCGCGGCAACAAGAGACAGACACCGAACTGATTGCTAAGCTACAGAATCGTGAAGTAGGACACACTGAGCAAGTGCTTGACCTGCAGACCCGGCTCGACGAGTGCACCGAAGAGCTGCAGCAGACACCACGCGAGAAGTCTGAAGTCGAAATCCTTCTTTAGCAGACGAAAACCAAGCTCTCTCGTGCTAATGACGCCATGGAGTTCCAAGTCTCAAGGCTCCTGGAGGAACGAGATGAGAGTTTGGACGAAGTCGAGTCTCGCCACCGCCACGCAATGGGGATAGATCGGGTGCAAGGGCGCATGCGGGACCTCGAGGCAGTGACATACTCCCTTCGGATCAAGGCTGTGTTAGATCAAATGCGTGTGCGTCCCTCGAAGCGGAACTTCGATGTCCCAGAACAAGCTATTCGAGTTCAGTAACGAAGGTCGACGGTCAGCCGCGCTGGATCACGTGCTCGACGACACAATCGTCGCCGCTGGCGATCACTTCGGCAACATATTCGTCAATAGACAGGACATCAAGTTGTCTGACCAGGTGGACGACGATCCAACGGGTGCAGGCGTCCTGCACGAAAAAGGGCCTATTCATGGGCGCACCGCACAAGACGCAGCCCCTGGCCCACTTCCACATTGGCGACCTCATTCAATTACGAGAATTCCTGATGGCGGCCGGGGGCCGGCAGGTGTTGCTATCTTACGGTTGGTGTGCTCGTGCCGCTCGCGTCGAAGGAGCACATCGATTTGATTGATTTCTATTTAATGTAACCCTTTTCTATGAACCCTGTAAATATTGAATGATCAGTCGTATCAAATTTATCTGTGTGATGCCCCCACATTAACCGCCGATACCGAATGGGGATATTGCGTGAGCCACTGAGGCCTGGAGCATCAAGTTGTCACGATCTTCGTTCGGCACTTCCTCAAAGGCGAGACCTGCTTCCAACACAGCGCGACTGCGGATTCCCGAAGCTCTCGTACTCGGGAGAGCCGGCTCATAAGTGAAGTAAAACTCCGGGTATGTGCTCGGGAGTCACCATCACTGCAGGGCTCACAGAGATGTGAGACGAGTTCCAAAGCATGGACTAGACTCCTCCACGCGTCGTCCCCATTTTTGGACTCAATCGCCGCGATTCTATAAAACCATTTGCGGTCGACTTGGTCTGGCCACTTCAGCGCCGCGTGCTTTGGCACGCCACTGTCAGCGCCCAACAACAACATCCTAGGACACCTAAATGCAGATGGATTCATCCACGGATGTTTGAGCACCTCGTCCAAGAAGGCACGAGCGGCGGGATTCGCTTGGAGCATACGCCGTAAAAGGTCCCTGCAACCTTTTTGGGGTGTCAAACAGCACATGAGTGTGTGGGTGGGATGGAGAATAAAGCTGGGATGCTGCGCGTCTGGCGCACAGGCATAGTGACACACCTGTACTTACCCGCCTGGGAAACTTGGGAAAGTGGAGGCTTGCAGGCGAGCATAGAGATGCCTCGTGTATCACGTCGATTGTAGGCCCATCGAATGGCACACGACCACAGACGAGGATGTACAGCACGACGCCGAGTCCCCACACATCGACGGGAGGAGAAGCGTAGTACGAATCCGAGATCGGAACATCAGCCTGTGCTCCTGGCTGGGCAGTGTGCATGCCTCGCAGCAGCTCTGGAGCCGGGCTGTACTGCTGACCGCAGCGTGCCATGAGCGGTGCTGTAGGGAAAGCCACAGAATCAGCGGCGGGAACAGTGACCGCCGCTGCGAATGTAAAATCCGAGATGATGGCACGGCGTCGTGCTTTGCGGGCTGTTACAAAGATGTTTTCGACTTTGAGATCTGTGGTGGTAGGGTTTACGGTTTATGCCAGTGCGTGTCATGAGGGAGAAGGGATGATACTGTACTACGGTGCACCACCCCGTGCGCGTGGATGAGGGAGAGAGTACGAGTGAGCTGTTGTGCGAGGGGACGAACCTCGCACTCCGAGAATCTCCCTCTATTAATGATCCAGTCGAGAAGAGAGTTGGACTGGGATGCATTGTCGCTATGCTCGGCCCTGGTCCCTGTTCGGGGCGCGAGCACACATCGGAGGGTTGGATTCAATGTTAACCGCATGTAAGAAAGACTCGTTCGAGGTCAGATTACGTCATACAGAGCGGCCTATCTTTCTTTTACCTTTCAAATTTCTACGCCAATACATGGCCCTCATCGAAGTACGCTCCGATATTCATCAATAACTAGGTCCGATGTCCTCTGACTATCTCGAGTACAGGTCATCGCAAATGATCGCTTAGGGCGCAAAGGTCGTGCCCCGCCCTTCCCACACAACCGCCCTAACTGATAGATGTGTAGTGCGCGTCAAGTGTAGCCCAGATGATACCGTTGGTGATCTAAAGAAGCTCATCGCTGCGCAAACTGGCACCGATTGCAGAAAGATTCAGCTCAAGAAATGGTATGACATGGACTCAGTGTGGGTGTCTCTCACGGGTCGTGCTTAAATCGTATGTCTAGGTACAACACCTTCAAGGATCACATAACACTTGCCGACTATGAGATCCACGACGGGATGAGTCTCGAGATGTATTAGGTGGGACCTGCTCCTATCGAGCATTCTTGTTAGCTGATCAAGACTATATCTTAAGATAATTACTATCAGTGTAGAGTTGAGTTCTGAAACGAGCAATTATGCAGTTTATAAGATAACATAACGAAGAGACTCGGATCCCTCGAAGCTATTGAGTCACCAGGTCAGCCCCGCGAAGCCCAAGGAACCAAAGCGGCCGCAGGGCGACCGGCAGTTACAGGTCATGCAACATCTCCCACTTGCCAACTATGACCTCCCGTCCTGGATGTCTTGTAAACGCATGTCATGAAAATCTTGTAGTATAAGATGATTCCAACTAGCACAGTCAGCTTCTGAAACAAACTACAATATACAACATTAATGCAGTAACATAACAACAAGACCCTAAAATAGTAAACATCGGGTCACCCGGCTGGCCATGCGAAGTCCAAGAACTATAATCATATTCCATAGCACACATCAATCAATCGTCGAGGGTGAGGTCAATCACCATCGCCGATGGAGATTTCAACCCATGCTTGACTGAAGAAGAGCCAGATTGCTCATCAGTCAAGGAGTTCAGTTCGGCCTATGCAGACAGGTTGTCAGGCGCAACAGCGTGCAGAACCGATTAATCGGCCCCACTGACCTGAAGAGTTTGAATTCGCTGCGCGCGGGCATTGACAGACATTTCTTCCTTCTTGACTATGGATCCGGTACGCCGCTTAGTAGATGGTCCAGGTGAATAATCCTCCCTAGCACGCTTTCTCTCGTTGGCCTCGGACCCTCCGCCAATTCTGGCTCCAATACCGTATCCTGTGATCACCCCTTCGGCCATCAACAGTTCTAACAAGAGTATTAGCTGGGTCTCAGGAAAGATGCGAAATGTCCTAGTACCCCTGGGACGATAAGAGAGCTTGACGGACGCAAACGGCGCGTTTGGTGGGTCAAGAAAGTTTGCGTATACCGAAAAGGTTGATAAATTGGCAGGTACCTCGTCTGCAGTGCTATAGATATCAATGAGTACTACACGTGTATGACGCGCGGCCTGGGAGACGTAGTTACCTGACGTGGTGCCACCCTGCCTTCTTGCTGCGCTCCGATACTCGCCCTTCATGTAGTCCGTTGGTTGTATTGCATAGGTATTGTACGGTGCGCTGGGCCTGGCAGCGAAACACTCGAAGTTCAATCGTCCCCATTTCGGGCACGACAGGAGCATTTTCGACATCTGGATCTTCAGTAGCATATGAGGAATGAAAATGTCGCCTCAACGAATGTTCAGGGAACGTACCGACGAGTTGCAGTTCCCGAAATTTGAATGGCAAGACTGAGGCGGTGGTCTTTGGGATTCCTTGTATCTGACCCCGCTGTCTAGGTCGTAGATAACACCTGTATATGCGCTCCCCATCGATATACAAGGCAAAGGCAAGGTCAAAGTCGAACAGGTCATTGCTAAACGCAATTTTGAATTGCTGATTATGATAGTTGGTCTTTTCGTGTTCACCAATGGATCGTAGGAAACAATCACCTTCCCGGCCTCGCTTGCTACATATGCTCGTATTGAGTTTGGACCGTCTTGCTTCGCATCGTACGTTTCCATTTCATGGCCATCGCATATGATAGCGAAACTCAAGGACTGTAGACGCAAAGGCATGGGTCAGGTGTGAGTGTGAGGTTGGGCTGCTGCAAGGCGCCCTAATTGTATTACACAGCTAGGTATTACACAGCTAGGCACAGGGCACAGCTAGGGATGCATCCCGGGCCGCAATGTGCCGCCGCCGTTGCAGGCTGTGGCTGTTAAAGGGCGGCACATTGCGGGCCGGAATGCACCTGCTGCACACAACTCCCCATGCCTTTGAGTCTACAGTCCTTGAGTTTCTCTATCATATGCGATGGCCATGAAATGGAAACGTACGATGCGAAGCAAGACGGTCCAAATTCAATGCGAGCATATGTAGCAAGCGAGGCCGGGAAGGTGATTGTTTCCTACGATCCATTGGTGAACACGAAAAGGCCAACTATCATATTCAGCAATTCAAAATCGCGTGGAGCAATGACCTTTTTGACTTTGACCTTGACCTTCACTTGTATATCGATGGGGAGCGCATATACAGGTGTTATCTACGACGTAGACAGCGGGGTCAGGTACAAGGAATCCCAAAGACCACCACCTCAGTCTTACCTTTCAAATTTCGGGAACTGCAACTCGTCGGTGCGTTCCCTGAGTATTCGTTGAGGCGATATTTTCATCCCTTATATGTTACTGAAGACCCAGATGTCGAAAATGCTCCTGTCGCGCCCGAAATGGGAACGATTGAACTTCGAGCGTTTCGCTGCCAGGCCCAGCGCACCATACCATACCTACGCGATACAACCAACGGACTACATGAAGGGCGAGTATCGGAGCGCAGCAAGAAGGCAGGGTGGCACCACGTCAGGTAACTACGTCTCCCAGGCCGCGCGTCCATCTCTCATGCACGTGTAGTACTCATTGATATCTACAGCACTGCAGACGAGGTACCTGCCATTTTACCAACCTTTTCGGTATGCGTGGACCTTCTTGACCCACTAAATGCGCCGTTTGCGTCCATCACGGTCTCTTATCGTCCCAGGGGTACTAGGATATTTCGCACCTTTCCTGAGACCCAGCTAATACTCTTGTTAGAACTGTTGATGGCCGAAGGGGTGATTACAGGATGCGGTGTAGGAGCCAGAATTGGCGGAGGGTCCGAGGCCAACGAGAGAAAGCGTGCTAGGGAGGATTATTCACCTGGACCATCTACTAAACGGCATACCGGATCCACAGTCAAGAAGGAAGAAATGTCTGTCAATGCCCGCGCGCAGCGAATTCAAGCCCTTCAGGTCAGTAGGGTCGATTAATCGGTTCTGCACGCTGTTGCGCCTGACAACCTGTCTGCATAGGCCGAACTGAACTCCTTGACCGCTGAGCAATCTGGCTCTTCTTCAGTCAAGCATGGATTGAAATCTTCATTGGCGACGGTGATCGACCTCACCCTCGACGATTGATTTTGATGTGTGCTGTGGAATATGATTATATTTTCTTGGGCTTCGCACGGCCAGCCGGGTGACCCGATAATTCGTATATGGTATTTAGGGTCTTGTCGTTATGTTACTGCATCGTTACTGCATCGTATGATGTGTATTGTGGCTTGTTTCATTACCTGACCGTGCTAGTTGGGATCATCGTATACTACCCTTAAGATACTATGGGTAGTCGATCTCTCTAAGATATGCACATGAAATCGCCATTTCGAGTTTCATCCAGCTCAGGAGCAACCAATGCTGACCTGATCAATTGCAACTTCCAGTTTTGCCTCTACTGCCGCGCAGATCGTATTATCCACCCTGGTTTCATCCGGTGACAGACACGCATCGCACCCGGTTAAGGTGCGATGCATTTTCAGAGCATGTTCGAACGCTTTTCGATCCGTGATAGTCTTGGGCGATGGCTGATTGGCTGCTCTATGGAGGAAATGGCGGTGCCACCATCTTGGTACGGATTGGAGTTCCTTAGTGTCGTACTTGCCTACGTTGACCAGCCCGGAGCAGCTTGCCGAAGCTGAAGGAGCATCATCCTCGTTCCCTATCATCTGGTTGATGCAATCCTTTGCGACCGTGGTACATTTGGTACGATACCGCCACAGCCGGAAGAGATCAGCTCCCGATATGTAGTGCAAGTCTTCAGCACATGTTTGAAAGTCCATACGACGCTCCAGTGTGAGCCGCGCGGCGAGCAGGGCCTCCTCCTTGAGATGATACCGGCTCGCGATGCCATATGCGTGGAAAGAATTTAACGCGGTGAATAATGGCGGTCGGCGTTCCTTTAGTAAGGATACTAAGGAACGGATATAAGCTGCGGTGGAATCCATCTGGTACTTTTGACAAGAAGCGATGAGTGAGAGGTATTCTTCAAATGTCTCCGGAATGCTGAGATCGACTGGGTAAATCGCCGTCAGTAGGCGATGCAATGTCTTCGAGTCCTCGGCCAGGTTAACCACCGATTCGTTTCGTCCCTGTCCCGGCGCCGTAAACATATCCTCGAAAGCGACGGAGGCAACACCGAGGATGGCCTTGTGGACGTGGAAATCTACTTGATCGCAAGACCGTATTATCAAATCCGCATCCATGCGTTCAAATGGTGGACCGAAATTCCTCGGCTTTTCGCTAGATAGCTGAAGATTAGAAGGTTCTTCTGAGCCATCCATGAGTAATAGCAATTCATTGTGTATCTGTAACCATTCGCGTCAGCAGAGGTGGTCCCATCTACAAATCGAGGAAGGCTGGACTTGCCTGTTCAATGCTATCATCAACGTGTCGTTCTAGGCACCTAAACAGGCGTCGAAAGTCCAATCGTAATGGTGCTTTACATTTTGGGCACTGAAATACTCCTTGGGATAACATGATCTCGATGAAACTGGAAATGTTCATCAGCGAAAAGTCCGCAATTACCTTAGCTGCGAAGAAGCCGAGTTGTTGTCGTGGGCGTGGTCCCAGTATAGCGCAGGAACTCCTATCATGGGGCAAGCTCCAGCCTCGAAGGTCCCCAACTTCTAATCTGCAGGCCATAACACCTTCAACTATCGCCCGTAAGGCCGCTTCTCGATGCCTCCATAGCGCTTCGAGCGCAGGGCCCGACGCGATGTAGAGCTCTTCATCGAGATCTTCAAAAGTCAATGGAAGGGACAGACTTAGCCGCGCTGCTTCGAGAGCTTCCTCCTTCAGACCCCTGTTGAATGCGAGGAAGAATGCTCGAAAGGCATTCTCGGTGGTCACGACGGGTGCCACACTAGCGCAGTGTGTACGGAACAGGGTCAAGGCGGAGGACATGCCATATTTCTTTGCGGCGGCATGTGTCTCCATCATGGCCTCGAGTGTCCGAGGATAGGCGACATCGGTGGGGTAAATGGTTGTGAGGAGAGTGTGTAGGGTTTCTCTATCCTCTGATAGACACAAGACCGGGAGATTATCGTAGTTATCTCGAGTGATTCCCGGTTCCTCGTCCTGGTTGGGGTATTGGGATGGGGTGAGTTCGCATAGCAATCGTTTAAATTCAGGGGATGCTTTGATCAGGAACAGCCTGTGAACGCGGAAGTGTGTTGCCGAGGCACGATCCCACC
The DNA here is from genome assembly GCA_963926505.1 of Russula olivacea. Taxonomy (NCBI): domain Eukaryota; kingdom Fungi; phylum Basidiomycota; class Agaricomycetes; order Russulales; family Russulaceae; genus Russula; species Russula olivacea. Next base: position 2,259,709 of record OZ004884.1, read on the forward strand.
CTGGAGAGGCAGACGGTGAGGAACGAAGGATGATATCTGCATCCGAGTCGTCAAATGGGGCTCCGAAGTTGTAATAATCGCAAGGACAAGCCATGACCGGCCGTGAAACGAAGGCAGGAGCAAATGGCACCAAGAGTGTTTTATTTCCCACGCCTTTCAAAAGAGGAATAACTCATCATCTCATCATGAGTTTACCTCCAAACTGCTGTTCCACTCTTCGATGCCTCAGTTACAGTAATGACCCACGGGAACCGGGTCCAGGGGTCTCTTCAAGATTAGAAACAAACCGCATCTTTCTTTTTTTGGGGGGAGGGGGACCCCCATTCGGTACTGCCAGTGTACCCTACTAAACTTAGACCTTCACCGCGGCTGGGATTAGAGTCGCAGCCTCGCCTCGGTCAACCCAGTTTCGGCAGGGCACCCCTCACCCTGCTGAACCAAGCCCGTCCCGCTGACTTTTCCGCACTGTCCCCACTATCTAGCACACGCTTAACAAACCGTTCTTCGAGGGCGTCCCTGCGTTCACGCGCCCCTTGCACCCACCGCTCAACAAGGTGCACAAGCCACATCTCGGCCCAGCGCATCGCCATGCTCTCGCGCATCCACACGCCGGTCGTCCACACCGCCAACGGCGCTCTCGTGGACCCACCACCTCCCCTTATGCTGGCACCGGACTCTGCACCTGCATCACCCAAACTTGAGCCCGGCTGCGCAGGCGCGAGCCGAAGACGCGCAGCGATGCGTGCTGTGAGCGTGCGTGGATGCGCAAGGCGGTGAGCGAGGACGACATCTGTGAATATACGGTCGCCTACGACGATGAGCTCGTGCGGTGTGATGCCCGGGAGGGCCGAGAGGGCCGCGGCGGTACAGGAGTAGGAGGGTTTGAGAGATGCATGGAGTAAGACGGGAGCGCGGAGGTGGTAGGAGACGGATTCGGCTTGGAGTTGGGCAGCGTCGTCGCGGGTGCCAGCTGAGTTGGAGACAACGAGGACGTGCGACGGGCCGAAGACACGCACTACCTCGGACCAGGCGGCCTGGACAAGAGCTGGATGTGAGACTGGCACACTCTTCCTGCGCCGATAACGGAAAACAGTTGTTTGAAAGCCAACGGCGTACCTCAAGTTCTGGTACGAGCCTGTCACAATGTGGGAGAGTCTAAACGCCGACGGTGTAAGGAGTGTGATAAGCGTATCTACGCCAGATGGGGGAAAAAGTACTAACTAGGCAATTATCTTTGTCGAATATAACCCCGCGGTAGCCTGCATCTCGTAGGACGGCAAAGTTGAGGTAGCGGATGTCGCGCTGCGCAGAGAAAATTTGTCTATGTGTTTGGTACAGGACCATGAATGCGAATGCATGACACGCACGACTACGACAGAAGGGAGGAGGAGCCGTGGGTTGAGTAGGGCGTAAAAAGGAACGAGGGTGGCAGGGAGGTTGAAAGGCATTGTGCCTTGAAACCACGTACACGCTGTGCTAAATTGCTAATGATGGTAATTTCTGTGGGCAATATTCACGCTGCGTGCGCGGGGCTACACGAGGGTGGGGAATGGTCACGCCGCCACATTGGAAGATGGGATGGGGATGGAGAAGCGGTCGCTTGCCCCGAGTGGGGAGGTGAGAGCTTGACCGAGGGCAAGAATAAGGTACAAACGAGGGGACGGGACCTGATGATGGGGTACCTGAATTGGCCACTGTTGGTCCGCTCGCATTCGCATACACTCTCTTTTCCCTCCCCCCACTCCCTCCCTTCCAAATGGCCGCTAGGGCATCTACCTCTCATTCTGCTCGTCCAACAACGTCTCGCGGTGATTTTGACCCCACAGCTGACAACTATCTCGACCTCACCTACTCTCAAGATTTCTCCGTCGAGGAAGATGACGAAAGCGATGATGAAGACGTTTTTGCTTTCCGTCCTCCTCCAACGGCCGAGCAGTCCCCGCCCCAGCAACCTTCCCACTCTCATGTAACACCACTATCACACCCACTGCCGCATGAATACCCACAGTACTTCCCCGCCGACGTCCCATCTCCAATATCTCCTCCTCCCTTTTCCTCCTTTGCAGACCCTCTCGTTTATTCCCCACCGACCTTCATTTCTTCTACACCCACTCACAATATACCAGAGGCTGGTCCATCCACCACCTCAGTCCACTTTGTCGGCAAAGTTGATTCCCCTTCTCCCCCCTCCACAACAGAACATGGTGACTCCCAGTCATTGTCAAATGAACATGGTTTCCGTCTTCGCAAGCTGGGGAACTTACCTACCTCACCCTCTGCCACTTCTGGTTTTACGTCTACCAGCTCTCAAATCCCCCCAGATTACACGCGTCGTAGTTCTCTACTCCACGAAAAGCGGCAGACATCCACCATTCTGTCAGACTTCTCTACCACTGACCCTGAAATTGACAGCTCGTCCATAAAGTATGTCTACCACATTCCATCCTACGCCCACTAACTCGTTCCGTAGGATGAAATTCGATTTCAATACCCTTCAAGAGGAAGATAGTCCATATCCAGAGGTCCGAGCTTCGGTTTCCAACATCGACGATCCTGACATGCCAGCCCTTACCATACGGATGTGGGTCATTGGTCTTTTCCTCTCCTCCCTTGGGAGGTACGTTTTCCCCTCTTGTGTGTTTCCCGTAGTGTCTTATGGATTGCCTCTGCAGTTCCATGAACATCTTTTTCAACTTCCGTCAGCCCGCCCCATTTGTCTTTCCAATTGTCCTTCTTCTCATGGCCCACCCTCTTGGCAAGTATTTGGCCTACTCGCTTCCATTCACCATCTATCGCCTACCCAACTTCCTTGGTGGTGCGCGGTTCTCTCTTAACCCGGGTCCATGGAGCATCAAGGAACACGTTCTTGTCTTCATCATGACTAATGTATCTGTCGGCCCCGCTTATGCTATCAATGCGGTTGTAGTGGCCGAGTATTATTACCACCTTCATCTTGGCTTTTGGTTCAGTGTTGTCATCATCCTTGCCACCCAGTTGACCGGTTTTGGTCTCGCCGGTCTCTGTAGGAGATTTTTGGTCTGGCCCGCAAGCATGGTGTGGCCACAGAACCTTGTGACCTGCACTTTGCTCAATACATTGCACGCCGAGGAGGACGAAGATGCCGGGATCAGCCGCTTCCGCTACTTTATGTATGTTTTCACCGGCGCATTCTTTTTCTTCTTCCTCCCAGGTTATCTCTTCCAAGCACTCTCTATGTTCTCCTGGATTTGCTGGATCGCACCGAACAATGTCCCTCTTAACCAGATCTTTGGTGTCGCCAGTGGCCTAGGGATGAGCGTCTTGACGTTTGACTGGACAGTTATCTCATGGATCGGGAGTCCCTTCATGATCCCCTGGTGGGCTGAGGTGCACATTTTTGCTGGTTTTGTAATATTCTACTGGATCCTCACCCCCATTCTATACTACACAAACGTAAGTGTTTCTTATTCCTCTCTTTCGGGTTTCTCACGCGCTTCTAGACCTGGTATCTTGCGCACTTCCCGATGTTCGGCTCCGAGCCCTATGATCGCTTCGGTCACGAGTACAAAGTGTCTAGGGTGCTCACGGCGCAGGATACATTCAATATGACTGCCTACGAGAACTACTCCCCCCTTTATTTGCCCGCTGCATTCGCGATGACGTATCTCCTCGCGTTCGCCTTGAGCACGTGTGTAATTGTGCACGCTCTGCTGTATCACGGTCGCACGCTTCTGAACGGGTTCAAGCGAATCCGGCTAGAAGAAGATGATATTCACCTTAAATTGATGCAGAACTATCCCGAGGTACCCGACTGGTGGTATGGGTCTGCTTTTGTGTTATTTTTCTGTCTGGCGATTGTGGCTGCAGAGGTACGTTCTCTTGTGCCCGTACTACCCCAAATGCGCATATACGGAATTTTGTACCCCAGGTCTGGGACACGGGCATGCCTGTCTGGGCACTAGGTCTCTCTGTATTGTTGCCGATGATCTATGTGCTCCCATCAGGCTTTATCTATGCGATGTCGGGTCAAGCTGTAGGTTCACACTTCATATTAAATGCCTTCTGTCATCCTGAATTGTCTCATCATTCGGTAGATTTCGCTCAATTTGCTTGCGGAAATTATTCCCGGGACATTGCTTCCTGGCCAGCCCCTCGCAAACATGTTCTTCAAGGTGTACTCAGTGCAGACTCTCAGCGAATCGACGTCATTCGTACAGGACTTGAAGCTCGGCCATTACATCAAGGTCCCGCCTCGTGCAACCTTCTTCGGTGCGTTGCCGTCGTGCCCTTGTCAGAATGCTTGACACCAACCCGGTCTCAGTACAATTGGTATCGACAATTTTTGTGGCGTTCGTACAAAGCGGTGTCAAGGCGTGGATTTTTAGCAACGTCCGAGACATATGTTCTCCAAACCAGAGCAGCCACCTTACTTGTCCTCACAACAAAGTTTTCTTCTCTGCGTCCGCTATCTGGTGCGTTCTTGTTCCATGGGTTGCCCATGGCGGTCGTTCATATGATCTGGTATTTTCACGATTAGGGGCCTTATTGGCCCCAGTCGACAGTTTGGTCACGACTCGATTTACAACCCACAGCTGTATGCGATCATCGTAGGCGCGCTGCTCCCACTTCCATTTTGGATCATGCAGCGGCGGAGACCAGACTCGTGGGCCAAGTATGTGAGCACACCCGTTGTGCTGTTAGGGGTGTCGTATATCCCGCCCGCGACGGGAATCAACTACTCGGCCTGGTTTGCAGTCGGGTTCGTGTTCCAATTCGTCATTCGCAAGCGCAACTTCGCATGGTGGAGCAAGTACAACTACATTACGGGTGCCGCGTTGGACTGTGGTCTGTTTTTAATGCTACACCCTATCGTGAAAACGTCTGTATACTGACTGATATCTGGGATATGAATAGGTACCATACTGGCGCTACTGACGATTTTCTTCACGCTCCAGCTGCCCAAAGGGGGCTTTTCAGTCAATTGGTGGGGCAATGCGGTTTTCATGAATAGTGCGTCTCTCCGCCCCCTCTTGTTTTCAATCCCTGACTTGCTGACCTTTGTGAATCGGTTATGTACAGCCGCCGACTTTGCAGGTACACCCTTGATAGACACGCCGCCTAATCATCCACTCCCTAATTAACGCCGCGGTAATTTGCGGACGACCGATGACCCGCCAATCAGCTACCTTCGTTCTAGACCCGGGAATGGAGGAGCATATCCACTCTTTTTGTGAATATATATATCTATAGTCGCGTACCCTAGTACTAGTACTGTCTGTCTGTCTGTCTGTGATCTTTTGGGCTCGGAGTTGGTAGACTTGCAACGTGTGGCAACCTCGGATGCATATCAGCATACTTTTGTCTTGGCTTTCTCTTCTAACGCATCTGGGAATATCTGGTTTTCATCTCGCATTTGTCTAGGTTCTGTCCCTTGTCCTACCCCAACATTAAAGATAGCATTAAAGATGTTTTTGTTCTTGTTCAAGTTATTTGGCAATTTTCCAGAAGCGAGCATGAGGAGGATGATCGTTCTCAAGTCCGGAGACCAAGGGAGAAGAGACTCCAAAACAGAGAAATGGAATGTTTTACCGGGACATCCCAGGCCTCGTCAATTTGGAGGTTCACATCGCCATTCAGGCCATTCAGAGACAAATACAAGTCTTTATTATCGAGGACTCAGAAAGGGGCTAACAACAATGGGTGTCATTCCCATAACCAATCTAAACACCAAGAATGTACATCTCTAATAACACCATGCCTTATCTATTCATGCGAATGCACCTACTTATGGGGTCGCGCGCCCAGGCCATCTGTGTCGCACGATGAGCAAAAGCAAATGGAAAAGAGGGAATCAAACTAAAGAAGGGAAAGAAAAGAAAAGAAAAGTGACGAGACATACCTGGGGTACAGAGAACATTCCCTAACGGTATACCTGTTGGCCAGCCACGCCAGGAATCGCTAAAGTGTGTGTGGGAGCGATGGGCGAAAATATAAGAATTTAAAAAAAGGGAACACAAACGTTCGTGTCAGCGGGGGAGGTGCAAACAATATGAAAAGGCGAGGAAGGAACAAACCTCAACACCGAGCCCGTATCCGCCGTGCTCGCACGTCCCGTACTTGCGCTGGTCCGTAAACCAATAGTAAGGCGCAGGGTCTATGCCTTCACGCTTGTAGGCCGCGAGCAGCTCATCAATATCGGAAATCCTCATCGAGCCCCCGACGATCTCGCCCACGCCAGGCATGAGCAAGTCACAGCTCTCCGTGTAAACGCCAGAGTGGCTCCCATCATCGTCGCCCTTCTTTTTCTTCATGTAAAAGGCCTTGAGTTCCGCGGGGAAGCTGTGCAGGAAAATGGGCGTGCCGATGATATCGGTCATTTGGCGCTCTGCTTTCTCGGCGATGTCGTCGCCGATGGCGTGCGGGACCATCGTCAGCTTGCCCTCGGCGTCCGTGATGACGTTGCCGTCCGCGTCTTCGGCCTCGTGCTCGATCCCGTGCTCGTTCAGCCATGCGATGGCATCTACATAGGAAAGGCGCTTGAATGGACGCGTTGGCGACGTGAAGGAAGGGTTGAGTTGTTTGATTAGCGCCGCGGAGGATTCGTTCTGCATAAGTTTATCCACCGTCTCGCAAATCTGAAGTTTCAATGAGTAAGTTACGATTTTCCTCCGAGTTCGGTGGTGTGCGCCCTCACAATCGTTTCAATGTGATCCAAGAGATCGTCGAAGTTGATGAACGCAAGCTCAGCTTCGAGGTGCGTATATTCACTCAGATGGCGGCGAGTGTGACTTGGTGGAAATAAGCACACGTGACCTTGTGATATCAGAGCAGGTTTACCTGTTCTCTGCTCTGAAGCTCTCTTGTACACAAAATACGTCACCCAATGAGGGGAGACAAGTCTCAAGGTACAGTTGCGAGCTCTGAGTCAAAAACGCCGGCTGGCCATAATACTCCAACTTGAACAGAGTGGCTCCGCCTTCAACTTGCGTCTGGACGAGACATGGCGGGGTGACCTCGATGACGTGATGTTCGGCAAGAGCAGCACGGAATGCCGATAGCATTGCAGAACGAAGTCTAAGAACGCTGCTTGCGTTCTCCCCACGCAACACAAGATGACGTAGATCTGCTAAGATGGATGGATCAGATTTCTATATGGATGGATAGTAAGTGACTGATTGAGTTATCGATAAAGTACGACGCGTGTCTAAATCGTACCTCGTTGAGTCGGTTGGTAAACGCGTCGTCCCCGCCAGGCGCAGCGCCTATGGTTCGCCAGAAATCGACGATGAGTTCATGTCCACCCGGGGCGGTTTTACCTTCAGGTGTCGGTTGCAACGTCCCTATTAACTCTACTGTCGATTCGATGGTCAGCGTTAGCGCCTCATATGTTTGCGCCTAGTCCACGCATGAGTGAAAGCCTCAGTGTGAGTGAGAGGGTTGACGATATATATATATACGCACGGGTGTGCCAGAGAGTACGACTTGCAAATATCCAGTTCCATCGCGAAGCACGATGAATATGATATCTTTTTGAGAGCGTAAGCGATGTACCCAGCCCAGGACGCGGACACGCTTTCCGCGCAACGGTGCAAGGTCCAGGATCTTTGCCTACAAATGTGTCAACGATCTAGCTCCCCATGTGAGGATACCATTAGTGGAACGTACCTTAACCGCTGCGGGAAGAGTTGCATCCTCCACCAGCTGGATTTTCTTGCTCTCCTCTAAAAGTCGATCTCGTTTCTCTCGCTCGAGGGCCGCAGCCTCCGCGAGTTCCTCTGCCTTCTTGCGCTTCTTTTCGAGACCATCTGCGCCCTTCTTGGCTTTCTTGAGCGCGCTCTGGGTAGGTTCTTCGTACTCGGCACTTGGATCTTTGCGCACGAGTACCTTGGCACTTTGTCCCCGGGCAAAGAGAGCGTGTGCGAGTGATTGATATGGAGTTTCTTGAGAGCCAACTCCAGTAAGATCGGAGCCGGCTGCTTCATCGACGTAGAAGGATGGCATTGTTGTAGGTGATAAGTTGTACCACCCGATGTAAGTGATGACTCGTTGAGATGACGGCCAGATCCGGTTTCGAGTCAGTTCTGAGTTACATCAGCCTCACAGCCGCAGACAACAGCGCGGAGGATGTCTCTCGCAGTGCGAATGTGCCGATGTGCCATAACTTTTGTATTGAACTGTGCAGTACAGTACTACCGTAGTACCAGTATTGTAGTGTCATGTAGGGAATGAAATTTGTTGCTAGTCGTGCGAGGGTTAGGGTTTACAATTATCCCTATAGGCAATGTCCAACTGCGCGTTCTGCGCGTTTCCTGTTTCTCATTACGATGGTGAGCATATTCCGAACATTCACAATCCTATCAAGGGACTAATCGCGTTTCTAGTTACCACTATCACTTCTCAATGCCGCACAAAACAAGCCTATGGTGCGTGCCCTTATTCACCTCTCGCAAAGTTTCACTTTTTATTGACCACTTCTTGCACGTTCTTTTTTCAGCTGGTCGAGCTCAAGAACGGAGAAACGTTCAATGGACACCTCGTCAACTGCGACAACTTTATGAACATCACGCTCCGCGAGGTATACCAGACGAGCGCAGACGGCGACCGCTTTTGGAAAGTCAAAGAGTGCTACATCCGCGGTAGCACGGTGTGTTTGACCACTTTCCCACCCTGTAAAGAGACACAGTTCTGACTGTTCACTTTGTTTTGGAGATAGATAAAATACCTGCGCGTGCCAGACGCGCTGCTGGATGTGGTCAAGGATGAACAGACGCGCGCACGAGAAGCGGGTAAGAGCGCTCGGGGTGGCCCACATGCTGGTGGCGTAGGACGAGGTGAGTCGTACGCGTGCACCATCCTTGTACCTGCACTCATTAGGCTTCCCTTCTCTCAGGTCGCAGTGGAGCACCACGAGGTCTGCCTTTATCCTGCTTCTCTTGTCTTTTTTGTAATACACTGACATATTCCGTTATTCCTATAAGGTGGTCGTGGTGGTGCACGTGGACCACCGCGTGGGAGGGGACGCGGACGCGGGATATGACATCGCCAATGTCTCCATTCGCGGGTTGCCCCTGTTTTATGTATACAGCTACTTCGGTAATTGTCGAAGTAATGGTCCCCATAGCGGTGAATGGAGGTATGGATGTCAACGATCGTTTGCCATACAGATGCTATGAGGAATGGTATATTGCGAATGGGGTTCTCAGAAAACACGTCGATATATGATATGTTTGTATGTGACAAATAAAAGGTCTCAAAGACCTTTGGAACGGTGAACCACATGTCCATCGCCACATCTTACGAGGTTCTATGCCCCATGCTCCACAGTCCATCCTCCTCCACCTGGAAACATAATCGCACCGACCCATCGAGGTGCTGCTTCTGTATCCAAGAACCCCGAAACACGTGCAGGCCCATTGAGACCGTAGATAAACGCGAACCCGGACGACGCATCAATTCTTCGGCATCCGCTAAACCGAAGCGTGGGATAGGAGAATTGGGTAGATGCATCTGCGATGCATTTACGGCTGAGATTGAGGTTTGAGGATCTGCAGGGGACGGGGTTCCAGGGATCCAATATACATGCAGTTTAAGTGAGCGGAGGTTGTGTGCCTTCTCGATTGCTCGTCCTATCGACTCCTAGGAGGGGTATCAAAAAGAAATGAGTGTGCGAATGACTAGGTTAGAGAAGGAACGAGGTTCGTACGGCATCATGGCTGGCGACTGCACAAGAGAGCTCTTCGAGAAGTGGAAAGAGTTCACAAACACACTGCACATCTTCCAGCGTAAGCTGCGTCATATTGACAAGGAATTTACGGAGTGTGTTTGCATGTCTACGGGCGAGAGAAAGTAGAAACCCCCTAGGAATGTTTGTCGGACCCGCCGTCGAAAATGTATTCAGCGTAAAAGTCTCGAGCGATGGGCGCGGCGTGAGAGCGCAGAGCCATGACCAGAGCTGTGCTGGACCTTGTAGATCGACGGAGGACGTGCGAACAGTGAGCCGTCGGAGAAGCGGCAAGGGTGCATCGCGGTCTGATGGGCGGGGCGGAGACGGGCGGAGATACTCTGTGTCGAGCGCCACAAGAGCGGGGAGCGAAGTGAGGATGTCCGGGATGGCACTGCTTGGTGCGCCTTTTAGGCTTAGATCTCGCAGCCGTGAGAGCTGAGAGAGTACGGCGATCAAAATGGTCTCGGGGACACCGGCGCATCGCTACAGTATATCAAAATAAAGTGCGTCATTAACGAGCCACGATCGGTACGATCGGTACGTACCCCAAGTTCTAGTTCAGTGAGCGTGTTTCCGAGCAGAGGCGCCCAACCTTGCAGAACACGGGGCGGACCATTCATACACCATATGGCCACCTTTTGTAGGTCAGGGATCGTGTTGAGAAAAGCCCATGCGTCCTCTCCAGGATCGCTGTAGGTGCGGAGAGTGAGCGCACGCAGGGGAAGATCGCGGAGAATTTTCAGGAAAGATAGGAAGACGGTGGGCAGGGCAGACGTATCATCGACCCATGTGAAAGAGTACAAGTTCTCGCAAAGGCTGAGGGCTTTGAGGACAGCCTGTGTGACTGTTGGATAGGTGGCATGTAATACACCTAAGACCGTAAAACGCGGGTGAGCGGTGTGCCCCATGAAAAAGCGGGCAAGCAAAGACGGAAAGAAAGCAGCAGTAGAACCCGACAACGCGTCTCGGCCACCGTTCACTCGATTGAGGGGGGGAAGGGAAAAGACATAACCTGTTTCGCGAACATGCCATACGTGACGAGCGAGCTCAGGCCTTCGGAGAAGGGAATACGCAGGGTGGATTACATCGCTAGTCTGGCCGGGACTTGAGGTCAATGCTCGGCTTGAGAAAATGTCCAAATAAACGTACGGCCTTATGACCCCATACCCTGCTGGAAGGCGTGTCTGTATCGAGAGTGCGATACAAGAGTGGTGTGGCGGCGCGGTTAAATTCTCTGCTTGTGAGGGCGGCCGCATAGAGATCACGCCTGTCGGTGAGGTGTTCAAGAACGAAGTAGAAAATGTCGGTAGGGATGAAGTTAATGCTTGAGAGAACCATACCTTGTCCCAAGTAACGCGCCAGCGGGTAAAGAAGGTACTTTGGCCGAGATGCCCGACAGGCGTAAAGTCAGGTGCCTGTATTTATCAACGCTTCCGATAAACTTTCTTTCACCTCGATGTTCTATATCATAGGTCTCGGCCTCTCAGACGAAAAAGATATCACTCTTCGAGGCTTAGAGGTAACTCAATTCTATCTGATTTTACCCGGGTCCATTTCTTATTTATCCTACCACCAACATAGGCTATTAAGTCTTCTACACGCGTGTACCTTGAAGCATACACAAGCATCCTCATGGTTCAAAAAGAGCGCCTGGCACGTCATATCTCCGAATAGCCCGTTCCTTGGCTTATATCGTCCTGAAAAGGAAGAGTTGTATGGGAAGTCCCTCGTCATCGCTGACCGTGACATGATCGAGACGGAGAGCGATGAAATCCTGAGAGACGCGCGCACTCAGGATGTCGCTCTCCTCGTTGTCGGCGACCCCTTTGGCGCGACGACACACACCGACATCCTCCTCCGCGCCCGCGCCCTTGGCATCCCGACGCGTGTCATACATAACGCGTCTATCATGAACGCGGTCGGCGCGTGTGGTCTACAGCTCTACAACTTCGGCCAGACCGTCTCACTCGTCTTCTTTACCGACACGTGGAAACCAGACAGCTTCTATGACCGCGTGCGCGAGAATGCGGACCTTGGGATGCACACGTTGATCTTACTGGATATTAAAGTTAAGGAACAGAGCGAGGAGAACCTCATCCGGTGCATATTCACTCTCCGTCCTGTTGGACGGCCATTCGCGTCTGGAAGAATTGTATTAAGTGCTGTGCAGGGGACGAAAGATTTACGAACCACCGCGATACATGTCCATTCCGCAGGCAGTGGCACAACTCGCCGACGTCGAAGATGCACGGCGAGAAGGCGTGCTCGTACCGGATCAGACCCTGGCGATTGCGCTCTCACGCGTGGGCGGTGGCCCGGATAATGAACGCATCGTAGCCGGAACACTGGCACAACTCCGGGAAGAACCGCCCGATGTTTTTGGCGAGCCACTTCACAGTCTCGTGATTGTTGGCCGGCGTCTACACCACCTCGAGGCGGAATATGCAGCGGGTTTTGCTGTGGATGCAACTGCGTGGAGAGAGGTTGCGCAGAAAGTATATGGCTGCAACTTCGACTGAACCGTAAACACTCTCATACACGGCGTGAATCTGGAGAACTATCCAACGCGAGACGCCTGTATCAATTGCTACGGTACTATCAAGGTGTTCTAAGATATCTGTGCAACAACCCACGCATATTCTGGTGTAGCTCTTGACTTGTAGATTCCATGTGCTCATACAGTCGTGCCTTCCTCCTTTCCTCTTCCCTCAACATCTCCTCAAACCCACGCAGCTGTCTCCTTGACGTCGGGCGCAACAAAATGTATGGGAACTTTTGTGTCACCCTCGAGATTGCTTCGTCCACCGACATGCGATCGGATATAACCAGTAGGGCAATCACGAAGTCGACGCCTTCGCCTGTGCCATCGCAGTGCACGAGCACGGGTTGACCAGAGCGGCGCACGTCCGCAAGCGCGAACAGTGTCGCCGGCTCGTCGATGTACGCGCACTCGGCATCGCGCGGGTAAGAGCCTTCGCAGTTTCGAGCGGCGGCGATGTTGTATATCCCGCGCGCGCAGAGCTCGGCCGGATTGACGAGTGAGAAGAGATCCGCGAAATAAAGTCCGGGAGCGATCTCCTCTGGAGGGAGTGGGTAGGTGGGTGGCTCAGGAGCAACAGGGTTATAGAAAGCGACACTCTTTGGCATGACGTCTCGTGAGAATAAGTGTGTGAGATGGCTGGTCAGTAGCAGTCAGCTAGCAGCCACAAGGGTTACCAGGAAATTGCGAGACGGACCAGTCGACCAGGACGTGTGGTCTTCCGGTCAGAAATCATGCTGAGGTATCATGGACGTGAAAAAGGCCACATGAGCTTTGAGTAGTATTTGGTCGAAATAGATCATCTTTTACATCTGAGGACGAGCAAGGCTATCAATATCATATCACGAGCCTGACATCTATCACCGGCAGCGCTTTCGTCGCGGGGTCCGCGGGTCTGTCAAAGCTTGCCAGGACTCATGACGTTGCATTCCCCTGTCGTATTGTACGAGTACTGATGTACTGATGGCCCTGCGGTTGCAATAAACAAGACCAGTCTATCTCCACCTGCGCCCTGACGCGTTGGTATGACATGGTATTTACGACTTCATATAGCAGGAGCCCTGCCCCCTTCCATTGGTCTCTAATAACAGCGCGCGGCCTTCCATTCCGCGGCTTAGCGTCGAAAACTATCCTTGGTTTAGGACATGGAATCCTGTCTAGTCTGGAAATGATATGCACTGGAGAAGCCTCGTAGTTGTGCGATGGAAGTGAATATCAAGAAAAGTTAATATGCAGGACTCGGATGTTTCAATATCCTGCATATTAACTTTTCTTGATATGGACTTTCATCACACGACTACAAGGCTTCTCCAGCGCACATCGGCAGCCGCCCCTGCCCTTACTGTTTTGCAACTAACAGAAAGCTTCTTCATGGTGGAGGTACACCGTTCAGTTTGTGACACAGATGATTGTCTAATGAAATAAATAGTCCGAACAATTGATACATCCACGTCACGGGTTCTTAAGTTAGATCCCCATTGACACCTCCGTTTGACATGTGGTTCGGGCTCGGCGTACTCTGTTGATTTAAGCTGATCATTCTTCGCAATCACCGACGGGCGCGCGGCGATACGGTGGCTGGTATTGTCTGATTTATGAATGCGCCCTTTGCGAAACGCACGCGGTCCAAGGATAGGGGCAGCGATGGACATCAGCAGTTCCTGAGGATAAGATAACCTGCGAGAAGTGGAGTCCGGGATCCAGAACCGCAGAAGGGTTGGTGTATTCTAAATTTGCCTGGGGCAGAGAACACGAGTGCCAGTGGGCCGTGACTCGATGGCTGGCTGACCGCCACTGGCCAGTTAATCGATGGTGTCCGGTAATTTAATTAACCGGCTGTAAATCAGATTTCCAGGGACTTCCAATTATCAGGACGCTTGTCTTCTATCTATATAGTACAGTTTATATTAGCAGTTGCTTCTCATATCAGCCCTTATGCCAGGTATGGGTATGACGTGGCTGGGATACAGAGCGGACATACTGTATTGAAAATAAGTTAATCGATTGACTACCGACACAAGTTCATCTCATCCCAACCCTGTGTATTTAGTAACCTATTCCTTGTCACGATTGGCGGTCGGCACTCACCTCATGCTTGGGGGCAGAAATCATGCGTGGGAAGAAGAATGTCACTTCTTGCTTGGCGAGAGATTGCTTGCTTGACATGATCCCTATCTCCATTCTCCAATTCTCCATTCCCCCATTCATCCGCGCCCCAAAAAACAGGATGCTGTTGTCCCAGGAGGGATTCTTGCTCGGGTCTCTCCCCCTGAGCGAAGAGGCACTCCCTTCTCTTTCACTCAGTGAAACAACACCAACGTAGCATCCGCTCTTGAAGGCGATACGGCCTGCGGCATTGTATAATGCGTGAATAGGGGAGCTCACGACCGGTGCATCCGGCCGCATTTTCTTTTTCGTATGTGAGTTTCACATGACTGATTCGTGCCAAGATACCCAGATGCGAAAAGCGAAATGCAGCCAGATGCGCCCGACAGTCGTGAGCTCCCCTAATGTTGGAGTGCGCCACCAATTACACGCGGCGTAGCCGAGACCCGGCTGTAGCCATGTCAGAAGCTCTAGACACTGTATGCCAATGGTAAAGGGGTATTAGCCAAAGCGCCTGTGTGCTCTGATCCCAGATTCCTCGAGCATAAGATGCCAGCACGACACAGTCTGATTTTCCAGAGTGTATCCTCAATTGGAAGCGAGAAATGGATGTCGTATAATCGGGGATAAACTTACGCCAAGGAAGACAGGGCTGGACCCTTGCTCGAGTTCAAAGAACATCAGTCCGGACCGCGGCTGATAAACGTACGAAATAAGAATGCGAAATGAGACAATACTGGGCCACGATGCGTGGACGCCAGCATCGTGTCACGGCTGAATCTTCAAATTACAGATGCAAGCGCATGTTCACACATGGGGTTTCTCGTGGCTGATCGTGGGTACCTCGTGGCACGCCAGTGGCGGTTGAAGAGGAGAAGCCAGAAAAAGTGGAGTGGAAAGAAGCCTTCGCGGGCCGCAAGGTTTCCGGTTATCGGGCCGCGGCTGTATCCAATCCACGTAGGGCGCGTCGATGTCCACGCTCAGATACAGCCTGCGCAATCTCTTCCGACGCAAAAGCATAGGACGGTATGGTCACATCCAGGATCTTCAAGGCGTACCCTTTTTTGAGGCTCGGCAACCCTGGTGGGCGAGGTTCACCTGGGGCTTCATTGCCGCCGACCTCCTCGTGACGTGAGTCCCGCCATTCAATCGTCGCCCACCTTACTGACTTAACTTTACAATGTGTCGCGTGCTCTCATTATTATTATCATTAATATCAGCTCAACAATGACGGAGTTAACATGGACAAAGTGGACTTTACCACCAGAAAAGCCTGGCGACGCGCCCTTACGACGTCCGACCTGGCAACGCGCCGGCCTCTGTCTTGGCCATCTCACATTCGGCGTGGGCTTAGCCACGTTGCTTCTCATCGCGCGCTCACGCGTCGTGCGCATCTTGCACATTTTCCCACCATCGGCTGGTGGGGATACGCCAAAACAGCTGCTTATCACCGGGGCGCACGTGGGAAAGTCGCGCGGTGCAGTGGTGCCTTTTGCGCGCACGCGCATCGAACCGGGGCGTGACAAGACGGAGATGATATTGCGAATCCAGGATGTGCGTGGGCACTGGTGGATTGGGCTCACACGTGCGCGCTTGAGGGGCACGCCAGTATCTGCGGCACGCATGCGCGATGCCCTCTTGTCAGAGTGGGGAATTCGAAAATCCCCGCTGGGTGATCCGGGTGCCACTTCTGGGCGCTGGAAAAGTGGGCCGCTGTTGGAGAACTAAATTAGAACTGGTGAGTGAAAAATTTTGGGTTCCCCCTGGGAAAAAAACTGAAATATTCTGTCTTTGGGAAACTCTTCTCGTTGACCGTTTCTAAATCCAGATTGAAAATTTTTGTTTATGCTGTACGTCACTATCCCACGTACGCGTAAGAACATCTATCGTATCTTCTCAGCTGCGCCCCTTCATTTTCGCCTGGATCCATGGAGCATCCAGCTTATGAAGTGGACCACGTGGAATCGTCTCATTTTGAAGCCTCATTGCATAGGATGTCAGCGCATAAGTTATTTCATCCCTGTCACTCTAATAAATGACATTTGTGCCAATCGTGACCGCGAGGCACCTGTTGGCCCCTTGAATCCGTCTCGTCCCTGTTCTCGTGGAAGGAGGGGACAGCAGCAGCAGCGCCGCGACCCCCGAGGGTTCTGGGCCGCAATCAGACGCCCAGATGAAACATCTGCTTAATTTGGCTTCGTATTTCACGATGGCCCCAGAGGTTCTTATCAGGTCTGTTCCTTAATTTACAGAAGCCAATCACACTCTCAACAACCCGACAAGGGGAAACTGATTGGCACGTCTCCAGCACGACCGTGACCATCCGACACCGTCCGCACTGGATACGGTATGCTATCAACGTTCACAAACTACCACGTCTAATTCCTTGACGTTGTTAAGCGTTGCACTAATCACAAATCATTCGAATGAGTTTCACATGTGCCGAAAAGGAAGGTCAGCCGACCTCTCGCGCCACATGTGCCAAGATAGCGGGTTGACACTGGTGTGCCTCGGGAGAGTGGAAACTGGAAATTTCGTGAAGTGTGGATAGCTGGGGAAGCCCCTCGCGTTCTCCGAGCCTAAGTAAGTGTTCGGCATGACATATGATTCACGCGCCGTTCCCTTCCATTCCGAATTCCGTGCCAGACTGCCAGTGCATGCATACTGTAAGGTGCAGATCGCCCGACGAGAAATTCCCGTTCCGAGTTAGGCCGAGGGACAAGGGCATAGGCCCAATTGACATTTGCCACTAGTCGGGAGACGAATCCATCTCGTTGCTGTAACTTACTACCGTGTACTGGATTGCGCGCGCGCGCCGTCGCAGTGCCGTCACCCGGTGGCGTAGCGAGAGCCCGGGGCTGCGCACACCGCGCAACGGTGTCCGAGGAGGCGCTAGTACTCTCGGGCATGAGTATTAGTATTGAATTTTACATGTCAAAGCCAATACAACCCTATCGGAGACAACTACGGGCGGGACCGAGACAGACTAGCGCTAGCTAGCACACATCTCCGGAGGTTTGAAGTTTTGACTGGAAGTACAGTATGGGGATAATTCAGTCACTCGTCTCGATCAGGACAGCAATCATCAAGCAGAGCAGAACATTCTCAACCGGTACGCGCGGGTGACTGAGCTGAGGTAATATCGTAGTGCAGCATTCCGGCATTCCTCGATTTTGATGACACCCCCACTTATGGTCAAGTACGTATACGTGCGGGGTGGAGGGAAATGAAATATATCCAAGGACCGGGGGCGTTCACAACCCGAAAAATATTTTGCATTTCGATTTCAATTGTCAATTATCAAGAGTGGCCGTCTGCTGACTTCTAGATCCGAATTTTGATCATGTACCTAGGTCCGTCCACTCAAGCTAGACTCCATGTACAGTAGTACCCGTGGGAGCCTAATCCAATAATACTCAGTACCGTAGGTCTCGCCCCGGAGCATGGCTTTGCCAATGACAGCAGTACACGAGTGCAGTGCGGACTTTGGCAGATCCACCATCATCTACGGAACTCCATTCAGTGCATGCTATGCTATCGCAACAGACCTACTCTTTTTTGGATAAACCATATGATGAGTGGGACAGGGAAATAGAGATATGGAAGGGAAAAGAGAGCAAGTCCGAGCGTTATCGCAATTATCCGGACATTCGTGCAGGATACCTGCCAGGCTCATACATCAGGAATAAGTAAGGAGAAAAGTGTCAGAGTACAAGGAAGGTTAAGGAAAATGCGTGCGTATGAGATGATGGCAATGAGAGGAGAAGAATAGGAAATGCTCATGATGGATAGTAGAGACCCCCAGTGGGTCCAGATGACATAAAGACAGGCCACCGCATGATGGGGCGCGAGGCTTCTAATCAACAGAAACCAATCAGGTATAGGGGGAAAATGTTTACTCGCGACCGCGCAGTCGAGCTATAGCAGTTGTTAGCCGCTGCACAGTTTTCGGGCCTCCCACGCTCTTTGACCGCGGCCGTGTTTGCGGGCGCAATGGAATAAGCTGTAGGTTTTCGACCGGCGTCGGGGGAAGGATTGGCGAGTTTTCAATTGAAACGATCGGTGACTTGAATGTCACAACAACCGACGGGGTGTGTTGAGTGTGCTCCGCCATGGGTCGTATTGGGGATAATGGTGGGGGAATGGTTGGAAGTGGTTTCGAGGCCAGATAAGCAGGTGGGGGTTGTGACGGTGATGGAGGTGGGGAGAGAGGAGGGTATGCGAGGGGCGGGGCAAGCATGGTTGTCGTACTTGTGTCAGAGAAGGTCGAGTCGGCGGTGAAACTCATACAGGACATCGACGACTGATAATTGAGGGAAGGGGACGGGGTAACGGTCTGAGTCTGAGATTGTGACGAGAGTGTGGAATGTGACGAGAGTGCGACTTCGACGGGCGCCGAATCAGAGAAGCACGCAAACCACATATCTTCGAACGCCTCAAACGGGCGTAAGCGAAGTTGCGAGTCGAGGGAAGCGAGGATGGCGGGATCAAATTCTAAGGGATCGCGCGAGTAAGCAGGCGCGGGGGAGTCGGGCTCTTCTGGCTCGGATTCCTGCACTGGGGTCCCAGCAGGTAGGGCCACAGCCTCCAATGGAGGGTGGAGGCCCAAATGTCGAGATGTTGAGGGAGTCAGCGGAGGGGCGGACCAGTGTGAGGACATGCTGCTACGACTTGATGTGGAGTCAAAACTGAGGGCAAGGTCGTCGAGGGTCAAATCAGAGTCCTGACTCCAAATACTTTCGGCAAGGTCAAACCCCGATAACCCTATAGGTTGCCGAGGGACATCAGCGTCTGAGGTGACAGGAGCGCTGATGAGGGAAACTTTGATGAGGGAAACTTACTTGCGTCGTCCGGACCGGCACCAGGTGGGAGCCCGTCGTTGGTGGCGGACAGGTGGTGGTCATGTGGGACGCACTGTGAGGAGGGCCAACCCATGAGTGGGGGAAAATGAAAAACAGGGACGACAGTTCGGCATACGGATTTCTGCTTATAAATAGGCGGGGGGGCATTTGGGACGTACGGCGGCGCCTCTTGTTCGAATTCAAAGTGGCCCCCTAGAAGGTCATAGGCCGCGGCTGACATGGTGGAGTAAGTGTAGGAGGGAGGGAAGGAAGTCTACGGCAGGGGGAGAAAGGGTGGAGGGTAGGGAAAGGAAGGGGGAAACGAGATAGGATATATATCCCTGCATGCCCCTGCACGAGACAGCCCGTGGGACCGGCCCAAGGATGGCAAGTGAGCGTGGGCGCATGTTGCTGTAACAGCGGCGGAAGCGAATTGATCCAAAGCGTGGCCCTGTCAGAGTCATCACCACTCCAACCACACACACACAATAGAGCGCCAGTTGCCTCAGTATCTCCGTTCTTATGGCGCTGCCGTGAAACAAAAAGACTAAGTTTTAAACTCCTTTTCTATTCTTTTGTAGTAATTATATGTGATGATGCCAGCAGGAAGGAAAAAACGGAAAAGTAAAGAAAGTGGGCTGTGCTGTGGGCAACTGAAGAAAAAATAATTTCAAGTGTGGAAACAGCCGAGGATAGCTGGCCCGAGCAGTGTCCCAGCTACGCCGCCAACGCCGCCACAATTCATGTTTCTAACTTGGCGTCGTCGACCATAGCGTCCTCCGTGGCTGGGCCTTTCGCCTAAACAGCTCACCCGCCTTGCTTCTCCAACTCGCTTCCCTCCTCTCCGCTCCAGGTATTGTCACCCGTGATGACTGTGGCCCTAGCGCAGATGGCGCTTGGGCGTACACCATGGCGCTGCGTGGCAGACCATCTCGGGGTTCTGCTTCTTCCACGTGATCCTTCTCTACGACAACCCCCACCACGACGTTGGTATTGATACCACTCAAGGAAAGGCCGCCGTTCGTCCGCGCGCGCGTTAACGTCCGCTGCAGCATTCCCCCGACTGAGCGCGGCAAACTCTGCCGGCCTGCGATGCGATGCACCTGGGTGACATGCTCGCTTTCTGCGCTTAGCCCCGTGTCATCCCCGAAGAATGACACATCGCTCAACGAATCCACGCTATGATTCTGCGCGACAAAGCCCCGTCAGTCAGTCCAACACACTGGCTCTGGGCGCCCGTAACCAGCGTGCCAGAGAGACAAAACATGTGACTGACCCCATAAAATGTCGTCATGCCGTGGACAAAAGTGGTTGGTGGCATTTGCGAAGGGCTTAAACTTGTTTGTTCTTGTGTAGCTTCCTCGATCTTTGTGCAAGATGATGAGTCGTACGGCGCGTGAGAAGAACGATCGCGTCCTTACATGCCCAAATCGCGAAACGGAAACACTCCCTCGATTCCTTTGCCTCCGCTGGGCTGCCCGCTGAGCAGCGATGGCTAGGTCGGGTATATTGAGAGAAAGCGCCGCGTCTTCGGCCTCTGTTGCCCGACGCTCGCTCTCCTCCTCGAGCTTGAGGAAGATCTGAGACAAGTGGAAAGGACTTGGTTGCTGTGAAACCCTGCCAAGCAAACTTACTCACCTCCTCGAATGCATCTGGTTTCAGGGTTGTCATGGAGGCTGCGGGAAATAGAGGTGGGAATAGACAGGAAGAAGTTGAGGAAAGGGAGAGCGCGATGAGAACGTCGCAGTTAGGCGGCCTAGTCGGCTATGAAAGGATATTCTCGATTATATGTAGTCTCATGTACCCTCGTGTACCCCAGAATACTCATGGAGAATTCCAGGATCTGGTCCATCAGATACACTTCTCATCACCGCCGGGACCGGATAACTACGTTACGAACTCTGCTTCCGTTCCTTCAAACCGAGTGAACGGCAATAGTCGGGTATATGACACTGAAAATTGCACCGCATCAAAGTCAAGTAAACAATTTGTTAGCAGTGAATTTCTTCGAGTTGTCACTCTAAAACAACAAGTAGGACAAAACAGACCGACTTGACAAACTCGAGAGCGTCCCGCGGAGCTGAGGAGATCTAGGGCATATTTAATTCTGAGAAAGGCGGCCACGTGGAGGAAAATAGCAAAGTTTCTTTCTCTCAGTTCGCTCTATATTTACGCTTTATTACTGCTTTATTAATGTCTGTGCTCGTGAAGCGCACATATACGTATGAGTCGATCTCACGTTACGCTGCGCTTGCCATGACCCCTGTCACTATGACACCAAGCCAACCGCGGGTTGGAGGTGGATGGAGCGTGGTGACGGCCGAGGAAGGGACATCTCCAAGAGCAACGACCCCGATACCCCCACTCCGTCGCTGACACCCCTGACACCCGCGAACAATTGGGTGGAGTCACGTGTCTCCACGATTTCGATGTCCCTCGGGTGCATCCGAACTCCGGATCCCGCGCTTGGATCTTACTTCAAACTCACCGATCAACGCTGGTCCGTCCGCACATTGTCCTCACCTCGTTTATTTTTTTTTCTTTTTGAAATATTTCATTGGATTAATTTTTTTCACCGGACGGACGGTCTGGAACGTCCACAACACCCAGCCCCAGCCAAACGCGTAAACCGGTTCTCATAAGCTATGGCCTCGCGCACCCGGTACATCCCCGAACTCGTCTACGCCCTTGCGTTTAGCTCTATCTCCGTAAATCTTCTCTGGCAACGCCGCGCCGCAGAGACAGATAGGCGCCACTACTCTGCCCGTCTTTCGATATTGGATGAACTAGCGGGGCGCCTGCGCGCGGGTAGTGGTAGTGGTGGTGGTGGTGGTGGTGGTGGTGAGGTCACCGATGCGGAGGTTGCTCGCTTGCGACGGCTTGCGGAAACGGTCGGGGAAGACACCCACGCGGGTGAAAGGATTGGATGGCGTGATGTCATATTCGGAAGGAAGGAGAGCGGCTCAGAACGCGAAGGGAAAGAAGAGTTGGAACGCAGAGAATTGGAAAGAGGTGCGTCTTGCTCCCCCCCCCTCCGTGGGGTTCTCAAGCGGGGCGTCGTTGCTAACCAAGTTGGCTTATCCCTTTTTGCGCGGCGTCTAGTTCAACGTGAGTTGCACCGCGAAGATGATATCACACAAAGATCGTGAAACCGTCTCCGTCGCTTCTATCACTTTCCTCGGTGCACTGCACCTGATGCGAACGTAACGCCTGCTTTCTCGCGCATCTATATACAGTGATGTCACATTCACTCGAGATCACGCTTCTTGCTTCCTACATCTCGCAGCTACGTCTCGGGCCCCTAACCGGGATATATTACCTCTAAGCAACGTGACGTACAATCTAACCCACATGGCGGTCAATAGGGCATAGTAATACACCAGCATCTGATCAATTCTCCTTATCTTCATGGTCCGCCACTGCTCTTGTAGTAAAGGCCATGCGATGCTGGGTCCCAAGGTTCTACCGATGCGGGCCAACACTTCGCCAAGCCCTGCGATATTCGCTATTCTTTCCCCGCACCGCGATCAGAGAGAACCGGACGTTGCCGTTTGAGTCAGAATCGATCGCACACGTTCCCCGGCGATATCCGTGAATAATGGCGAGTCGAAGAGCACAATTACATCTCCATCTCATCAGTCATCACATCACAAAAAGTGCCGTCATTGTGCCCCAAGGCGAGCTCGCGCCGACGCCGTCGAACACGAACGCACACAAAAAGTGTGTGTTGCATTCATCAATAGTAGTCCGGATGGGATAAGGATCATAAGGGCAAAACCCGAACGGGATAATCTGCCCTCCGCCCGGCGCGTTGATGATATTCACGTCAATCGATAGCACAGCAGCTGCGCGGGCTGGCCGGTCTTGCCAAGCAAGGTCAACGCTCGCCGCTTTGATTTGAATGTCTCTCTTTCTCCCTTCGTTCTAGTGTATACCTTTCGCCTCGGCCTTTAAACCGCAGGATTATCTATTCATCCATCCAACTGAAGTCCCCGGTGCGTGATCAGCCCCGAACGCCCTACAAGTCCTAGTCTTGTCTTACACGTACCTGGAGGCTAACTGAATCTGTGCATTGTCCGCTATCTAAAAACGCGTGTGCACGTGTGGATGGATGCTCTTACGTTTAATTCTAACGGGGCGGCATTTAACCCTTTCAAGAAAGGAACGGGGGCTCGAGAACGTTAGACACTACAGCTGACTGACTGCACTGCCGCGTCCTAAAATTCTTTCAGGGAAGGCATCGCTCATGATGCATGCATGATGACTGGCACCCCTAGCCGGTCGATGCACCTGACGCGTGCGTGACGCCTTCCCTTCTCTGAAACAATCGCTTGTTTTGTTTTACCGCGGCTTTGAACAGAGGGCTGCGGCAAACGGGGTATATTGCCTGGAAGAAGAACGCCACCCCGTCGAATCTGACATTTTGACACCTTGCAAGCCCCCCACAAGACTTCTTCAATTAATTCTGGTGACGTGAGACTTTTTTTGGTTATTTGTATTTGGGCGACATCACAAGTGAGGGGTTTTTTGTCAATGCAGCTCCACAAAGGCGTTAGTGACTCACCGACTCCCTTTGATCGGTTGGCTTATGCCCGAAATTGTACGCTACGCGGAGAGCGATTACGCGCTGTCTCGGCAATGTCAAACGAACCATGTATGTGGTCATTTTGACTTCTGCATTACTGTACGGAAATCATGCGGGAGTCTTGCTTGTGTTACGTGATTCTATAATGACGATTCTATATGATACAATTGAGTTCGGGTGGAGTAGAGATGAAACGATCAAGTGTGTGGGGGGGCGTATGAAATCTAAGAACCGAAGCTGGGGGGAAGAGGAAATGAGATAAATATCGTACACACGCACTGATGACGTGAAACTGAGACAAAAGAAATCGAAATCGAAATCGTAAGAACTCGTCAGTCGGCCAAGTTGAACTCCGAGTCGGTCACTGCCAGTCCAACCACTCGTCAGTGCCGCTATCGCCATCAGCCGTCTTCCCCGCCTCATCCTGAGGCCTCCCCACCTTCACTGCCGAATCTTCCCCGCTGCTGTCCGCCTTGTCCACTATCACTGGTGCATCTTCCTCACTACTTGCCACCTTCTCTACAAGCTCACCCTCACCCTCGCCGTTAGGAATATCGACAGAAGGGGTATTAGCGACAACGGGGGGTTTACGGTCCTGTATGGTCGAGTCATCCGCATTGTGCACGGTCTCCCCAGATGGAGGGTGAGGACTGTTCTTCTCACCCTTGTTCTTGAGCTTCTTGAGCTTCTTCTTCTCCTTCTCCTTCTCCTTCTTCCTTTGGCTCTTGCTTAAAGTACCGCCTGCACCGCCTTCCTCGTCAACCGCAGATGACGTGACCTCCTCGGCTGGTGTTCCGGGTGTGGACGAGGAGGCGGTCATTATGGAAGCAGTACTCAGCTCGCGTACACGATCCGTGCGCAGCGTAAGCTTGGTTACACCATCTGCCTTCCCATCGCCACCCTGCGTGGCAGGTCCCTCATGGACTGCACGTTTATCGCCATCAACACCAGATTGCGGTTTGGGGCCTTCATCGACGGCGTCCTGCTTCGAACTATCAGCGTTTTCTGTTGCAGGAGCTTCTGGTTCGGTAGGTTGCGCTGAAGATTCTTCCGTTTTGTTTGCATCTTCAACTTTCGTGGGCGCTGGCTCGGCGGTTTGTGAGGGAGAAGAAGATGTCTCCTCGGAAGTGGGAGTAGGTTTGCTGGTAACTGCAGTATCCTTTTCGGGGAGAGGTGGCGGTGTGGAAGCGTCCGTTGGAGGAGGACTGGGGGCAGGGTCTTCGTCGAGTTCGGGTTCAGGTACAGCATTCACGGGCGTAGTTTCTTGTGTCGGTGCAGTATGTACCTCATTTGAGACTGAAGTAGATTGGTCGCCCGAAGCATCGGGAGCTGCCTTGTCGGTGGACTGGGTCGCTTCAACAACATCATGCGTCGGTTGTCTATTTGTGATCACATCCGCCGGCTGATTCTTAGCCTCGTTACCGGTTACTTGTCCTGCTGAGGGGGCAGCCGCTGTCGTGGATGCTGTTTGAGCCTGGCTATGTTTGTCTTCGCCGATCGCAACTGAAGGGTTGTCGGCCAAAATACAACATGATCAAGCGAGATTACCTACCTTCCTGTTTTTCCTTGGATTTGCTGGCTTCCTGAGATACGAGAGTGGGAGACGAAGACACGACACTAGAAGATGATCCAATCGCAGCTCTCGACGTTGTGGAGAGTGGGAACGCGGGGCCACGGGATGGGAGGGCAGTCGGGCGCGAGACAGGACTAGCGCCGGGAGAAGAGGTACTACCCCTCCGCACCGCGTGTCTCGCCCATATGTCTGAGTTTCCCGTACCAGTGGGTTTCGGTGACTTTGGCTCGTCCCCGGGGCTTGGAGGAACAATCACTGAGGCCATTGACTCAGCTACTCCAGAAAGCTTGCTCAACCAGCCGCCTCCAGAAGTCCATGCTGGACTCCGTGCCGGACTTGTGGGACTGAATGGAGAAGGATGAGCCATTCTTGCGGCTTTGTCCGCTTTCCTCTGCTTCACAACCCGCTCCCGGGCCTCCCTTTCACGGAGCTCGGCCAGCCTTTCATTCTCGCGCCTCCTCTCTTTCTCTCTGGCGACAGCAAACTGAGTGGCGGCATCTTGCTCCGCTTTTCTCTTTGCTTCGGCATCAGCAATCGCCTTCGCTTCCTCAGCCGCCTTTGCCATATCCTTCGCTTCGGCTTCAGCTTTCGCCCTGGCTTCGGCTTCGTCTTCCTCCTTGAGTTCTGCCTCTGCCTTGGTTTTGCCGTCCGTCTCTACTTCCGCCTCAGTTTCATGTTCTGGCTTCGAGGACTCGGCTTCAACCTTCTTGGCTTCCGCCTCGCGCTCCGCTTTTTCGATATCAGCCTTGGCTTTGGCATCCGCCTCCTCGGCCTCTGCCTTTGCCTTGGCTTCCGCCTCGCGCTCCGCTTTTTCGATATCAGCCCTGGCTTTAGCATCCGCCCCTTCGGCCTCTGCCTTCGCCTTGGCTTCCGCCTCGCGCTCCGCTTTTTCGATATCAGCCTTGGCTTTGGCTTCCGCCTCCTCGGCCTCTGCTTTTGCCTTGGCTTCCGCCTCGCGCTCAGCTTTTTCGATATCAGCCTTAGCTTTGGCTTCCGCCTCATCGGCCTCTGCCTTTGCCCTGGCTTCTGCCTCGCGCTCCGCTTTCTGCTTGGCCTTCTTAGCGTCAGCGTCAGCCTTGGCCTTTGCCTTAGCTTCAGCCTCCTGCCTAGCCTGCTCCTCCTCGGCGGCTTTGGCTTTGGCGGCTTCCTCTGCCTTAGCCTTGGCCTCTGCCTCTCGCTTGGCTTTCTTTGCCGCTTTCTTCGCGGCCTTTTCTTCGGCCTCATTGCGTTCCTTCTCTTCAGCCTCCTCGCGTGCCTTCTCTGCCTCCTCGCGTGCTTTGGCCGCTTCAGCCTCGCGTGCTTTGACCGCTTCCTCTGCCTTAGCCTTGGCCTCTGCCTCTCGCTTGGCTTTCTTTGCCGCCTTCTTCGCGGCCCTTTCTTCGGCCTCACTGCGTTCCTTCTCTTCAGCCTCCTCGCGTGCCTTCTCTGCCTCCTCGCGTGCTCTGGCCGCCTCAGCCTCGCGTGCTTCGGCCGCTTCAGCCTCGCGTGCTCTGGCCACTTCAGCCTCGCGTGCTTTGACCGCTTCAGCCTCGCGTGCTCTGGCCGCCTCAGCCTCGCGTGCTTTGGCCGCTTCAGCCTCGCGTGCTCTGGCCACTTCAGCCTCACGTGCTTTGGCCACTTCAGCCTCGCGTGCCTTCTCAGCTTCCGCGCGAGCCATAGCCGCTTCAGCCTCAAGACGCTGCCTTGCCGCATCCTGCGCCTGCGCCCTCTCTCTGGCTTCGGCCTCGGCCCTCTCACGCTCCTGGCGCTCCTGGCGGGCCTTTTTATCATGTGAGTGCCACGCGCCAGCCATAGGCGTATCGTCCTCCGACTCGCGCGAAGATGACTCGTAACCGGGATCGCCGCTATTCCCCATCCATCCGGACACGAAGCCGAACAATCCGCTGCTCTTGGCAGTAGTGGCAGCAGCAGGGTTAATAGTAGTAGATGCGGCTTTGCCCTTTTGTTGTTGAGTGGAGCGGTGTGAGGAAGAGGCGGGTTCACGGGTGGTGGGAGTGGGGGTGGTATCGCGTTTTCGTGGCCCGGGATTAGGAGCAGTCGCGTTGTGCTGCAGTTGCTCCTTCTTGGTCGGCTCTGCTGTCCGTGAGCGAGAGCGCTCGGTGCGCACTTCCTCTGCAGGCGTGGTGGCCGCTACCTGTTCACTTTGGGCACGTGCACGCTCCGGGCGCGCAGTGCTCAAGCTCTGCTCCGCTGCCTCGCCTTTCCTCGTGGACCCCTGGCCCTTTTCGTTCTTCGAGGTCGACGGGGCGCCTTGCGCCTCGGTGGCCTTCTTGGTCTCTGCAATGCCGGTTCTTGATTGCGTTGCTGCAGGCTCAGACTGACGTCCATCCGAAACAACCTTTTCATAGAATCTCGTTTACTGATGTCCAAGTGCATAACAGAATCCAGACTCGCCTCCGCTGCTGCTGCTGTCCCTTTCGAATCCATTCCATTTGGCGCACCTGCCGCCCTACTAGCTCCTTTATTTGCGACTCGAGCGGCCGTTGCCCATTCCGTTTGCGTGGCCGTTGATCCCGTTTGCGGCCCCTGCACTGGTAAATTAGCATAAGATGAAAAGGAAGGATAGGCGTGCATCACCGATCCACCTCGAGCTGGGTTTGGGGCGGGCGAACCCGACCCATTTGTATGGACAACAAGCTGGGGGGTATTGCGACCACCTGTTGGGGTGCCGCGTCCAGTAGCAATAGGTGTTTGCGTGGCAGAGCGTTCAGTGGTCGCATTGGATGCATCCGGCAGGGACAAGTTGAATAGCTGATTAATGAGCGTATCCAGTTCGGGGCCTGTGATGTTGACGGAGGAGCGGCCGGCTCCAGCTCTCTTGCCACTGCCTGGCGTTCGTGCGATTTCGCGAGCATGTGCAAGCCGTAACGCAGTCTCCAATCCAAGCAGCCATCCTTCATCGATAGTGATGGGTTCATCGCGTACTGTAAGCGCAGTGTATGCCGCCTGAAGGAGGTTTCGGTCGATTTCGTGATCGTGGTAGAGGATAATTTTATCGAGGGCGGGCATCTCAAGCCGTTCAAGCTCGCGGAGGGCAAATGCTTTAACCTCGACGAAAAACCACTTGTGACCAAGCTTCAAGATCGAAGACCACACTTCAACGTCTGCCTCATAGATAGAGTACTTTCTAGAATAGACGTCAGAAAACATGGGAAAGGAAGCGTAAAGCACGTACTCATTGTAGAATACCCAAAGGAGGCACTCGAAATCGAATATGAGCGTGTCCTCGAGGACAAAGGGATTGCTATCGGAAGATCCTTTGCCAAACTCGCCAGGCGGGGGAGGGTGGGGAAGTTTTTCGAGGAAAAACGGAGAATCGCGTGTGAAGAAGTAGCGGTGGACACGGAATAGATAGTTTTCCACCTGTTAATAGGTCGTCATTGATAACTGACACGATACTCGATCACGGATCCACATACGCGGAAGACAACGTCTCCTCCGAGAATGTAATACTGAGGATGGCGCACGACGCGCTCGTTGAGTGGGCTCGGGCTCACGGCCGAGGACATTGTCGTCAAAAAATAGCGTCACTTGGGTCGTCAATCGTAGAGAGAAACTGGATAAGGGGAGAGACGTAGAAGGGAGGTGATAGTTGGGAAAGGAAAGGGAGATGGGCTACACGTGTTGAACACAATGAGGCCTTCGCTTATATATACGCACACTGAGGGATGTTGGTTGATTTTCTCGTCACAAGAAGCGCCCGAACCAAGTTTTCGGGGGGTCGATAAACAAGGTGTCCATTCGGACTCCCCGGCCCATGAGGTTCATAAACCCACTGCGATCATGTTCGAAACGATCACACCTCGTGTCGCTGCGCGTTCCGCGCTACACCTCTGGACCCTGTACCCAAGCCTCGTGGTTCTCCTATCAACTCATGGGCCATAGCTTCTGAACGCCCCAGATATGGCAGACGGAAGTCGCGGAGACGGAAGGGTGAGGGTGTGTGGCCTGATTGGGAGAACGGGAGAAGAGTGTGAGTCCTTTGGTAACAGAATGCTGATGTCATGCAGCTACTGTAGACCTCACCGTTTTCTGTCTTAGATGCTTGCGCTTTTCTGGTACCAAGATCAGACGCTGCGTCTCCGGGTATTAGTCTGTCCAGGTGGAGAACGACCTCTGTTTATTTGGAATCTCTTGTGTCGTGTCTAGCTTGCCATCTTGGGAATGTCTCTTCTCTTCTTTTACCCACTCAATCATTCACATTAACAAACACCGCCGTCACTGGCTGTCCTTCTACGCACGCAGCTGCCGATAAGCACGGTCCAGTGTGATACCCGTCTCGGCTTGCACGAGGAAAATCTTTCATCGATGGCCGATGTTCACGCGACAAAGACAACGACAGCGAAGGTACAAAGTTCGATCGACAACAACATAATATGAATACATGACCACACCCAACATCGCGGCGCCTATGACCTGTCTGTGAAAATCTCAGAAATTGGCCAATGAGTTTGGCCACCGCGACATACTACCACTAGGTTTCCTCGGTCGTGAATTGTTTTTAACGGTGTCCTTTAAAATGGGACGGTCGTTGGTTGGAGGGTTTGCCTCTGACGTCGAAGCGCTCTGAGAGAGCGCACCGGGCTTGGATGGTGTTGCGGGGACAGTCTTAAGGCGATAGAGTCGACCGTCAGAACCTTACGGCTGTTCTAAAAAAATACGATTGGCGTTACATACCGCAGGTAATGTTGATGCCCTGTCAACCCTGTCCGAGGTGTTCACAGGAGCGGTGAATGGTCCTGGGTCGGCCGCCCCGTTTGTATGAATTCGCGGAAGCTGGAAAATGTCTGATATAAGACCCCGAAGGTCCGTGGGGCTGAGCCGGACGGTGGATGGGCTTCGTAATCCTCCAGTGTCAGGCCCACGGGACTTTTCTCGTGCACATGCAAGTTGGAGGCTGGTCTTCAGACCGAGCTTCAATCCCTCTTCCATTCCGATGGGGTCCTCCCGGGTGGTGAGTTCCTCGAACGAGTCGATGAGAAGGGTCTCGTCGAGCTCATGTCTTTGGTAGATATGGATGCGATCCACCGGTGACAAAGCGAGCTTCTCTAGTTCGCGTATGCAAAGTTGCTCGACTTGTTTAAAGCCCCATTTTTTTGCCAAGTTGAGAATCAAGGACCACTGGTCTGGCGTTGCATTGTATACGGAGTGTTTGCTTCAAGATGTTAGTTGATTGAGATTAGAGGTCAGATGATGACGTACGGGTTATAAAACACCCAGAGGAAACAAGCGAATGCATCGCTTGTTGCCTCATCCAAGACGAGTGGATTCGATTCCGAAGACCCTGGTGGTTCCCGGTCGGGTCGTGTAGAATTGTCGAGTCTCAGTCTGAAATACGATGATTCTCGTTCCAAGAAAAAGCGGTGGACTCTGAACATGTAGTTCTCAACCTAGGTATGGCATGCGGCGATGGTCAATGCGAGCAGAGGATTCAACATAGATACGAAGTACCCGAATTGTGAGATCTGCTTCATGAATAAAGTAGCCTTTATGGCGCGTAATCGGCACTGTCAAGCTTGACGGGGTACTGGGAATTGACATGATGGATGTGTGGGGATGCGGACGTGAGGTCGAGTGAATGATGTCGATAAGGAGATGGTATTATCTCTAAGCTTGGCTGCCAACACGATTATATATCGGTTTAGTAGATGACTTCACGCTCACCAGAGATCAAAAGAAGAAGTGGGGTTCGTCTAGATAAGGGACTTCTGTTCTGGTCGAGATGGGGGATTTCAGAAGGCAGGTGGGAAAGCACATGGGAGACTGAAGTGGGGGCCATGATGAGGCTGTTCCCACCCTGGGTATCAGGGTTACGGCTAGGTATGTAACACGCGTCATGATGGATGTCAGCCGAGCCCAGCCCAATCAATTATGAAACGCACGAGTACGTCGAAGGACGCGAGGCAAACGCGTGTCTGTTACCTGACACTGCATCACGTGTCCCAATAGGGCTAATTGATGGCACTATGAGCAAGGCGTCGGGATCGGTGGGCCAAAGAACACGCAGTATCCGCAGCTATGCACCACGATGCGATGCCCCACGAGCTGATGGAAAAAAGAGGGTGCCGGGATTGTTGTGTTATCTGACCCCAATCGCGGACAGTTGATCAGCACACGCTTAAGTACCCACGCTCATCGGGTAAAGCAGCTTCGATGGTTCGATGGTCTAGCTCCCGGGCCCGATGTCCCATGAATGGTTTCTCAATAAAGTCTTTTTTGAATATTGAATCGACAATCCCGCTGCTCTCTCCACATCTGCATAGTTGTGCCAGTAGGGTCGCACGCGACCCTCTCCTAGTCCCGGGCCTCCTCACTCGGAGCTGCTTCCCGGCACGAGTCTCAAGGACTGCCATCGATCCCAGTGTAGGGGCAGCGGGGACTGTGCTGCGTGCCAGTGATTAGAGATAGTCCGCTGGCGCTCAGTGCCACGGAACTGGGTCCACCTAACTAGGCGTGTGCCCATTTTATGAAAATTACGCTTTGGAAGCTCAGAATCTGTATTGGAACTCACCCTTAGCAGGTGAGCATCGACCGGCCCACTGGTAGGCATGACCCAGGGCTGCACGAGGCTGTCCGCATTGGTCTCGGGGAAAAGTCTCGTGAGACGCAGTGACGCCGGTATGACTTGAGAATATCCACGTAACCATCCTTCTGCCAGTGGTTGACCGTAAAACCCCGAGGTGGCGGCTATTCTTGGTGACGGAGAGCAGTACGTACAGGATATATGCGTAGTCGGCCTTGTCGAACGCCTTTGCTTAACAGGTGGTGCGGCTGCGCCCGGACGATCGCCCCACTTCCTGAAACTGAAACTACGGCGCCAGAGAACAGGAACATCTGCGCCGAAATGTGATGATATAGGGTGATGGTGATAGCAGATGGATTGAGAGGGAAGATAAAAGAGAACATAGGTGCTGCGGCTGCGGCATTCATGACTCTTGCAACCAGGATATTACAGATCTAATCTTGTAATCTTGTATGAATATACAACCCGGAGGCACTCAAAAGTCCATGTAGTCACGCCCAGACGTCCATGCTGGCCCCGCGGTCGAAGTGCCGTACGCGTCCTCTGTCGTGACGCCTTCGACGTCCTTGAAGGAGAACTCGCGCTTGAATTTGGCCTCGAGCGAGGACAGGGTACCGATCAGCTTGGTGCAAGCTTGCTCGAGGGCAGCAGTTGGTGTGATCGTTCCATCCGTTTGAATTTTCACCAAAAAATATGGGTGGAGCGGATGAGGGACCTTGTAGCCAGCAAAAAGAACCTGCGGCATGGAAAGGAGCTGGCTAAAAAAAAGGAGGCGCCACGCCTGTGAGGGCAGTAAAGGCAGAGTTGAACGGACGCACCCGCGGACCATGTTCGCAAGCGTGTGATCTTGCTTCACAACCTTTACGGTCGCCGCGTTAGGGATTTTCGTATCCTCAGTGACCTCGACCCTATATAGATGGACGATCTCAGGTGAGTATCCAAAATGTTGGCATGTCTGAGTACTCACGGCTTCTCGCCTTCGTCGAGGACAAAGAGTTCATATCTGTTCGGTGCATTCATGATTCATCCACCTGAACCTGAACTGAGGAATCACCAACAATAAACTTGACTCCAAGACCACACCATGGCAAAAAAAAGGCCTGGAGGCGGCACTCACATGTTAGCAGGGGAGTAGGACTGAGGTGACGCGCTGTCACTCGCGCGGAAGACGTTGGGCGGGTAAATTAAACTCCGTTTCAACTCGGATGCCCTCTCCGAAGGCAAAATCATCTGGCAGCCCAACTGACAAAGGTCAAATCTCCCCTCAAGATGAGTTGCACGCAGTTCGTTGCCATTCCGTCTCGCCAGAATGGTCGCCACACTGCGAGTTTCATACTCTGTGCTCGTTATGGTCCGGTTGTGGTCTGAGGCGGTTCGGATGGTGGATAGACGTTCCGTTTGTCGAAGACTCGCAAGCATCGTGGACATGTATCAGCGGGCCATGGGCGTGTAGGCAAGCATCGGAAACACCCTGGTGGTCGTGGTCTTGCTGGTGGTGCCCGGTGCATCACCGGTATGCCTCAATCTGTCTTTATTCTACACAGAAACTGACAAGATTGATAAATACCATCCTGGTTACTTTGGTAAGGTCGTTATGCCCCATTTGACACGCAATGCGCAGTGGAACCCCACCGTCAACGTGGACAAGTTGTGGACACTTGTACCAGATGAGCACAAAAAGGATCTCAAGGAGGATTCACAAGTTGTTCCCGTGGTAAATGTGCTACACCACGGGTATAACAAGGTGTTGGGCATGGCCCTTACAGCTGGGAATCGTCGCGTTCCATGGGACTGAGGGTTCGCTAGGGTTCCCAGCTTACCAATGATTGTGAAGGCACGATTTGTGTCCGTGACTTCGAGTGCCTCTGTTGGTCTCCTGATGTCCGGATTTTTCTGTTTCTAGTACTTTCTACATTCTTATTCATCGAGTGCATACAGGTGCCGGGGTTGTTGCGTTATCTGACCCCAATCGCGAATAATTGAGCAGCACACGCTTTCAGTACCCACGCTCATCGGATAAAGTATAGCTCCCGGATCCGATGTCCTATTAATGATGTAAAGAAGGATAACGCAGGACTTTTGAATGGTGATTCGACAGTTTCATCTCTCGCAATATTTGCATAGTTGTGCCTGTACTCGAGTAGGGTCGCATACGACCCTCTGTGCGGCCTCCGAGTCCCGGGCTTCCTCGAGCTTCCTCACTCGGAGCTGCTTCCCGGCACGAGGCTTAAGGAACACCATCGATCCCAGCGTAGGGGCAGCGGGGACTGTGCTGCGTGCCAGTGATTCGAGATAGTCCGCTGGCGCTCAGTGCCACGGAACGGAACTGGGTCTATCCAACTAGGCGTGTGTCCATTTTATGAAAATTTCGATTTGGAAGTCGGAATCTGTATTGGATCGCACCCTAAGCCGGCAAGAATTGATCGGCCTATTGGTAAGTTAGGCATGGCCTAGGGCTGCACGAGGCTGTCCGTATTGATCTTGAGAAAGGTCTTGTGAGACGACGCAGTGACGCCGGTATGACTTGCGCATATCCACGTAACCATCCTTCTGCCAGTGATTGATCGTAAAACCCTCCCGGGGTGGCGGCGAAAAGACTTGGAGTAGTCTCTTTTTATTCTTTAGCACTGGGTCTATCATTAACCCACTGCTTTGGCATGCACCAGAGATCTGATTCTTGGTGGCGGAGAGCAGTACGTACAGGAAATATGGGTAGTCGGCTATATGGGTCGTCGCCTTGTCGAACGCCGTTGCTTATCAGGTGATGCGACTGCGCCTGGACGATCGCCCCGCTTCCAGAAACTGAAACTACGGCGCCAGAGAACAGGAACATCTGCGCCGAAATGTGATGTTACTAGTGTGATTATATAGAGGTGATAGTAGATGGGATCGAGAGGGAAGATGAAAGAGAACATAGGTGCTGCGGGAATGGTCCGTCGCCAACTTGGTGGCGTTCAACAAGGGTTGAGGCAGTTGGACGCCACCTGCCTCAATGCAGCGCTCGTCTAATCTCGCGATCAGTCATGACAAGCACAATGTCTTTTACTCGTACAAATACATGCTGCTGATTGTCATAGCTTATTGTTTTACTAACTGTGCTGAGGTAATTCGTGACGAATCATCCTATAAATTTCAACTCGATCCCCAGAACTGCACTACCTGCAATACAAACTTGATTAATGCAGTGAGGACAAGTTCAACTTATCTCTGCGTGTTACGCCCGTTGGGTCCACCTTTTGCTATACCATTCAATATGAGGTTTAAGCCGTTACTTGCTCCATTTATGTGACCGGTGG
This sequence comes from Russula olivacea, assembly GCA_963926505.1. Taxonomy (NCBI): domain Eukaryota; kingdom Fungi; phylum Basidiomycota; class Agaricomycetes; order Russulales; family Russulaceae; genus Russula; species Russula olivacea. The sequence continues at coordinate 2,294,875 of OZ004884.1, forward strand.
AACTCTCCGCGGCTATGCGAGCAGGTCAGTAAAGCGTAAGGCAGGACTCATTAACAAACCCACATTGTTGCGAGTTAGAGCCAGTCCCTCCCGTCTGGGTGTTGTGTTGAGTATTATCGCGACCGGTAGAAGATTGAGATGATGTGGAGGGATCAGGTCCAGTGGACGGTGGCAAGTGGAATATGTCTTTGATGACGGTATCCAACTCGACGCCAGAGAGATTTATTGGCGACCGTGGGTTCCCGGACTTCTTGCCATTGAAAACAGGGGCCCGCGCGATTTCGCGCGCCTTTGCCAAGTCCAATGCGGTCTCCAGACCGATCTCCCGGCCTTCTTCGATTGTTAACGATTCATCGCGTATCGTGAGCGCAGTGAGGGCATGCTTGAGAAGGTTTCGATCGATCGCGTATTTCTGGTAAAGCACGATCTTTGGGAGAGGGGGTATCGGGAGATTCTCTAGCTCACGAATTGCTAGCGCCTTGACCTCGATGAAGTTCCATTGATGGGCAAGCTTCAAAACGGATGTCCACTCCTCAACATTTGTATCATAAAGGGAATATTTTCTATACAGCAATTAGATGAGGCGAGAAAGTTTATGAATGAAGATTTACGGGTTATAAAATACCCAAAGGAAGCGCTCGAAGTCGACCTTGAGTGCATCCTCCAGGACTAGGGGGTTATTGTCCGATGAGCCTTTGAGAGAATCTCCAGGTGATGATGGGTGCGGAAGTTTGCTGCGAAAATGTGCCGATTCACGTGTGAGAAAATAGCGATGTATGCGAAAGAGCGTGTCTTCCACCTGTTGACTTTCTGCCTCAGACAACGCAACGACACGATATTCGATCGGAAATCCACGTACACGGATGATAAGATCTGCTGTAGTGATATAATATTGACCATGGTGTGGGGGGTTGTTGGTGCTTGAATTCGGTTTGGTGGTAGCTCCGGGCATTGAGGACGGTGATGGTGAGGTGGCTTGAGAAATGAGGTGCAAGTAAAGTGCAAAAAGGAGAGGTGCAAGAGGGAGGAGCACTAGATGGGAACTGTCCGTGTTGACCCACTTCATGTGTCATCTACAGCACTGTATATATCGGCGCGGGGTATAGTATAGACCTGGATTGGTACGTGCGCAACCCTACTTTCCTGCGATGGATATCGAACGCAATGTGCAAGTCGATTTTGATGTCCGGTTCACTCGCCCAGGCATGAGGATACACCACGAATCGCGGAACAACAGCGATGTCACAATCTTGTGCGGGGTAGTTAGACCTCGTGTTTATTGTTCCAGCACACACGCCGTCTAGCCATCAAAGAAGTATTGATGTCAGCGCGCTGGAAGCACATTCTTCTTATTACCGAAGATGGAAAGTTTGGGAGGGTGCCGCTCCAAATTTGCGGTATCGATGGACGTAAATGGGCTCGGGATGTTCAAGGTACGGACGCATGGCCCCGCAGCAGCATCCCTAATAAGGGATGAGAGTATGTGAGCTGTCAAACGTCAGTTGCGGATTTGCTGGCAAGTCAGGTTCTTTAAGGCTACCCCAACATCAAGACCGAGTCAATATCAACTTCTTGACTTCTGGGGTCACCATGCGGCTTCAGCTGCGAGTGCCTTATCCAAAAAAGATGTAACGGGTGGAGAGTGGCGATTTCTTGGGGGCATCCACGTTGTTAACGCTAGGGTGTTGCATACGCGATACAGGCTGGGAAGGTACCTAGAACTGGTTCGTCATCTCCTGTGAAAAGTCAAAGCGGCGTCCCGCGTCGGGTTACAGAAACAAGACCTGAACGGTTCTCACCAGGACGGGACGGGGCAGCACCTCACCATCGGAGATATGCAGACGCTGGATCTGATATCGGTATCCTCAGGTCAGGTGGCGTACACAGAAGTGTAATTATCATGATCATCCAATAATGCCGAAAGCGGCCACGTAAAAACTGACTCTCCGCAATGAAGATCCCGAAAATGGAGAGATAACAACTCCTGCGTGTGGCCATAATGGCAGAAGCTTTGAGTGGCAAAGAAAACGGAAAGGAAGATGAGTACGGGGATATCATAGAACACCTGACTACATCGGTTTGACAAGACTTGGACTTTAAGCCGTTGAAAGTTGAACGCACCGCGACAACTGTACGCATTACTCCATGACCTGAAGTTTGGACATCTCCCTGTTTCTGGACCTCCGGCACCCTAATCTGAATCCAGCGTTAAAAAAATACTTTTTTAGTGAGCAGATCGAGCAAGTCATCCGCCACCATCTTGGTTATCGCAAAATATTCGTAAGCCATGGTTAATGAACATAGAAGCTTTAGGAAACCATCATGAGAAAGTAGGATCTTGCAAGAATTCACGCGCCACCCAGAAAAAGCATGATCATGACTGGGATGCCATAGGCGACGCTATAATCGAAACGCGATATTATGGAGATTCACATCCTGCGGTAGTAAGTTATGTGAGCGTCCAAAAGGAATATGCGAGCACTAGGACGCGTACAGAGACGTACACCGTTACACCGTTACCGGAGCCAGCTACAAAGCATATCAAACTTTGATTATCTCCGGAGAACTTTAGAGAAGCGACGCTTCGTCCAGGACAATCGCTACTCCAAAATCACCAATTGAATATAGCCTCTGAGTCTATTCACCCGGTCATTTTGGAGTACGGAGTCGAAGGCAATGATGAGAAATCGGCATCAGTCCTCATGGTGATTCATAGCACGAGTTCTCGTGACGGAGATGAGTATATGATCGTTATGGTGTAGAACCGACACTGGCAGCAGCTGGCATTGTCTACCAGTGACGAGCGAGCGAAAACAACGATGGTCGGCGATTAAAATAGTTAGATCTCCGCTTGGCTTGGCCGAATCATCGGACCTTGGCCCAACACTTTGGTCACGTCTTGGTTGGCACGGCCAGCTGCCAATCATCTACTCCGGCAGCTCAGAACTAGTTGTTACCCCATACCGGGCCTTTCTTCTAATTAACATCCTTTCAGATGATCGTTATAAAGAACCAAGCTGTCTCCGCCGTAGAAATAACCGCCTGCTTCCTCTATAGCTACGTCCTCGATAAATCCCATTGGTCCGATCTTTCACCGGCCCTCACTGGGCTTTTACATGCCATGTCCCCAGAGTACGTAGCACTAAGGGTGGGGGTCAACACGACTTTATCTACCGTTGACTCGGTTGGGGTTCTGGCCCTTCGAAGTTCCATTCGTTTGAACACCTGCTGTGCCACCAGGCGTGTGGTTTGCATGACCATTGGCGACTGCGTTGGATGTAACGTCCGTATCTATGTCATCAGTTAGCACACAATAAAGCGGGTGTGACGTGCCCACGATGCTTACCCAGAACCGAGCTTGGGTCGCTGGAATTCGTTCCGTTTGGCTGTTCGCCATGACCACCGGTCTTGGTACCTCGTCCCGTGGGTTTTTGTTGTGGGCCTTGAGATTCTTGGTCCGACGGTGACAGTTGGAAGATACCCCGGATGAGCGCATCAAGTTCGGCACCTGCGACATTCACAGGGGAACGTGCGTCCTTGATTCTCTTACCGCCGGTCGCCGGGGACCGCACAAATTCACGGGCACGTGCGAGTTGGAGGGCAGTCTCCAGACCGAGCTCGTGACCCTCTTCAATTGTAATGGGCTCGTCACGGACCGCAAATGCAGTATATGCCGCTTGAAGAAGGCGGCGATCGATCGCATAACTGTGATATATGACGATTTTTCGGAGAGGAGGGATCACAAGCTGCTGGAGCTCGCGAAGTGCGAGGTCTTTGACGCCAATGAAATCCCATATATGCGCGAGTTTTAGGATGGATGTCCACTCTTCGACAGTTGCATCGTAGAGTGAATATTTTCTAAAGTTGTTCAGCATCAGTAGGAGAAGCGAGGCGTAAAAGTGGGAAACTCACGGGTTATAGAACACCCAGAGAAAGCGCTCAAAATCAACGTGGAGTGTATCCTCGAGAACGAAAGGCTGGTTATCGGAGGTGCCTTTTGTGAATTCTCCTGGGGGTGGCGGGTGGGGGAGCTTGTTGCGAAAGAATGCCGACTCGCGCGTAAAGAAGTAGCGATGAACTCGAAATAGGGTATCTTCCACCTGTCGATGCGTTACTGTCAGGAGTCAACACAGTGCTCATAATGGATCCACGTACGCGAAAAATGATGTCTCCGCTCTGAATGTAATATTCAGCGTGCCGCACGACACGCTGACTGCCCTGTTTGTGGTTGGCCGTGGAGTCCATGGTTTCCGGGGGGGAAAGACGGTAGCGTTACGGGGTCGTTGGAGTCGTAAAGTGAGAGAGAGCTGTTAAAGAGGGCCCGGGGGGTAGGAAGAATGGTACTCGAAGAGCGACCAAAAAAATCCGTGCTCAACGCGGCGTGAGGCCGTCGCTTAGCTGTAGGTTGTACGTATTTGAACGTGCGTGAAGGGTGCGCGCGCCATTTGTGGATTTGAGCGGCGATGATGGCCGCACGCGTAACAGCCAAACTTGGATTCAAGCAAGTCTACTGTAGATCTACCTGGTCCCGGGTTCAAGTTTGGAATGTGTGGATGCAATCGCTGGCACTACTTACTGTACAGTGTACTCAAAGTTGTGGGAACGACGCGTCGCCACGTTTGGACTGACCGTCCCGGTTAATCAACAACTTGTTTTCCGCGCCCGTTACGGGCACACTGGTCGAAACCCAACGCTTGGCCACGAATCACGCTATCAACTTAGTGTCCGATAATAATATAACGCAAGATAGCAATGACGACAGTGTACAACATAAGCGGCAACAACACGAAAACTGGTACTACTAACAGACATAATATTGGGGCACACCTTCTGACCAACTTCCCCCACAACTGTTCACTTCTTGTTTTTGCGTCCACCAGTGTCAATGGCGGGGGGATGCGATTGTGGCTGTGGCTGTGATTGACCGGTGCCCGTCATTGAAGTGAGAACAGAAAACATCAGTAAGTCCCTCATAAAACAGAAAAAATCACCGACCAGGAAGTCGAAGAATGGCTCTTCCTCAAGACCAAACGCATCCTGGATTACCGAGCGAAGCTCGGAATCGTTGACTTGTATGGGGGATGACTTGGTGCCGGAGTTGGAGCCACGGGAAAGCTCCCGGGCCTGGCTGATTTGCAGTGTCGTGTCAAGCCCGAGTTTTTGTGCTTCTTCCAGCTTGATGGGCTCTGGACGGACGGTGAGTTTTCCGAAAGACTCGGCCAGAAGCGACCGATCGATGTGGAAGGTTTGATATATTTGAATCTTGTCAACAGGCAAGATAGATATTTTCTGCAGCTCTCGAATGCAGAGTTGTTCTACTTCTTTAAATCCCCATCTCTGAGCTAAGGCGAGAATGTCGACCCACTTCTCGACTGTGGTCGTGTATACGGAGTACTTTCTTCAGTGGGTAAAACGTTATCAATAGGCCAGTCACAGGATTGTAATTACATACGGGTTGTAAAACACCCAACATAAACCGGCGAATGCTTCGACAGTGGTGTCTTTTAACACCACGGGGTTCGTCTCAGAAGAACCCGGCGGGTCGTTGCAGGGAATCGATGGCGTTCTGAATATGGATTGAAAGTACGGGGATTCTCGATGGAAAAAGTATTTGTGAAGCCGAAATACGGCGTTTTCTACCTGGGAACAAAACCATCAAATCAAGTAAGGCAGAGTGCAGCCAAAATTACACACTCTGAACGTGACATCCCCATCGGGGAGGAAGTAATCTTTATAACGCAAAACAGTCGACGCGTTGCCGGTGGGTGAAGATTGCTGTCGCATGGCGAGATGAAGTAATAGGCTTCTTCACAGTGAAGGGTAAGAGTGATGAAAAGATGTACGCCAACCCGTAAAACGCTTTTATACACCCCCGACGAGTTGTTCTTTGAGCACTTCACCGAGGTTACGGAGAACTGGGCACGACTTGCCACAATAGGAGCACGATCACCCTTCCTGCGGAACTGCGGATACCCGAATGACGACTTGAGCTATGGAAGAAGATCGATACGGTCACGGTGTACCAATCGGCGGGAGAAGGAGAAGCGCCTACCACTCCAGGTAGCAAGATTGCGGCGGTGCCACATACTCGACTCAAGTGGCACCTACTATGCAGCATAGCATACCCAATTGTCAGAAGTAGTCTAGCCGCAGCAGTGGCGTAAACAATACGAAAGAGCATGTCCCATCCAAATGCGCATGCGCATGCGCGCACATGCCCGTTGATGGATCCGCCCGCCGACCTCCGAGCTTTGTTCTTTTTTGCGGTGAATGTGGCGAGGCATGCGCATGACCCCGCGGTGTTTCCTCGCATATAGACGAAATAGGAAGGTCACAGTATTGCTTTCGCCACCAAGCGCCCAACAGAACAGTACGGGAAGTTTGAAAGTTGAAGCGATCGATCTGCGGCATGGCATGATGATAAGAGGGAGACAACGCGATGACATGCGCATATGCGCATCTACGATACGGCTTCCGCAGCCGCATGCAGGCCTGGGTTCCGGTTCGGGCTATACGACCCGAATAAAATGCGCCCGTAGTAGGTCCATAACGACGACAGGAACTGAAGAGCATCCTCAATTCACGAACTCAGGGCGGCCGTCGTACGCTGTATCTGCGTTTTGTGCTTTCCCCGTACAAACCGGACAATCTGCTTTTGGATAAGGTAGTTCCCTAGATCGGTGTCAGTAGTGGACATGAGTCAACGATAAGGAGACAGACAGACAGACATAGTCTTTGACGCAACTCGCGCAGCTAGGGACGTTGTGTACATTAAGCAGGTGACTTTGGGGCAGCTTATTCCAAGGCGGGGTTCCAGAAAGGGCATATCGATCGATATGGATCCAGCGTTTAGTCCGCGGAAACCTATGCTGCGCAATCAGAAACTTGTCCGCATTATCTATGTTTAGAGTCTAGATGTCGTGGAACTGGCGCTCGCTCAGCTGCTCAGTAGGTAGCTGCGCAAGAACTAACCCTGGGATGGGGTAAACGAGGTGCGAGCGTGGAACAGCCTGGGACGCCACGTGTAGGGGCATAGATCTGATGGCGCCAAGTCCAGACCCATGACCTGTTCTGCGAAGAAGCACGCCTGGGCCTTATCTATCTAGGGTTTTACAGTAGCATGTAGGGTCGGATCCACGTATGGGTATAGCGAAATACGCGGGCGGTGTGCGCCAACGTACAAACATTCTGGACGACAGTGCCATCTGCTTCTTTAATCTCCTGCATATTGGGGCCTGAAAGATTGTGAGTTCTCATACAGATCTCGCATCGTCGCAGTTGCAGATGGGACAATTCTTTCGAGTTTGGTCCCATACGTCTTAAGAGCAGTTATTGAGTTTGAAAGAAATATATTCCTCCAACGTCTGAAGGTAAGATCTGCTGTGTGTAGCTATGCGTGAGAGAATACAAAGGAGAGCCAGCCCCGGTAAGAGATACGATACGGAGACTGACCGGGGTCGTGATGGGAAACAAGCAAATGATAAGTACACTACACAACAATGCTTCGATGCGGAATAAGACGGGTATAACCTGGCAAACGTTGTGAAACCTTGTAAGAGCGCACATTGGGCTAAAGCACCTACATATCTGACATAACATGCGCATAGAGATCAAGGGCATTGTGGTGCCACATCAGTCCACAACCCGCAACACCGTGTGGGGTGTCCCATACGAGCTGTCTCGGCTCCAAGCCGTCGAGTTTTGCGCCTCGAGCCGGCTCTCAAAGACCGCCTTGAATCTTTCTGCCGTTCGTTTATCGATGATCCCGAATACGACACGATCGAAGGAATGCATGAACCGAGCGCCCCCCTCCGCCAACAAGTCGAACCAGATGTCCGCAATCATGCTGACATCGTTACGAAATACGCCTGTGCCGAAGCTGCCGAGCACGATGTTTCGAAGGCCCTGCTGCTCGAACAGGAACAAGATGCGCGCCATGCGCTCGCGCATGACGCTCTCGATTCGCGCCCCGACGTCCGAGTCTCGGCTAGGACTTTCCCCGGCGCGCTCACGTACAACACCCGCATTAACAGCCGCGCATGTGACAACCTCGATTTGATGTGGCGGAAGCCATGCACCTGCGTCATCACGGAGGACGATCACCGATGGCGAGAATACCATGGCATGGGAATATAAGCCACCGCGGCGGTCCCTTTTGTGAAGCTCGTAGAACTGGTTTGCTGTCGGGGTGACGAGGGATGTGTAGAGTGTCGACGCACGTGCGAGGGACTCTTCTTGTGCTTGCGCGCCGGAGAGGAACCCACCGCCAGGCTTGGTGGCGCTGGCAAAGCTGAGCACACCGATTCGAGACGGGTCCCCACCGGTACTCGCTGCATTTGCGTTGAGTTCTTGCAATAGGGCGCGCGCACGCTGCAGCGTCGAACCTTCACAAAGCTCCAGTTGGGCTGGCGAGCCGAAGGGCGCGGGAGGCGCAGAGGTGGACCAGGTGGCAAGGGGGGAATCAGGCGGGAAGAATATTGTGTTTTCTATCGAGTATGAGATGACATCGTGGAAACGATAAGTCGAGCCCTGGAGCTGTACTTCGCCACGCTCGATTGTGGCAAGTGTTTCGTCGGCAATGCGTCGACGTCTGGCAGCGTTGTCCTGTGAGCTGTTATTGGAATAGGTTGGGGAGCGCGCCACGCTATTGTGAGACCTTCGTGAACTCCCTCGGCGCACAGCACGAGGTTGTGGTGAGGCTTGGGGCGGAGGACTGGCAGGCACAATGAACGACTCCTCTTTCATCGGATACCGTCTGTACTTGGTCGTGTCATAAGAGAAATCTCTGCGGACAGAAGAAAAATCCTCGTCGATGAGCCGTCTTTGATAACGACTTTCTGGGATGGGGCGAACAGGTGGTGGGGGCACGTGTGAAAACGTGGGGCTGGTGATTTCAGGGATGAGGGGGGAGTCCTTCTCCGAATCGCTGTGATAGTACTTGACGTAGCGAGGACCACGACAGCCTGGGATCCAGTTCAAGAGACGAAACATGAGTGAATGAGAAAGATAAGGTTAGAAGGGAGGAGAGTGGGTATACATACAAAACTGATTTCATCCAACACGAGGTCGGAGTGTGGATCATCTGCCTATCAGTGAGGGCCAGGCGCAGTACAAGCTTGATTGTTTGTTCTTGGACCCGAGGCCTTGAGGCCTTTTTCCCACGCCTGAACATCGCGTGCCACCGCTTACCGCTTACGTGTAACTTAATTGATACAACAGCCATGGCAGACCTCATCGACGACGCCGAAATCGACTTTGATCGCGCTGCATCCGCCTTCCCAGATATATCCCTCGATGGCGAGGGTGACTTCCCTACCATCACCACTCCTCCCTCATACACACCCGCTCCTGCCGGTCCTTTCGATTTGGACGCTTTTGGCGGTCCCACGCCTACACGCGAAGTACGGGTGACAGGACACGACGCAGACGACGAAATCGGAAAATTTGAAAGCGAGTTCCCGGAGCTCGAAGTGCCTCAGGTACGATGCGGAAACATATACATATTGCGGGCATGCTGTGCCCATGCTCGCCTCAAGGCGCACAAGACTGATGACAATGACGGCAGGCAGCCAACCCACCCCCCTCTCAACCTACATTTGGTGCAGTCCCTCCTTTCGCGCCGCGCCCACAGCCGTCGGCTCTCTCAGCTACTCCAATCTTGAACCAACCAATCGACGCGGAGGAGCCTGAGGTCATCCGGTACGTCCTTTTTACTTTTTTTCTGGTGGCCTTTTTCAACCCACCCGAGGTGGACTGACTATCGGCTCCAACAGGCTATGGCGCGAGAATCAGGATGAGGAGATCAAAACACGCGACGAGAGGTCCAAGACCCGCCGCCAGGAGACTATTTCAAAGGCTGAGCGCGCAATTGACCAGTTCTATGAGGACTACAACGCCATGCGCAAGCGCCAGATCCGTGACAACAAGTGCGTACCCCATCTTAACCTCATATCGTTACTGATTGAAGCTGGTACAGAGATTCGGAAGAGAAATACCTCACAGAGCTGACAGATTCTCTCTCACATGGAACGACATGGGATCGCATCTGTGAGCTCGTTGAACTTCAAAATTCACAAAGCAAGACTCTTGCCCGCGCGGGGCCAGGCACGACGGAGTTATCGCGGTTCCGTGAGGTGCTATTGCGTCTGCGACGCGAAGGCACAAGCGCACCTGGCGCAGCGGGTTACTGAATTACTGAGCCCATGAGAGCAACCTTACTTCGTAGAACGATAGCTTGGGAACAGGGTACTCTATTAGTTTACATGTCGAGAATGCACAGACTTCCGGGCGCATAGAAAACAAAGCGAGACCAAAAATTTACTAAAGTAATAGGTAACAAAGAGAGAAAGGTCAAATGTCCCATCGCGTACGAGCATTGTTGGGTCCTCGACGAGAAGATCAGAGCCTGGCTTGGGTTGTCTCGTCAACGGCCGGAATGAAGTGCTCTTCAGCCCATGCGGCACATTCATCCGTGAACTTCTCTTTGACGCCGTCTGGCTCGCTTTGAAGCTCATGATACCCACCCTAGAGCGCATGGTTAAATACAATAGTTTAAAACAGCTTAAAAGAGGAGACGAACGTCATAAAGCGAGATTTTCTTATCACTTGCAGGGAGTTTCTCGACAAATTGCTTTGCTGCCTCGACCGAACAGACCTGTAGAATCACGTGTTAAGTGCGGGTTCACCGTTCTGGGAAAACAACCGCGTACCATGTCCTCTGTACCATGCACAATCAGGACCTATAACGCATTAGTCGTCAAACTAGCGTGGTCAAACGTGGAATCGTACAGGGAGAGCGGTGGGCCACTTCTTGTAATCCTTGATGACCAGATTCTCACCCTGAGCAATATTCATATCAAACCTACGAATGGCATTTGGAATGCTTCACATACCCTGTTCAGCATGTCATCGACTGCACGAAGGGACGCGCTGCGGCGGATGAGCTTGTCTGTTTCGTTATCCTTGACTACATCGGGGTCGTGAGACAAGTACTAGACGGTGCGGGCGGGGCGTTGAGCGGGTAAGCAATACAACATGTTAAGGGAAGGAAGCAATGTACCTTGCTTTCAACAGACGCTGGTATGTTCTGGTTCGGGAGGATGGCGCGAGCGAAGCCGCCCAGCCGGCGTGTGATACTCAGTGGGGGTTTGGTGAGGCGAAGACAGGGACTTGACGCAATAATTCCGGACAGCTGCGAAACGCTGTCCTGCGTATTGGGACGCGTCACGAATGAGAGTACCAATGCACCGCCCTGTAGACCGACCGAACCAGCCGCGAATTTAAAAACCAAGCCTGAAGATGTATAAAGATATGCAGGGGGCGCACCATAGAATGGCCCATGAGGAATAGGGGCACAGTAGGATTCGCCTCCTGAGCGACACGGAGAGCCCATTCGATATCAGAAATCTGGTCGGCGTCGCCTGTCCGGCCGTAGACTGCGCTTGACGACTTCTTGGGGTCGAGTGCTGTGCGACCGAAGCCGCGCTGGTCGAAGGTGAAGACGACGAAGCCATGCTCGGCCCATCTGTTGTGGACATACTCGTAGCGCGCCACGTGTTCTGTAAAGCCATGGATGAAGACGACGACGCCGCTCGGGGAACCAGAAGGAGGGTGGTATGTGCGGGTATAGAAGGAAGAGGACTTGGGCCCGGGAAGCCAGGCTTCGGTGAAGCTGGACATGGTTGTGTGAAGGTGGAAGTGGTGGACACAAGACGGACTGTCTTTGTAGCCTGCTTTTGAAGACTTTTGATGGATGATATATACAGTAGCTTAAAGGTAAAGCGCTGTATTACTTTCTCGGGCTTGCGTCCGCGTTCAGTACTCGGTCTTTGGGAGACAGGGTTCAGGCCTTCAGGCCGCTACTGTAAACCTCAACCTCACTGATAACACGTGTCCAGCTCGTATATCTCATTGACTCCGAACGAGCCGTACCGTAGTGCGACCTCCGAGTCGGGAAACTGGTGGTTTGGCGGTGTTGCGCCTATACGCATCATAACCAGGGGCAGTGCAATCCGTTCCCTTATATATAGATTTGATCAAAAGTCGAGCAGAGCGGTCGAAACTCGCTTGTAATAACTCTCACAACAATAATCGTCTGCTCAAGATCCTTTTCCCCTCGGACCTCCAACCTTACTTGCGATGATAACTCGCTTTACAAAACTCTTCCTGTTCGTCGTTCTCGTTCTCGTACGTCTCTGTATCACCTCTATATACTTCCATGCCACTAATGATCCCTGTGCCAAAAGACCCTTCTTGCCTCGGTCACATTACTCCAACCCGTTTCCTCACACCTTAATCTCCGTCCGGGTACTTTCTTTGGCGACGGTGGCGTCGAGAAGGAGTTCCACGCGCTTCCAATCGATGTTCATGATCGCCCATTAGCGATACCCCACGCGACGGGTAGCGTCATCATGTCAAAGCTAGGGAACGAAACAGCGAAGTGTGTTCACTTCAATGCTCTGCGCGCCGGGACTTGTTAACGTGAAACCATAGAGCTGCTTTGGGACGTGCTACGTGGAGGCTGCTGTGAGTCAACACATGCTAGAATAACCAACTTAACACCTAATCGGATTGCAGACATACAATGACGCTAAGATACCCTGAGGTATGGCTCAACTCCTTCTGTGGCCCGAGTATATGCGCTGACGTTGCATATACAAGCACCCGACCGACGACGAGCGCGAAGCTCTCAGGTCGTATTTCCATCTAACCTCGCGACTGTACCCATGTGGCGAGTGCGCAGCTGAGCTCCAGCAATTGTTGGAGCTCTATCCACCACAGACGTCCTCTCGTCTTTCTGCATCCGGATGGTGTGTGATCCATCTATCCCCACGTCCACTGTGCAATTGAAAATCTTCTCTCTCTCAGGCTATGCTTCGTTCACAACAAAGTCAACGAACGCTTAGAAAAACCTGCCTTCGACTGCGCGCATCTCGACGACGAGTATGACTGTGGCTGTGGTCATGATGACAGTGACGCACCCACAACTTCGCCATCTACGACCACGACCAAGGATGGACTGACCGGTGCAGATCTTATACAAGGCGGTCGCTGAGATCCGCCCAACTTGGTCTTGTTACTTTTCTTGGTATACGTGTATTTATGGATCCAACATTTCATTATTATCGAGCGTGCTCTTTCGCAAGACTACTCAGAAGCTGCCACGTAAACGTTGAAGTTGTACACTTTCGGTTCGGCTTTAAACTGGTATTCTTGTGGATGGCACTGCGCTACTATAACCCCATCGCGTACCAACTCTGCTCGCATCCCTTGGCCAATTTTTAACGGGTAAGACAGCTTTGACACGCCAGCGGGACAGGAGAAAGGGCTTGGACTGTCATCACCAGCGGCAAGGTGCGCGATGCAAGGAGCACGGGCGAAGACGATCACCCAGAACTTGTCATCTGTCTATAGAAATTGTTGCGCTTGAGCCGTCTAGAAGTGATTTGTGTGAAAAGAAAATGGCGGACTCACCAAGTCCCAGTCACGTGGACGGGGTACGGGGTCGGGCGCGGTGACTCCCTTTGGGTGTGGCCGTGCCCAGAGGAAGATCTCATCTCGTTCAATCGGTGGCATGGACCCTTCTTTGAAGGCGCGTGCAAAGTATGCATTGAGCGCAAGCCATGGTGCATGAGGGAACCCGTCGACCCATGCTTGTGAGTTTGGCTGTGCGCCGCGCACAGGTGCCATGTAATGCGATTCACCGTAGTCTTACACAACGTCGATTATTATGGAACCCTGGAAGCTTTTAGCAAAGAAACCTTACCGTTCCAAGAAATAACTTGTACGATATCTACGGCACTTCGATGGGCGAGCAGGTATTCCCATCGTCGTACGAGAAGCCAGTCATCTCCGCGGTAAATCCACTGGAGAGAATACAGTGCAGTGCGAATGAAAAGATGGCACTAACGTACATTCTTGTTCCATGAATCTGGCCCATAGTGCTGACAATGCAAAAGAAAATGAGGTGCAGTCGCAGGATCCCATCGGAATGATCTTACTGTGAAGAACCAAGGGGAGACAGCTGCCATATATGTCCGGCCATGCAGATTTCGAATCTGATTTTGGTCTGTGTCTAACGCAGGACTGTCGATTTCTTCTCTTGGAGATTGGCTGGTGAGCTGGATAGGCCAGCCTCCGTTCCACTGCCAATCGCATCTTACGATCAGAACGATTGCACATCGATTTTGAAGGCACTGATTACATACATGAAAGATTCCATCAAAATCGCTCAGCCCAGGATAATGTGCCGGGTCCATGAAGAAGGCAGGGATGAAGTGGATCTGGATTTCATGTGCCTCGGTGGGTTACCAGATTCCCTATCAAGTATGTATGATCGTGGGCTTACTGGGCACACACGTTCCAGTATTGCCCGGGCCACGCCCCATCCCTTTGCGGGTGACGTTTGTCCGAACGTGCACTGGTCTCCGGCGAAAGTAGTTACTAACGCTCGCCCCTGGTACAAGAACTGATTGGGATGGTGCCCAACGAGTTCTAGGTACTGGCGCAAAAACTCGGCATCCGCCTCCGATCCTCCGGGAATCGAGCTGAGGGATAAGGCAGAGAGAGCTCCGTTTGCAACGCGGTCACGGTGGGGGTAGTCAGATAAAAACGGAGTGCTCACGTCATGTCAAAGCTGAGGAATAGCTTGAACTCCGTCTGTAGCTGTAGTGCGGCCGCATAGGCATCGGCTGTACGTGCCCTCTGCCAATCTTCACGCCCCACATTCAGGGCAAAAGCATCGCTATTGTACATCGGTAGACTTTTAGGTCCGACCGCCGTGCATCCGAAATAGCAAAAAACTTACAAACCATGTACTTGTGCCAGCCTGATATCAGAGATCCAATCTTGGGGTGTGTAGGGCTGTGTAAGCCGATCTTAGTGAAAGGTCACGTAAAGATGTGGGAGTACTAGAGGCACGTATGTGTTCCCGACCATGAAGCTGGGATTTATTTATATCAGCCAATGGCGTAAATCCATAAGGACATTAATCACTGGCAGACGACGTATTTCGGCGTGTAATTCGAGGTTGTTGAAGCCATGGTGCCAAGTTGATAGGCAGTGCAATAAATCAACGGCGCAATCCACGCGGCGGCACGGTGGCTGCATGCTGATTGGCCGCAGTGCTGATGGCACTTATGGCACTCTGGCACTGGGGTAAGCCAAGTTGCCGGTTGTGCGTGCCACGGTGCCAGGCGCTCCAGGCGAGAGAGCGCTCATCTCCACCTACAATGCAACCGTAAACAAACTAGACGCTCGCGGTACAATTCCCGTCAAACCCTTACAATACAATGGGCTACTATGAATGAATTGGTAAAAAACCGAAAAACTGTACTGCACCCAGCCTGAGGAAGAGCAATCGGGCCAAACATCTGCGGCGAGGCTGTGGCTTACGGTTTTCTTCTTGTCTTTCTTGAGATCTTGCCTCAGTTTAAGGTAATGGAAAGTGAACATTGGCATTGGTCCATGGTGCCACGAGAAGGATGCATGTCCCTATATAAGAACTCTCCTGGGGTCTGACCTTCCGTTATTCAACTCGAGATACATCAGCATCTCTTTCTGGCAACCCACCATGTCTTCCGCCCAAATGCGTGACCCCATTACGGTATGCAGATAACCTGGATAATATCCGTGTGCCATGCTGATAACGAAACAACAGGGAGCAAACAACGGGTTGCAGCCCTGCAAGCTCCCCACTATTTTGCATTTGTCCCCTTCGTCGCACCGATCGAAATCGGACCTTTATCCTTTCGACACGTCTCAGAGTCCTAGA
Organism: Russula olivacea; assembly: GCA_963926505.1. Classification (NCBI taxonomy): domain Eukaryota; kingdom Fungi; phylum Basidiomycota; class Agaricomycetes; order Russulales; family Russulaceae; genus Russula; species Russula olivacea. Next base: position 2,310,647 of record OZ004884.1, read on the forward strand.
TATTGGCAACATCAAGCCAGTACCGCCACACCTGCCCCAAAAGATGAAAACTTGCGGGCCCCCCGTTACCACGGTCTCAGCTGTGATCGCCTGACGCAGAAGTACCCTGTGCAATCAGAGCACTTGGTACCTCAGTCCGACGTCTCCAAGCACGGATCGACGGTAAGTGGGAACCAGCAAAATTTCTGTCTGCAAGGTGGCGTGAACAGCACGTCTGGCCCTAAGGTAAGCAGATTCAACAGCAACAGAGAATCCGTTCCAGCTGATAGAATGAGCATTTCAGAGATGTCAAGGACTGTACAAGTCCCATCTCCAGAAAGCCCACTGGTACGCTGGATCTAGCAAGCCATGTGGCAACCTGGGGGCGGTAAAGACGCAGCCAGATGGCTGTCAGCCCCCAGGTGCACCTCCGATGCGCCCCATTCCACTGCCCAAAAGACAGGAAGGTGATGAAAACATCTCCTATTACGGGCTGGGACTGGCCCCAGGCAGCTGGTTGGCGGGCACTGTCCAGGTGGACAATGCTCCAAAGGTCCTCAGTTGCCTCGACATGGGCTTGCCGGTGCCGTTTCCTTAAATCACTTTAATGTACCGGTGTTAGTGAATCTGACAATGTTGTTGTGACCAAAAGTGATAATTCCAGGGCAAAGCATTCAAGTGGCCCTGTATACTCCTAGCTTCTTCTTCTTTGACTTTATGTGCCGGGCATCTGTTTCAGTCTTATCCGTGCTGTGTTGCGTTGTGTTGCGTCGTCTGTCGGTGTCCTTGTAACTTCCCAGTTGCGTGTATGGCTTGTGGGGTGGGTAAATCGACGAAAGTGTCTCTTAGAGTGCTTTATATCATGCTGAATGCACGCCACATATTAAATTTCGTCGCCTGACCTGTACTGGACAGGGCGTAGGGGCACAAGGTAAGGAAGTTACAACTGATCGCAGCCGCAGCCGCAGAACGCCAAACATGTGTAGGGCACACATTCCCACACAAGGTCAACCGGCACACTGGCAGCAAATAACAACTTAAAATACAGCACGGACGTCTCTTACGCGTCACACAGTTTGCCTGAAGACTTTGGAAACGCCAATGTAAACGCCTCACGATGGGAACAAAAGAAAAGCTACCACTGAGACAGTAGTTTGACCCGTGCGACTGCCAGTGTGAATAACAATAGTCCAGGAACTGACCTTTTTTCCCCCTTTCTTTCCAATCCACTTAACCTGCACCCTGGGTTCAGAAACCCATGTACTGCGCAAAGAAACGGATCGCATTCAAAGTTCCTATGTTTCGGTACCATGATGTTCTGAGTTGAAGTGCGTTCAGATACGCGAAGCCATGATCGGCAAGCCTGAGCTTCTTCGCCCATACATCACATGCATCACACGCCACCATCATGATCACCTTAGCTTCGGATAGTAGTCCTTTTGAAATTGCAGCTTGACGGTCACTGTACAATCTTTGCTTCCGGTAGTGATGCCAGTGCACGCATTATATTCAGATCGCCTGCGCTACTATGCGAGGTGTAATCCCTTCTGAGCCAGCGACGCCATCCTCCTGGCGCTCCTGCATCCTGTCAGCCGCACCTTGCCACTCACTGTCCCCTATCTGCTCTAAGAAGGTCTCCCACTCACCGCCAGCCATCTCGTAGCCTTCCGTCTCCGCGTTTGGGAAATTACCTTCGTGAACCGCGCTGACATAATTTTGAACGCCACGACCTTCTTCATGTCCGACGTCCGCGAAGCGCCGCACAAACTTGGCCTTTTTTCCATGCCAGCGCGTCATCACATCATCCCAGACAAGCACCTGCCCGCTTGTACCGGGCCCTGCGCCGATGCCAATAGTCGGGATACTGAGGTGCGCTGTGATGTACTCAGCTAGCCGATGAGGAATTGCCTCGAGAACGACGGCGAATGCGCCGGCGTTCTGTAGCGCGAGTGCTCCGTCGAGCACTGTTCGAGCACCCGCAGCGTCGCGGCCCTGCACGCGGTAACCAGACAGCGCGGAGTGGCGCTGTGGCATAAGGCCCACGTGGGCCATTACGGGTACTCCGACTTGTGAGATGCGTCGGACTGTCTCTGCGATCTCGGGTCCACCTTCGAGCTTGACTGCCTCCACATGGCCGTCCTGGACCATGCGCACAGCGGAGCGGACGGCATCTTCTGATGAGGCGTGGTACGAACCGAAGGGCATGTCGGCTACGAGGAACGGATGCGTGGCGCCGCGCGCGACGGCTCGGGTGTGGTGTAGCATCTCGTCGAGGGTGAGTCGGGTGGTAGAGGGCAATCCAAGACAGACTTGTGCAAGGGAGTCGCCAACGAGGGCGATGTCAACGCCATGAGTATCGAGTGCACGTGCGGTGGGGAAGTCGTATGCCGTGAGCATGGTAATCGGTGTGCCGGTTCGGTGCATCTCGTACAGATGCTGAATCGTCGTTTTCTTTCTCGGGGGCACTGGATATGCGCATCGGTATGATAAAATGAGTGGATAGTGAGGTATAGGGACTCACGGGTGGGATGTACGCCACTTTGAAAAATCATCGGGCGAACACTCATCCATCTCCGGTTAGCAACAGTGCGCCTCAACGCCCCTTGCTTCAGCGTCGAAATCTCCAATGAGAATAGATTCATGAAGTGTTGGGTAGTGATTAATTATAAGAAAAATAGATAAATCGTTCTCAGCGGTAAATAAATGGACCGGGTATGGGTCCTGCGATGTCAAGGCACGCGATAAGTCGATGCGGTAGATCGGTAGATCGGAGAGAGGAACACACACAAGAAATCATTCGGGTCGGTCGGATCCTTTTTAAATGATGGTAGCTGGAGGCATAGTAAAGATGATCCACACACAAATCCTCTCAGACTCGGAATAAACAAGGCTCTGTCTCAACACCGGATACTGACTCAGACACGGGCGAGACATTGCCGGAGTCATCTCCACTCACGTGATCCCTACGCGTCACAAATTTCTCACGCTGGTGCGAACAATGGGACTCCGCGACTCCGCGATGCTCTCACTCGTCACTCTCTCAACACAACGCAGACATGCCTACAGTCACTAGGTCTCGGAAACAATCCAAGAAGAGTCCAGGCTTTTACGTTCTCATCGACAAGACCCCGCGAAACATCATCAGCCAGTATGCCAAAGCCGCAGCGAAAGACAACCCCAAGCCCAAGAAGAAGAACGTCCTCCAAGTTGCCCGTGTGCCGTCTGCTGCGGAACCCAAGTCTAGGGCAAAAGCCAAACGCTCTGTAAAGGGGCCGTCAACGAAGGCAGAGGGTGAGGCCAGGAATACTGCGCAATCCCCGCTCGTTGGCGAGCTAGATGATCCACTTCAACGCGTGATCTCTGCTGCTGGACCCCCAGGCGTTTTCGCCACGCCACCTCGCAGCCATCCACCCCCTCGACCTCCTAACCTCCCCGAACATCGGCCCCATGATCCAAAAACAACCGTCCCACCTCAATTTCACTTTGACGGCACTCCCTCCCCTGACCCAGAGAGACGCCGTTCACATCGCGCCCCCGCTCGCGCTTCTTCTCTCCTCCCTCCATCGTCACCAATTCAATTTTCTTCGAGTCCGACCAATCAAGTGTACAGAGGCCTCAGCAAATCTACGGCTATATTTCCCTCTGCCCACTCCCCTGGATCCCCGTCGCAGTTTCGTACTCCCACGCGCAAGGACAGGAAGCGCAAGCGCACACCTCTCTCCCAGCCCCATTTACAATCTGAAGGGGAAGTAAACGATGATCTATTTGCCCATGGTGTTGTTGACGACCTTGACTCGCGCGACGACAGCATTGACTGGGAGAATGCAGGGTCAGACAAGGAGAATCAAGGCGGCGCTCCTGAGTTTCCTGGATCGGAAGTTTCAGACAATAAGCCTGGCCTGTCTGTGCCACTTGCGAGCGAACGCGGGATCCTCCAGCCTCGCGGGGCAACATTCTCCCCTGCTCGTAGCAGCGATTCTGACCCATTCGGACTTCTCGCTACCGAACGGCTTCTCAAAGCGCGCCGCGCCGAGAAAGTGCTTGACCAACCCAAAGACGGCCCGAGCACGAGACATCTTGGACCGAGGCGGCCACTTGGGGAACTCCCAGCTAGTGAAGTAGCCCCAGTTACACCGCCCGTGCAAAACGCTGCATCCACATCGCAGTCGCAACCCGCCCCGGTGTCTCCTTACCCTCGATACTCAGACAGCGAGATTGAGGATCTGTATGCGCCAGCATCTCCCCCCCACACCCCACGTGAGCGTCTCCCACATGCACACGCAATGTCTCCGCGTTCTGAGGCCACACCCGTGGCCGTTACATCCCCGCTTACGCCGCGTAATGGTGATAGCGCACGTGCTTTCACGATGCGTCGGCGCAGACAGAAAGAGCTACACGGTGTGACTGAGCACGATTCCGAAGCTGAAGGCAGCAGTGCTCCCAGTAGCCCGTCTCCTGTGAAGCGCATGCATCAGCGTCCACCGGATCCGGAATCTCAGCTTGACTACGAAAATCAGGAGAGTGAGGAGGAGAGGCCGCAGAAGAGGCCAAAGCTTAGGGGTAAAGGCAAGGGGAAAGAAAACGCCCGGAAAAAGAGTTCGATAACAGAAGATCCAATGGGAGCTGCGAGACGCGTTCTCGAGAACGCACCGCGGCGTAAGGTTGAACGGCGAGCCGCTGCAACGAGGAAGAGGAAGACAGCCTCCAATCCAGTTGAGGGGGATAATGACGTATATCATGGGCGGCTTCGGCCAGCGCGCGGGCGTCATATGGTGCGCGGTGCCAGCGGGCAGGCTTCACGTCGTAAGAAAGGTTCAGAGGGGAGCCGTCCGCGGAAGAAGGTGGATGAGAGTACACCCGAGGAGGTGCGCGAGGTGCGTCTTGGCCTGCTACTAATTTTGGATGTGTTAGGCTAATGATAGAGGTCTAATAATAGACACGCAAACAGGAGAGGCAGAAGCGTATCGAGTATTTCAAGCAGCTTGACGGATACGAGCTCCCCAAGGAGAATGTGTATGTAATCTGATGTGGAGATCTACTGTAGAATGTAAACACTCGCCATTATGGTATTACGGCAGACTGAGTTGAGAGTTTCCCAATTAGCATCTCTTCCTTGACACGATCGACTTTGCGTGCGGCAATACCTCGCACCCTCAATTTCCCGACCGCACTTTATACTGTATCAATTGCTGTATCATGTAGAAAAACCCGCACCCTTTTGTGCCGGGGTGCAGTAAATACCTCACTCGTACCCCAACCTCGATAGTGAGCCCAGTCACCTTCATGTCCGAGTCTGTCCCCACTGTAACGAAAAGAATTCCATACGGTATGGTTTCTCCCGGGAACTTTATCACGTAAAACAGTGACGTGAATGGCTGCAGTTCGCCTGGGGAAGTCAGGATTGAAAGTATCCAGGATTATTCTCGGTATGCTGTCATATGGTGATCCTCGATGGATGTCTTGGCTCCTTGGCGAGAAGGAGGCCGTCGAGCACGTCAAGTTTGCGTGAGCCCCAATCCAGTTGTTCGTCTCTTCTATCCTCATGCGTATTGCAAAGCTATGAACACGGCGTGAATACCTTCGACACCGCGAACATATACTCAAACGGCGTTTCTGAGGTATATCTCGGTAGAGCCATCAAGGCTCTGAATCTACCTCGCGAGGAAATCGTGGTCATGACCAAGGTATGTGATTGACCCGGCCTCTGAGAGAGCTAGATAGAGCCTAAAACATCGTACAGCTGTACGCGGCTGTCGGTAAAACGGTGGAAGCGTCTGTGCACATGACACCAGCCGCTGAGCTCGACAAGATAGGATACGTGAACCAGCATGGTCTCAGTCGCAAGGTGAGGATGATGCTTTCAGTTCAATTCGATTTCGTCTCCTTCCCCGTGCCGTGTTTTTATGACGCTTGCATTTGTAGCACATTTTTGATTCTGTGAAGAAGTCATTGGAACGCCTTCAGCTTGATTATATCGACGTCTTGCAGTGCCACCGCTTCGATCCTGACACGCCGATTGAGGAGACGATGCAGGCTCTGCATGATGTAGTCAAAGCGGGATACGTTCGGTACATAGGCATGAGTAGCTGCCACGCTTGGCAGTGTGCGTACTCGTTCAAGTTTAAGCTTTAAGGTTGACAATTGCTTAACTGATCTTGGTCGTACTAGTCCACGTCATGCAGAGTGAGTAGCTGATGTGGGAGCTTTGAGGAGTCATGAGGAGTCGTGTTGACGGGGCAATGTTACAGATTATGCTATTACGCATAACCTCACGCCCTTCATCTCGATGCAAAACCATCATTCGCTTGTGTACCGAGAGGAGGAGCGCGAAATGTTCCCCACGCTCGAGCATTTCGGTGTGGGTATCATCCCGTGGTCGCCACTAGCGCGAGGCCTCCTCACTCGTCCCTACAAGGATGACACAACAACAAAGCGGGGTGACAGCGATCCGTGAGTCTGCATTGCCAGCGCCAGTGCCCCTGCGGCTCTAACTGACTGACTAACGCATCCATGCCTCTAGCTTCTTCACTGGCTATCTGGACGGGCCAGGTACCTTGGAAATAGTCAAAAGGTCCGTATTTCCCGTCTAGGTCTGCAAGAAAACTATGTTTTCATGAGGATTCGATCAGGGTTGAAGAGATATCCAAGAAACGCGGCATAAGCATGGCGCGGGTTTCTTTGGCGTGGTCGTTGACACGGGTCACGGCACCGATTGTTGGCTGTACGAGTATCGAGAAACTTGAGGATTTGATAAGTGCGTGACACTGCGGTCTCCGTGTAATTGAATGGAGATTAACTGAAACTTATGATGTTCGCAGATAGCGTTGATGGAGAATTGGCGGAAGAGGATATTCTGTATTTGGAGGAGCCGTATCAAGCACGCTCCGTGTTAGGGCATAAGTAAGGATTCTGCCAAAGAGCGTACTGTACGCGAGTAGGGTGACGTACTGCGGATACGAGCTCCCCAAGGAGAACATAAGAGTAGTTAATGGCAAAGTTACGGTATTACGGCGTAGTGCTGCCGCGCGGAAGTACTCTCCCACATCAGTAAATCGTGCAAAAACTTTTTGACTTTCCGACTTGCACAAGTAAATGAGTGAAAAAGTGAAAAAGTTGACACTGACTCATATGACTGTACAGTACTTACTACGAGTCATCATGTAGTCGCGTGGTTGTGTTTGATGACTAAGCGATACGCTCCTCGCCTCGGCCGTCGCCAGCGCGTCACTCGTTGGCTCTCGTGAATCATTCTCGACAGCAACTCTCATATACTCTCCCATGTTCTTTCTTTCTTATTTGTAATCAACAGCCACGCATTTTTTCCCCAAGTTGTAGCATTTGTGCCGTTTTTCTACTTATATGTCAGTCGTTTCATTGTTCTTGTTCCTTACATCTACGGCTCACCAACGTCTTTTATTTTCTCAGCTGCAATCCCCACTTGGACCATCCAATTCTTTGCATTCCCCATTCCCCGTTCCATCTTTCAAAGTACACGAGATCTCGACATTCCCATCCCCCATTAAACCAGAAGTGGTGAGTGTCCTTCCCATCTGCTGTCCTTGCCACGATGCTCTAGTAAAAGGGTCGATCCTCCTGGCTGCCTGTGTGTCCGCCCCGCCTGCGTAACCTTGAACCCTCTCAAATGTTCGATACTCAATGTGTCATCTCACGAGTTCTCCGTGGCACATCGTAAGGCCGGACAGACATTGACTCGGTACTACACACCGGGCTCACGCATAGGCCTGCGCTCCTCGAAATCACAGAGCCGTGGGCAAAGGCCGAGCCCACAGCGCGGATCTGGGCTGCGCTCGCGCAGAACGTTCCCAACGCTTCTAGCCGAGCCAGTGTGATGCATTCTCTCCCTCCTTGACTTCGCACTGGTGGTCGCAGACGTGGTTATTCTTCTAGAACGAAGCATCCATCACCCGTCTTCATCCAAGAAGGCGGGCGCACGTATAAAGCATCCTTACTTGAGCTCCATGGAAGTGATGTGTGGTTTCGTGCGGACAAATAGCGGCACGAGGTTGTTGTGGCAGGTGGACGGGCTCACGGGATCTGGGCCGTAGGAAAGGAGATCACATACATGTCGGGGTACTTACCCGATCTGAGCCCTTTTTTCTTTTCTTTGCTCAGTTCTTCGCATTCACCATGCTGACCGTCTTGACGTGGAGATTCAATGAACGATGCCCTCTTCAACAACAAAAGCAATATTCAGCCTTCTCGGCTGGTCCTACATTCCCGATTTCATCACTAGTACTCTGCTGCGCTGGGCGGGTCCATACCTCCGCACGCCCATCACGCCTTCACATTATCGCCTTACGTTCGCCTTCGTTGTGTTGTCATACCTCGTCTACAACTTCTTCGAAGCGTCGCTCTCTACACCACCCAATTTCTACGAGCTACTTGGCATTTCTCCTGCCTCCGATGGTGGCAAAATCAAGGCTGCATTCCGCACATTTGCGCGGAGATACCACCCAGACCGTGTTGGTCCAGAAGGAAGTGACTTTTTTGTGGCTGTGCGTGGAGGATATGAAGCCCTGATGGAGCCCAACAAGCGTTGGGCCTATGATCGGTAAGTCTCGAGTATTGCCGAGCGATGAGCTCTTAAAACGTCTATACTACAGATTTGGCGAGGAGATCCTGAATTGCAAGGAATGCATCACCCAGCGCGACTTCCTCGCACGCGGGCTCATTCAGTCCCTTGGTTTCCATATCGTATCCGGCCTCGCTCTCCTCTTCTTTTCTGCGATTGGAAAGAGCAGTAGTGTCGCTTTTGTAAGCTCTCCATATTGACAGTTATCAATTGAACACTGACGTGTCCTTCAAGTGGCGCTACACACTATTCTTTGGCCATTTCGCATCGGAACTCTCACTCCTCTTCAGCCCTTCTCCATCATCACCTGAGTACCAGGGATACTCAATTCTCTCTCTATTGTTCCCTACACGCCTTGCATTTCAACACATTCGTCTCCTCCATCAAGTATATTTCCTCGTTACTGCTTCACACTTTATCTACGTTTCTGACCCTGCTCCCTTCAGCTTTTCATGTTCTTCAGTATCGCGGTGTCGCGGGTAGCTCCCGTTCTCTTCCCAGACGCCTCGGATGATCCATCCAGCTTGTTCCTTGCCCAAAACGCAGCTGCAATTCTGGAAAAGTTTAAGAACGTTGACCGAGAGCGTAAGTTCACTACCCTTTCATCTTCCCTGTTCCTTAGTCAATAACATCATCCGTAGTACACGGTATGGTCGAGACGCAAATGCTCTCTGTGAATCCCCTCGGTTCGAAGCGCACCGCGGATCCAGACGACCACACCTTTGAATTGCTCACACGCGAAATGGAGCACCTTGTCATCGAGAATCGCCTCGCTACCGTACCGATTATGTCTGATCTGGGGCGCGCGCGAAGTAACGTTGTCAAGCATGTGAAGGCGCAAGCACAGGAGAAGCCGCGTCTCAGCCGACGTACTTTGTCACAACGTAGCACAGGCTCCGGTCAGCTGCCGTCACCAGTATCCCCGGCGTTGAAGCCTTTCGGAGGCAATTCAGAGGTTGACGTGATCGACGTGGATGCGCTCCCAGATGACACCCTACCAATACAACGGCGAGTAGTTGGGAGTGAGTTGGAGAAGTCGCGGTTGGAGTCTGGGCCGACGTTCATGACGTATATACGCGCTCGGTCGAAGAGCTGCTGAGAGTTATTGCGACTTACTTGTAGTATGTACTCGTGGTCGTCGTTTAACTCTTTTTGCTGCTCAACCTCTATCACGACCGCTGATATCCTCTGCCTGATCCCCACAAGTTCGACAGTCACGCGGCAGAATAACGCATGCACACAGAGGTTAAGAACACATCGGAAAACATGTACCCATTTGGTGGGAAAATGACCAATGATGACTACCGTGACATCTGAGGGTAATGATGAAGTCTGACACAATGAGCTTGACAAAGGGGACCAAGGCATCGCGAACAATGAGGTACAGTAGTCCATCCCGAAATCGATGGCGCACATGTGGTGCAAATTTCATACGTAGGGTCGAGAGGTGCTGAATGTAATTTGAAATAGACGCGTGAATAAATAGTTTATTATTTTAGTTTAGTTTAATTAGCCATTTCGTGCCACGCCTTTCTTTAACAAGCCCTTTAACAAGCCCAAGCCGAGACTAACGACATGGTCGCCTTGGGCCAGCTGCTATTATTAGTCTCCACGTTATACTCATCATCCCTGTTGGCAGCGGAGTATGATGGGACACGCATAGCGAACCGGACGATTGAACGGGTGCGCACAGATTCTTCCGGACGGTGCAAGACGGTCGACTGAGCCTGTTTTGTGATTCACCCACCTGCAGTCCGTCCAACTGCGAACGCATTCCCTTTTTGCTCCATACATTGATGACGACCTCCAAAATCGGTACGTTCTCGATCCAGGCTTTGTACGAGCTTTGCTTCAACACGTTCTCGCAGGTGGTGGGACTTTGGTGCCGACGCGTATGTGGTGCGCCATTCTCTTTGACTCCTCCGGGATAACTTTTTTGACCTTTTCATCCTTGCAGAATTCCAACAAACACGTTCGGCTGACCCGTAATGTGCAATCACAGATGGTACATATCTCTCTCTTCACGTTTCTTTGCTAATTTCTGGCTGCATCGCACAGGGATGGCTCTGGAGTCGTCTCCCTCTCACTGCCTCCAATTTTATCATTGAGGTCGAATTCAAAGTGCGTTGCATTCATTCTTTACCCGATATATTTCAATTTTTTATCTTTTGACAGATATCCGGCAGCACCACACACCTCTACGGAGATGGTCTAGCGTTGTGGATCACGTCTGAGCGGGCGGAACCAGGACCTGTTTTCGGTAGCAAGGGTAAGCAACACACCCTGCCCTCTCCTGCAACCCAAGCCGATGAATACAACCTTCAGATCATTTCACTGGAATTGGGATCTTCCTTGATACGTGCGCGTTTTGCACCTCCATACACAGCGAGTCGAAACTTACGGTGTACCACGGTGTAGCTTCAAAAATGACTTAGAATCGGACTACCCCTTTCCCCGCATAGCAGCTATGCAGGGAGACGGGAAGACGAGTTATGATATTGGCAAGGATGGGGTGCCAACCCAGCTCGGAGAGTGCGCAGTACGTACAGATATATTTTGGAATGTCGTTGAGATTTCCAACAAACAATACAGGCAGACTACCGCCGCGCCAAGGTAGCGACAAAACTCAAAGTTACCTATGTCAAGGACACGGTATTGGACGTACGTCAACCGATACTTAGAATCTTTTTTTAAATCCTCACTTTTTCAATACGCATCCAGGTGAAGCTCCAATGGAAAGGCTGTGCGTGTTTCATGAACTTCTGGTCTAGTGCTTGGTCTTGATGTCAACAGGGGAAGAATGGAGCAACTGCTTCACACTGAACGACATCTCTGTCCCCTCGAATCCGTTTATAGGCCTGTCCGCCATGACTGGCGATGTTAGTGATGCACATGAGTACGTTTTTTTGGCCCAGGTGTCTTCATGCTCCGGGTCATCTGACTTTACTGCAACACCTTCGGTAGTATCATCTCTGTTACGGTATCCTCTGCTATCCTCTCCGATGCCGAAGCACAACGCGATAAATTCCATGCCCCAGAATCCGGCGCGGGCTGGTTCTCCTTCACTCGCTTCCTGATATTCGGCGCAGTAATTGCTGGTGTTTGGTATGGCTGGAAAACATACGGTCGTAGGTATTTCCGCGATTCTGATCCATTCGGGAGAGGTGGAGGTGGCTTGATGTGGGCTGACAGCAAGCGATTCTGAGCGTTCTGCGCGTATGGTAATCGATTTACTGTATGTATAAATACCTCACATGCTAGTCATCATTTCCTCTTTGCTCTATTCCAAGACTACGAGAGGCAGACCGAGTCACCGAGACAAGTTGAACACCCGAATACGGAGGAAGTTTGACTGTCGGACGCGTCGCTTCCACTTTACATGAACAACTTCGCTGAGGGGATGATAACGCATAATGGAGTGGATAGAATAGTCACTGCGGTGACCGAATAAACCCACACTGTGGATTGGAGGTGAGTTCAGTTGGACCGAAACTTTGTCTCATCTCCGTTATTGCCGACTCCTCTTTGTAGCCTTACAGGTCGTGTTAACAGATTTCCCCCATGTTGAACTTGTTCAATCTTGGGTCGAAACCCTCAAAGCTATTGACACAACGGGATGACTCAGAGGAACTTCGGAGGAAGTGATTTAGCAATGGGCTTTTTCGATCATCAAGCTGTGAATAACATAAAATTTTGGCGAACAATTGTTAGCCAGTGCCGCGCAAACCTCATCGAGGCCTCATTGATGGCCTCATCGTCCGCGGCCGAAATTTACATTGCTGCGCGGCAACACCGCCATGCAATATAGTACCCACTCATGCTTGGCCATGGCCGCAGTGGCCGCGTCGGACATCTCGGCGGCTTGTCTCAACTCATCGAACCACCCATCATAGTTCACGATATTGCACAACTGACTTGCGCCGATTGGGAGTACCGACCGTGGTATAAAATGAGCCGGCTCGATGCTTGCTGGTCCTCGTAATTCTCCCACTTCAGGATTCTTGCCTTCTCTCCAGTACTAGTCTATTTTTCACGAAACATCATGATCTTCACCTCTCTCGCACTCCTCAGCGGAATGGCTCTGTTCTCTAACGCTGCCCCCTACTACTCTCCGCCTGCCCCGGTAACCCATTGGGTCAATGTCAGCAACAATACTGCAGGCCTCATCTATGACCCGCCTTACATCGTTAGTCAACCAAGCAGTCATTGTATATCGACCTTTGTGCTGATATGTTTGTTGTTTAGGCTGCAGCGCCTGGAGACACCGTTACGTTCAAGTTCCATCCCAAGAACCACACTGTGACCCAGTCCAGCTTTGACGCTCCTTGCACTCCTCTTTATGGCGGAACCGACACTGGCTTGTACGTCCTATCTAGTATCCAATATTCCTCACACCACGTGGTTTTCTAATATGTCCTCATACCGCATAGCGTCCCTGTTACACTGGGGACTTACGACGCCGAACTCCCCACCCGGGAATTTATTGTTAAAGACGTAGGTGTTCCCTTCGAACACAGATGTCCCCTCACATGATGGAACTAACTGTCCTTTCCCATCGCTTCGCTTTCTTACTAGACGAAGCCCATCTGGATTCATTGTCGCCAGGCTGCAAACACTGCGGCCAGCCATTGCGGCCAGGGCATGGTATTTGCAGTGAATCCTGGACCAGAGGGCAGCAAGAACTCGTTCACTGCTTTCCAGGCAAATGCGTTGGCCATTGGCAAGCAATTGGCATCCAACGATACGAAGTATTAGTTCTATACATATGGCTCGCCTTTGACCTGGACGGAGGCCTCTACCTCAAGTTTGAACGAAGCGATCTTCCAGGATGTCGGTGACTGTTTTTGGGGCGGTTGTTGTGTGACGGTGTGACGCAGATTACGAACTTTGACGTAACGAACTTTGACGATTATTATATTAAATTTGGACACTACTTTGGACAATCATATTTGAACAACAACTTCTCCCAGGCGGGCATAACAGTTGCTTGCGAAAAATCAAGCAGCTGACCCCGACCCTCTCAAGTGAATCGCATGATGTGCATCGTCGTCTGTGGTCAACGGCGCCATCCTCCGCCTAAGAGACCCTCTCACGAGCCTCGTCTTCTCATGAACTTTCCCGTCATCCGGCAATTCAAAGGCATCATGCGGCCGAAGCGAACGCTCCAGAAGAAGTCGATACGACGCCAAATCCCTGGCACCATCAATATGCTTGAACGCCCTATCCCCCAGTCCTGCACACCAGACGTCGAACGCAGTAAACCCATCATTGTGATGATCGCGCTCTCGCATTCTGGGGATGTACACGCCAGTATCAACGGCAGTGAGGGAAAAAACGATGCGTATGACCGGCTTCGGAACCACCATGTCAGGAAATAGGCCCAACTTGATCGGATTCATTCGGTCGAACAACGACTTGTGGAACCTGGACTGGTATTTCTCTGAGTTCTTCACCTGGACTAATATGGCCGTCACAGAGTCGCGTGAGAGAGCTTGTTGCGTGTGACAGATTGGTATGACAATATCGATGCCTTCTTGGTTATCTGAACACAGTATCATCGCCCCACGCGTGATAAACTTCCAGAGGTGGTCGGCAGAGAACATCTTTTCCTTCTCCACTTTAATGACGTGGTTGAACCAGATGCCATGGTCCTTGAATGTCGCCGCAAATTGAAGCTTTTGTCCCTCGTGGTAAAATCTCGGGAAGGATTCCTTGAGAACATCGTACTCGGCCTGCGGAAGAAGTTCCTTCATAAAGACGTCAACGGGAACCCACCTCCGGCCTGGCGACGCCGCCCGTGCGGCGTCGCATGCTCGCATTATGAGAAGAGATGCAACGAGCTCCCCACGGCGCCCACGGTCAACGCAATTGAGGTCTGAATGATTTGCCAAGTGGACCACCGGAGTCGACTGCGTTCTTTTCATAGCTTCGTACGCGGCTTCGGCTAGAAGGGGCTCTGACCCGGCAAGGGTGACTAATGTATCTCTTCCAGCGGTCGCTGCGAGGCACAACCTCATGTGTCTTTCCACCTGTGTGCGGGCTACGTCGCCAGCTGTTCCATCCATGTTGAACTCAAGTGCAAAGCGCACAGAGAGGCAGGCTAGAGAACCAGACCGATCATTCGGCGCAAGCGTGGGCTGACCATCCAGCAACTTCGCCCTCGCGAGATCCATAAGCTCTATTTTGCTTCTGTACTTGTTGTCCACGGCGTCGTAGATGGACGCGAACCTGCTCGAGGTGGGAAGTAAGCTGCTCGCTAAAGTGATAGCCGAAGAGGGCATACAGTGGTCGACCGAGATGACACATCCAGTCAATTTCCACCACTTGTCCCAACATGATCTTATATTCCGGCGCATCGTACGCAAGATCGTCGAAACTGATCTCAGTAATTGGATCCAGGGTACTCAAGCCGGAATTTTGGATCCGCAGCGAGGGGTCGGAACTTAACTCCGGGGAGAACAAGTTAAAGCGCCCCGCCGTCGAAAGGAAGAGCGAGAAGATGGCGTCGTCGGAGGTCTGCCGAAGGATACGACGCAATTCAGAAAACAGATTCCACTTCGTTTCCCTATTCGTTATCGGAGGATTATCAGTGAGGATGTGGGCCTCGTCGAACGCAAAAATGATGAGCGGCCGTCGCGGTCGCTCTTTATTGCGATCCAGAAAATTGTCTGGGTCCACGAATTGAGCGAGTAGGTTTCCCGCACGTTCTATACTGTGCTCGTCTTTAGAAACATACGGGTAAAATTCCTTAGGTTGCTTCGGTTGCTTGGTGTCCTTGGGGCCATTAATTTGTTGACCGTCTTCTATGAACTTTGGAAAACTGTCATCCTCGCCAAAAATGAGGAAACTCACGGAAACTCACCTCGTCGGCTAACTGGGTTACTCTCTTGTAGAAATTTTTGCGATACGCATTCGAACCCTGGTATGACTGACCCTCAGTCATGCGGTCGCGGAAGGTAGATGCCAGCTTCGCTTGGCGAAGTTTGACATCCTTAGCATTAGTTATTTTACCCTTCTTACTGTCGAAGGTCCCGAGGGTGGTGCGAGTGACAGTTAAGAGGGCATAAACGAAACCATGTAGCCTCTTCCGAATCGTACCCAGAGTATTATCGCTTATCTCCCCAGAAAGAAGCCAAGAACGGAGGGCAGCGTCAGGAGGAGGGTACCCTATTCAAACCGGACCATGAGCACGCCAAAACGGATGAGCAGAATGGATTACCTGTGCTCGGGCCTGGACGGAGGCACATAGGTATTGTGATAATCTCCGTCGCAAGTTCATCGACCATCCGAGACTTTCCAGTGCCAGACGAGTTCACGATTGTGGCCTGTCTTGCATAAGGATCTCTCTCCTTATCGAGGTAGCTCGAGATAGTCTCGAGAAGTACCGTTGCGGCTTCGCCCTTGAACGCTCGTTGCCACGCGCGTTCGGTAGCTGTTGTCGGACATGATCAAAGAAGTGTGGAGAGGCTTTGAGGTCATTGCGTACCTTCCTGTGCGGGCGTAGTGGCCTTGTGTAAAGGCCGCTCAGGATCAACATCCGGCGGCGACATTTTCTTCAAAACTCCCAGGCTTTGCTTCCTTGCGTATCGCTGTTTTCGGCCATAGTTCTCAGGGAGTCGATAAAGTTTTTCACGCCCTCCCCCAGCGCCGTGATATTGTCACGAAATTCGTCCTTACTTGCCAGATGTTCTTTCAGTTTCTGATCCTGCTCGAGAGCGATTATTACAAACATCCGAACAAGATTTAGAGCGTTCAGTATTCGCTCGTCGTCGTCTTTGGGGTATATAGTGCCCCTAAGAGAATCGGCCGCTTCCTCGACAACATGATTTGGGATGTTTCCAAGCCGTGTACTAGAGGAAGTACCTCTCTGGGGCGTGGATGGACCTACACGATCGTCGCCTTGAACCCGGTTGCGCTGCCGCATTCGTCGAGGATTGTGACTGGACACAGGGGCCATGATTGTAGAGTGGAGAGGGAGAAGTGTAAGTACTGTAGTGGGTGTTCTGACGGGAATTGGACTTTGCGAAGATGAGTATATGACACAGGCCGGAGACACGTGCCAGTGCCACCCCCTTAATCGACGTTTTGCTTAATACTCGACCATTCTACTTGCCGTCTAAAGATAACTAGCGCAGGACCCGTGCTTCGCACGGGGGAGAGTCGGATAGCTCAGGCACGGGTGGCGATATGGTGGAGAAAGAGACACGACGCACAGGATGATGTGAGTAATAAGAGTCTCGAAATTTTTACAAATGGACTGCATAGGACGGAACAGTCCACGGTATACATGTAGGCAGTGTAGAGATGAGAAGTACACGTTTATTTCTTCCGTTCCGTGCCTGCGAGCCCGCAACAGACGTTTCCTTTCTCGACGTACTGCCTGACCGATCTGTGCTTGTGAAGGCAATCGATTGCGGTGAGAGCAGTCGACGAGATAGGGCTTGTACTGGAACACGTGCTTCACTTTGTTCCTCTCGAGCTGCCCCTCTTTCGTTTTCCCGGTCGTAGTTAGTCAATGTCATTTATTTGCGCCAGTGCGAAGCTGTTGGAAGAGAGGTATTGCTCGCTCCCCTCGCAAAAAATCCGCCAGTAATACTTTGTGCTGTAATTTTCTATTCTATTCTAACCCGTCCTGACGGTGGCCCACGTGCGAGTGTGGGCGAAAGCAAAAAGTCGTTGACTCTCTTCAAGATGGTTCGCGAAGGATTTACCTGCGGCCGGCTCGCGATGACCCACTCTAGCCGTGTGCGTACCGAACTCTTCCCTGCAGTGGGCCCGGGCGGCGTAATCCCACTCCGGCGTAAACTGCGGCCCTCGTCATCAAAGAACAGTTGTAGCAGTACCAGTGCCACACCGATGCTCTCATCGCCTCCTCCCGCGACACATAGTTTCCGGCCAAGGCTGAGGTGTGGACTTGCGAATGAGACCGCACGCGGTAGAATATCGTGCACGAAGATATGTTGTCCGCGCTTCCCCAAAGGGAGGTGCATTCGGAGCACTCGGGACGTGCCCTCATTTTCTCCTAGCTCTGGCCCTGTGTCTGCTCGAGTTTCCCTATCATCAGAACGTCGTTCTATCGGCGAGGTTTTATCGGTGTCGCCCGGTGTGACGTTCGACGCGTAAACGACGATGAACGCAGTCTCTTCTATTTCTCCATCGTTGTCTGGCTCGCATGTGCTAGGTACGCTGGCTGGAAGTTCTCGTGGTAGGTCTGCAAGTGCACAGAGCAGCACGCGACCGCGGACTTTCAGCACAGGCGTCGGCAATGTGCACCATGTTCCTCCACGTAGTCCGTCTACGCCGGAAGCTTGTTGCGTTTCTCGCGCGGCTGTAACCAGCTTGACGACCACAGCCTCGATTTCCTTGCGCGAGCACGCTAATAATTCGGTGCGATGTCTCCAGAACAACTGTGGCGTTAGGCCCTACAATGTAGGCAACGGTAGTAGAACGGTAGTAGAACGGTGGTTAGTGAATCACCGTCATCAAGTGCTAAGGGAAAGAGTAAGATAGCGTACCCGGCCCCATAATTCATGGTCATCCCCCGAACCTTGCACATACGAGAATCCCTCTATGCGCTCAGTCCCCGCATCAACAGCGCGCGACGCGCTCACGCATATAACAGGCAAGAACGAAGCGTCAGGCGCAATGTAAGGGAAGCGTGCCGAAGCGGGCGTAATCCACAGAGGGCGTAACGGCCTAGCCAGTTCAGGGAGTGCATATGAGGAGTCCTGTGCATGCACTGGGGTGGGAAGCAACGGGTACAGAAGCGTGCGACGACATGTAACTTACAGCGAGAGCTGCGGCCCAGATATCGAGCCGCGCTGCTATTTGGGCGTGTTCGTGAGGGCTGACTGCCCCGGGTGGTGTATGCAGGTCAAGATCCGTGTCCGTGTCCGTGTCCGTGTCCGCCATCGCAACGTCAACGTCCGACGACGACGACGACGACGGCACTTCTACATCGGCGAAGCAGCCGCCTCGCAGGGGTATAGCGCGATTAATGACAGCGCACCAGATCGGCACGGTCTTCGAGAGCGCGTCGGGGAGGCGTTTACCCGCGCGCGTCGAATCTACAAGAATGAGTCTGGGAACAAAAAAGAGAGAACGTCAGAGAAAGGGAAAAAGTAAGGAGGCAAAAGTCATGGAAACGTACCCGCCGTGGGAGGCGGCAACGGATAGTAGATGGATGTTCGGGCGGCGGAGGTTGAAAGCCCAGTTTCCGTGATGACCATCGGTGCTCTTGAAGTACGCGTGCGCCGAAGGATGCGCCTGCATATAACCAGAATATCATCATCATCGCTTAAACGCTCAGAAGGGGTTATATGCAGAAGAGGGATGTACGATAGCTGGGTCGGTGTACCAGGCCCCGCAGCGGAGGTTTGCTGTCCATGGAACTTTTGTTAGATGGCAGGAGGGATGGAATGAAATGTGGGTGGTGCCGTACGTATCAACGGAAACAAGGGGTAGGCGGCGCGCACTTGGTTGACGAATGGGACGTCGGCTTTGATGGAATGCAGACGATTGTAAATGTCGAGGGGCTCTCGACGAATATGAGCACGCGCTAATGATTCTGGTGTCGTGGGCATGACGGGTGCGGTCAAAATTATAGTAATGGCTTTATTTACTATTACAAAACTAGGCTATCATAGTTCTACATGTATCGTGTGTCATGTCCGTCATGTCCTATAAACTGACCGGCATCTCTCGGGAACTGTTTCGTAGAGAGAGATTACAGCAGTCATAAAATATACAAATACCTCGGGGCTGTCGATGATATACTTATCACCAAGTCCAAAGGAGGCATTTAGCCCACCAAGCACGCACTGCATGCTTTGATGCCTGTGCCCCGAAGGTCACACTTCTGCAATTGCCTACTGCACAGCGCTGCGCTCTGCGCTGCACTCAGTGTCAGTGGCTCATTGTTGACGATACTAGAATACAAAACAATCAGCCACGAAACGGGCGACGACATAGCTCGACGGCCTACAGGGACTGAAGGGCGCTACCCCCGACGCTTGGGGGTAACGACGACCCAACCCGCGCATTACGAACGAGAGTCAGAGAAGTGAGGTGTTGCAGGGTATCTGGAAGGGCGTCCAGCACCGTGTTTTCGAGATGCAAAGTCGTGAGCTTGGTCAAGGCGCCGAAGTTTGTCGGGAACGGGCCAGCTACAAGATGACAAAAATAAATACATCACTCGGCAAGAGATCGCGTAAAGTCATACCTGGGGTGTTTCCGTCTCCCACGATTTCGATGGACTCTAGTTCCGTAAGATTTGTGAATTGCGCAGGAAGAGACGCGGGAACAGCAGGGAAGGCTAATTGTCTACGAGAAGAACGTGATTGAACTCGGTGGGAGAAAATTGAAATGATGACGACAGAACGTACAACGATGACACGCGACTAGCGCCGTTGCATCGTACCCCACTCCACGTACAGAACTTGACGTCCTTCACCCAACCTCCAGCCTCCAGTCCAGCCTGGCCTTGTTGGCCAGCATCTTCCCATATCGACCTCAACCCACAGAACTGTGTCGCATCTCGTGCGACTGGGTATACTGCGCTGGCATTCGTCGGCACTGCAATGAGAAGCGGGAGACACGTGCTACAGGGATATCCTTTGGGATCGTTGGGCGCGTTGAGCGTATATTGCGTTATGCACTGCTGAGTATCTGCCGAGAGCATGATGGTATTCGGGGGTGCACTCGCAGGCGGCATTGTGGGGAGTAATCTAGGTGACGAGTGGGACGGGGAGAACGAGCGGACGTTGAGAACGATCACGTTGATGAACAGATAGAGCAGAAAGATAACGAGCACGAAAAAGAGTGCTGGACTGTACTGCTCTTGCGTGCGAGTCGGCTGAGGGTAGACGTGACGGGCGTGCTGGGTGTCCGATTCACGGACGTGATCCAGTCTCCACACTGGCACTTCAGATGGCGGTCCAACAACAATAGGAGCAACACGTTGAACAGACGAGTCATTCCTTCGGCCTACTCGGAGAATGACGAAAAGACGCGCGAGACGATCTCTGAGGCTGGGCTGTGAGCTTTGCGAGCTCGGGGTAGAGTCGCTTGCCGGGCCTTTCTCAGGATCAAATCGCCGTGAGCGTGGGGAAGTCCTACGGAAGATATGTCGGCCGAAAGGGAATGCAAGCTTTGTAGGAGAGTCTGCAGAGAACCGGGAGCGCTCGAAAGCAGGGTTGGGTGGTGGCACAGTAATCGATAGGTGCTCCTTGAATTTAGACGAGGATGACGTAGGTGGCCACTGATGAGTTCTACTCATAGGGCTCTCTCGGATGGGAGGATATATGGCGGTGAGTGAGAAGGATGTTAGTAGGAGAAAGGGTGAGGGTGAGAAGGAATAGAGAAGAATGTCCTTGGAGCATGTTGGATGGTCCGAGAAACAATGGAGGACAGCACTGGTGACAACCCGTCCAATTGTTTTTGGCATCCGGCCCGTGACTCCGCGATGGCTCTCAGGCTCAGTGCAGGCAGTGTGTTGGAGATGACTCGTGCTTTGACATGCCCGACGACTTGGATACCCGCGAGAGCACACCGACTCTTTATTTCGGCTATGGTAGCAACATATGGTTGGACCAGATGAACAGACGCTGCCCAGGGAACAAATATATAGGGACCGCAGTGTTACACGACTGGTGGGCCTGAAATCTCTACTTGCCTTGCATCGATCTCTCCCCGCACTCATCTACTGCATCCGATAGGTGTTGGATCATTAATCAAAGAGGTTATGCAAATGTCATTCCTTCCTCGGGAGACCATGTGTACGGCTTCGTATACGAGCTCAGCCCCAACAATGAGGCGTCCCTGGACACATACGAAGGGGCCTACGATAAGAGGATCCATCCAGTCCAGCTGAGGACGTCTTCCGGCGATGGTGAGACGGTCACGAAGAAAACCATACATGTCCTCGTATACGTCGACGCCGTCTCTACTAGCCCTGATGTCCCAAAGACGGAATATATCCATCGGATAAACATGGCAATGCAGGACGGCCTTAAGAATGGCGTTCCTCAGTCCTATATCGATAAATACATTAGACCGTTCATACCCGCACCCGCAGAGCCACAGTAGAGATCTAAAGCCGCCTGCTGTACGCACCGTCCTCGAGTCTCTCTTGTTATTCCGCCACTTTCTTGACAGGGTTTTCCGACTTCTTCTGCCGCCTTCGTTTCTTCTTCGCGGGCTCGCTGGATGCCATATCTTCTCCTACATCTACTTCGATCCCCTCCGCGACTTGTAGTATAACTTTTTCGCGCATGCGCTCTTTCTTTCCTTTCCTCTTCTTCGCTTTATGTTCGCCATCGACCAGATGTTCCATTGTGGCGTCATTGGCACCTGTTTCTTCCAATCGTCCAGATACCTTTTTCTTGAACTCTCGAAGGCGCTCGCCGCGCTTTGCATCCCATGTCTCGCGCTGCTTGCGATACGGCGCGAGTTTCTTCAACCCGACGTACTCGTTCAGGTCCTTGTCGTCCGCAAGCAGGATTTCTGAGGCGCTTAGACCATATGGGGTCTCTGCTACAGGGACATAGCGGAAGTGTGTAGGCATCCCTGCAACCTAAAGTACGCGAGTAAGAACTGCATGAGGAAACGGCAGAGAGTGAGGGCGTACCATATCATTGAATTCAAGCTCATATAGCTCTTCCATGTACTGATCGAGCACATGTTTGCGCATCTCCTCGGTGCCGTCCCATTCCACCTCGTCCCACCTCGTCCCGGTATGCGCTGATGTGTCTGCATCCATCTCATCGACATCGACATCAACCGCGTCGGCCTCATCCTCCCTCATCCTCTTCTTTCTCTCCTTTTTCTTCGCCTTCTTCCGTTCCTTCGCTGCCGATGAGCGTGCGTCGTCCCGACTTGGCGGGACAATATCATCAATGTCAATATCATCGTCCCATGTTGGTTTCTTGTCATTTCCATCAGCGCCCACACCGTCAGTTTCGGCAAGTACAGCTGCCATCTGTTGGTCATACGCATCCGCGTCCCAGTCCCCGTCTAGATCCAGTGCCTCGAGCGCTGCGCGAACCAAGATCCACTACATTCACCGAAAACGCATCAAAGAAAGGACGGTGGTCACACACCTTTGCTGCGCGTCCATCCTCCCTCCTTGCCAACACGCTCGAGCTTCTCTTCCACCTCTCGCGCTTTGAGCCCCTTGAGACGCTTCACTTCCTCGCGTCGCTGGGCCTTCTCTGCTTCTTTGCGCTCTCGCCGCCTCTCACGCGCTGCATGCCGGCGCTCCGCATGCTCCGTCGGCCGGCGCACGCTCTCTACTGCACGTGGGAAAGATGATATGTGCGCCGCGTCAGGTTCTTCGAACCGGAAGTTGTACGAGCTTTCGAAGTGCTCGGCGACCTCGTCAAATTCCTCGTCATCCTCGAGGAGCCCGCCGTTCGCGTCGGCTCCAACATCGGTTCCGGAAGGTGCCACTGAAGGACCTGGGTCTTTGGAGGATGAAGCCTTCACGGTAATCTCCTTGTAGGTAGGAATGCGTCGCGCAGAGCGATCGACCCAGCCGCGGTGTAAAATGTAACTACAACAAAAGAAATTAAAGTATCGTTTGTCAGACATATTATGCGGGACAGTGCTGAGAACACACGCACTTGATCAAAAACTCTTGGTCTGTCTCCTCTCTCTTCTCCACGGTTTTTTTACCCTTTTTCTTTTTCTTCTTTCCCGAATCTGCTTCGGCGAGGGGAACATGCATATGCTCCTCTTCCTTTCGGAGTATCCACTTCTCAGCCTTTTCCTCCTCGCCGAGGTCCAAGATCTTCTCGAGGGGACCGACTTCATGTTCAAGATATGCACGATACTCCGCCTCCTCCTGTTCTATTTCATCCCTCGTCTTTTCGCGCAAGGTGAAGAGCCCTCCTTCCTCCTGCTGTTCTGCATGTCCCGTATCAGCAGCGCTGGAGTGAAATGCGGCAATAGTCTCGGCGCGTAGCGCAGCCTGCTCTGCGACGTGGGTAGGCGGCGGTGACGGGGCCTCTGGTGAGGAAGAACGCGTGGTCGCGACATCAAGTGCGGCGGCGAGACGCTGCTCATGAAGCGTCACAGGCTTGTTCGACTTGGCTTTCTTTGTGCGAGAGGGCGCGGGTAGAGTACGGGATTGACTGTGTTCCTCTGTCAATATATGGTGTATGAGAACCGGCAGGCGGGAGAGAGAGAGAGAAAAAAGGGGGGGGACATACCCTCGAACACGCTGCGGCCGGTATCATAGATTCCCGGGTCTCGCGCTTTGATACGTGCGAGCGTGCGTAGGATGGCTACATCGAGAGCGGGAGTGAGCTCTTCGCCGTCCTCGTCTTCACTCTCATCAGACTCTGAGTCAGAATCGTCCGAGTTCGAATCATCATCGGTGTCAGCGTCTGAGCCGTACTTCTCCTTGACTGCGCATGACGGGATCAAAAATCAGCGAGGTGCAGCGCGTGTCATGCAACGGTAAGACAACGCGTACGTTTCGCAAGCTCCTCGCGTTCTTTGCGATATTGAAATGCTTTTGCATAGTGCTCGTTGACTCTGAGCTGGTGTAGATCGCCCTCATCTTCGGAAGAGGATGAAGAATTCATTTTCCAATCAAAGGAAACGACGACGGTTAGCCAGAGGCGCGTAAATTTGGCGCGGATAAACCTCGGCTGTCTGAGTCCGTTTGGCGCTCGATGGGGCTCAATTATAAAATAAATTGAATTATCCTAGTGATAATGATAATGATAATGGTAACCATCATCCGCGCGCAATACTCAATACAGTAACAGTCAAGGTTACCTACCCGAGTAGAGTCAAATCACAATCACATCCACAGTACAATACGCCAATAATCCAACTACTACCTATTCTTCCTTATCAGCGTACTTGACCCCGGAACCCAGGTGAATGTTTCCCGAAAACATTGCTCCAATCCAAAAAGGCTTGATTTGAGGATAGTGCAACCCGTCACCGTACAACTTATTTCCACCTTCTGATGGTTGAATATATGCCATGCGCCAGCGGCCACGATACTCAGGGGTCACAGAGACCCACTCGTCATTGGACGCGATCAAAATGTCGGGGGGGTTGCTCGCGAGGATGGGGGGTTGCACAACGCGCACGAGAGGGCTCAGAATGAATGAAGGGATTGGGACACCCGGAATGTATGATTCCGTGACAGAGGCGGAGAAAAAGGGCTCCTTCGCGTCTGGTAAGGACACCTTGACGCTGAGAGTCTTGGAATTTGTCTGAGTGAATTCAAAGCGCGCGAGGTGCTTAGGTATATCTAGGGATTATCGATTATCAGTGAACGTAATGTGGGCCAAAGAAGACATACTCCAGTTTCTTCGCCCATGCCAAACGCTCTTTCGTGAGTTCACATAGATGTTTGTGATACGCGGCGCGGTACCCTTTTCGAATGGATTGGCAAATCCATCCGAGGATGAGATGAGCTCGTCGTAGGGCCCAACGGGCGAGTCTTCATATCGAACAATGGCGACGTTTGACATACCGCCATTCCACTGGGGAGAACGTTTGACGGGAGCAAGGGCAGAGGGGTGTATGGTCTCCTCAGGGTTGTAGGAACCAGGCAGGAGGCCCTGCAGGAGTGGGTCCTCGCGATCGACTGGCTTGACTGGGGCAGTGAAGAGATAAAGCTTTACTCTAAATACCCATGGCGGGGGTATGACAGCCGGGGGCGACTCGGGCGAGGCATTTCTAGGCAGGGGATCCATGATCGGTTGTAGGAGGGTGAAATGAGGGTGAAGTCAAGAAGGAGGGTGGGATCAAAATATATGACTAGGGCGGGAAGGACTAGATGGGGACTGTCCACGCATCTTGACCGCAATTGCGCTGTGAAAAGTGATTAAATCATCGGGTTGACTCGGAATGTAGCAATGTAGGCTCACTTCGTTTTCCACACCATCATACGACACAATTACAAACAACAACAAGCTGGCACAAGAATCTCTTGTTCGTGAGCGCGCAGAACAGATGCAGATCTATAGATATGGGAAAGGAACTAGAAGATCCATCTATCATATGGCGGCGTCTTAGAACGCCTTAGCCTTATTTTGTCCGAATCTAAGATCCTGAGCACTCACCCTAGTATACCGCTAGCTAGAACAGTAGCTTAGCTTGTACCCCCAATTCTCGTCCTTACTACTACTGTGCGCGCTGAAATTGGTCGGGCGTGCCTTCGAACTCAATTTTATCAGCATGATAGCTTTCTACATCACTAGGTGGGGGAGAGCGGTGTATGGAGGGGACTGGATGCAATGCCACTGGCGCGTCGTACGCGTGCACTCGAGCGTTGGCAGGGGCCGATCTCGCATTGGACTTCTGATGTACGGCATTACAGTAATTGCTGGGCAGAATTTCCCTGGCGGATCTGGAAGTCTGTAAAGAAACGGTAATTAAGAAGGTTCGTTGCGAAGGCCCCTTGTACTGTACAGTAACTTAGTTCTCCTGTGCGACGTCACGGTGCGACCCGAGATACGTACGAGACTCGCTGTGTCACGTGTATATACCGAGATAGCATCACTCTAATGGAGGTTTCCAACGAGCGGTTGCCCGTGCTACGCAAGGGTCGATTGTCGATTGTGTTGAAGGGCAAGTGTTACAGTACCCAAAGGGTCAGAGGAATTAAGCAAACCGCATGGACAGAGGAAAATATAATTACCAGCCGGGACATTCAATGCTTCACGTTATGATCCGTGATCTGAACGTATTCTACGGATAGATACCGAAATGGTGAGTGAGAAGGAGAGTGAGAATGGAGAGAGAGAGAGAATATGAAGAAGCAGTGACAAACCACGTGGATAAACCAAAAAAGGGTCACTAGACGACACAGGCCCAGCGCCACTCCGCACTTGTCCGAATGATACAACCAATCACGACTCTCAGTCTCAGCATGCGCAAATGAGAAAACAAGAAAGTTTGCCTTCAGGGCCCGTTCGGCTGTAGAGCTAGCACTGGCAGGCCCTGCGAAAATCATCGATTTTGCTACAGTAACAGACTCCCGTGCCTTACTAGCCTAAAAGCACACTACTGTTGCAACCAAGATACGATAGCACTTGGAACATTACGGCAGTTCCGATACACCTTCAATTGGACAGCAATAATTGAACCATTTTTTCTTTTGTTCTTCTTCTGTGGGCGTCTTCTCCGTTCCGAGATATGTGATCCGAACTCCTTCTGGTGATCAGAGGTTCTCCAGCTCCAGCTCCATCTCCAGCTCCATGTGGTCGTTGATCCCCAGCAAACCACGACTTGGTCCTAAATGTAGTGGCATATGGCTGAAATATTTATCCTTACCCGCGTCATCAATGGCGCTCATAATGCATGTTCCATTACCCCAAGTCATCATGTCCTTCTTCTATGCCCATTTCCGAGTCGTCCCGATGCGCTTCTTCCAGACCACAGTCACGAGGGAAGCTACAGTATTGTCAGGATACGGGAAATTTTGATGCCAAAATTGATGTCAATGGGCTTGCCGCTATAGTGGTTATTAACTTACTGTAAGCGAGGCCGCCACAGAGATTGATCGGCGCAGCGACGGCGCTGCAGTACTCCCGACAGTCAGATTCCATCTGCTTCCGGTCAATAATTAATGTATAAGCTGCCAGTGTGAACACGAGTAGCAAGTAATCTACCATAGGTTATACAGTATTAACTGGCGACCAACGGGCTCGGTGTTCAAGGGGGGTTTTTTTTTTTCGAATTTGTATGCTGCGCGCATTGTACAGTACAATTGTGAATGACTCGTATATCATGAAAGGATAAGCCGATAAAATTACTGTACTACTACAGCGTTCTTCTCGAACGGCTTACAAAATCAGCCATTAATGCATTAACCGTCCGCTTTTCCAGTATCCGCCCCTTCAGAGGGTGGCACTCGGCTCATAGTGTACCGTTGCAGTGTATTACAGCAGAGTTTACATGTACCATACAGGGACAAGACAACAGCGTCAGCCGGACTGGCCATCATATCAGACCCCAACGCCTGATAGGCCTGATCATGTACTACTGTACTGTACATACCGCCAGCTGGCAATGTGTGCTATTAGTCAACCTTACTACTGATCTTGACCCCGTCAGGGAAGTCAAGGGATCCCGTAAACTTTGCTCCAATCCAAAAAAGTTTGATTCGAGGATAGTGCAACCCATCACCATACAACTCATTTCCTCCTTCGGATGGCCGAATATATGCAGCATGCCAACGGCCTCTATAAATGGGAAGTATAGAGAGCCAGTCATCATCAGACGCGATCTCAATGTCTGGAGGATTGCCCGCGAGGATGGGGGGCTGCACGATGTGCACGTAACGGTTCAGAAGGAAGGAAGGGAGAGGGACACCCGGGATGACAGAGTCCGTGATAGTGGCGGTGAAGAAGGGTACCTCAGCGTCTGGTAAGGACACCTTAACGCTGAAAGTCTTGGAATCCTTCGGGGTATATTCAAAGCGCGCGAGGTGCTTAGGTATATCTATGGGTTATTAGCGAAACATGAATGCGAGAAAAGACGTGTTGAAAAAATGTACTCCAGTTTTTACGCCCATTCCAGACGCTCTGACGGGAGCTTACATAAATGTTCGTGATACGTCCAGAGGTTGCCTTTTTCTCGTAAGGATTGGCAAAACCATCAGGGGTCATCATGAGCTCGTCGTAAGGTCCAATGGGCGTCTGTTCGTAGCGAACAAGAACGAAGCCCGTCAAGCCGCCTTTCCATTGCGGAGAGTCGTTGATGGGTGCGAGGGCGGAGGGGTGTATGGTCTCCAAGGGGTTGTAGGAACCGGGGGGAAGCCCTTGCAGGATCGGATCCTCCCGGTTGGCTGGCTTGAGTACGGCAAGGAAGAGATAAAGCTTAGCCTTAAGTGTCCATGGTGGGGGCGCAACGGGTATGTCAGCCGGAAGCGAGTTTGTGGATGGGGGGCGATCCATGTTGGACGGTGGCAAAGGAGTCTGAGGGGAGCAGGAATGAACGGCCTACGGTGAGATTTTAGACAATTCGCTGCTCATAGCCAAAAGCCGTGGACCTTCTTGCTAGCTCCGTGGATTCTTTTATGAACAAGGTGAACCAGCAGCTTTATTCGCCCTTTGACTTATCAAACTCCGCTCGCCAATAGATTGCTGATAAGATAAGATTCTTGATTGGCCAACGTCCACAAATGCACTTTTCGTTCATCACGCCGCTCAGCAAGTATTCTGACAGAGAAATGTATATGATACATATATGAATCTGTAAAGAAACCAAGTGGGAAAATCAAAAAATGAGTTAATCCTCACTGGGCCGGCCACCTCGGCCTGGGCTGCTCCGTTTGGCGAGGCACAAACAGAGATCAACAGACACGTATAGGTCTCGTCACAACTTTAGAGTCTCATCCTGTCCAAAAACTGAGATAATGAACATCTTCAGACTTTTTGGTAAGTGTTCTGTTTCCTTCTGAACCCGAATCATGATCGTGCGCGCTTATCCTCTTTCTCTTTCTCCATAGGTGACCTCTCTCATCTCGCCTCCATCTTCATCCTCCTCCACAAAATACAAATTACTCGATCTTGCAGAGGTATCTCCCCCATTCGCCGTCTATTCTGCACATCCACGCGTGCTCACATCCCTTTCTCGCCTAGGTATCTCCTTCAAGACACAAGCACTCTATGTCACGGTTTTTGTCGCGCGCTACCTCGACATCTTCTCTACATGGGTCTCCCTCTATAATTTCGTCATGAAGGTCTTCTTCATTAGTAGCAGCGTTTACATCCTATATCTTATGAAAGTACGCTTCCGGTACGTCCCCATTCTACTTCTTTGCTTGCGAATGGCTCAACTTCATTGCGTTCACACGCACGTCTCAGGCCAACAAACGACCCTTCCATCGACACCTTCCGTGTCGAGTACCTCGTCGGCCCCGCCTTCATCCTCGGACTCCTCTTCAACTACTCCTACTCCATCACAGAAATATCCTGGTCCTTCTCCATCTTCCTCGAAGCCGTTGCCATCCTCCCGCAACTCTTTATCCTCCAGCGCACAGGCGAAGCAGAAACAATCACGACGCACTACCTCGCTGCGCTGGGCGCATACCGTGGACTGTACATCCCTAACTGGATATACCGGTGCGTTATTGTCAACACGCGTCGTCTTGTGCGCGCATATGCTCGATATTTATGACCGCTAACATACATTTGTGGGGGAAACGTAGATATTTCGCCGAGCAACTTGTCGACCCAATCTCGATCATGGCTGGTCTCGTGCAGACGGGGTTGTATCTCGATTTCTTTTATGTATATTTCACAAAGTACGTGGCCCCGTGCTAAACCTTTCTTTGTACTGACGCTCCGCACCCATCCATTAACAGGGTTCTGCAGGGCCAGAAGTTCGAGTTGCCAGCGTGACGGTTGTCCACCAACGGCCGCTACATGTTTTACCCGCACAGCGCTGGTTTCGTCCCGTGCACGGCGAGAAAGTCGATTAGAACTCTACTCTGTTAGTATAGTAATATGTCCACCCATATGCACACATGCACGACGGACCCCAAGTGGAAACATCAGTATGTAGGGACAAAAAGTGCAATGCGAGTACATTCTGCTATAGAGGCGCAAGGGATATACCTGCACTCTTATAATACACCGTTAGACTAAAAGTACAGCCAGTAACTGGTCCATCCACCTCGGGCTCTATAAAATACTGCCCTGCGCGCAGTGCGACTTGCGCAGTCGCAGCCCCTGACCGTGCGTCTGTGAAAGCCCCGGATGAGGCAACCGCTGTCCCACCTGTTACGGGAAACAGCCCGACACGCACGAACGCATGTGCATGGGGCTGCAAGCGAATTCTGCGAGTGATGCCCGGATAGGATTAGCAACGAAGAAAGAAGCACCGTGAGAGCGTGATAGGAACGGAATGGTTTAGTGGGAACTTACTTGACATCTGTGGGTATGGGCAACTCGAGGGAATACCGCGGACGAGCACCATTTGTCCTGCATGGTTAAAACAGGATCAGTACTAGTCATGCCACCAAAAGGACAGTCAGAACGGACGCACCATTCTCCGCGCATGGTTTTGGCAAACATTCCAGCGCCCTCTTGTGGGATCGGGTCAACTTCGACCCAGCGCGAGCTGCTCACCAGCAGCGAAAATTCACCGAGGTGCGTAGGTGAAAAAGCAGAAACGACAAGTGTAAAGTCGCCCTCTGTGACATATCTCAGTCAATACAAAGTTATAAGAACTTGATATTGCACGGTATTAATTGCGCCAAAAAAAAGGCGACGTACGAGGGAGATTGGCCGAAAGTCGAGCGAACCCATAAGTATAAGCGCCTGATGTCGCTATGATGTCGCTCTGCGCCAAGCTGCCCCATTCGAATGTTAGAAACCATTTTCGAGCCCGCATATAGGAAGGATGAGCCCACTCAAATACACGTTTGCCGCGGCCCCAGGTGACTACCACGTTGATGGGCAAGTCTCGCGGGGCGTGTAATAAAACCTTGACGTGGGTCTTGCCCGAAGGCCCGTCTTGCGTTGCCGCGGGTACACGTAAGCAATATTGCGGATTCATCATGTAAGTAGGTAGCGTGTAATTTCCACCAGACGTCTTGCTCGTCAGAGTACCGGATATCCTGTGATCGAAAGGAAGTGCACGAAGTGGACCATCCCAACGCATGCCAAGGCCCGAGTACGCAGTCATGGTGAAACCGATACCGTCGAAAGGACCATCGTAGGACAGATTCAGGGATATGGTGCCCGAGGCGTTAGAGGGTACTGTCACTCGAACCTATTTGGGGTCAGCAAGACGTTGGGGTATACTGGCTGAAGTCCTTACTAGGACATGAGGATTGTCTGTGTAGATACCTTGGGTCTTGGCAAAATCTGTTATATTTTTTCGAGTATTGGGGAGATCATCGTCGTACTCCGCATGGAGCGAAATATATTCAGAGGTCCGACGAGTATCTATTCGATGCCGTGTCAGAAGCATCCAAACCTCTTCAGACGGTGTCTCGGCGTCATTAGGGCGCTCGAGCCGAAGCCTAAGTGACTGATGGACAGCTTCCAAAAAAAAAATCAGGCTACTTCATGGATATGCCTGTATTGGGACGACATACATTCATCTCGTCGAACTGGTGATAAATGAGCGGCTCTCCAAACTCTAAGCCGGAATGAGTTGGGAACGCAGGCAAATGAGAGCTAGCAGCACTAACCCGTGGTAGATCAGTCGGTTCTTGAACATCACCGGATTCCAACTGATGCACACACTCCCAAACAAAGTGCAGGCGTCGTCCCAGGCTATATCAATGGACCCTGATTGGAGATAAGCATAGTGGTGCGAAAGGATTAGACTATGCCGTACGCCTCTGATTGCCGCCGCCATCGTTCAGAGACAACTCATCTAGAAGGGCATCGACTTCGGTGATATCATCTGTTGGTAACCATGAGTCTAAGATAGTTAGCCACCGCGATCCACCCTCCGTCTCCTTAACGTCTTTTGGGCGATTGTCAGAAACCATCAACGAGTAAGGTGCAGAAGCGGACCTATCACCGGATAGCAGTGAGAGGGAAGGAGCTTTACGCGGCCCCGATCGATGACAGGTCGGTCACCCGTCCCAACTGTTAAGATACATTGTCCTATTATCACCTGATTAGTATCCACGATAAGGTGTGTGCGGATCGAATATGCGCACCGTCATTGAAACCGCGGCTAATGCGCGACCACATTTGCTCCCGTTGGAACGAAGGGCTGAATAGATGAACGATGTGTATACGATGGAGAGGAAAGAGAAGGTATTACCTCTTGACTTCGAGGTAATCGGGTATCCACCCTGCCAGTGCACTGGGGCAGCACAATCAGATAATCAAGGTCAGACCAAGCGGGTAAAAGCTCGTACTGTATATCTGCACTCGAGGTTCTTAAAGCAAACCATCATAAGTCGCAATAACAAACTCTAGACGAGTGGTTTGCTGACGCACGAGCCGGGGAAATCGTACCCTCCCATAAGTTTCAGGTACTAGGGGAGGATGAGACATGTGGTATGGCATGCTGGAGCTCGCATACATACGGCTTTCTCAACAAGGGAAGGCCAGATATCCCTTTCCCCCCTGCTTGTCATGCACATGCGGGAGTTGTTGGGGCGAAAAGGGAGAAGATCATCGACCACTGGAGGTGGACCGCAATGAACGGCTGGATTGGCAGGAAGGAGACATACTAACCAACCTAAAAGTCAAAAATGAGATTAGGGTATTATGACCGGTATATGCGGCTCACTCGTCGGTGTGCGCCATTGAAGAGGATCTTGAGTTCATATCTGCCTGTCGGTGATAGACATGCGTTTCCATCGAGATCCCGGGGATAGAGCGAGGGCAAGGCAGTCTAATGAGAGGGTGAGCTGAGGTAGATAGGGAAGAAATAATAAGCGGACGGAGGAGTTATGTGAGCGGGAGTGCAAGAGAGAGACGACAATCGAGGCACAGAGCGAGCAATCTGCAACTACGCGCTGGGCAATGTCCTCCGGGCGGAGATCCGATGATAACACCTTGGCACTTGCCAGCACTTCGCTTGGCCGGCGCCAAACAACGCCTGCTTCCTTCTGTTCAGCCGACAACTCGAGCAGCCCGTCCGGATCACTGACAAGCACGAATCAGCCTCAAGAAACAGTCAGCGACGTAGCAAGGTCACCTGAACAACGTCCCTACCCCGCCCAACCCCGGAGAAGCAGTAGTCGTCCACAGTGGAGCCGCGACTCCATTGATCACAGACCCCCTTTTCAACACAAGCTGCTGTTCCTCTGCGTAATTTCGCCCCCCAATGTCAGTCGACCCTAATACAATCGAAAACCACGAAATGTAGCTACGAACCGAGTGCAAATGGGTCGCGCCACACTGGAGCCACGTCCGGTTTGACCCCCTTTATTAGCTCTGCCCGTTCCAGAGCGCGAGCCGCGTCTTGACGAGCCTGTTCCTGGGTGCGAGCATGCGCGACGGTGCGGCTGACATTGAGGAAAGCGGAGCCGGCTTCGACGTATAAGCGAAAGGCGGTATCGAGATCTCGTGCGAGTTCAGCCCTCGTTGCGCGTGCGTAGAGATTCTGAATAGAGTGGCTGTGCTGTTTGGAAGAGCTGGATGCAGGAGTGGAGGTAATCGCACCTTGGCTTCGGGCCCTGGAATCTGTGTCGTAGTTGGATTCATCCTTTGTTGCTTAGTCGTGCCTCTGCTTCGGCTTGGCTTTACGCACGGCCCTCCGCACGCTCTGGTTTCGTGTAGACGGGCGATGTGGCCCGTATGGCTATGCACCATGGCTATGCACGCAAATAATATTTCGCCACGTGCGAAATTTGTAACGTATGCGCGCTGCGCGCTCACAAGGATCGGTGGGACAACCGAAAGGAAAGGGACAAGTCGATGTAAGTAAGTGTGTATCTATCTACTACTTCCCAGAAAAATTGTCGTATGAGGGAGAAAAAGGGAAATTGACCCTACTAATGCTATAACTACTGAGTGCGGAAATGGTAACTACTTGTAACTACTGGCAGAGTGTGGCACGTACATATGCAAAACAAATCAGGTTTGTATGTAACTACTACTAAAACGGAACAGAACTTTGTAGTACAGCGAAAATGATAATCCAAGACATCGTGTAGGACCAGGCTGAGAAGTGGTACATACTATAGCACGGGACGCAATTTTTTCGTCGGGAATGGAGGGTATAGATGAAGGCGGGATTAATGTCATCAGACACCGTAGCGCTGTGCGAGGCGTTCCTGAATAACGGGAGGGAACGTTTGTACTTGCGCTGCCCAGCCCTGCGGGTCGTGGGTCTTGAAACCCGCCAACAATGCCTGGAACATCGAGTTGAGCTCCTCCGACGGTTGGTTCCAGCGCACGATAGCGTTGCAGAACCACAACAAACTCTATATAACCCATTTCATAAATGAAGACGCTCGCAAAACCTCTCATCCGACGTACCTTGGCAATACCCATAGGGTTCACCTGGACGAGGGTGCACAGCCCACGGAAAGCCGAATCTTTCTCTTCATTGTCGCGAATCTCATACAATGCTTGGCACCAAGCCTGAGCAAAGTCCGGGAGAACAGGTGCGACCATGCGTGGGTGCATGAGGCCGATCCGACCTATCGACACCGCAGCATTCTCGTGCAAGCTACGTGGAGCCTTGGGGTGTAGCAGGAGAGGCACAAGGCGAGAAATTAATGGTTCGACCCACTGCGCAAATTCAGGCTCATCTATGACGAGGGGTGATCAATCGAAGAGGATATTACGCGCCAGAGGTTGTCCTTACCACGACCGTAACGCAGAGCCACCTCCCCTACCGACCAGGCTGCATTATTACAGGCAGAGATGAACTCAATTTTTGGCTCAGGATCGAGCTGAAGAATGAGCTCTTGCATGATTTGCGGCATATGTTGCCGGAGAAGTGGGAAGCAGGCCATAGCAAGGTCACCAACAAGGGCGTATGCGGACTGCCGCACTGGCGCTTGTGGGTGCTTCAGGCATAGGACGAGCAGCTGGAAGAATGCTGGCTGGCTATTCTCGATGAAAGGTTTGAGGGCCATGCCGAGGCCCTGAGTCAGGCCGGACAGCAGGTCCAGAGCAACGACCAGGAATGTCTTGTCTGGCTCGTCGAGCTCCGGATTTTGCTGCCAGGTCTGGTATTGCACGATGGACGTTCGTGCGATATTAACGCATCGCTCGAAAACCGGTCCTGAGTATGGGAGGAAAGCAGAACCCATCGCGATGGTTACGGACGCCAAACACTAAAAACGATTAGAGTTAGCGCTGCTGGCTATCATTTTGAGCGCTTGTAATACCTCCAGAAGCGGAATGAGATCGTCGTCGTCGTCTTTCAGTTTGGACCATTTCTTGTTTAGTGGTGGCATTAATATCTCCACATACATGGGATTTTGTAGGGCAGAGCCTACAGCATCGGCAAGCGTGCCGACAGCATCATACAGGATAAGCATATTTTTGTGTTGGTATTTGTCAAACGCGAAAACCAGGTTACGCAGGACGGGTTCGAGGTAAGGGGCGAGTTCAGCCCCAGCATCCTCCTCGAGGGTTGCGAAAGCACTACAACCAGCCTCTTGAACGCGCTTGTTATTATCCAGAACCATGCGTAGAAGCTGGGTGTGTGAAAACCGATCGGTATAAATTTCACAGAAGCACAGAAGCACGGTAGATGAAAGGGGTACGTACACCCTCCATAGTAGGAATAAAGAACTGCGCCTTGTGGTCTTCAGTCGTACCCGCAGTGCACCAGCTGGCATAACGCCCTAACGTCCAGCATGTAATCGACCTGACGAGGGGCTAAAACCAGAGAGCAGCATCAGAGTACGAACTTTACGGGCGCAATCGGCGCAAACCTTGGAATCATTCAATGACTGAATCAGGTATGGTATTAGCATTGGTAGATGTGGCTCGACAGCTTCGATGCAACCTGATAACATTCATCAGTGTGTAAATTCAGGGTTTGATCACGCGTCACCTTCGGCCATAGCGCCAAGTGCAAGTATAGCGCTCTCGCGTTGAAGCCAATCAGTGTTCCAGAGCTTGTTCTTGAGGGGTTCGAGCATGACATTCAGAAGATCTGTGGAGAAACGAACAGCGAGGACGTCGAGCGCTGCCGCGGCACATTTACGGAGATTCCACTCTGTAGACATCTCGTCGGCGAAGTCATCGTCGTCCATCTCATCTTCGAAGTCATCATCATCCCCGTCAAGCTGCTCCTCGCCGTACGCCCCCACCTTCTTCGGTGCTTCGGAGGTAGCCTGGGTGTCATCTTCGCGGTCGAACCCGTGAGACCTACTTCCGTAGTGACGAGGCTTGATGTCGCTCTCCTTGTCTGGCACTGCCGCATCATCCTCCTCATCACCTTCGAGCCAGAGTAAGTCATCATCGCTGTACACCATGCAATCGAGGAGGACTGGTGCCACACGAGGAAGTAAAGGATGCAGATACTGTGCTAATTCTGGGTCTTCCGCAAAGGTCAGCCAGAATTCGCATGCCTCCAGAGCCACAACCTCGTTCTTGTCCTTCGTCGAGAAAAGCATGTATTCCGCCACATTTCCAAGTTCTGGCAAGAGCTTGTCTGGGCGCGACGCAAGCAGAAGGACAAGGGCTTGGCAGACATGGCGGCGAACCTGGGGTTCCTCATCCGAGGCTCTTTTGAAAAGGCAAGCGATGAAAGTATCGATGTGGAGATAGAGGGCATTCGCATTGATAGGAACAAAGTAGGACAGGCATGCCACAGCATGCGAGCGAATTTTTGCGTTGAGGTGTTCAGTGAGCATGATGAACTTCGGAACCATGAAGTTAAGGGGAAAGGTCCCGTTGATCTCGACATCGAGTTTCCGGGGATAATCCTCACATGCTTTTTCGAGTACATTAAAAGCAGCCTAGGGAAGTGATAAGGCAAATTCAGTGATCTCAGGTATAAATGCGCGGCAGCATGCAGGAAGAAAAGTAGCACAAATTCCGTACGGGTTCACCCCGTGCGTATTAAAGCGTGCGGCTGTCGTTGGCCAATGGCGCTCAGGCCGTAGAATGAAACGGGAAGTAACTCAGACCGAAGACTGTTTGTCTCCCCGTCCGGGAACTTTTCATGATTAAAAAAAATCCTCCTTAAGTCCTTTATCGGCAACCCTTTTAGAGTGGGCGTATACACCAAGCACAGAATGTGCCTTCCGATGCCTCGAAGTACTCGAGAGGGGGGGGGGGGGTTTCCCGTTCAATGTTCAGGAGGAAAAATGCCGAGTCGACATGACCGTAGAGGCAGAGCGACTACCATGACATGCCGCATCCAAAAAAAACAACGGATTGGAACTGGAGATGATGACACACCTCTTGGTGGACTGGATCTTGGTCGTCCAACTGGTTGACCAGTAATGTCAGACATTCAGGCCAGTTTTTGGGCTCCAGGATGCCGAGAAATGCAACGATGTCCTGAGCAGCGGCATTACGAATCATGTCACTAGGATCCCTAAATGCATGCAAAATAGCAGCTTTGGCAAATGTGATGACTTGTTGGGAAGCGCGGAGGACAAGGCGGGCATTATTCTTGAGAAGGTAACCGGCGATGGTCCTGATACGATCTTCTTGTTGAGTGAGGGCGGAGAGGATATATGCGAGATAGGCGATATAGTCAGGGGCGCGCGTGAAGCTGTTGAGTTTCTGTAATGACAGTCGGGTGGGGAAAAGACAGAAATAAACATCATTTACGGATGATGAATGAAGCAAATGAACGGGGAACTCACGTGGGTGATGCTGCGCTGGACGGACTGGTTTGTAGAGTTTGTAGAATCATAGATAGTAGACAAAATTTCATCGAGGTCGTGCTGTTGTGGTGACCAAGCGTTCATGGTGGCGAATACGAATGCGTTGAAATGGGACGCGCTCGGTTGAGAGGTTCTGCACCGTTCTGTTCTCTCTTCTTCAATAAAGGACAACAACATGCGTTACGCATCACCACGTCACATCCGTCACACTCGTCACATCATCTATAGAAGCCATCTACACCTTCACTTTTCGCCCGAGATGAGCGTCAGTTCGCCATTCTTTCTCTGACATCAGAAATCTGTCTGCCGTGATGAGCCTCTGTGTAAATGACCTGCCTACTCCAATCTCAGAGAAGGTGGCCATCCTCAGGCCATCCTCCCCCCACCGTGATCTGATCCTTATCGACCTCAGCGCTAATGTGAATTCTAGAACCCTGTTCCGTCCCTTTCACAGTAACCCCTCCCCGGCTTGTTGGTCAAGATCAATCTCCAATCTTTGAACCAGAAGCGCTAGCAGCTCCATACTTGACGATCACTACTTCCTCGCTGCCACCTGGCGTGTCTTGTCAGCTTGCCAGTGGCCCATCAGATGAATCACTCGTCTTAAATTCGCGTTCTAATCAGTCCGGCCACAGCCTTATTGTTGCGGCCAACTCACATCTGATCATCCGAAGCTGCGCTTAATAGGCACTGCCCCAATCAAGGCCAACCGGCGAAGGGCCGATCGCGGCTAATCACAAAACAAACAGGATAGATAGGAAATGTGGCGCGATTGCGCGCCACCCCTCGGTCCATACACTTTGTCCCTCGGAATGGGGCGGAAAGGGTATCGTGTCTCTATTCTTTCTGTGTTTTCTTCTCTGACGAGAGATGGAGAGTGTTCCCTATCCACTAGTGCGCGGCAACTGTGAATAATATCAACTTATTGCCACATGCTTCGGGGTTGTGATGCACCCGAGGGTGGAGCCTAGAGATTGGCGTTGCCCCAAGAAGGTAACATAAAATGCCGTTGCTCATTCGGAAGAACTCTATTTCCAAGTCCCTTACCGGCCTAGGCGGCGAGGATATATTATGAGTCGGGGCTCATATGTCAGATGTCGGTTTTTTTTCTTTGATCTACAGTGTCAATGATTGCATAGTCTCGCTTTTTATTCGTCGAGGACAGGAAAAATCTCCAGTAGACTGTGGTATCGAGGCGACGTCATATTAGCAATCAAACGTATACAATTGTATAGCAAAGCCAAATTGATTCAAATTGATTTTATGATACAGTTGTTCAATTGTATCCATACTGCATTATCGTTACACCGAGGCACAACTGCCAGCTGACGAGCGCCATGTACCTCCTCTCTTTCAGCGCATCAACCTGGAAGTGGCGTCACTGCACCTGACCCTGGCTGTGACACCGAGGATGGACCAGGACTAGGAATATTCCCTGTTGGATTGAGCATGTATGCTTTAAGGAAAGTCCGCCAGCTAGCCTTGGATGGGACAAAGTGGCCTTTGGAAAAAAAAGATTGGTGAGAATGGAGGTTCCCAATGCATGTGTCCCTAGTTCCTGGACGTGACATATCACATACCTCCATCGTGCTCCTCCACTCGTTTTCCAATAGAGATATTGGTTAATACCCGTGAACGCTCCTCCACGACGATGATGTCGTTTTTCCCCAGTGCGTGCAATGTGGGTGTTGCATACCCCTCTGAGAAGACTGCGGCAGAGATCGGTCCAGCTATCTTGAATCCGGACACGGAAACGCAGAAGTTGCTACAGGGCCGAATGCCATCGGGATAACGCATTAAAAACGCGTCAAAAAATGTGACGAAGCATGGCAAAGAAGCACGATGTGAATGTGACATACAGAGGTGGGTGCGGAGGCTCGCCGTCCACGAGGAACGGTGGATAGCAATGCGGCCGCTCAAGCTACGCGACATTCCATTTGCATATTAGCTCACTGGAACACCCGGTTGGGAGGGTGAAAAAAACACTCCGCACAAGAGCCGCTAGCAGGGCCGCCATTGCTGCGCCTTGACTGCCGATGGACACACCATAAAGCAGTACGAGAGCCGGGATCGGATCGTGAGTCCATCGAGATATTTCTGTGGGCTCGCGCGAAGCCCACTCACCTGAAACCAAAAACACCCTACGATCCACGGAGAAAGAAAGACGTCAGCGGCCACCGCGCGGGATTATCCCCGTCTTTGCAACCTTTGATGACGTACCTCGAAGCGTTGTGTCTTCAGGGTATCCCGGAGAAATACGAGGCTCTCTTCCAGTCCATCTGTGCGCGTGCGCGTCGGATCAGTCTTATACCAGGCCCGCGGCTTGAGAGCAGGGTCCTCAGACGCCGCGGACGCCTCGGAGGCACCAAGTGTATCCAGAGTTATACCATGCCCGGTTAGGTCGACGGGTTCCAATACGTGCGGTGCGTCGATAAAAACTGTGTTGTATTCAAGATATGGCCATCAGGTGGCGACAGCTTGTGATCATACGCGGATGCAGCTCACCGAACTCAAGGTCTTTTCCGAAGCTCTTCCTAAGTGCGGCGAGCTGACAGGTTCGTATCATAGTGATGGATTGACAGCGTGAACGGGCGAAGAACCTACGCGTTTGCTGAAGATGTGGGCACTTTGACCGTACCTGGTGAGAAGAACGTCAATGGCAATTGTAACAAGGACGCGGCTACGGCTAGCCGACGGACCATCGATCACCATGTATGCGACGTACCCATGCAACACGAGTACCTTTGATGCGGGGGAGCCCGGGTCCGACATAGTACTTAAGAATGAAGATAGTTGTTGCTGCTCCACGTAACTTATACAGGGGAGCTCGTCTCGGGCCACACGGAATTTGTATTGTTTTGTTCATTGTTTTGCCCATTGTTTGCGCCGCGCAAATGATATAAATATTCTTCCTTTGTCCCTCAGGAGTCCATCCTACGTCTACCATCTACATCCACCATGCCTACTAACAATTCCGGCGAATCTTACACAGTCACGTCCAGTGGGACCAATGACCAGGTATGTGTCGCGCAACTCTCAATATACCGGCCTCTAACGAACCTCTGACGTAGGGCAATGCCTACGACCACCGCGTCACCGAGAGCGGAAGTCACAGCTACCACTACAGCAACAAGTACGTGGACTCTGTCCCCTGGATGGCTCACGGGTGTATCTCATGACAACCTGTGCAGCGACGGTAGCTGTTACTATAAGAATAATGATGGGTCGACGTATTACAATACCGGCGATGGCTACGCCCGCTACACGTCCTCGGAGGGCCAGGTTTCCCAACAAACCAGCAAGAAGTGAAGCCAGCACAGCATACCATACTCTCCCCTCGAAAGCGGTGTTAGCTCCAGTTGAACAGAAACGTGGCGAAGATTGATGACGGGTATGAGCCTGCGATGTGGACTAGAATGTGATGTATCGTGTAAAGTACTGTAAGGATTGTCTCCAATGACAAATCGTCATGTTTTGGATTGAAAACAGATGTGTGCATCCTAAAATACTCTAACAAACGTCGTTTGCCGACAAGTCTCTGTCTTTGTTCGTTCCCTCCCCGAAGCACCTGACCTTTAGCCTTTCTGTAAATCCGGTAGTAATGTATAGAAAGGTGGGCGGGCATGTTTGGTATACTATAGTACTATACAATAATGTGATGACATCGAGACGCAGGAATTGCTGTGGAATATACTATACTGTATATATATATATAGATGTTTTGTTATTCGCTGTACCGGTTATCGTCGTCTGAAACTTCTTTGACGCGTTCGATGATTCGCCGCACGCGCTCGTACACTGCAAAAACAACTGCCTGTCCGGGAGCGACACGCAGGACACGCGGAGTGATGCCTTTGTAGAAAGAATGTACACCTTCCCGCTGCCACATATCCGAGGCGATCGACGTGATGCGCGCGATAGCTGGTGTACCCGCAGGGAACGTTGCCTTCTGTAAACCTGTGGTCCGTTCCTATGGTAAGCAGAAAGCCAAATTACGCGGCAAAGTACCTACGGGTCTTAATGGTGTCGATCGGCGCGTTAGAAAATGGACCCATGGCACCGGATATGAGACCAATAATCATATGTTGGTAGGTCGGTAGGTCGGACAGCTCTGGCTGCTGTATATGGGCAAATTTCTTCAACTCCTGATACGCAGTGAAGTTCGCGCCTGTGTTGTTGTAAGTCCGTATTATCACCACGGACGTATGCAAACGCACCCTGATTAGTTGCTTGCCGGAGAGCGGTGAGTGTTACACCACGATATAGCACCGCGAAGCCCTCCTCGCGCACAATCGTATACACTGCATGACCGGCATTACGATATTGCGGTGTTTCCAACGGGTCGGCCAGAGAGTGCATCTGTGCCTGTAGACGAATCTTCACGACTTCCATGGGATTCACTACCAAGACGGCCTCGGTGACACCTGCACCAAGGCCAGCTGGGAAGGGGAACGAGAATGGGCATCATCTCCCCCCGCTGCGCCATAGGAAGTACGCACCCAAGAAGACATTTCCGACGTTGGTTTTCCCTGTTTCGCGATCTGCAAGCCAGCCTTTGTACGA
Source organism: Russula olivacea (assembly GCA_963926505.1). Classification (NCBI taxonomy): domain Eukaryota; kingdom Fungi; phylum Basidiomycota; class Agaricomycetes; order Russulales; family Russulaceae; genus Russula; species Russula olivacea. Next base: position 2,353,036 of record OZ004884.1, read on the forward strand.
CTCGAAACTCGCAAACCGTATTGCCATCTTCGGTACTATACCGGAGAGTACAGCGCCAAGACCCTTGTACAGTGCAAGCGGTGTCTCGCGGCGCACAATCATAGCACCAGTCGCGACAAAGCCGCGAGGTTTGGTCTAAACACGAAAATAGGTCGTGTTGAACGCCTTGAATCGCGCACTATAGTAAAGAGACACATACCCCCGGTGTGCGCCCGGATTTGGAGAGCTGCATGCGTACTTTAATCGTGTCCAATGGTTGGCAGCATAGCTGTAGCGCGATGAGGATTCGAGAGAAGGACTTCGATTGTGCAGATGACCCACCGCTTCCATTGCTCCCGCTATGCCCCCAGCCGTGATATGGGTGCCAAAACCGACACGCTTTCTGTCTCCAGACGCCCTCGACATGATAGAAAGTCGAAAAGTGAAGAGGCATTGGAGTTCATCCTGTACTGTTATATTCTGGCCGTGAAATGCATGTGAATATGGGTTTGACCCGCCGGCGTTTCGGACCTCGTGATTCTGCGACCAAAAAAAACAACTCCCTTATTTGGATAAGTCGTACATAGTGTGAATTACTAATACATTCCCATCTCACTTCGACGACGTCGACAATAAGTGGACTCAATATAAACTATCCACCGACTCTAGACTTGGTCCCTGTACATTTAAATGACTCCTTCAATGCCGTCCTACCAGCTGGGACAACTCCATAAGTGAATCGATTCGCCGATAACCCTGGTCTAAATCCCCCCGTTTGCGGCACTCGTACCCACTGCATTCCTTGGCTTGGTGATCATATAGCCCTGGCTGCATTTTAATTTAAGCCAATTAGCATACACCATGACTCTACCGTCTGATATGCGCTACTGGGAGTCTCTCCCGCGCCGCGGTTGCTTAGCGTGGTATCCCCATCTCCATCGCGCCTCTTCTCCCACGATTTCTACCGCAACGGTAGCCACTGCGAGCCCAGAGGGGCTCGAGATTCCTTCCCTCAACACTACATATACCTATCGTTGGCTCAGAGACGCATGCATATGCCCCTCCTGCATCCATCCCTCAACCCAACAGAAACCGCATTGCACGTCCGATATACCCGCATCCATCACACGCGAAAGCGTAGAGATACCCGACGATGGCGTACACATCTCCAGGGCAGGGCCGGACCGCCTTCGCTCGTTTTTCCCGCTTCAAGTCCTCGCGGCCCACGCGGACACCTCGACGCTCCACTGCGTGCTTTGCCGACGTGCGAGACACATTCTACGGTGATGTGTGGAACGTGAAGACCAAGGACGAAAGCCGCAACATCGCAAACACCAGCCTTTTCCTAGGGCTACACATGGACCTTCAGTGCGTACTATATCAACGACTTCATTTTAATAACAATGACAACCTGTTCACAATCTGCAGGTACTTCGAATCCCCGCCACGATTCCAGATCTTGCATTGCCTGCATGATCGCGTGCACAGCGGCATATTCCTCTTCGTCGACACCTTTGCGGCCGCTGAAACGTTGCGCCTCTCACATCCCCCGGACTTTACGCGTTTATTCACGACGCCTGTCCCGTTCCAATACATCATGATGCACGACACCTACACTATGCGCGTCCAAACATCACCTGAGACCCCGCCGGTGGCATAGAGTCTCGAGTGACCGCCATGAGATACAGACCGCCGTTCCAAACGCCCCTCCCGCTCAACACGCCGTGCGAGTAGTACGATACGCTCGTCGAGGCGCCCACTGCTGTGTATGTGCACCAGCTGTGTGAGAGCGAAGCGGTTGTGTTTGATAATCGTCGGGTGTTGCATGGGCGCACCGCGTTTGAGGGTAGGAGGTTTGGGAGCATGGTGATCGCGAGACCGGTGATGAGCCGAGTCGGTGGCTTAAGGGGTGTTTTTTCGAGGGCAAGTCTTTACCTCTCGGGCTGGAGTGTTATAGAATCGCTGTACGCTGGACATTGGACTTTTACATGCTTGGTTTAATAGTAGAGGTTACGTCACCGTATCATGGGCACAGCCATATGGTTGCAAGCAAGGCGATTTCAGCAAGCCTTTGGTGTTGTATGTAAGCCTTGATCAGCTTATTTGTTCTAGCAAGACAGCAAGTAGCTTGAGGTATATGTAGTATAAAGGGAAAGGCACTGCATATTTGACTATATACATGAAGCACTGTCCGAAACATTGTCGAAGCGAGATCTAAAAATGGATGGTCAAAGTGATGCAGATGGCGCTTCAGTGGCGCTTCACCATGACCAAAGCAACGTCTGAAGCACCACTTGAAGCGCTGTTTTTGAAGCGATCTTTGACTGCCACGAATGGTGTACTCACAATGCCAGTGGGAAGAAAGAAGACGAAGACTTGATAGGGGTGGAAGAATAACTCAAAGTCGTCCTGCGCAGTCACGGTAAGGCGTCACGGTTATGTGTATATAAACAGGCATCACTGGCAAGCGAAGACACGGAAGACGCTCGATTGATGAATGTCGATGAAGAGGATGAGGAAAGTGCCTATCATGAGGATGGGCCAGAGCGCTCCGCAGCCGCAGAAGGCGAGTTGCGGACACTGTAGAAGGCAATGAAGAGTACTAGTCTTGAGATGGCTGCGTAAGCAGCGCAGGCGACGCCTACGGCTTTCGAGCCACTAGTAGTTGCACTTCCACCTGCGCGAGCGGTACTGTGACTACTAGTACCGGTCGACTGAGTTTCTTCGAGCCAAGCACGAATTTAGTTCGATAATCGCGAGGTGTCGCACAAAATTTGGTCGTCTGAGCCTGGCCAAAAGAAATGCCAAATGTCGGAAGATGTTATTACCCGAGGGCGTTCGCTCATGCCTTTCTGAAGTGCCAGTGTGGCTTTGGAGCAAGTTCGGACAGCAGGCATTTAGCTTGTCCTATAATTTGTGCCTCCTTTATACAGGTTCTGAACAACATTGTTCACTGACTTGACTCTGACCCAGGTCTCCACACCAGTTGAAGAACAAAGTCAACTGGAACAACTACCATACGAAGCACCATAAAATTCAGTTCTGATATTTTAACTTATGCAGTAAGTAATGACAAACAAAGCTTGAAGATAGAAGATAGAAGATAGAGAAGAATAGGAGAGGGGAGAGCCTTTTATAACGTCAAAAGGAGAGGACCCCCAAAAATTTTCTCCTTCGACGTTCTAAATGGAACGAACCCCCGAATTTTCTGACTTTTGATCTCTTTGCCCATCGATCTTAGCCTTTTTGGGTAAGCATCATCGATCAAACGGATTTGCGCATGCCAAAATAGTCTTGTGAAGTAACTTATGACTCGCTCTGCATCGCTCACTGATTGGTTGATCTCAAACCCATGGGTGGCTGAATTGGCTGCCAGTGGAGCACCCCGACGGCTTTTAAAAAAGCCCATGCCTGTCGCACGGCGACATTCTTCCTTCCCCCTATTCCAAATCCCCCTATCTGAGCTGTTTGATACTGTCCACAGCTGTGTCACCCATTGGTGAGAATGGGTGAGCACCATGTTCCCTATAAAGTATCACACCACTCAGAGATTTCTAGGCTCACTTGGCGAACAATGTGTCCCCGCAAGAACGAAACTTACGAAACTATCTCCTCAGGGTCGTGCCGTGCTAATGCGTCTGTAGTTCTTTATTTTCAATTTTTCTCGCCAAATGCGCGCCTTGAATCTTGTCTTACTACGTCTCCAGGGTGTTTCGATGGATGCCCCTTCCCAACTAGGGAACGGAAAGACGCACTGTTGCAAGAAGTTCGAAAGACGGACCCAGAATACTCCTTGACAAAGCTTATTCGTTGGTTCAGCTATCGACGGAGGTTCCGCCACGAATTGAGAAAAGAGCAGGAAGACGGTGGAGAAAATGCCCTGAACACATTACTCGATCCGACGACATCTTTGGCCCGTGAAAGTAGGCCATATACATATGTCGATACTCATCGTGGCTTATTGTACCCCCTAGTGTGGCCATCGCTCTCTGTGAAGGTACTGCATCGTCTCCACACCTTGTTACTCGAGCAGCCACACCCCACAGCTCAGCACAAGGAATTATTAGCGAAGCACTTTGGTGTTGAAAGGGAACATATGGAAAGCTTCCTCAGCTGGCGCCTTGCATGCTTGAACAACGAGGATAATGATGTGTGGCGAGAAAACTCTCAACGAGGGCGCAAACCTCTGCCAACAACTGTCTTTGACGACGACAACATGGAGGTGGACGAACTTTTGGAATCGCGACCCTATTTGCCCACTCCTGCGGGTTCGACATCGCCGGAACCAGTGTATGGCATGACGCCGTTCATCCGGGCAAAGATGGGTCGTCGAGAGTCTCTTGATACGGGTCCCTTTGCCCCTGGCGAACATGAGCCCAATTCGCCCATGAGTCCAAGGCCCATGATCGAATCCAACTCATTCTCACGCCGACCAGCCCTGCACATCTCGCCAAACCCGACACCTCGACAAGCAAATTCACCCGTGACAACCTATTTTCCTTCACCAGTCTCAGATATACAACGATCCCCTGCGAAACCGACCCTGGTATCACCCTTATCACCGTCACAGTCTACTCGTCCAAACACGCCCTCAGCGGCCTCCAGCCCAAGGACGTCGCATGCCAGTAGTAGCGTGGCATCGGTAGGAAAACCATCCCCGCAGGCGCCCGGGCCTGATACTTGGACTCCGCGTACATTACGCGAGTTCGAAGAAGCATATGCACCAACTTACGCGAGAATCGAACGTTTTCTTCGACACGTTGAATCGAACAAGCTCACACATGTCGGGCTCACCCCCGAGATGTTAAAACAGATCAACCGCCGATAAAGAACACACCCGAGAGCTGCCATGGAAACTCCACATCACTGTGCCATCCCGTGCTTACCCAATCACATGAACTAGCCTGTTCTTGGACTTGCTGGATTCTATGGGGACCCACCAAGAGTCTATTTGCTAGTAGTGGTGCCATATAAACTTGAGCCCCAAGTGTATGGTATGTCAGACCATTTTTTCACCTGTATTTGTCATATTTCCTGCAAGCACTTTTCTGGTTGAATTCTTTCATCTTTCTAATTATCCTCTCCTTTTGAGAGTATTCCCAACAGGGGTCACAGCTTACTGGTCACTGTTCTAATTATTTTCTGTTTCATACCTGCCATTTTTGTCAGTCTCTTTATGGAAATCCAATGTTCATGGGTATAGTCATGTGGGAGATCAAGCAATCTAAGTTGGCAAAAAGTTTTATTATATGGGTTTGCCAGTCATTGAGCTCAGCATGATCACCTGATCTGTGAATAATGACTCAGTCACAAACTTACAGTAGTGGTCATCAAAATATAATGCCAGAAAATTGAGGCATTAGATTATATCAAATATAGCTTGCTAAATAAGATATCTGACAGAGAGGTCAACCTAGAAGAGAAGTGCACTCTACAATCGCCAATCTCTAAAGAAGTCATAATCAAACTTCACAAAGCTCAGCATATAGTCGACAGTGGTACCGCCCTCATCTTCCTCATCGCCTCCCGCACCTTCATCGGCCACATATTCATCCGCTTGATCTTCTTCACGTTCGACATCTTCGGGAGGACCCAAGGGCGACCCGATCGCAGCGTCGTCCGCAGGGGCAGCGCTAGCCGACCTTTCGCGCCGAACCGTTCCGGTCTCTTCCCCAAAGTCCGCAGCGTCTGCGCCCTCTAATTCGCCTGCTTCCTGGACGGCGATACGCGCAGCACGGGCGTCTTCCTGGTCTGCGAAATCCTCCAAGACGTGCGTGATGGTGTCGCCGCTTGTGCCACGGAACATTGAGCGCCAATCGAATTCGCCCTTCTGGATGACAAGATCGTCCAGCGAGCGCTTCTGATTTGCTTTGCGTAGCATTGCTTCTTCTACCGTATGCTGCGAGATAAAGCGGTAGATGTGCACGTCGCGGATCTGACCAATACGATGTGCTCTGTTTGTGTTATCATCAACACGGCCCTATACTGTATGTACACGCAAGCCCTCACCTATCCTCACATTGCCGGTCCATTTGGGGATTGAAGTCGCTGTCATAGAAAATGACTGTATCGGCGCCAGTTAAGCTGCGGGATATTCAGTATTTGGTCAAGTCTAAATGTTCGGGTATGCTATACTTACTTGATACCGACGCCGCCAGAGCGAGACGAGGATATAAAGCAGAAGATACGCGCGTCAGCATTGAAGCGTTCCGTGATGTATTGTCGATCCTCAATTCGCGTGGCACCATCCAGGCGAAGATATAGGTAGCCATGGAAATTCAAGAACTGTTCCAGAATATCCAAGATCCGCGTCATTTGTGTGAAAATCAGAACACGATGGCCGCCGGCTTTGCGCTCCCGTAACAGTCGTGCAAGTTCCTGGAGTTTGCCGCAGTCGTATTGTAGTAAGGAAAGGTCCGGGAAGGCAATCTGCAGTTTCACGCTTGGCTGGTGAAGAATCCTGTCGAATTGGACGTCGGAGGATAGCGCAAGGACGGATTCTTCTACTCCTTGCAGAATGCGGCGAGGCAGATCGCGTGCAACTACAGGTGGTGTGATACACGCAAAGGTGTTGACTATAGGTGTCATCTCCTGGGCACGCGTCTCGTAAGACTTGATAATCGTGCGGACTGCAAGGACGGTATCCAGGTGGTGCGCCAAGGGATCGCGAACAGAAATCGGCAACAATGGGCGGATGCACTGTCGAGCCTTCGCAATCAGCTCGCAGCTGTAAACAGGGGAACCGCTACAACGAAGACGATTGAGATAGCCGATATGCGTCCAGCGCGCGACGGAAGCTGTTTGCTCCTTGTATGCTCGGAACCTCTTGTAGCCCTCAATTGTTCGAACATCATAAGGCGGGGGCTCTCCAGGCAACTCTGAGACGAACGGCAGTGATGATGTCGCATCTAGTCTCCGCGTCTCAATGCTCGCGATCAACGATGTGTTTTGGCGATCGACGAATCGCAGGCCGAGGACCTCAAGGTTTAGCGAATCCTCATCCTGTTCCTGCAGAAGGCGTCGTCGGACAAGCAATTCCTTGATCTCGAAATCGGCGACGGCGGAACGGTTCATCGCGAATGACGTAACAATAGGTCGCACTTCGAATAGATCTGGATGATTGCAGACCTTGCGGAGCTGCATGAGGATATTGGCAATCTTTTGATACACTCCGGACGCCAAGTCATTGCGTGTCTGTGCACGCGACATGAACTCGTCATAGAGAAATCGTTGGCGTTTGGAGAGCGGACAGAGCACGAGGTGATCAAATTTTCTGGGAAGCTCCTTCTCAACATCGCGCTTGAGGCGTCTGAGCAGGTAAGGACGTAAGACTGTGTGAAGCTTGGCAACGCGCTTCTGCGTTTCGTCGTCCAGAGTGGTACCCATTTCGATGGCCTGTTCCAACGGATCTATTTAGTGTCAGTTAGAATGTGTACAGCAGAGACTTATAGCGCGGTTTTCGCTTACTTGCGAACCACTCTGCGAATTCTTTGCGATCCGCAAAGTCAGTTCCAGACATCAAAAACTTGAGCAACGCCCACAACTCCGTCAAGTTGTTCTGTAGGGGTGTACCGGTAAGGAGTAGCCGACGGAACGAGCGGAACATCAGTAAGATATTCCATCGTTGGGACTTGAAGTTCTTGATCATATGCGCCTCATCTAAGATCATGTAGTACCAAGGCTTTCGTTTGAAGACATGCGCATCGCGGCTAGCAAGTGCGTACGATGTGATGCAGACATTGAAGTGGTACTTGTCGTACCAGCCTTGACGCAACTCTTTCCGTCGTTTGGACGTGCCGTGGTAAGCAAGGACCTTGAATCCAGGGAGAAACTTCTTGAATTCCATTTCCCAATTCATGAGAACACTAGTCGGCACAACAATCAAGTGCGGACCCCAGATGCCCCGATCGCATGCCAGATGGGCTAAAAGAGCGATAGTCTGAATAGTCTTCCTAAAAGCAAGTCAGCGAATGTCGAACGAAAGAGTAGGAAAACACACACCCAAGCCCCATTTCATCTGCAAGGATGCAGTTGAGATTCCTTGCGTGGATGCTGGCAAGCCATTCCAATCCAGTCTGTTGGTACGGTCGCAATATCCCGCGAAGTAACGCTGGGGGCTTGATCACGGCGGTGCTGTCCCACTCGACCGGCGCGACAGCATAGGGCTTAAGGTACCGTGGGATGCGAGTGTCTTCCTCAAACTCATCCCCGACAACCGATGCTGCATCATCATCGTCCGCAACGGGAGTAGCACTTTCAATATCAGGTACAGTTTGACTCTGACCGCTTGTCGGAAAGTCGGGTCGCTCGGTTTCACTGTCGTGCGTTACAGGCGTGGGCTGTGGTGTTAAATCAAGCTCTTGAGGTCCTGTAATCATGAGATCCCCATTTGGCGATGGCTTCTGCTCAACATGGACCTCATGGTCAAGTGTCAAGGAGTCCGCAGCCATATCAGCTACTTGTGACTCCTCCGCTGGCGTCTTGCACACCGGATGAAAGTCCTCCTTGACCGAGAGGAGGACTTCACTAAATGGATGCGTCGCAGGAGGCAGGGCGGGGGGCGACATGTCGAGTGGTGGACTTAAGACAAGCGGACGCGCCGAGGTAACGAGAGAGCCTGGCGAGCCAGATAAAGGATCGGTTGATGGGGTCGCCACCAAGTCGGAATGCGGGTACAAACCGTCGTCAAACGGGGTTGCGGAAGGCTCGTCGACGGCAGGACTGACATCTCCTTCCTCTTCAATCATCTCAACGTCATTATCTGCTTCCTCAGAATGAGGAGCAGGGCCGTCGAGCGCGACGGCTGATGTACCAAGACCGAGCAACGCGGCGGCAGAAACGTCCTCTTCATCGTCCTCATCATCGCTGTCTTCGCCAGCCACTGATAGAAGTGCATACTCTGTACCGTCTGGCTGTTCCTCCTCCTGGTCGAGATCAGAGTTATTCTCAGCACTACTTGCATCGTCGTCTGACGCCACGTCCCCCTCTGTGTCAGTCTCCCTTTCTTCGTCATCCAAGCCACGGAGAGAGGCTGATACACTGCTAGATCGGCTGCGCGACCGAGTACCGCGTGACAGGTCATGATGCTGTGTTTCCAAGATCTGCCCAGACTGATCCAGTAGCGCATCGAGATGTTCGCGGCCCTTGCGCGTTTCCTCCTCTTCACGCTTGAGCCTTTCCTGCTCCCGTATATGCTGCCATCATGAAAATACCCGCGTTAGCCTGCTATTTCACACACAATATTGCTGAGTGCCGAAAAAGTCACTCACAAATACGGCTTTCTTCCATTCAGTGGTGACAAACTTCAGTGTTGTCTTGGCCAAAGCACGCAATTGCTTCTCTTGCTGCAACCTTACTCTGCCTTCTTTCGCATTCTGCAGATCCCAGTACGTGCGCACTTTGGCAGCGATGGTAGCTGCGATTTCGGGTCCACTTGTTTCCCGCTGGCCGCGGTAGCGTGCGCGCACGGCGTCGAGTATGTGGTCCCATGGGTCTGCACCGAGCGTCCGCGAAACCGTTGGTCTGGTTTGGATGGCGCGACTGGCGTCTTCGGAAGATAGGAGCATCCGACCATGTTGACGCAGGGCGTGTACGCGTTCAAGGAACACTGCATGCCCACGTGCTTCTTTTTCTAGGGCATCTTCGTTGGCATCTTCGTCTTCAATTCGAGTGAATGAGGCCAGAGCTGATGTTACGGACTTATTGAAAATTGGGGGGGTGGGCTTCTGTTTAGGATTAGTATAAACAGGTTCGGGCGCGCGAACAATGAGCTTTATTCTCCTGATTGGTGGCGTTATGCCCTTTGCCTTATCAGTGAGAAGTCCGGGCGATATTTTGGCCGCAGGTGTTTGGTGAACACCGTTCAAAGTGGCTTTTGTGGTGAGGGGTGGAATAGATTGTAGGGAACGGGAACGTGTGGAGGAGCTGACGGGGGGAGTGCCCTGTAATTCAACAGAGGTGTTGATGTCTGTTTTCCGCCGCTTACGAGGAACCGCAAGGTGTCCGTCAGACGTCGTGTCAAGACTCTTTCTTCGACGTATTTTACTCGCAACCGATTGCTTTTCTGGTTGGACGGGGCCGGAAGGGGTCGGGGATAACATTTCGGAGAGGGATGGACGTGATGGGGTCTGGCGAGTGACCCTAGAACCAGCAATTGGGGCGGATGCAGTCTCGTGCGTCATGGCGAGACTAGTCCCGGCACCAGTAGACGAAGGAGGTGCCTTGCCTTTCATAGTTTTTGGGGATCGAGCATCTCGATCCTTCCCTTTTCCCTTCGTCGAAAAGCCCAGGATGTCCCAAATAGAACTATCGTCAGGCGGGAGTGCAGAGGATGTCCTCCCGGGTGATTGAGCTGAGGCCCCTTTCAACTTCTCAACACGGTCTTGGAGCGCGCGCCGCGTCGTTCTTCGTGATGGTCCCGAAGACGGCGACGCATTCCCGATGAGATCATATCTCGATTTGAACTAGAAATCAAAAGTATTTACTTCCATCATTCGATTATCCAGTAGCATGCGCGCGCACCTCTTGAAAAACAGCAGAATTATCCTTCTTTGCAGTCTAACTCGCACAACAGTCAGGACAAACTACCAGGAGAGGATGGAAAGGGAGGTGAGGAGTTGGGAACGACGCGCACAGCAGGATCATAAGTAACCAAGGTCGTCCACCGTTCTAAATGAAATGCTTCGCGTACCTACACAGCCCACAGGCAATAGGCGTAAGAACGCATGCGGAATCGCCAACGCTCACAGGGGTATGTACAATGAAGGAGGCAAGAACGCACCAGATCATCATGTCTATCTTCGATCGCATCCAGTTCGGCTTGCTTAGAGCGCAGCAATGCTGTACGCTCGGCTTCGAGTCGTCGAGATCCATCTCCGTAGCTGTCAATACCATTATCACCACCCCTACTGTTGTTGCTCGTGCCTTGCCCAAGTGTGGGAGCCTCCGACCGACTCTCCACGATTTCCACACCCTGATGGTTCTCCAGCTGAATCTTCTGGCTACCGACAGACGCAGAAGACGACTTCTTATGACCCATACTGGAGTGCAGGTGCAACTACGCGAAAAGGTGACGGGTCGGTTGGACTAGCAGGGAGACGCCGATGCAGGGGTCGGGAAGACAACAGTACTTGATCTCGGCTGATATCGCACGGCACGATGTAGTTCTTGGCTTGCCAGGTGTGGCCTGCGAATCCCTGCGTGTTGGAGTAGAGCAGAAGAAGAATGGGGGGACCGTTCAAGGGTGTGAGGGTAGCTTGAGCAAGAAAGCGCCATTTTCCGAGTGCCCAGCAGGCCGTATTTGTTCGGTGCAAACACGAGGCCACTCGACCACCGCGGTCACCGGTCACACAACGGTCACACAACGCGTTTGCAACCGGCAGACATGCCTTCAATTTTGCCAACAAACAAAATAAACAAAGGTATCCGTATTATGCGAAGACTGGCAAGGGAACAATAAATCGTCATACAAGCCTTTCATGTCAATGTCGTGATGATATGCAACTGAATGTCCAAGAATACGTCCCAGCGCTAGCCCAAAGAAATGCCATGTCAAATGGCTGTATATTCAAAATCAGGGAAGTGGATGCCATGCGTGTCCTCGGCGGGTAGGCCGTACTGTGCAGCGGCATCACCTTCCTCGTAATGCTCAAATCTATGAACAAACGTCAATGAGATGTTACAAGTGAGGACACAACTCAACCAGTACTCACGCGCTCGCATCACCTTCCCCGGTAACCTTCGGTAGATATGGGGCGACGATGTCACGATTTCGTAATTTCTCCCAGTTCACTTCCTGGAACCATGGGTGGGAGAACACGTCACCTGCGCCATTCCGGAGGTTGCCATAACGCTTTGATGGGTTGCCCTCAAGGAACTTGAGGATGAGGTCCTTAGCAAGGGCATTAATAGCGGGGAATCGAATGGATGATGGCCCGCTTTGAATGCGAGCGTAAAGCGCCATAGGTGAGTCATCCGGCCGGTGGAAAGGTGGTAGACCAGTAAGCATCTCAAAGATGAGCACGCCTAATGCATACCAATCCACTGACTTGTTGTAGCGACTCTGGTTGATAACCTGTGGACGATGATCAAGATGATGACAATGGGCGTAATGAGGCAATTAATTCACCTCGGGCGCGAGATAGTCGGGTGTACCGCAAAGCGTCCATGTTGTATTCGGGCAGTATTTTGCAAACCCAAAGTCGGCAATTTTGATGTGTCCATCGAGACCAAGGAGGATGTTCTCGGGTTTGAGATCACGATAAACAATATCAAGGTTATGTAGATGGTGAAGCGCTAAGGCAACCTCGGCGGAATAAAATTTTGCAACAGGGTCGGGGAAGCGCTGTATGAGAAGACTCAGAGTGTGATGGCGTCAAAAGGGGAAAAAACCCACGTTGGATCTTCGCAGAAGAGTGAACAGTTCGCCACCGGGGACAAAGTCCATGACCATGTAGAGGTTTGATGCGTCTTGGAAGCTACCCCACAGATTGATTATGAACGGATTTTGCACAGCGAGCAGCATTTGCTGCTCGTTGTTTGTGTGATCGATCTGCTTGGACCTGACGATCTTTTCCTTTTGAAGCACTTTGATGGCATAAAACCGGAGATTATGTTTGCTCCGGACTGTCTACAGTGAGTATGAGAGTGACGACCTGAAAAACGGGCCTACCAAGATGGACCCGCCCGAAGCTGCCTGTGCCGAGTGTGCGTTGAAAGAGGAAGTCCGCGAGTCGGTAGGTGCCCTTTGCTCTACGCTGGCATGGGAAGTCAGACTCGTCTATGGGACGTGTATCATCTACGCTCTCGCCACGTTTGCTGCTCTCGCTGGTACGTTGTGTTGAGATTGAGCCACGGTGCTCGAGGTGTGTATGCGTGGTTACGGGGAGAGGAAGGCCTGGGACGGATTGTTGTTGTTGTTGTAGAGTCTTTTGGTGGCCGTGTGCAAGATGGCCGAGTTTGTCTGTCATACGCCTGATCATAACAAGGGGGGGGAGGATGAAGATGGTCACAACGAGGCAAGTTGGGGAAGAAAGAGCGAGGAAGGAAAGGCGGAGATAGGAAATATAGACATCCTGCAACACCATTTCCCGTTACGGTATAATGACATTTAATTAATCTTCTCACGGGACGGGACGGGTCTCGGACAGTCGGTCGTCAAGCATCATGCCTATGGACTACCAACGTCTGTCCGATCAACACCACTCCAGATGCCACGCTTGCCACCATAAATGTACCCATATTCAACTTTGTGAATTGATATTGCCGAACATGGATGCCCTTCTTTCGCAGCATGTCCCGCCACAACAGGCCTGCCAGCGACGCCGAAAACGCGAAAGTGAACGCCCCATAATTCGACCCGAGCGCAAGTCCATACACAGACGCATACCGGACGCGCGAGGCCACGGGCTGTTTGGCAGATTCCCATTCCTGTAGCATCCGGGCTAGAAGAATGGTCGTGCCGATATTCGTGCCACAAATCTAAAGTGACGTGATGATTGCACACGACATGAGACAAGGTGACATACGTTACACAACAATCCTGACCCGATCATCATACCGCCTACGGCTCCCACGACCCCCGTTTTATTCACCCACGCTGCCCACCAACAAGCGAAGACGTGCACCCAACCTTGACTTGCTAGGCCCTGAACTAGTATGAACATCAAAAATGCAAATGGCACCAGCGAAAGTGGTAGCTGCCAGTAGATCGCGTGGACAGTTGGGAATATTTGCATAAAGTTGTGGCTCCACGTAGACAAGATGGATGACAGCGCCAATTGACGCCCGCTGTGGCGTAGTGACTACCGGGCTAAGACTGTTAGAGCGAGATGCGGACATGGGTATATCTTGGAGCTCAATCTCAGGATGCGCGTTACCCGTTGAAGGAGATACCCTCGATTGTTCGCCGGCTTGTTCTTTGGCCCTAACCCGTTCGGCACGATGGCAGCGCCAGTCCCGCCACAAATCCCGGCACAACATGATGGCGGCTGCTGGTACTGCAACTTGCCAGACGGGGATGCCGACTGTGTTAGTGCCCGTTAAGGCACCTAATGTTGCCATTAGAAGAATGCTGCCAAAGATGGCGCCAGACTTGTCTAAGAGCGCGGTGCTTGGGCGGTCAATGCCCACACCATCATCTCCAACGCCGCCCCCAGATAGCTCGATGTTCCGGGGGATATATTCCACAGAGCGGAACAGCACCATGAAGAGGTAGAGGTACACAATCAGAGCGGCTGTGAGAAATGGGAGTGCTACAGATGAAGTATAGGTGACAAATGAGATTGAAAAGGCTCCCGATAAGACCAGATTAGTGGGGTTCGAGGAGACTAAAACCGCAGACGCTACGGGATTGATAAAGATGCAAGAAAGCAATAGTATGTGACTAATACCCACCCATATTGGCCGCCGTGAATTGAGAAAATATCCAAGCGGTTGGCGGAGTGATTCTACGGTGGAAAAATGTAAAGAACATAGGAGGGATGGTGGAGGGGGCAACTTACCCCAATGCTCTCGTCAGATAGGCCAGGAACGTGGTGCCGGACAAGACCACTGGGTCCTTTTTTGGCACGTCATTGAGGACGATGATATCTCGCTTGGGCTCTGTGACTTACGTTTCCGACAATAGCAGCACATGCCAAGAAAAACAAATAGAGGTTAAAGTATAGCTTTGGACCCGAGGCTCCACCTTTCCTTGCCGCCCAAAAGGCGAGAAAATGGAGTAGGCCAGTTGCATCTAGGGAAATAGAGAGATACGCCTGCCATTCCCGTCGGAGGTCACGATTGACGTTCGAGAACATATGGACATAACCCACGCACTAGCGAGATAAACAGTGCCATAATACTTATCGGCTCTACGCCATCTGCGCCGATGATTCCACGTTTCAGCACTGTGCCATTAATTGCTTTCACGGCTAGCAGAAGCAGGACCGAAATCATTGGCCCGCTAAGAAAATTCACTGATACGTATTGCCTTCGAAGAGGCTCAGACGTGCGAGGGAAAATTCTGAGTTTGACAAGCATATCGTGAGCAGCGGAGGCAACGATCCTTGGGATAGGGACACGGAATGGAAAGATGACAATAATATCTGGTGCCGCATTTTCAGCGATTCTCCAGGGAGAAGTTCCTCAGACAACGCATCAGCAGTCTAGACTTACTGCTGAGAAAAAAGACCACCACTGTCCCGTTAGAAACACTTGTGAGTTGATTCGCGGAGCACAGTGTGGGGACTTCTTCCAAAAGCATGTTTGTACGCCGTGCGGATGGCCAGGGAGTGATACAGTAATCGCCGATGGACTGAATGTGATTGACGCTTCTGGGCCAATATGACCTTCTACAGCATGGTGATCATGATCATAGAGCTACAAGAACTACTGTACAAGAAGGGAAGCCAGTGAGTTGTTTTAGCGACCGGCTTACTAACATGCGTGACACGTTAGCGCCAACGCCGAAAAAGGAAAGCAGTGGGCCCCACACTGCGGTTCTAATCAAATCTAATTCAGTTGCAAAAATCTGACCAATCTGATCTTGCAAAATAGCCGACTGAAATATATTACATTGGAAAATGCCTGTGCCACTCGTTAGCGTCGAGTGAGCACATTTCGTTTCTCATTGTAAAGTACTAAATTAAATTAAATTCTAAGTTGTTATTTTATTGAATAATTACAGGACATGTAAATATACGATATATAAATATATATATAAGAAGGTGGCAGTAAGTTAGTGTAAAGTGTGGCGCAAAGAGGCGCCGGCATTTCCCCTTAGCAGGGCCGATGCTGCTGGTTATTCCGTGCTCACCGGGGAGTCCAGGACATCTGATTGGGCGCGACATTAGCAAGGTTTCCCACTGGTTTCCTCGGAAGCGATTTCCCGCGGCACGGTTCCTTCCGGCGCGGTTTCTCTGGTTTTGACAAGTGCCTGTCCGAAATTTGCGTAAAAATTTTAGTGCATGATTCGTCAGCACTGATTACCCTTTCCGTTTAAATTCAGGTGCGCAAGGATGTACTATCGGCTAAAAAATATTTAATGATTACAAGCCACTAAAATTTTCACGGTTGATAAGTGAGCGTCATCACTAAACTAATTGCTATCTGGCCGAACTCTCGGCGGCTCCTTCATGTTCTCATCAGTATCGCGCTCAGGCTAAATCTCGTCCAATGGAGTCGCAATATATCTGGAAACCACCTACTTTCGACATTTCCAGGCAGCCGACGCTCGCGCACGAGGCTCATTTACCCTCGGATCCCCATTTCCAGGAAAACTTTGCACGCTCTGCCAAATGGTGCGATCCTTCTAAAAATACAGCACCCTTTTCCAGGCATATTATTGACGCCTAAATCCACGGCATCCCTCACACAAAGGTGTCCAGATGGCTCGCTCGCTCTTGCACACTGTGAGAATCGCAGTCTGCAATATCTCGACCTGTGGGTTTTGCCCCCCAACTCCCAGATTGACTTGAGGAATTTACACGCGGATCAAGTCCGCAGGACTTTTTAAATGTGTCACTACTACCCCAGTCGGGTCCGCTAAACATTGTTTATTCCGAACGTTATTACGTTTCTTATTACCTCTGTCCTTAGCACTCGCCCCATTTGACCCTCCTAAGACGGGTATATTTCCGCGAGCAGCACCCATTCTCGATTTCATTTGGTATCCGCGCGCCACGCCTCGGGATTCGTCGGCATTCTGCTTTGTCGCTTCTGTCCGCGAGTCGCCTGTCCAGTTGCTTGACGCCTCAGATGGGAGGGTAAGCCGACTTCCAGAGATAAAAGTTATTATTCCGTTGCGTAATTGGTGGTGACGATCATAATCGACAGCTGCGGGCCTCTTATAAAATAGTTGACCATCGCGAACGACAGATTGGACCACATAGTTTATCCTTTAACTGTTCGGCAAACAAGTAAGTGCGGAAGTTCATAATAGTTCATGCGAATGATATGAATGTGGTTCTCGTGGCTACGTGACGAAGGCTATATTGCGGATTTGAGGGGGCTATTGAAGTATTTGATCTCGATTATCCAGGTGAAGGCACACGGCTATTGACAACACCATCTAAGAAAAGTAGAGACGGGCTCAAAGGTGAATGGCTTTCCTATAGATTTGTAAATCAGTGACACCACAGAAAATGGGAACTGATCATGAACCCCCGATGCAGGAATCATTTCTGCCCTTGCGTTTTGCAGCTCACACGATCCCTCATACGGGCTGTATGCGGCGGGTTCCCTCTCTCCTTCATCTGCAAACTCCGCAAACATAGCACTGTTCGATGAGCATACAGGCGAGAAACCCGTGGGATGGGTCGGCGATGTCAAAGCAAGTGTCATGCAGGTCTGACTTTAATTCAGAAAACAATGCATCAGCTGACTGCTCTTACAGCTCGCATTCAATCCCGTGAAGTCTCATATATTGTATGCCTCGTTTCGGCGGCGCGATGAGATTTATAGTTGGGACCTCCGCGGCAATACCGTGACCCCATTGCAAACGTTTCGCTGTGACAATGGCTCGAGGCTCGAAACGAATCAGAAGATGAAGTTTGACATCGATCTTGGCGGAAATTTGATGGGGGTTGGTGACCAAGTGAGTGTGTCTGAATCACTAAGGACCACCTTAGTTGAGATCCCCAGGACGGTAACGTCAATATATTCAGCCTCGGTACAGAGCCAACAGACGAAGTAGCTCCTCTCGATGGGACGGCCCCCACGCTGAGATATCATGCGCATGATGGTATGAGCGACTTCATTTGAATTATCAAGGTGAACATATCGATTGCAGACGCCGTTGGGTCCGTCGCGTTTCATCCGCTTAACCCGCTTTTGCTTTCCGTATCTGGATCACGCCATTTCGATGAAATTGATAGTGACGGAGAAGAGAGCTCAGATTCATCTGTGCGGGGTGAATCAATGTCACAGGTTTTCATACAAAGACACCGCCACCAATCGCAGCCCTCCTTCCGAGACAACTCGTTTAGATTATGGCATCATGTTGCGTAGTTGCAGAAATTGAATGGGGTAACTGCATTCCCGGACTGCATTTCCGAGAGCTCATAAATGGCCATGGTGCCATCTGACAATGGCAGGCCCAAGCATTCGACGAAAAAGGTCTCTGCTGCTCTACTGTAGTTGTGCGTGACAAATACAAATAGAGCCAAACTAGGGCTCCTCATAGTCACAGCCGCTGGCGTCGCGGCCTGGTTTCGAACCCCAACCATGTCACCCATACTTTCTCTGTCCTTCCTCTCCCTCACTTTGGCCGCTGCAGTCTTGGCCACTCCACTTTCTACCAGTCATCAGTATGATGGACGCCAAGGCTCCCCTTTATATCTTGCCCCCCTTCACACAGCAGAGCATGAAGCTCCTCACGGACTTGTCAATAACTCGTATATTGTCATGTTGAAGAAGGACCTGCCGCTGGCGGCTCTAGACAACCATTACAATTTCGTCCACGCAGCACATGCAGAGGATCCCCATTTCGATGATGACAGCGGCATCCGTCACATATACGACAGTCATATCAAGGGCTACGCAGGAAAGTTCACGGACCAGGTCCTCCAAAGGATTCGTGAAATGCCTGAAGTCGATTATGTTGAGCGTGATCAGATTGTGAAGACCCGGGAAGTCCAGAAAGCTGCACCCTGGGTACGTTAACAATGTGCTCATTTCGGCATGTAAATGGCTCATGGACACGCAATATCAGGGTCTCGCACGCATCAGCCACCGGCCCAAGCTCACCCTTGGAACCTTCACCAAGTATGAGTATGATGCCGATGCGGGCAAGGGTGTCGATGTCTATGTCATTGACACTGGTATCCATATTGATCACAAGGAGTTCGGAGATCGTGCGTCGTGGGGCAAGACGATTCCCCAGAACGATGTCGACGAGGACAACAATGGTCATGGAACCCACTGCGCTGGTACCATTGCTTCACGCAAGTACGGTGTGGCCAAGGGTGCCAATGTCATTGCAGTCAAAGTTCTAGGATCGAATGGCAGCGGTTCCATGTCAGATGTAATCCAAGGGGTCGTGTTTGCTGCAAGATCCGCTGCAAAGAAGGCCATGGCTGCTGCCGCTGAGCGCAAGGCTACCGGGACGACAAAGCACAAGGGTTCTGTTGCTAACATGTCTTTAGGTGGTGGTAAATCACAAGCTCTCGACGATGCAGTCAATGGTGCCGTTGATTCTGGCCTCCATTTCGCTGTTGCCGCGGGCAATGACAATCGTGATGCATGCTCCTACTCTCCAGCTGGTGCTGAGAAAGCCGTCACGGTTGGCGCGTCTACGCTTGGTGATGAGCGTGCCTACTTCTCAAATTTCGGTCCTTGCGTTGACGTTTTCGCTCCCGGCCTGAATATCCTATCCACTTGGATCGGTTCTGAAGACGCTGAGAACACCATCTCAGGCACTTCCATGGCGTCACCTCATACCGCAGGTCTTCTGGCGTACCTCCTTTCTATTCATCCATCTGCTACATTCGACCCTTCTACCCCCTCTCTCATTCCTCCTTTGGCACTTGATACACAACGCCCTTTTACTGGCTCCTTCACCCGCCTCTATGAGTCTGTGTACAACGTGATGCCCGGCTGGGTTTCTAGGTTCATTCCACCCCCGCGCCTCATTGAGGCCTTCACAGCGCCGACAGAGTTTAAGCCGCTCAGCCCAGCCGACCTCAAGTCAGCGCTGATCAGGCTCGCGAGCAAGGGCATGCTTGGTCAAATCCCCAATAATACAGTCAACCTATTAGCGTTCAACAATTTCACTAGCGACTCCTGAGGGGGTTTTGGATAAACTTTGGATTTAACTCGTTATTGTGACGGCTTTATGTGTTTTCGCATGTTTCTGTCTACTCGATGTTCATGTCGTAACTCTTTTCACAGCACACATGTGAATAGAGCTTCTTTCTTTTTATTGATAATCGACCCACTCTGAATTCCCGGGTAAGTTCCGAGAAGTTTGGCAACACGCCCTTTCCCATCAGTCAACTTGTCAGCGATGTCAGCCACCCTTCATTTCACCTTGCAGTGGCACTTGGCATGGGGTGATCCCAACCTTTAGCACTTAAAGTCAGATTGTTGGGAGCGGTGCCCCCGAACTCGTGCCCCAATTAAAATGCTGTATCTACAGCTCAAGATAAAGATTTTGAGGCCCAACCATTATCTACCAAGTCTACTATTACAGTGTGCATGGCATTGAGGTTCAAGTTGCTGACCAATCCCAACTGACTGTGTGTCTGGAGCTGTCCAGAACTCAGTGAGTAGTAGATCGCGGTTAGAAAGACACAAATAACGGTGCACTCTCCTGTAATGGCAAGAGTACTAGTGGCGACATTTGAAGCGCCATATGCGCCATTCTGCGCACCGTATATGCTCGACCCGGAGAGGGAAATCTGATGAGGATCGCTGACTAAGCTGACTGGGCGTCTTCGGACGCTTCCCCAAGCCAAGTCCGAGTCCTACTCCAATCCAACTGAAGTCTCGGCCATAAGATCATCCGCCATTCTCGCTCCTGGACTTACCATCCTTGTCCGCGATCTTCGCGATAAGTGATTGTGGATAGCCCAAGCCAATGGTAATGGCGTGGAAGTTCTCCGCAGCTGCACGCCGCCATCCTCGATGCACACCTAACGCAGTCGACCCTAACACAACTGACCACCTGCAGCGCATTGTTCTTGGAACTGCGGACTGCGCTTCGCAATGCCTCAAAGATAACATAGACCTTCCCGAGTCCTCAAATGATCCACATGCGCATTAACCCTTGCATACATCTGGCGGTGGTCCCCGTGACGGCGCAATGAGGCATGTGAAGGAGATATTCACGTTTGCGCCCATCTAGGATGGTCACTTCTGGTGCCAACTAGGCGTAGATAAACCTTGTTGCATTTTCAATGACCTCCCCTTAGCCAGTTTCTCCTCACGATTCCCTAGACCTAACCCAATACCTACGCGCGGCTGCTCCTACGGTTTACCAGCACAAAATACATCTTCTGCGCACAATCATGGACTCGACTCGTATCGCTTTTGCTGATACTGTGGACAGTAGCCAGGTCAATCCCACCCCCGCCCCCGAGGAGAAGATGAACGCTGTTGAGGCTTTGAAATGCATCGACGACCGATGGTACAAGACAATTGCGGGAAAGAAGGCGCGATGGATGGACCTTGTTGGCGATTATGCTGGAAATGAGAGATTCACTCTCGATGGTAACAAAACTCTTGTTTGATTTTGGAGGACCTAACGACTACATGTCCCCAGGGGAGTCATTGCTGCAACACGTTCTCGATGATCCTCTGTTGGCACTTGCACGTGCTGGTGGTGAGCCCGTTTGTTATGTGAGATGCTATGTCTGTCCTAGCCTCCATAATGTATAGATCCAGGCTTTCAAGTTCTGCACGCCGTTCATTCGATGGAACAACTCTTGAATGAGATGCTCAGGAGATCCGCAAGCTTTGATGTAGTCTTTTGGGAGGGTAAGCTCAGAGTCGTTTATATGAGGTTTATTCCTGACTGTCTAAATTTTTTTTCAGATACTCGCCACCTCACGCTAAAGGGAGGCACAGATTACTTGGTGTCATCACGATCGCTTGCCCGAGCACTTTTATTTAGCCACCTTGTCGAGCACTCCTCGGAAATAGGCTTAGAAATATTTACCTTCTCGAGCTTAATGGACCCAGCTTGGCTCGCCTACCAGCAACGAACAAAGGTAAGTCCGCAGAACCCAGTATAATTTTCATTACTAACAGGGCTGCTAGCCCATGTTTGTCATGTTAAACGACGGCGGAACGTGCAAAGACACCAATTATGACATGGCGATGCGCATCCTAATCCAGCGCGACTTCATATTTGGGCTTCTTACTTCAGGTGTGGCTGTCACTTTGCTACATGGAGCAGATTTTCGCGACTCCAAGGTGGGTTGGTTACTTGTCATGACTCAAATCCCATATGAACGACGAATAGATTTTTTCTTTCGTGCTTGAGGAACGATTTGGGTTGGAAACTCGCGAGTCATTTCCAACGGCTCTTTGGAATGCAGCGCGAGATGGTAAAACCGAACTAGAGGACAAGTTAAGAGGACAAACTTTGCTCGTGCCTCTTGCGCCTCTGCATGTCACACCGCCCGGCCTGAATGAACTAGACCTTTTGCTTAAGGAGGTCCTCGACTATCTTGTCATACACCAGATAGAACTCCCGCATTTGTTCTGGGAACTTACATCACTTTTTTTCGTTCACATCATCATTCTCCCGACCCTTCCAGTTTCCGAAAGAGCTCGCCCGCATGAAGACTTGAATGAAGATCTAGTGGCCATGCTCATTGGAACATTTCTCCCTAAAATCAACCCTGTCATAGCATCGTTCATCCTGAAGTCCAATCATTTCGTCGATATTGACGGCAGGGTGTTCACCAGAATCCTCTGTTATACGATATCTAATGGCCATTGTCAAACAAATGCACTTACAGAACTTGTAGGACCGGAAATCGCTTCTCGGCTGGAAACGATGTGGAGATCCGTGGATGCGCCGCCACCAGACTTCATGAAGCTTTCGACTTGCTTTCCAAATTGTGGGGATCCGGAGCCATCGTCTACAGCCTCGAATGGACCCAAACCATTCACACTCCTACCATTTCACAATCACATTTTTGACGAAGAACTCGCTGATGTGCATGTCAAAGTTTCGGATGAAGACCAGACATCGTCCTCCCGTTGTTTGGAATTTTGTCAGGGTACTCCGTTTACCGATACGAACCATTGGCACGACAATCATCGCGCCATTCTGCCTAAACACTTGGGCGGGGAGGGGTGGAAGGACGCCGATGAACGCTCCCGCCAATTGCGACTGCGCAGGGGACAACGCTTCATGTTGCATATGCGACGTCTTTCTGCCTCTTTGACCGGTGCGTCAGGGAAGGTGTTGCAGCAAATTTTGATCACATCCACGGGGCGAAAAGTCTCAGAGATTACCGATGATTCCTCGATTTGCAAACCTCAACGAGATGAAAAGGTTCCTGTAAACCGGCAAAAGAAAAGCAAGCCTGTCACACCTGCTCGGGAACGCATCCGCCAGGAACATGCTCAAGAGAAGAAAGCTATGGAAGATAGCTCGTCTCAGAAGTGGTGGCTGGAACAGCTTCGCCAAGTGGAAGTGATTGCGACGTACGAAAATAAGACGTCCCGCTTCCGAAGTTTGCTGCGAAACCCCAGGGTAGGGTCAGGATGGCTATCCGTCGAGGTTCGGCTCTACCACCTCCATCTAACAATCCAACAATGGATAGATGAACACGACTCTGAGAATGCTACCATTCACGATCAATACACCGTGTCTATCATACGTGTTGTCAAGGAACTATACACTAGCGATTTCCTGACGGAAACAACGTTGGGCATTCTGGCCACCATTATGATTTCACTGGGTTTTGGAAATTACATTCCACCCCTGGAAGATGACGCCTCTCGCAAATTGCAACCTGACCGTGTTCTGGCATTCGGCTTCATTAAACTGTTGAAATCCAAGAGCCACAAACCCATCTATAAGTTCTTGGCTATCAAGGAGGATCCTGTGGTCTGGCAGCTGAGGGTTTTTGGGGAGTATATGGACCGAAGCATGGACAGCGCTCCGGATCGTCGGGTCAGCTTCCAACCCGATGCGTGGCAACGTGAGGTACTTGATGGCTTGGACGAGCCAAAGAGCTCGCTTTTGGTCGTAGGTGAGCGCATCCAAGCTCAATATCATTCTCATTGCTCCGTTGACATGTAAACTACAGCACCAACGAGCGCCGGAAAAACCTTTATATCCTTCTACGCGATGGAGAAGGTCCTCCGTGAATCGGACGACGGAGTCCTCGTATATGTGGCTCCATCGAAGGCCCTTGTGAATCAAGTTGCGGCGGAGGTACACGCACGATTTCGCAAGGAAGTTGATGGACGTGAGTAGACCTCGACATTTCCGAAGAAGGTTTTATTGACGGTTGCAGAGATATGTTGGTCTATACAAACGAGGGACTACCGTGTGCACGATTTCCAGAAATGCCAAATCGTTGTTACTGTACCGGAGATGCTGGCGATCATGCTCCTTTCCCCACCTTTGGCGAGAACATGGACCCCACGAATCAGGCGGTAAGACTTTCTGAATGGTGCTCTCGCCCGTTGTTCTAATATCCAAATAATAATAATTCGAAGAATCATACTCGACGAGATCCACACCATTGGTCAAGATGAAAGCGGAACAGTCTGGGAGCAAATCATACTGTTATCCCCGTGCCCTATCATGTCCGTTGCTTACAGAGTTTTTAATAACGTGCGATCTAACGTCCCTTGACTACAGTGGACTCTCCGCGACTATCGGTATGCCAGAGAAATTTAATGCATGGCTTGAGACTGTCCAGAAGGCAAAGGGGTTTGAGCACAAGTTCATCCATCATCCCCATCGCTATTCGCACCTACGCAAGTTTGCGTACTTCCCTCAACTGCTTGACAAAGATAAACCGTTCCTCGGACTTAATGATGGCCGTTCCTCAAATGAAATGATGCGCTTCATTCACCCAGTCTCTACATTGTCATTCGCGGGAACGATGCCTCCGGACTTGTCACTGGAGAGCTCGGATTTACTCCGTTTGTACAGGGTTCTCTTGAGTCAAAACGTTGCTGGCGTTGAACGACTCGATCCAAACGTCGTCTTTTCTCGCTATACGTTCATCCGGCAGAAGGACGTGCTGCGTTACGAGGCTGAAATCAAGAATGTCTTGGCACGGCTGATAGCCGCACCTGATGCTCTTGACTTGTCGTCCCCATTGCAGAAGGTGGTTCAAGAGGTTCAAGATCCTGTCCTCAAGGAGACATCCAAGTCGCAACTCAATGCCCCGCCAAGTTCTTCCGTATTATTGTCTGGCCTTATTCACCTACTAACCGACATGCAAGCATCCGATAGTCTGGTACGTCTCGAGACTTCCTGTTCGTCTTTAGCTAGAAATAACACGCTGCACAGCCCGCGCTTCTGTTTAACTTCGATCGTCACGAATGTGTGACGATGGTCTCTCACATTCTCAAAACGCTTGAAGAGGCGGAGGGTGTCTGGAGGGCGAAAAGTCCGGAGTGGAAGCGCAAGATGGGCAGATGGGAGGCCTGGCAGACGCACCAGAAGAACAGGGAACGACTCGCGCAAAAGGCGGCAGCTCGGAAGAGGGATCCGGATGATGATATGCTCCAAGAGGGCGAATATCAGTCATGGGAGAGCCATTTCGATCCCGAAGACCCTTCCCCGCAGTTTTCCTTCGCCGGTACCTCTGCTTATGCGAAGGAAGAACTTCTCGCGGACATCGATTCGCTGAGTTGGACTTCGACCCCAGACTTTTTCTTTAGAGCCTTGCGGAGAGGAATTGCCGTCCATCATAGTGGGATGAACAAGACATATCGCGTTCTCGTGGAGCGGTGTGTCTCATCTTTCTAGCTACTAAAAGATAACGGGTTTTAAATCCCTCTTAGACTTTTTCGCGTTGGCTTCCTTCGAGTCGTCATCGCAACAGGTAAGATATTACTCCAACAGGGATGGCGTGGAGCGATAATCTACCACTCTCCCAAGGTACCCTAGCACTGGGAATCAACGCGCCGACGAAGTCGTCCGTTTTCTGTGGGGACTCTCCTTTCCTTACAGCGCTCACGGTCAGTCGCTTATCTTTGCTGAAAAATATTCAATTGGCAATCCTCATCAAAGTACAGTTCCGCCAATGCGCCGGAAGAGCAGGTCGTCGTGGATTCGATTTGCTGGGCCGAGTTGTCTTCTACGGGATACCTCTAGACCGTATAAATCGGATCCTTCTATCAAGACTTCCGTGTCTCACTGGGACGTTCCCACTCTCGTCAACGATGGTGTTACGTCTGTTCAGCCTCCTGGAAGGGTCAAATTATGCGCCCTTTGCTGTCCACGCGATCCGTAGCATTCTCCGACTTCCACACATCAGTTTCGGCTCCGAGGTTGGGAAAGGTCAACTCTTGCATCAACTCAGGTTTAGCATTGATTATTTGCGTCGCGCTCACCTCCTGAGCCAAGAGGGCAAGCCCGTTAATCTGTTTGGGGTCGCCTCACATCTCTATTACACGGAACCGAGCAACCTTGCCATGGCTGTACTTCTACAGCATGGCGTTATCCATGACATTTGCTCCCAGGCTAGCATCGTTGAGGCGGAGCGAGACCTCGTGGTCCTCCTGTGCCATCTCTTTGGCCGTAGATATCTGCCCGAGGTTTATGCGATGACCAGCAACATCCACGATCTCGTACAAAAGGGACCTTCCTGCGTGGTGTTGGCACCCTTACATCCCAAGGCTCGTGCGGTCCTACTTGCGCACCAAAAGCAGACTCTCGGCATTTTCAGTGCATATGCGCTGGCATTCTCTTCACAACACGCAGACGAACTGGGACCTGATAATCGACTACCACTCAGCGGAGTCGTCGGACCATCGGACACATCCGCCCTCCCACGGATGCACCTCTTCGCCCACCTCTCCGAGACTGCCAGGAAGCCTAAGGCTCGCTCGCTCTTCGTCGCTACCTCTGGTCACGATGACTCGTTTGGCGATGTCGGGGAGCTTGCCCGTACCGTGCGGCACGGCGTCCATCTGAACAAACACGCAATTCCGACGGTTGAGCAAATCCTAGATCCCAAGCTGCCGCTCAATGCTTACCTGTACGACTTTTTCGTCCACGGCCAGGTCGATGCCCTCGTGAACATGAACGGGCTCCGCCGCGGCGATGTGTGGTTCGTCATCCAGGCGTTCCACCTCGTCTTGATAACTATCCGAGGTGATCTTGAGAATCTGCTGTCCAGCATGTCGATAGACCCAGACCGGGATGCCGCGTTGCACGAACCGGACTCGGACGGCCACATGGCGGACATGTCCGACGATAGCGGGTACTATTCATCCGACCCCTATGAGAGGGAGAAAGAGGGAGGGGAAGAGGCAAATCAGGGCATCTTCGAACGGCCCCGTGGGGTGCGAGATAGGGATTGGAAGGTGTACGAGGTGGTCAACAGCATCGCGAATCAGTTTAGCGTCAAATTCAAGGCAACATGGGCGTAGGGGTATGGCACATTGACTCATATAATCTAGCGGAGCATCATAAATAGAGTGCAAAGATAGCATCACAGTACGAGCCAATATTGTATCGTCAACTCAAGTGCCTTGATATAATCATTTCATTTAGTGTTGTTCCCAGAGTTCCGTTTTAGCCAACTTTGTACCACGCTCGGCGTAGGACAAGCAGTCGATTCGCCGCGGCCCTCGGTCACGGTTGCGGTTGCATCGTACAAAGCTTGACAGCATTCGTAGAGGCTACGCAAATGCTCTGCGCACTTCTCCTGGGCATACGTATTCCTGGATAAACAGGCCTGTAAAGCGCACGCTATAAACGAAATGATCATCAACAGGGCGGTTCGCACGTATTGAGCAATTGTATGCTACTAGGAACGAAATTCTAGCCTTCAGGTTGACAGGGTGGGTCTGGTCCCTAATCAAATATGGAAGTGAGACGAAGAAAAGAGGGCGGCGTTCATGTTGCCACTGACGAACCTTCACCATGATGACAGTATGTTGTTTAGGTGTTGTAGCATGTAGCAGCGGAGCCCAAGCCCAGCCTAGCCCAGAACAAATATGACGTCATCATCAGTTGCGACCCTGAGCAGGTAAACTGAATACCGTGACTGTTTAGGTCTTTACCCCCAAACATGTCCGACGTGCCGTGGAAAGGTGCCTCTTTCTATTCCGAGTCGTAGTTCCTCACTTCTGATGCCATCACTTGTCTACGACTTATTCACATCATACGAATAGATCAAACTAGGTTTCATTCAGGACATCAGTCTTTCGACCCTGGAGGGTCGTTGCCGGAATCAGACGAAAACTATAACAACACCTCTTACACTGGCATCTCATTATGAAGAATTACAGACAACGAAAACTATCCAACTACCTGCGCTGGAAGATGCCAGTGTCTCATTTCTGGCGTTTCCTAAACAACACGTCCGCATTCCCAGGGATACGTGTAGTAGCGATATTAAACTCGCGTGGGACCTTCTTACCTTCCTCAAGCTTGAGATCATATGATACGAGGATATGTGCGAGCAAGGCTTTCATCTCAGCGGATGCAAAGAATCGCCCGGGACTGTAACGAATGCATGTGGAGGGTCACGGTCAGCGCGGCACATTGAGAGATCAGAAAGTAAAGAAGACAAGCATATTCACCATGCCTGTCGCCCGTGTCCGAAAGGCACATGTGTAGTACACGTGGTACCCATCTGATCCCTGCTTGCCATGCTACCTCCATCTTGCTCCCGGAGCTTCGCGAAGCGGAAGCCGTCAAATTCATCAGGACTTGGATATATCTTTCCATCTGTATGGATAGCACTGAGCGGAGCTGCCACAATTGTACCCGCAGGGACGGTTATGCCATTAGAAAATGTGAATGGACGCAATGCGAGCCGAACGAGCACAACTGGCAGAACTGGCATCAGCAACTGAGACGGAAGCCGGAGAGAACAAACTGAACCGATGCCTAGGCCGTCCAGCCGTTGAGTCTCTCGCAAGAAACTGTCGATCTTGTACATTTTGTCCAATCCAGCTTTCGTCCAGCTTTCCTCGGCCACGGCGGCCTCGATTTCTTGACGGAGGGGTTCGATGTACTCAGGATTGGCAAGAAGGCGGTACAACGCTTGCGTGAACGTCTTACATGCAAATACTTAGAAAATCTCTCGCAGATCGTGGTGCGACGATGCAACTCACGATAGAAGTGGTGTGGATAGATGCAAAATTGACACCGAGCATCCGCCTCGCCAGGCCGTCGAGAGATCTTTCTCTTCCTTTGGCCTCGCTCATGAGCCACATGAGCATGTCATTCTGTACAACCATCCGCCGATTAGCAAGGCAGATAAACTAAATTAGACCGACGAACCGGCCTATCACCCCAATCGCCCTCACTGAGATCTTCCATCTTTGCTGAACGCTCCTCGAACATAGGTCTGAGGAACTCTATTTCCTGTTGGACTTGAGACGGGAGGTTGGAGACAATACGCATTACAGCGCTAACAAAGTTTCAGTGGAGAAAACAAGCAGAAAAGTAACCGTTGACTAACGGTCTGAGGCATTCCGGAAACATTTTGAGAATGGTAGCAATCTTCAAAACATTGACCGCGAAGTTCAGATTAAGGTCTTGATAGTCACGATTCCGGCCTATGGCATGTCAGCGCCAATCACTGGCAAATTCGAGGATAGATAGATAGACCACTACGAACAGAGGGTTGGGCCGACAAATACGCGATTGCTTATGCGACAGATCATATATTGCATCGTTCGTACGATGGGTACCCTGACCCATTCTACATTCTTCATGAACTCACGAAAGGTTTCCCGCAGGCCTGTGGCATACCTTCGTCTACCGTCGGGATAATATCGTTGAGGGCAAGGACGACCTCATCATGAATATCTTGAAAGACTGCGGGGATGATCCGTATCAACTTTGAACGTATTATGTCTGAATGATAATTATTGTGTTTCTCCAGGAAATCCATAGTGTATGCGGTTTGGAGGAACTGGCATGTATTCCGTGAGCGTGAGTTGGGTCAACCTACTAGGAAGGCGGGTACCTCGTCGGTTGGCTCCTCGTGGGACAAAATCTCTTCTGGCGCTTTCCTGATGTCTTCAACAAGTTCTGAATTCGTTGGCAGAACCATCCACGTGGAGAGCGTGGCGACTTTGAATAACCCTGGTCTGGTCTGAGGCTGGAGCGCATGGTTATTAGTTGCATGCAAGAAAAGGTATCCAGAAACAAATTACACTCTCATAGCCCTCTTTCAGCATGCGAGCTCCATCGAAGAAAAACCGGAGAGCCGAGAAATAGGAAAGAATGGGGTCGGAAAATCCTACGGTAGGAATGGCTTCGAGCTGCCAAATGAAGTCAACCGTTTAGCGACAGGAATAACCAGAGATCATGGAACTGACCAAGGGATCTCGCTTTCTGTACCAGCTAGCAAACAGAGAGACCAGTACAAAAATACCCGCGAGGAATGACGCCCAGCCAGTGAAGAGGGACTCGTCGGCCATCATGCTGCGCACTGGCAGCTGCAATGCAACGAGAGTCAACTAAGGATCATTGATTTCAAATCCGATTTCAAATTCAAACGGTGGTCCCTGGGACTTGACGTTTAAGAATACAGTACAGACGGTTCGGGATTCCCTGGTAAGCAGGCAAGACAGTGACTGCCGTATATCATTATGCGCAACAGCCGTTATCATAACGATAGGCTAAGGCCCTTTTGCGTTCTTTTAACAGATGTGCCGCCCCAGCAACAGCTATGAAGTTACGCATGCCGATGTGCCGAACTGTGGATCGTGGGGCCCGACATGAACTGATCAAGTTACTGTATTGTAGACGTTTCCCACATTTCCACACAGGCTGACACAACACTCCCACGTAGCCAAAATGGGCAGGAGAGGCGGGCCGTACAGCCAACCACCCAGCAAGATGTTCGCCTTGCATGTCAATCTATTGCTATATCCCTGGATGATACCCGTTGAACAAGCCGCAAAACCCAGTCGTAACTGAAAATCATAATCCATCGCAAAGCGTAGAAAAGCCGCCGACTCAGATAATCTGTGTCACTTCACCTCCTATTCATGGCCATTTCCTTTTTTGTAATATGGATTTGTCCGCTGACCATATGCCAGAGTCAGACCTATGTCATGCCAACCAACACTGGGCCGTATCGACATCCTCCAACACCACGAGTGACAACTTCGCGTTGTCACCACGAAATACACATTATTGAGGCCCGTTGCACAGCCAACTCGAGAAAGACCACATCCCATTCAACTGGCTCCCGCCGGAGCTTCTCATTCGTATCTTTGTCCTCGCTACACTCAACTCCCTTCAGTCACCGTTGGATACTCATGCTGCGGGTCCTCCAAATCATGATCATGCTACTGTGCCAGTGGGGCCAGTGAACATATTTCCAACTAAGAAAAGCATAGTGGTGATACTATTAAACATTGTGAAGCAGAAGACGACAATTGCCCTTCTCTCGGCTGACATTGGGGAACTCAACGTCGGGTCTCTCGAGTCAGCCGTCCCATCGCTGTGCTAATATCTTCATGAAATGCGTCTTCACCCAAAAGCTTGACAATTCCCCCGCGCTCGAACATGACGCGCGGCTCTGCACGTAAATGTGTTATGAATACGCCCACTTCTCGGGTCTGCGCGTTCGGAAGTCGTGAGCGGTATGCAAAGCATACAATACGAATATATAAAACACACCCTGTAAGACTCGAAGAGTTCGTGAAAAATCTGTACGGCCGACGCATCGCAGGTCTGGACATCCGACATGTGAAAGATGAACACGCTTGCAGGTTCACGCCTTGGCGTATCTGAAGGATGGCTTCTATCCGCACCATAAAGTTCAAGGCGGCGCAGCCGTTCTGAACGTAATTATGATCACTGTTCAGAAAATATTTTCCCAATTCACTTGAGTAACAACTACCTTTGATCTGAGCAGTATTGGCTAGAAAGAGAATAGTTGAGGTGAGCGAATACGAGTTGAGTCAACCCGAAAATACCGAAATCCAGATTTTCACGAATCCGAACGATGAGAACGCCTGGTGTATCCTCCTTCGCGCCTGGACTGTCATCGATTGGTTCCCATCGATCAGTTCCTGGAATACGGCCCTAACACGCCCGATGCATCTGAGCAAAACAGACGTCTTGCTTGATGGAAAAAACTCCCACCAAAATCGCCATGCGAGTCCTGGACGAACGGCGAACAACCAAAAGAAGCGAGATGATAAGACTGACGGTAACGCCAACTTGGACACTCCAGATAATTGTGAGGAAAAAGGTGAGACTCATGAGTGTCATGTCGATCCACGCTCGCATCCTGCGATCCCCATCGACATGATCATATGCTAACCGCATAGGTTGGACAAGCTTACTTCCAGTAGAATATCACATCTTCTGGTGTCTCGGCGAGTAGAGTGTACACCACTAGACAAACGCTAAAATATCACAGGTTTACGCATCGAGGGAGAGAAATCAAGGAAACTTACATCGACCCTAGCACACACTTGGGCAGATAATAAAGCCAAGGAAGAAGGAAGAATGTCGCCACTAATATAATGGCTGCACAGATAAGCGAAGCCATTTGCGTACGGGCACCAGCCTCGCCGTTTATCCGCGAGCGGGTAATCGACCCATAGGCGGGAAGTGTACCGGGCACGAAGGAGCCCAGGAGGTTCCCGGCACCAAGGGCGACGAGTTCTCTATTTGGACTAATAGAGTAGGAATAAAGAGCAGCATTTTGCTTCGCAGCAACAATGCTGTCGAGAAATCCAATAATGGAGATGAGTCTGCGAGTAGCCGTAAACCAGTGATCGTCGAGTAAGAAAGATTTCCTTACACTGCGGTAGAGGTGGTTTCCTTCATATATCGAAGGTGGTGGTGGTGGAGAGGGAATCTGATGAAGTGGCCACCTGTGTGGATCGGTACCTTGCCGAGGATGTCAATGCCATCATCGTCCCAACTGAACTCATCCGATAGAACTGCAGACGCTAAGCCGATGGATGGATGGATACTGGGAAAATAACATACGCGTAGAGACGATAACGACAATCAGTACTTCAGGGACACGTGCGACCCACTTGAACTGGCGTAAGGATGCCTTAAGCAATCGCAACATGACAAGAGCGCCCAGCGCGCAAGCGCTTACGACGAACGTGGGGCGATGCGCGCTTGTAAACCCGAACTCTATTAAAAAGAATATCTTCTCCAGTGTTGTTTCTGTTTTCACCTCGTGCTCGAGCGCCGTCAGGCCGAGCATTGGTATAAGTTGTTCACTTTGGAAGCGAGAAGTCAGGTGGGGCCACGGAGACAATTTGGAGCACCGACATGAGTATAATGACTGCAACCGCCGTGACGAATCCTCGAAGGAGCGCGCGCGAGAGGACAACATCGATGAATCCAAGGCGAAAGAAACCCAAGATGAAGGAAATCAATCCAACCTAGAATTACGTGAGCGAATAGAGGAAGGATTGTTGGATACATATACGTGCCTGCACAGTTAAAGCTGTGGTGACGGCGAAACCAATGGCTTCAGGGTTTGGTGGAGTGGTATGGGGATCTGATCGTAACACAGACGTGACGGTCTGGCCGACGAGTAGACTGAGGGCCGCCTCCGGTGCAACGTTCAACTGCCTGGAGGAACCAAGAAGTGCATAAGCAATCGGGGGTATTGATGCAGAAAACTGTCAAAGGCAACCTAGATTAGCACACTTTCGTAAAATGAACACGATGGTCCAGATGTAGCAGTTTTACGGACGTAATGAGTCAATATTAACTCACCAAACCAGTCACAGGACTCAGCTTGGCCAGCGATGTTGCATAACTGACGGACTGTGGGACAAGCATAGCTGCGACCGTGAGACCTGCTGTTAAATCTCCACCGAACCTGTTGGCATACCACAGCGATGACAATTAGACACGCGGGTTGGAACGATTGAGAATTACGTACAGAGAAAGAGAATAATTCGGAATCCAGTACAACGAGGGTATATAGTACTGAGCCTTAGCCCAGATGGTGGATGTCGGCGCAAAAGACTTGATAGTGTCGGCCTCGAGGTCAGAGCTCCGATCACCTAAAAAGGGAGACAATAAGCGAGGGATATAAAGTTATGAGACCTAGCTGTACCATTGAATGCGGTACGATCGACACCGCTGGTACGCAGCAGCGGTGTATGCTCATCGTCCTCGCGCCATGGAGTGCCTGGGTGGGAATCGTGAGGAGAAGATCTTCCGGACATGTTGTGTATTTGGAGACGCTGGAGATGAGGATTTGTGCCCGAGGCCGCCATGGTGGGGGGAAGTGAAGAGAGGCCGTGACTCGCCAGGACGATCATCTGCCACGCCGAATTCCAAATTACATGAGCCAATGTTCCGTTTGTAACTCGCCTCTCACAATGACCATCGCCCATGGAATCAAAACTCTCGGAGTCATTGGCGCGGGTCAGATGGGTATGTTCTCTTCCTTTGCCATCCTCTCAACTTCCCTACCCGTAGTACAGGGCTTGGTATTGCCTATGTGGCCGCATTAAGGGCCAAAGTGCCCGTGCAGCTATATGACCGTTCCTCGGAGCAAATCTCAAAGGGTTTAAATCTCATGGACAGGTTACTGGCCAAGGATGTCTCGAAAGGAAAGATTCAAGAAGCCGACGCGCGACATGCACGTGAACGAGTATCTGTCATTGACCATGCTGTGGGGGTGCAAGGGCTGAGAGACGCCGATATGGTTATCGAGGTGCGCAGGCAAATCGACTCGTTCCTTCCAGTCCGTTGAATGTACACAAGGCTGCTTCGGAAAACCTCGAGATCAAGCAGCGCATATTTGGGGAATTGGCAGCAGAGACGAGGCCCGACACTATCTTGGCCACAAATACATCTTCCATTTCTATCACTAAAATTGCTGCCTCTGCAGTACCACTGGGCGAGTCTGCCGCGTCAGCAGTGGGTAAGCGTAGCGCAGGGCGCGTTATTGGTAAGTTGTATGCACGTCGGCTGCATTCACACTCAAACGACATATTATCAGGGCTCCATTTTTTCAACCCTGTCCCGGTGATGGTGAGCCTATATACATGCCCAACTGGAACAGCGGCGGATTGAATGCACACTTGCAGAAACTGGTCGAGCTGATCTCCGCGTTGCAAACGTCGGAGGACACGTTGTCACGTGCTCGGGCGTTTGCGGTTGCATGTGATAAAGACGTGACGGTGTCCAAAGACGTTCCCGGATTCGTCTCAAACGCTTTGCTAATGCCGTTCATAAACGAGGTTAACTTCTTGCTCATATCATCACGAGATCCCCGAGTTGAACTGCTTGGATAGGCAATCATGTGGCTCGAAAGGGTGACTTGAATCGTATGATCTTCTGTTTCGAATCTCCTGATCTCACTGGCCAGGGTATTGCGACTCGAGATGACATTGATAAAACGCTCCGTTTGGGAATGAACCATCCGATGGGTCCATTGCAACTCGGTATGTCTTTATCATTTCTTTTCGCATTCCCATTTTAACCCCTTATCTATTCAGCTGACTTGTGCGATCCCATTTCCGGCTTCCCATTGCATCGCTGACTCGTAACCAACTTCTAGTATCGGCCTCGATACTTGCCTCGCCATCCAGAAAACTCTCTATTCCGGTACAGGAGACTCAAAGTATCGTCCAAGCGTGCTTCTTGAGCGCATGGTCGATGCAGGATGGTTTGGGCGCAAGAATGGCAAAGGCTTCTACGAGTATAATGACTAACCGAGCTTGTCTTAGTCCGAATCTGTGTGTTCAAACGCATTCTTGGACTCTATAAGCAGCTTTGCGTTTTCCCGATTATATTACGTTCTCTCAAACACAACGTCCACTCTCAAGCACACCTTGTCGTCTTATCTTCCCACTTTGCATCAAATGATCGACTGGGAGTTTGTCTGGTCGTGATTCCGTGAATTAAATGTGGCTTTACAAATACACTTCGATCTCCCGTTTGTGCCCTGATACCCTTAAACAACCCTCCCACTCCACCCGCTGTTGCCTATTCAGGATGGGCAGCAGGTTAACACACTGCGAGCTGCTGACGAGATCCTGCGCCTCAAGGCAGCGCCAATACCGGTCGACTTTCCTGAAGCGACGACGGCGTGCGCAACCATGATCGGCCCCGTCTCTGATTCCCCTTCTTCCCCATCCGCGAGCATGCTCGAGCGCGGGCCACCGATCATCACGCCCGTAGCCGATGGTAGTGGAAGCCCCTTTTCATCAAAGATGGCCGCGTACCGGCGCGTCTTGCCTCGGCGTTCCGGAAGACGCGGCCGACTTCCTTGGATGATCTATTTGGGTGTGGAGGCGCGCGCGGAAGCAAATTTGGTCAGTTCTAGTACTACTCGCAATAGTCGTGAAGGCAACCGCGCCCCCCCTTCTCTCCCTATACAGTATAGCTAAAACAAGACTCACCGACTCGAGGATTTCTTTGTGCTCGGATGACAGGTCCTCTATCGCCACCGGTGGTGGGTGGGGATAGTTGCGACATACAATTTCGGTGATTTCACGTTCGTTTTCCCCGTCCAGCTGCCGGTATGGCGTGTAAGAGACTTGTCCGGCGTGCATGTCGTTATGTTTTGTTTTTTTTGGTGATGCGCAGTAAGTAGTAAGAGTCGATGAGTGGTGTCACTGAGGACAACGATCCGATCTTTGAGGCAGGACGGGAGGAGGGGGTATATAACGAAGGGTGGGGTTTATGATTGATGGCTTTTGGCTCCGGACTCACCGCCATCTCTGGTATACTTATAGATCACCTTGTGGCACGTCCACAGGAGCGGCCACAGCCCAATACGAAATGTGGTAGATAAGTAAAACACGCGGTGGTGGGACGCCAGGGTGGCTCATGAGTTTCCTTTTTGTTATGGAAAACGGCGCTTAAAAACAGCGCAAATTCTCCGCCAGGAACATAAACACCCTATACCTCGCCACACCTCCCTTCAAGACACACCATAAGTAGGGATTTCATGTAAGGCATTCTCTCTGCGCTCAATATATACGTAGACGGCGCGCCACTACATTGTGATCCGGATGGCCCAATCAGTAGCAACGCCAAGGCCCGGATCCTTGACCGTGAGCACGCTCGCGACACCGGCGTCACTATCTCCTCTTTTCTTCGCTGCCGTCACCCCCGGCGCGTACTCCCACTCGAGCTCCTGACCACCTTCGACTGTGACACGCTTCGGCTTTCCGGGGAGCCCTAAGACAATGATACGCTCGACGCGCACAGAGGCAAGATCCGACTGGAACGGATTCTCCGGTCGGAACTCAGTTATGGCGGTGCCCTCGACAGCAGAGTTTGGGGTGGCGGCGGCCAGATCGTTGTTGGAAAGGCGCAACTCGGCGCCCCTCGAGACCTTTTCTATGGCTAGACCGCGCCACGTGAGGTGGCCTTCCTTGTATCCATAGGTCACGCCATCGTCGAGATAGATCTCGCCCCGCGCCTTGAGTGAACGGTCGAGTGCGATGCGCAGGGTGAATGGGTCGCGGTGCATGAGCGAGGACGCGCGACGTGGACGGTCACGCGTCGGGATGATGGACCCACCACGGACGAGCAACGGGAGTTGATGCAAGTCTGCAGGAACAGTCACATTCTTTCCCTTCGGGGATCCCCTGTAAGTCCGATACGTAAAATAGTCATAGTAAACCTTTTATGCCATGGGGTAAGCAAAAAAGTAGATAGCGCCAATGTGAAATTCAACACACGTTGTCCTCGGGGAGATAAATGGTCTCTTCGATTACCCCTGGGCGCGTGACAGGCTTGACGAGTATACCAGAGTTACCAACGTAGAACTGATCATCGATCGAGAAACCTGTTTCATCTTGAGGGAACATCACGTAATGGGGACTATGTAAATGAGAGTAATGAATGAGGGAGTATCTACGGTAACAAAATGTACGCACCGTAAAACGGGAAGCCCGGTGACACTCGTCTCGCGGAATGCAGTGTACCATACAGGAAGGAGTGAGTAGCGGAGGCGGAGGATGTTCCGTACGGTGCTTTTATAAGGTTCATCGAGGAGATACGGTTCACGGCGCTTGCTATCCAGGTGTGCGTGCGCCCGGAAAAATGGCGAGAACGCACCAACCCAGTACCAACGAACGAGCATTTCGGGCTGTGGGTTGCCGAAGAAGCCTCCGACGTCAGCTACGTATCAATTTGTCGTCAACACGAAGTCAGGTCAAATATGAAAAAAGAGCAGCTGACATCCGCCAAAAGTCATACCCGCGATACCATTCGCGAGAACCATCTTGATGCCAACAGCCATGTGCTCCCAGGTACCGAGGTTATCGCCAGTCCACATCGCGCCATAGCGCTGAGAGCCGGCGAAGAAGGAACGTGTAAGTACGAACGGTCGCTTAGGAGTCTCTCCTCGCTCAATAAGGCCTCCGTAGGTGACCCTTGGAAGGAACATCCCGTTAATGTTATGGATGTCGCGGTGTTCCCAGCCACCATAATGGATCAAGTCTTTAGGCATGGTAATTTCGGGTCCGTTAAAAACGGAAGGCTATAGTGGTGGTGAGGCAGTTGAGATCAGACCGAAGTGATGACGAGCAACAGATTACACACCTCATTCATATCATTCCAAATGTGAATATCTTCCGTGCTCTCCGTCCATGACCAGCGCGATCCCTTGGTCGGTTTAAAAAGAGACTTCCAGAAGTCCCAGCTGATGGGGTTGAAGAAGTCGACCCAAGAGCTGCTACCTGGCCAGCACCACCCATCGTAGTCATCATTTCCATTCTTCTGCTTTACGAGGATCCCGAGCTCCTGCGCTTGCTTGTAGACAGGATAATCATCCGCACGCTTCAAATGCGGGTCGACGATTACGACCATCTGAGCGGACGAATGTCAGGGCTCACTTCAGCGACTATAGGCACGATGACTGACTTTACGACCCAAAGCCGCGACGTCTTTGGTCATTTCGACTGGGTCGGGGAAGGTTTTCTTGTTCCATATCATATATTGGTGGTCCTTGGAGTACTCGATATCCAGCCAAAGAACATCGAAGGGCATATCTTCCTCATCGAAGCGTTTCTGTACACTACGCACGTCATCCGAGCTGACGTAGTTCCAGCGGCACTGGTGGTAGCCTAGCGCCCACTGCGCAGGCAACGGAGTTGCACCAGTGAGGCCGCTGTATTGGCGGAACACATCCGCAGGGGAAGGACCAGGAAGGATGAAGAGATCAAGTATGCCCGACTCAGAGATCCAATGTGTGCCAGTCGATCGAGCTGATGGGTGCGCAACATCAATCCATGTCTCGGAGCCGACGGCATTGAAGATAGCAACTGTTGAGTCAGCAGAGTGCGCATGCATGAGAGGGATGGTGCCATAAAGGGAAGTTGTCCCGGAGGCGAGGTACTCGAAGACATCAGCATTGTAGAAACGATACGGATCACTGAAAAAGGGGTCTTCTCCAGTGGTGGTCGGCAGGTCAAGAGAGGTGGCATGTTGGGGTATACCGTAAACGTGGCCGTGATGAGGGAAGTCAATATCGAGGGACAAGGATTCGGGACCTAATGACTAGAGTTTGGAAGGGCGCAAGGCGGCAATATATATCCATGCGTACCTTTGGGTTTGCTATCTGTCCACGAGCCGAAAGTTTCTTCCCAATAAGCATCCTCGGAGTCACCCTCGAACCAGGCATTTGGGTTAACCTTGAGTACCTTTTGCTCTTGCTCTTGCTCTTGAGTTTCCGCTCCCTCTTCGGGAGACTCCGCCTTGGGCTCTTCTACCGTTTTGTTCCTATAATGCTCCATATGAAGTAACCCGCGCCCATTGACAACGACCTGCTCCCTCCCATTCTTGTTCAGAACAACGCGGAGGGGCATGAATTCCACCACCACTTCGTGCCCCAGTTTTGGTCCGATTATCGCGCGCGCCGAGGATGCGCCCACTTTCCATTGGTTGTGCGTACTAATGGAAGGCTCCACAGCCAATGCCCATTTGGCCGCCTCGTCATAACGTTTCCTGAGGCCGTCGATTTGGTCCATGCGCACGCGGACGACTCCATCTTCATGTACGTGGACCTCGAGGCTGAATTTAAGGTCCGGATAGAGTGCGGACTTGACTGAAGCTGTCAGAGAAGATCTGTCAGAGGCAAGAGATAGGGACTGTGGATCGACGGAGTAGGGGGAGCGCCAGGTGTTGGCATTGTCTTTTGCGCGCTCGGCAAGAGCGCGTCCACGTCGACAGAATCCGGATTGAGAGCAAGTCTTGAAGTCACCCGCCTTGAAGGCGACGGTGGCAGGGGTGGATACGAGTAAGAGCAGGGACGCAGAAAGTGCGGCAAGGGGCACCTTCATTGTCGTCAATTCGCTCGCGTTGTTGTGGGTGTCGCGGTCAACTGACGGGCGCCCATAACACTTCCAGTGGCCCTTTGCCCCCCCGGCTATCCGGGCCGCTGGCGCTATTTTTCCGTCCAATCTAGTACTGTTACTCTTTTGTAAAGAATTATCATAGCACAACTCAATCATAGGAACGTAGAATCCCCGACCATACATTGACGCCCTTTCTTATCAGAAAGTTCCTGAGTTGAGTCTGGATCGAGCGGATATTATGTCCAAACACGTACTATTCTTTTCACTTCCAGGCGATTGCCCGAATCGGTGACCCATCACATCCTTGAAAGTTCAGCGGAAGAAGACTGACCGAGTAGGCGCTTCCATCAAGCAGCGCCTCTACGTTAGTCAGATTTTCCGCAATGAGTATCCCGTTCCCGAGAAGTAGGCGGTGTACGGCGTTGGTCTCGCGGGAGGAGCCTTCGAGCACCTCTCCATCTACACTGAACACGTCGATCGCGACGACGCGCACCCCACATTCCACGATCTTTCGCGCCGCCTCTTCAGTGAGATGTGGGCTTTTCATGTACTCCTCTCTGCCCCAGTGCTGCGACCAACCGGTGCAGAATAGTAAGATGACCTCGGGGCCGAGCTTCCCTGCCTGCGGTGCTATATCGTCCCATGTTATAGCGGCGTGGAACCCCTTCCCGCGGACGTCTACCACGATGGCTGGGCCGACTAGCGACGAAAGGTTGACGTCGGAGACCGCGGCTGCGCCTTCAAGGAAGTGTACAGGCGCGTCGAGGTGAGTGCCGGTGTGTGATCCAATGGTAATCCGCGAGACGTTGCATCCATCGCGGGCAACGGTCATGATCCGTTCGGAGGTGAACACCGGATGACCAGCGCAATAACTGGGGCCAGTCGGTGAGAGCGGATGGCTCAGGTCGATGACCATCTTGCGGGTGGGTGCCGACATATTTGTTGTGGAAAAACGTCTGAAGTACGGTGCTTTTGAACATCATAGATAGTGGAATTCGAGTATGTAATCAATGAAAAAAGCATCAATTATTGAACCGATCGAATATTGCCACACTGCGTCGCTTTCAAGTTGATACACCACTGTCTCAATCCGAGCTCAATCTCAAAACAGAAAATGAAGGGGCAAAACGGACAAAACAATAATGGGCGCGTTTCACTGAGGCAAATCGGTATGGCCATTCCGGTATGACCATTTGCTAAAGTCGAAAGAGTAAACGATGCCGATAAGCTTGTAAAGCGGCGATCTTCGGCCACATGGCCAGGATCGGCGACCCATTTCTGTTAGAAAAGTCAATGTGGATCTCGAGGGATGCAAGAGGGAGAGAGAGAATGTCAGAGAGAAGATCTCGCGCCCATTTAGAGGGCGACCTCACACACGGACGTAGGCATGCCAAGACACCGACTCCATGTCAGGTAAGAAACCGCATCGATACGTGTAACGCTCATCCCTTGGCGTTGTTAGGCACATGGATCCAAGAATATGCTCACCTGGTTGATTTTGGTGTTTGCTTATGGGGAAGACCCCGCCGGGGTGATTATATCGCCCCCAGATGGGCCATGGAGATATCTTCCTGGTAATCTCAAGGCCAAGAACATGGGCTTCATATGCCTAGTATGTGGAGATAGGCACTGGCAACGTGTGGATAAGCAGAGATCACCTGCGATAAAAATCCTCGACAAGTGGAACGTTCGAGACAAATCTAAACCCTCGATCGTAAGACAAGAGGAGACCGAGCCCCCCGAATCCTGAACAAGAGACTTGTCCACGAATGACAAAATTCAGGAGACTTCGGAAAACAAAAAAAGGAGCGGAAGGGGGGGGGGGGGAGGGGGGAACTACATGGAGAAACCAGAGGGTCACAAAAAGACGGCCCGGGGCAGGAGCGATGCTACCGCCCTTACCGGTGCGCCGTCGCACCCGGTAATTTTCAGCGGGAGCAGACTGACGATCACTTCTGTGTCGGGTTCCGCGGCGTCCTGCTTGGCGAGCAATGTGTCCAAGTTTGTCAAATTCTCCACAATAAGCCCACCAGCGCCGAGAAACGAGATGTGGAAGCCATAGTCACTGATTGGCTCCTCACCCTCCGTCACCGTCTCGCCGTCGCCACCGCCGCCAACCGTAGAAGATATGATAGGTAAGGGGGACTGGTCGGGGCTCATCGTGTCGGTGCCCACGACGCGCACACCGAGTGCGAGCAGGCGCTCAGCGACATCCTTCGCGAGCCAGGGGTGGTCAAAGTAGTGGTGCGTGGGCCCTTTCGAGTCGGAGTTGGCGGTGGTGTGGTCCCAGTAACGGCTCCAGCCTGTCCGAAAGAGCACCGCAATACCAGGGCGGATACGGTCTGCCATGGGCTCGACGGTTTCCCAGGCGATGCATTCGCGCGCCTTCTTGTGGGAGACGTCTAGGACGAGGCCAGGAAGCATGAAGGTGCTTAGCGGGAGTTGGTCGATGGTGGCGCCGTCGGCGAAGAAGTGCGAGGGCGCGTCGACGTGTGTGCCAACGTGTGATGAATATGAGAGGGCGTGGACAGAGTAGCCATCCCTGGAGACTGTGTGGGACTGCCTGCACGAGAAAGGCGGATCTCCCGGGTAAACAGGGAGTGTTGAATCGAGCGGCTGAGTTAGGTCAATCAGCGTAGGGGTCATGTTGTACGTAAAGCGCGTAAAGTTGTTGACCATGTCATCCGTGTGTCCACGTCACGGTAACCGCATGAGGACCAGGCTTAGCCATTACCACTAGATCGACTATTAATACTGTTACATCTGTTACGCCCTTCCTGAACTCCACTAGATACTCCTGGTATTGTCCCCTTGACGTACATCTCGGCGTGTACTTTGGCAAATTTTTCTGCGGCACGACTTTCTATAGCACGTGACTGCATCTGGTTCCTCTGCGGCAATGGTTCTAGCTACAGTAGTCCATGAATAAAAGAGTCGGACGGACCAGAGCAAATTCAGTTCCGCGGTATACGAAACCCCAGATCTCTTTAAAGTCCGCATCAGCCTTGTGGATCCCATGTTTCGCGAGGCAATCACTCGCAGCACGTTTAACCACCTACGCGTACCAGGTCTGGATAAGTAGGTAGGAAAGGAAAGGTACACGACTGACGGCTTTGTTGGCCTTCTCAAGCTCCTTGGTAATGTCTAATGCCTTGCCTTTGCCCTTCGAAACTGGTGGGGGTGGAACCCTGAATACATCATCTGG
This sequence comes from Russula olivacea, assembly GCA_963926505.1. Classification (NCBI taxonomy): domain Eukaryota; kingdom Fungi; phylum Basidiomycota; class Agaricomycetes; order Russulales; family Russulaceae; genus Russula; species Russula olivacea. The sequence goes on from OZ004884.1 coordinate 2,396,129, forward strand.
CAAGGTTTTGGCCTGCGAAAGCATCTTGGGTCTGTCGGCGGTCCGCATCATATCTGCTGAGGGCATGCGTGTCATGACATTGCGTGCATTTTGAAGTACAGCCTCTTCTTTCCGTCGTTTGAGTCGGGTTGAGGGAGAGTCCTCGACGCGTCGCTTCTTGGTGTGCAGGACCGCAGGCGGGAAACGAGGAACGGGATCATCTGGCCGGGGCGGTCTTGGTTGTTGTACAGGAGGTTGAGTGATGATACGTGCGGCACGGAGCTGTAGTACGGAGAGGCTATCTAAGGAAGTGGATGAGGTCGGATAAGAATGATCTGCTTCGACAAGTTGACCATATATAAGGATGTCCGACGCGTCTTGCCAGTCTGCAGGACAGAATGTTCGCACGAAGAATATGCTTAGGAGAACAGCCGGTGCGTACCAAGGTCACCAAGCATGATGCGTATACCATTATCCGTGCGGCCGTCAGGGGAAGTAATTGGAGCTGAGCAGAGCTGATTCTCAAAGTAGAGACGGCTGATAAATGCTGACGGATGAACATCCCTATCAACATCTTTAGAGACCTCCCTCTCGCACCGGTATGAAAGATCGACTCACACATCCACCTCGGCCATCCTGTCCAGTTGGACGGAATCAACCTTGCTAATTCCAGACAAAGCCAATGCCCGTCCGCGCATACTTTCAAGAGCAAGTGCTAGCGGGTTTTTGAGCAAATTGATACCGGGACTATGTGTGTTGTCGATGGGGATCGTGAAGGACAAGCCTTCGAGAAGAAGGCGGGAGTCTGGGACCGATAGAGAACCTCGGAAGAGAAGGCGGTGGCTTGGTGGGGTGTATACATAGCTTGTCAACTTGGGAGGATTCTCGACCTGTGTCACTTGTGGCATCAAAGTTAAGAGAATTCGGAATTAACGTTAATCAACGGGTGTCGGGCACTGTCCGCTTGGCCACGTGATCGCGAGGGTGAGCAGCCAATCAAATTGCGAGGTACAGACGGAGTGATCCACGCACGGAACACGCCCACTGGCAACCACATCACCTTGTGGTCGTCTCGTGTCCAATTGTCGGAAAGCCCCTTAAGAACATGCCCATGATGCGAGTAGAGCACAACACGATCATCCCATGCTTCTCATCTCTCGCCCACCCCCTCCCAAACGCGCTCCACAAGCCATGTCGATCCAGTCGATCCACAGCGAGTCGTCGGTATCACGCACACACGTGCTAGTGCAAAACAGCGGCCACCCACCTAACCAGGAGCAGCATCATCATTCTTCACCCGCCCGGAGACAACAATACATTCGCCCTGCCTTGCGGGTCGATTGCCCCCCTACGCCCAAACACTGGGACCTTGCTTCCAGAGTCAGTAATCTGGACGTCAGGGAAGAAGACGGTTATGTCTTGTCTGCGAACGGCGAAGAATCCACATCAGGTGTTTTTGTGCCCTGCGAACCCCTATCGGCAATAAGGCGTGTGCGTACAGGACGCCTACGCATCAAGCCCATGGTACTCCACCGCCGACGTATTTCGGGAATCACAACTTCACCCATAAGCCCGACATCTGTGAGCGCCTACTTCTCCTTCTCACTAATATTCATTCTCACCTACCTACCTGCCTACCTACCAATCACTCTTCTTCTACATACTCAATCGATCAATTTCCGCTCAGCAGCATTCTTCCTCTGGCTTTCTCCTCCGTGATTACCTTCCCCCCACGCCCTTGACACCCAACACGGACTTCAAGAACCTTTACAACAGCCTCCGCAAGCGCGACGCCCTCCCCGCGGCAAAGACTGCATCACCTGAGGTTCCAGTTCCACCAGCGTTTCTCATCACACCCCCTGTTTCACCGGCGGCGTCTAGCTCGCCCTCTTCTCCGCGCCAACAACGACCTGTGCTGCACGTGAAGACAAGCTCTCCTGTGGGGACGAGCGCTCCGCCCCCCACTCCAGCGCTGACATCCCCTAGCCCCAGCACGTTCCAATTCCGGCCCTCTGGGCGGCTGCCTAAGCGCCCGCCTATCCCTGTCTGGCCCACAGCCCGCGCTGTTGTGGCTTGATCACCACCCCCATTAATCATGGGTGCTGTACGTTTGTTTTATTTGTAAAACTACGTATCACGTATCGCTAGATGTATGTGCGCTGTACTAAATGGTAGTATGTATGTATTGATTTCTTTTGGAAACGCCGCTTGACGCGCTTATACAGTGTACTCTTTCTTTTTCGGAAATCACTATTGCAAACATTTCCTTATTATAGTGTGCTCGCGATTCCAATTCGAAGTCTCTGTTGAACCACATGAAAATACGTCGTCACTATTTATAAATATTTACGCAATGAGGCCAAATCCACAACAGGTAGGCACAAGCTAACCAAAATTTGCATATTGGAGAACAAGAACGGCACAATAATAAAAAGGCGAAAGGCGAAACGAAGCAGAGAAGACGTCGACGTCGACGGCGGAACAGGAACTTGACGACGGGGCATGCAACAGGAGTCAAGAGATCAAACATAGAAGTACACAGTAATAAGTGTAAGAGGGCATGAATGTCCGTGCAATGATGGTTTGAACGATGAGCGATTTGGGAAATGATGTGGGTGGGGGAAACAAGCAAACAATGATTTCTCCAAGTAACGATAAGGAATTTTTACCACGGCGCGTGACGGATGCCCGTCGAGCCTGTGATGACCGGAGCAGTCGCGTATGTGGCACGGTGGGATGGATACAGGTAGGGATGCGGATATGGATGCTGATGTTGATGTTGATGCTGATGATGCTGATATTGATGGGGAAGTGGACCTATGAATGGGGGCGACGTTTGAGAATATCCTCCACGGGCAGGATATCCCCGATATGGTGGCGGGCCGAATGACATCGGCATGTATTGCGGGACAGGCTGACCCGGGAACGCGTAATGTGTGGGTGGTGGAAATGTGAATGTACCGACCGACGCCGGCGCTGCGACCTGCGCACTCTGAGCCAGTCGATGGCCATGAGCAGCACGCGGAGGGCCGGTAGATGTCACGGTAGCATGTGCGGGTGCCACCTTGGTGGGCACCGGCGCATCAACCGAGCCAGAACCACGTCGGAGCTGCCTACCCTGCGTTTGTTTTTTCCTCGAGTCGCGCGTGGATTCCGAGACGAGCGGAGCGAAGATCGCTTCTTCGCTCTCGGATGGCTCCGAGTCTTCTCGTGATGCATCAGCAGGGCCAGCTTGAGAGGCAACCTTCACCCTCGATGGGTGCTCGGCGTCATCCGCTAGACGAATCCAGCCGTCGCTGCCTTTCTGGAAGAGCTGCTTGACGGTCGCGTTGTCGAGTCCAACACGTGGATTCTTTGCGGGCGAGCTTGGATTGCTATTCGCCCGTGTGCTGGATGTCTTTACGCGCCCCCGTGGAGCATCGGCAGAGCGTAACCTGTCAATGATCGCCCGAGTACGCGAGTGCTGCTTGATCAGGCGGTCAGAGGACGTAACCAAGAACAGCGGGATGTCGGCGTCCTCCGACTGCGTGGATTCCGAGACAACCTCGACGTCGTAGTCCTCTTTATGGAGGTCACCAGGCGGTAGTGAGCTGCATCGCGTGTGTGACCACTCTGAACGCAACCCGTCGGAAGTGAGGGGAGAACCAGAGGAGTACGAGATTGAAGGAGATGACGGGACTCGAATAAGGTGGCACTTCGGTAAATCTCCTGTGAGGGAAATATGAAGATGTACATGTTAAAATGAGGGAAATTACAAAGAACGATAACGTACCAGGCATTGTGCCGTCACCACCAGCGGCAAACGACCGCTCGGGTTTCGGCGTGGCAGGTGGTGCCTCTGATGCCACCGATTGCTCCGAGTCCGTGAGGTCGATGACCTCGCGCGAGAAGCGAGGCGACTTCCTTCGTGGGGGGTCGAGGTCGAGGTCGAGGTCGAGTATCGGAGTGATACTATCTGCAGGTGGTGGATCGGCGTTTAAGTCTGGGCGATAGATCGTCACACCGTGGGGAGCGATTCCGTCACCATCCAGGACCGTTGCGATGTCCTCGTTCGAAGAGTCCTCCGGACTTACGACGGGCTGCGCGTTTCCAAGTAAATGAGTGACGCGTCGTGCGAGAGCCGCGATCTCCCCCGCAGTATGATGTTCTGTCGTGGTAATCCCGACGGCACGCTCGAGTTCGTCCACCACGGCCAGTACCATCTTTACCCCGACCAGATCCGGGTTCAAGTCCAAGTCTCCCTGAACTCCGACCCCCTTCATCGCGTCGCAAACGAAAGCCCCTCCACCGTCGATGTAACACCATTCTTGGCAACTCGAACAACAAACCCCGACCCCTTGTATGCTCTTGGTGATGAGGAGGAGAAGTTCGTGCTGGTAATGAGAGCACCTTGCTGCGACTTGTGAACGAGGTCGCGGCCTGGACTGGGGAGGTTCGGTGTTGAACCAAGACAAGTGACAAGGAGCCATGGTGAGCGGAGTGTGCCACCAATCATCTGAAAGGACCTCCCAATCTGCATCGTCAAGAGAGATAGAATCGTCTGACATCAGATGAGGTGAACCACTGAAAGATGGTGGAGAAAGGGAAAGAGGGTAACCCAATAAGCCCCAAAAGGAAACGAGGAAGAGTGCTGCTCACAAAGGTGGGTCATGCAGCCGAACAGCCACCACCGAGAAAGGAGACAGTCAAACAATGAACGGAAACAGTGATTGTGGTTGTTGCGGGACGCTTAGCCCTGCATGCGTACGTGTAAAAGATGAGTGCAACCACGTTGCCCTCCCAGCTGAGCTGGCCCGGGCCAGGCCAAATATCGAGTCAGGCCATCAGCCGCGTCTGCCGGCTTGCACCGCTTTCTCACACCCAAAATAAACAGACACAGTTTTTTATTGCCTGACAATTAATACATACTGTACGGATGTGCAGTTAGAACAATGTTTCCCTTGACTATCACTCTTGGCCCGCGGATGCGATCAGCGGCGCCACCTTCTCAGATGGTTTCCTCGATACGAACACTAATCTCCTTCGTGACCATGATTTCGATAACGTCTATACTCTCAGTGGGGTCCCTATCCGGCATCCAGTGGTCAACGTTGAAAGCTTGTAGTATCGGGGAAGTCGGGCTCGTAGGGCGTGACGAAATAGGTGATATCAAGTGAGTCATGCTTGACGTGGAACTCATGGCGCGAAGTCGGCGACTGACAGTCGAAAACATCGCGTGACACGCAGTCGGACTAGTAGGGGTGGGAGGCGGCCTCGATGGCCGGAGAATAGGGCTCGTGGGACAGGACATTGAATCCCAACCGTCAGAAGTTAGGTTATTGAAGCGGCAATTAGATGGGCTTAGGGGAGCTGTAGACCATCCTAGAGGGCTTGAGCAGGCGCTTTTCCAAAAACGAGGGCTCGTGGGCCTCGACTGTGGGCTGAGAGGCGGAGATATCGGCGATGGGCTAGCGGGATGCGAAAAAAAACTTTCCGAGCCATCGTTTGGTTGGAAAAGCGGCCGGAGAGGTCGTCTGGAAATGTGGGAGACCCTGGGCGACGGTGCCACATGAGATGGAAGGGGAATTTCGGAGTGTTGGCGCGTCTTGAAGTCGTCATCGGACGACGTAGGAAATTTTATCGAGGAGTCCATATTGAGTGTGTCAGAAAAAGGAGAAGTGTCTTCCATAAAACCGTTGCGCGAAGAGGATAGAATTGGGGAAAGGGGTAAAGGGACGGCCAGGGCGTCGCATTGCTGGGAGTGGAAGGGAGAGTGCTTAATAGCTGTACGTGCTGTAGGGACAAGTGGGGAAGGTGGGTCCTCAATCAAAGAAGCATCGTGAGGAGCTGATAGGATTTCACTGCGAGAGGCGGCAGCATCGGAGACACCGTTCTCCTCAGAAGCGGACTATAGAATTGATCAGTGCTCGAACGTAAGCGGGAAACGATCACAAACTGACAGAACAGCGCTTTGTAAGATCATAACGTTGGGCATCCATGGGATTCATAGTGAGGGTACAGTTGAGGGAGACTGGGTTAACGAGGGAGCACAGCTCAACATCGTAAACGAGCCATCTTATGCAAGAATATAAAGGGTTCTAGTTGTGGTGAAGAGTACAGAACCGATAATACCGGCCACAGACACATCGAGGAAAGTCCCGCTGTGGTCGCAGTGTGTTGTGAAGTCCACTGCTGACTTTGTGCTTGAAAGAAGTCATAGAAAGAAGCCATAGAAAGAAATCAGAATACCACGAATGAAGATGCGTCCCGCTTTGATATAAGACGAGAAGATGACTATGAACAACCAGAAGATCAACGCCACGCGACGATCGAGGACATGCCAGAAAAGGTGGGAAAACAAAGCGTCGTACCACCCGTCTGAGCTAACACACCACACAGACGCCTCGCGAACCGTGTACGGACATCGTGGGGGATGACGAAAGGACTTCGGTCGTGAGTCATGATCAAGAGGAGAGCAGCGTTTGTGACGGTGAAGATGCGGTAATCCTGACCGCACGTCGTGTGAGGATTGTCCGTTGTTGCCAAGCCAAGCAGACCACCTTCTCCTCAGTGCGTATTTGATTTGAAATGTCTCATGGCACGCAGCTGATAGTAGCAAGGACGTCGCGTCGGGAGGGCCAAAAGAATGAATGACTCGAATTACCAAGAGAGGGGTTCCGGAGGGATGGGTAGAGACGGTAGTGACTTAGGTCAATCGAACAGCCTTGCCTAGATGAAACAAAAGAAAACCACGAACGTTCCTTCTTCTGAGTTGCTCGATGAGGGTTGGTAGTAGCACACCGTCAACGCCATCTGGCGGTGCGCGGTGCGCCGACGCGCGTGGCTAGGCCCCGGTCCGGGTCTTGTCAGTTCACCACATCTCTCCAGTTGTAATGAATGCAGCACACAGGTTGCCTCCCTCATTCACGAGTTCATACCGTCTATTCCTCCGTGCATCCTCCGCCTCTGTTCTCCATCATCGAGCAGGGACACGCTACGTCCGAACCCTCTGGAAACCTACCTTCCGAGAAGCAGCCGTAGTCATTCGCAAACTACAAAACCCAACGCTGGGAACCTCAGAGAAGGAACAACTTGAAAAATGGCGTTGTCTATGGGAGCTTAGTAGTGAGTCCAAGGTAGATATCTTGGCCCCGGTCGTCAAAAGTTGATTTTTGTCAGTGGACAGGACTCTTTCGTTGCTTGTCACATCGGCTCAATCTCGAGGTCTTGCACATAGACTGACGCGGAATCTCTCAATTCTTCACTTTGGGTTCCAGAAATATCAAGTGTGGACCCGCTATGGTTCAATGCCAACCTGGGATCCACGCCAACAAGAGTATGCACCAGCTAGACGAACCCGCCCAGCTCTAATAGATGCTGAAAAATTTGACGGTCAATGCTGGGGTGCGCTGGAAGAGACCGCAAGAATGGCCGAAGGTAAAAGCGGCCTCACACTCGGCAGAATGGAGTTTCGTCTACGACGAGCCTAGCCCGTCTATGTTGTGTTTGTGGCTTGTGGTCGTGGCTGTTTGTCGCACGCTTTTGGAATGGATCATCAGCTTTGATCAATGAAATACACCTTCAAGGTGGTCACATCTCTTTCCCACATCCTCGGTGCTACAAAGCAAGTGGTCGCGTTGATGTGTTGCGCCAGGTAGGCCCCACAGGGCACAATGCTCCAAGATTGTGGTTGGCACAACTCTATATATCCAGTTTGCCCTTCAGCCCCAAATCGAGTCGACGCCCTTTTCATCCGTTCGCCAGCGCATCCTGCTATGCCTCTGGCTGTCCAGGGCTCCGAGTTATCAACCGGTCAACGGCGCACGCTTTACCGCCGATCCAGCTGCCCGTCGATTCCGCGTTCAGTAAGCACTTGCAGCTCAATCTACGCCATAGACTTCAGTGGTGAATTTTCAAGCGTGCCGAAGGACTGCGGTGATGTGGAGAGATATATGTCGCCGTTGTTCCGCGGTCTTGGGGGAATTGGAGAGGAACATAGTGAAGCGGCTGAGCTGCTGTACGCTACATCCACTGGAGGTTTCGCGCCCAGGGCAGAAGCTATCGACTGTGACGATAGCCTCTCTGACAGCCTTTCGAACTACCAATTCGACATTACAGGCCACGATCTTATCCTAGAGCCTACCGAAGCCTCGAAAGCCAAGCTCTCTACGGAGCAGTCCTCGACGTTTACTCATCCCCGTTCTCTGATGGCACCTGACAAGCCATTAAAACCCAAAGCGTCTCAGCTATTCCCTCCTCCGCGAGAACCCTCACCTAGTCCCGAACCCTCCCCTCCCTCTGTGCCTCCCAAGCCCACCAGACCGATCATCCCCGTGAAATCAGGCACCACTCGCCCTCTCAAAATTGACCGTTCGAGAAAGTGTACAGGACCATCCGTCGCCTCTCAACGAACCCCTCGAGCTGAAGCCCAAAATGTGGCGCCCACGTCGAAGCCAATCTCAAGGGCCACGTCGAAGCCTGTCTCAAGGGCCACTACGCATGTCAATTTACGCGAAGCGTTCAGGAGAGATAAGCTACTTGCAGAACAGAAGGTGCCTACAAGGGGTGTCACACCCGCCATGCCGTCTTACCCTTACCCACATCCCGAGACCCGCGATCGAAACGTAACCCAGGTAAATGCCCAGCCATCACCTGATAGTTTTTGCATCGTACTGATTCATCCCACTTCACAGCAGATCCCTATCACCACACTGTTTCCAACTGGTCTCATTCCTCTTGATCGTGCGAAAGATAAATTCAAGCATGCTCACTGTTTGGACCGACTGCCACCTCAACCTGATCTTGCTGACTCTTCAACACTTTCCTCGGGGAACCACGGTCAGCGGTCGCGTGGCTGGCCTTTCGGCCGTGCATTTAAAAAGCAGAAGGCCTGAAACAACCTGGGACATGGGGCTGCCACTACGACCAATAGAAAGGTATTCAGCGATCGAGTGAACTGTAGTTTCATCTATGTTTTTATGCCCATCCCTCGCCCTATATGTATAGTATGCACGTGTAATTATGCCCCACAAATATTCGTTTTTTTTGAGGTTCTATGCCAATGTCTAGCGCATTCATCGATTCTTCCCGAACTCGCGACCGCTGGTTGAGATAACTTACGTACAATAGCTGCGTGGGGCCAAACAACAGAAAACAAAAGTAGAATGCTGTATGCGCGCAGTCCAAGAGCCGCCCAGAGTCTCAGGCTGTTATATGATAAGTTGGTATTCGCCTTCAGTCACGATGCGGCCACGCGTTCATCCTAAACCCCCTGCTTTCTCCTGACCAAATGAGCCCATACATTGTTCCTGATCATGTATTGGAACGAAAACTCCCGACTTCCCTGACGCCAACATTTTGGGGTACATTGACCATCGTCCCCTTCGATTCTCTTGACACGGATTCCCCTCAAAGTAGCGTGATCCCCGAGAATCACCTCGTTGCGCAGTTGTCAACATCATCCAAAGGATCAGAGAACACAATTACGTTGCTCTCCGAGCCGGTTGATCTTCCAGCTATACCACACCCTTTCCTATACTTTGATGACGGAAATATTACGTTTCGCGTGCGTCTTTGTGCGTCTCGATCCTGGTATCTACTGATCTGGCGATATCTACATAGGTTCAAGGACTTCTCTATCGCCTCCATCGGTCTTTACTCTGTCGCGGATCGGGGAAATTCGAGGACCTCCTTTCCCTGCTTTCCATACAGGAGTCCTCCGAGTCGACCTCCCCTACCATCCCTCTAGATGATGTGAAAGCCATACAATTCGATGCCTTTCTTTCCATTTTGTATCCTCAGTACGTATGTCCGACTCGACAACAGGCGTGTATTAATGCTTGTGCTTTTACTTAGAAACTACAATGCCCTAGAGAGGCGCACCTTCGAACAGTGGTCCGCTATCTTGGACCTTTCGACTCGATGGGGTTTCACCAGCATTCGCGACTTGGCCATCCGTTGCATAAGACCTCCCGATCCCTTGAAGAAACTCCTCTTGGCGCGTAAAAATAACATCGATATGTGGATACAGCCAGCTCTTTTAGAGCTGTGTTTGAGACGACAGCCACTTAGCCTCGACGAGGCCCGTCTCATGGATTTCGAGGATGTCATACTTATAGGCTCTGTCCGGCAGACTGCTCGGTTATCTACCCTCACGGTCGATGGCACGGGGATCATGAATTGTATCAAGGCATGGCAGGGTAGAGAACCGTGGGGTTCGGTAACATTGCCAGTGGCAGGTCCGAGCTCGATACCAGTTCCACTTGATGGGCCAGCGACTGCCGATACCGATACCCAACCTACGAGCGCCGCCGAGGAGGACTTATGGGCCAGCACTTTTGTTAGTCAGAAGGCTATTGGTAAAAAGAAGAAGGGTAAGAAGTGAGCCTCCGTTGTTGAATGGTGAATGGGACAAGTACCCTAGGCCTTACGAAGATGTTTCTACGTGTGGAATGTTTTGCAGTATGGCCCTAATGTGACTGGTAGTGTAGTAGTATTACTCAGTTGGAAGCACACACGATTGGTGAAGAAACATGTCTCGAATTGTCAATCCTTTCAGCCTGGCTGGGGGTGAGCCTGAGCGTTGTTTTTGTTAGAGGAACCGTTCCTCAGCACGATTGGAAAAACCCAGGATGCTGCCACTGGGAGCATCAGGTAGAGGTTCCGGCAAGAAGTAGAACGCCCTTTGGTGATGACTAGACGACTCTCAGTCTCTCAGATGCGCACGTGGTAGACATTTGGTGGCGCCTGCGGCCGCAGGCTGTTTTCACAAGCTGCTTGCCGTCTTGTCACGGTCCGGCTTCAAATTGGCGGGTTGACCGGTTGACCCTTTACCAGGTTCTCAAAATCTCTCGACATAAAAGCGCCCCGCAGCCTCTCGTGAACAAATAACGAAGAACTGATGCCTCATTGTGATTCCAGTGTTTCCCGTCCGCAGCCTTCTTCTCCGCAGCTGTCGATCTATGCGCATGTCCGCAATGTGGTCTGCCACGAGGAGGTCTCGATACCCATCGATGCTCATGGGCAGTCCTCAGTCTATCATATAATCGCTGATCCTTTTCGTGCAAGTTGTCTGCTAGTAGTCCCTCCATCTGCAGTACTGGAAGAATGACTCCATACGCACATCCCGGTCTGGACACAGACCAGCACACCCAAACCACCCCAATAACCGGACCCGGGTCTCCATCCGCATCTACCAACATCTCCGATACCATCATCACTGCTCCTTCTGATTTATCGAGCGGGACCATCGGGGAAAGTGTCACTTCCCAGCCATTGAGCTTGCCGGTAGAATCGACGGACGCGAGTGCACCACGATCGACCGGGATGTGTCGATTCACTCAGCACAAGCGCTTCTTTTTCGATGACGGGAACATTACATTCCTTGTGCGTCCCGTGTGTCTGGGTACTGTAATCTACTGACTTCACGGTATGGTGACACAGGTGGATGATGTTCTGTATCGCGTCCATCGCTATTTCTTCTGCCGTGATTCGAAAGTATTCAAGACACGCCTCTCACGGCTTCCCGCGCAGGAGGGCTCGTCTCTTCCTGTCATCTCCCTCGAAGATGTGAAGTCCAAGGATTTAGATGCGTTTCTATCTGTCTTATATCCCCTGTGCGTATTCTGTATCAAAGACCATCTGCAACTGCGTCATTGATCGTTCATTTTTCTGCTCAGGGATTTCAACGCATTAGAAAAATACTCGTTCGAAGAGTTATCGTCTATTTTGGACTTGTCCGCTCGGTGGGGTTTTGCAAGTATCCGCGACATGGCCATCCGCTGTCTGAAGCCTCCAACAGCCCACCAACGACTAATCTTAGGGCGAAAACATGGCATTGATCAGTGGATCTTCCCAGCTCTACAAGAGTTGTGTGAGAGACCAGAGCCACCCACGCGTGATGAGGCTCGTCTCATGGGTCTCGAAGATGTCATTCTAGTAGGGTCCGTGCGGGAGAAAGTTCGAACGCATGCTACCACTGCGAATTCGGCGGGCATAATGGACCGTATTAAGGCTTGGGGAAGTGTAGAGCCAGGGGAACGGCCGGTTCGTGTCCCGATTGCTGATGCCGAAGTAAAGAGAAAAGCGGAGCAAGATGCCGCGAAGAGGGCAGCGGACAGAGCCGCAAGAATCGCTCATCCTTTTTCATTCAGACCCGTAAGTCCAACACCTGTATTTGCTGTACCACCTCCTGTTCCAGCAGGAGGCCTGTGGAGGCAGATTCCCGAGCCGGTGGAAGACGGGCTGGAGGTGCCGCCAGTGCCAGTGGATGACTGGATGTGATTATGTCTTTCAGCCCATTTTATGTCTTTATTCCTACCTACTTCGAAATGTGAGACACTTCGTAACAATACGGAAATACAGACGCCTAAAAACCATTAATGAGATAGAATGCGAAGAGCACTTATCCAGTGTCCCAGCGGGAAATGGCGATAGGATGACTGGAGAGCTCAGGCTGTCGCGGCTGCGAATTACTGAAGTCCCTTCAAGATCCCACAGGGCGAGCGGGCAACACTTCTTAGTCTGCCCCCGAAAAGCTCTTGCAGGGATGGTTCCATACGTGATGGAAAATCCTTTGATGCCAGTCACTCCCAAATGCAGGCATCCATGAAGCGAGCTGCGCTCCAGCCGACAGTCACATAAATGGTGAACTTGAAAGTACCGTCCGTGCTCATGCTCCATACTTCTCCCATTGCGCTTTAGTTCTCTTGACATAATTGCCAGTGCATGCTCAGAAAGTACTGTAAAGCCAATCTGCCAGCTGTATCGACTCGGAGGCCAAACACGGCTCGGATGATGTTTACGTGGTTTACGAGGCGCCCACAGCCCGGTCACGACGCCACCCGTTTCATCCAGTTGAACTGACCAAATGAGCCCGTACATTGTTCCCGATAATGTATTGGAACGAAATCTCTCGACTTCCTTGACGCCAACATTTTGGGGTGCATTGACCATCGTATCTTTCGATTCTCTCGACTCGGATTCCCCTCAGTTCGAATCTAGCGTGATCCATGAGAACCCTCTCTCTGCGCAGTTGTCGGTATCATCAAAAGAATCAGAGAGCACGAGTACGCCGCTCTCCAAGTCGATTGATCTTCCAGCGGTACAGCACCGACACCTGTACTTTGATGACGGAAGTATCACGTTTCGTGTGCGTCTCCTTGCATCTTGACCCTGGTATCCACTGAATTGGAGGAATCTACATAGGTCCAGAATACTCTGTATCGCCTCCATCGGTCCTTACTTTGTCGCGAATCGAAGAAATTCGAGAATCTCCTTTCGCAGCTTTCCGCTCAGCAAGAGTCCTCGACCTCCCCTACCATCCCTCTAGATGATGTGAAAGCCGTAGACTTCGATGCCTTTCTGTCCATTTTATATCCTCAGTACGTATGTCCGACTCGACAACAGGCGTGTATTAATGCTTTTGCTCATACTTAGAGACTACAATACCCTAGAGAGACGCACTTTCGAAGAGTGGACCGCTATCTTGGACCTTTCCACTCGATGGGGTTTCACCAGCATTCGCGACTTGGCCATCCGTTGTATAAAACCTCCCATTCCCTTGGATCGTCTCATCTTGGCGCGTAAACACGCTGTCGAACAGTGGACACTCTCGGCCCTTTTGGATTTGTGCGAGAGGCCGGAGCCACTTAGCCTCGAAGAGGCACGTCGGATGGATTTCGACGATGTCTTGCTTGTGGGGTCAGTCCGGCAGACTGTTCGATCATCTACCCTCACGGTTGATGGCACGGCAATCGGGAATTGCGTTCGGGCATGGAAGAGTGGAAAGCCGTGCAGCTCGGTCCCAGATCCAGCAAACAACCCCGTTCAGACTCATTTGCCGCAGAGCGGCACACTCCCATCAACTCTGGAGCCAACTGTGCAGCCAATATTTAATAGAGGAAGTGTCAGTACCCAACCTACGTACGCCGGCGATGACCCCTGGGCTGCTATAGGAGGTGGAAAGAAGAAAAAGGGCAAGAAAGGTCGTTAATGGGACAGGTACTCTAGGCCTTAGTCACCTTATGGAGACGTTCTAGTATTCGTGGAATGTTTTGCTAGTAATGTTACTCGGATGTGTGCTTCCAACCGGTAAAGAGACGTCTAGAATACAGTAGCGGAAAACCCTTGAGTCCGGCTCGGGGTGAGGAACGCGTTGAAGCCCCGTTCCTGTTCCTGTCGCATCACGATGGAGATGGAAGGATAGTTGCAATAATTTAATAATTTGAGCTATGTCGACTGCGCCTTCATGGTAAACCAAAATAACGCGGACACAATGACGGGTAGCTAGCGGCGCGTCAGGTTGAAAGACTTTCGACGTTTAGACCTCACCAAATGGCACGACCGTGACCCTGCCTTCCTGCCGAGCAAGTCCGTTCTCCCAGTAACTCCTCGATTTGAAAGCGCGCTGCAGCCATTTGTAAATGACAAAGACTTCTAAGGAACACAAGACTAAGGGGTGCCTTCAAGTTACAGTATTGTATTCAAACCAGTTTATGCGCGTGCATGCCACTCACTGGCACGGCGTCCGAGTCGCTGGAAATTGACGCTCATAGTCGCGTTCCTCTGTTCATCATCCATCATATAAACGTTGAACTATCCGTGCAAGTTAATCTAGCCCCTCCATCTACAGCACTGGAAGAATGAGTCCATACGTGCATCCCAGTCCTGACATGGACCAGCACTCACGGGCTATCTCAATAACCATACCCAAGTCACCATCCGCGTCTACCATAGTCTCCTCTGACACCATCAACACTGCCCCTTCCGGCTTGTCTAGCGAGATTCTCGGGGGAAGTACATCTTCCCAGTCATTGGGTTTACCAGACGAGTCGGCGAATACAAAAACATCAGAATCGACTCGGACCCAACTGGGTCCATTCACCCAACACAAGCGCTTCTTTTTTGAAGACGGAAACATCACATTCCTTGTGCGTTATCTTCGACGCAATACTATGCTCTACTAATTTCACGGATCCAGGTGGATGGCATCCTGTATCGCGTCCATCGCTATTTCCTCTGCCGCGATTCGAAAATCTTCATGACGCGCCTCTCACGGCTTCCTGCGCAAGAGGGCTCGTCACTTCCTGTCATTTCCCTCGAAAATGTGAAGTCCAAGGATTTTGATGCGTTTCTATCTGTCTTATATCCCCTGTGCGTACTCTGGCCATCAAACATCGGCTGCGACTGCGTCATTAATCGTTCATTTTTTTGGCTCAGAGATTTCAACGCATTGGAGGAACACTCGTTTGAAGAGTTGTCATCTATTTTGGACTTGTCCACTCGGTGGGGTTTCACCACTATCCGCGACATGGCCATCCGCTGTATGGAGCCTCCGACACCCTACGAGCAACTAATCTTAGGGCGGAAATATGGCGTCGATGAGTGGATCCCCCTGGCTCTACAAGAGTTGTGCGAGAGGCCACAACCACTCACCCCTGATGAAGCTCGTCTCATGGACTTCGAGGATGTCGTTCTCGTTGGTTCCGTTAGGGAGAAAGTTCGAAATCAAGCGCTCACGGTGGATTCGACGGGAATAAGGGACTGTATTGAGGCCTTGAGACGCGGAGAGCCATGGATGATGCCGCTTGTTGGTGGTGCTCCAACAACTCCAAGTGTCCCTTCCAACCAGCTCTTTGGGTTTGCGCAGAAGTTTCCTCAGAAGCCTGTCAAATTGGGGGCGGCTTCCACCAGTGCCACCACCGGCTCTATGATGTTCAGCGGCCCGGGGTTTGGAACACTCGGACGGTAAAAGACTCAGTAACATTTGGTCATCACGGTAGCACTGTCCCTGGGCCCAGTACGCGTGGCCCATGTTGCAAAAATTGCATATAATCCCCTTCCCCATATTAGAACTTAGTTCGTGATATTCAAGTCGTAAACTTGTCAAGGAGATAGACTCAGTGACTCCAGGCCCACTTCGCACGTGGGACGGACTAGCAAATACCCCGAAGGCAATAATTAAGTGATCCAGATGGCTCAGAATCCTTCGACTCGGACATCTGCGATCCACTCTCTCCTTCCCAAAAATTCCGATGATCAACAGAACACCGTGACAATCCTCCAACTTACCGTACAGTTCAGTCAACCACGTACTGGCAAGTCACTCGAGCATACGGACAAGATGACCTAATTCCAATTTCCAAGTCTGTGCACAAGTGGCCTCCTTTCGACAGGGCGATATCATACAAGCGGGTCAGATGACGGTGATAGTAACAAAGGGGAAGTAATGGTGGTAAGTAGATGACACTGAACGTTAATGAGGTGAAATGCAGAGAGCACTTATCAATCGTCGCCGTCTTACCACTGTCATTCCCAGCCGGAAACCACAATAGGATGACCGGAGAGCAGTCGCGCGGCAACGAATTCCCCAATACCTTCGTGGACACCTCCTGATGGCTGAAGCCCCTCCAAGAAAAGGTTCCGCAAGGTGGGCAACGCTTCTGCAACTCTGCCCCCGACGAGCTCCTGCAAGGACGACGCGATACTTGATATAAGATCCTCAGATAGGTAGAGGCTCTTCACGGCAGTAAATGTATGAAAAAATTCCAACCAGTGTGTGATCTCGATGTCGTCTTGCCAATTTTGTCGCATTCGTTTAGGTTTGTGGATGTAGAGGTGCTCCACTGTGGAAAGAGGAGACAAGAGCAAGGTACAGACTTGTGTCAAATACGAAATCTCCCCATCTGACTCTTTGCATTGAACCCCCACATTCAACTCTCCGTGGCCAAATGTCTGCGGTGGAAGTCTGGCCCGAACGGCTCTATTATAGAAGGTCAAATGTGCTTCATCGGGTGACTTCCAACTTGGTATGCGATCAATGAACTGGACGAATTGTGGAGAATCGAATACGAGTTGATGGAAGGTAACATCCAAGCTATTAAGTCGAGGTACATCGATCCGGGCCACGAGGTCTTCCATATACTCGCTGGTACCTTCAAACCACAAGTCAGTGAGAGCGGGGAGAATAATGCGTGTCGACGGAGGTGGATGCCGGCTTTCCCTAGTAGGGCGGGATCGAGGAGATTGGAAACCAAGCCGAAACGTTTTGAGGCTGGTCAACGCGGAGAGGCGAGTGGTCATTGTCTCCGGTGAAATGTAGCCGGAATGAGGAATATTCCAAAGTTGAAGAGTGACGAGATCGGTGGCAGATAAAAGTAGTTTCGGTAATCCCGGATATAGAATGTTCTCCAAAATAAGGTACCGAAGACGCGGGGCAGATCCATCCATGAACGAGTCGGGTACGACTGGCACTGGCCATGGTGAATCGTATGCCTTGAGCTGAAGATGCGTCAGTTCTGGGAATAGCTTTCGCATCGCTGGCCAGACTTTTTCAAATTGCGAACTTGTAACATATTCGAGGGTGATTTGACGTACGCGGTTGCTGCGCTCGAGTGCAGCAACGGTGCTATCCACGCTCGGCGTCGAGTAGTCATTGCCATGGATGAGCAGAGGCAACGGTGGCCAGACCTCCAGTTTGTCTCGCGCACGAGTTTTGCTCGTGCAAACGAGTTGCAGATTTAAGCGACGTGGAGATTCAAAAACAACGCTTCTCCATCTTCGACACACATGCACCAGAGTTTGCCATTCCTCTACCGCCTTTTTTGAAACTTGAACTCCATCGATATAGAAATCAAATATGGCTAGTAGGACGTCATCGGGGAGCTTGTCCATCAGTATCATCTGGCCTACATCACATCAATTAAGTGAGTAACCGTTGCGAGGTGTTCATAAATCACAACCAAAGACATACATCGATTTCGCTCGGTTGGTTTCTTCCGAGTCTGGCGACGTGCACAATTCGAAGGGTCGTAAGATGACTACGTAGTAAAAAAGACCACCGTGACAGTAATACACGTGATGCAAATCAAATCCGCCCACGCCGCCCACTACCCGAAAAGGAATTATATTTCTACATCTACGACCGTCGACCGACCACGACTTTCCGACATTGAAGAACATACTGGTGCGCCATATTGTAACGTACCTCAAGTTTGAAAAAGGGTTTAACCCCGCCACGCACCACCTGCATAATTTGATTTGGCATTATTTACAATGAATGTCGGAGTGCCTGTGAGGCAGTCTTTAGCATTAGCTAATAAGCAACGAACTCCATTGCTTTCCAGTCACTGCCTCAGTCACTGCCTTTCCGAAACGTGAAACGTAATGTATTTGGCCAACTACGCAAACTGCGCGCAAGTTTAACTTATCACGCAAGCATGTTTGCGGTGAGCCTGAACTAGCCCCATGACATAACCCGTAGTTGTCCTTCAGAAAGATCGGCTACTCCGACCCTAATCTACTTGCTATAAATTATCTTCGCAGTGAGCGGTAACCGAACGTCATGAAACGTTTTATTTAGCTACGCGCTCATTTTCGTGGTATTTGGAAATCCTTTTTTGATACGTCGATTTTTCTTCCTATTGTATGCACAAAACGATAACTTTATGACCCGAATAAACTGTCGTCCAATTTTCGCAGAAGTTCTTTGGCCTCTCGCGCGGGGCGCGCGATATTGGGCTTTTCTGTCCCAATACTCTCCTGGATCTTCCGGGCGATGCTGGGAAGAATGGGGCGGAAAGGCTCGGGAACAGTGTCCAGAGGCTCGTCGTTATCGGCAGTAAGCAATGCCAGAATAGAATGAGAGGCAAGGACGCTCGTGGGCGTCCCAGCCATGAGGTATGTTCTGCAACCACTATGAGTCGGAGGACGACGCTCGGCGTGCAGTAATAATACATGCCTGACAACGGAGTCAACAAGGTTCCCGTATACCGAGAGAGCGGCAAAGAGAGCAGCCGTGGATTGCAAATAGTATTCTAAAACACGGGATCAGCAGGGGCAGATTCGTGCAGCATAAATTAAAAAAGTAACCATCATGGAGTTCCTTGAATGCATCTGATACTAGCTCTAGCGAAGCTTCCCGAGCCTTCTCTCCGACGTTTTCCCTGGCGCCTTTAATCACATAGGATAAAGCAAGTACAAAACTGCCCGCCACGGCGTCATTGTTCGATTTCGCCCCGGCTATGAGTTCTGTCACCACAGGATCGACGCGGAGTTGGTGTTTCATGAGCTCTCCAAGTGCCTGGGATGCCTTGGTGCGGACGACCACACTTGCAGGGTCGCTCGTGCTTTTGACGAATGTGCGCTGGAGCTGCGGGAAGAACGGCTTCACAAGAGCAGGGATGCGCAACAACATTGTTTCCATCGCGCAGAGAAGTGCGGTCTTCACCGCAGGCGGAAACGTACCAGCCTGTGTCGCGACTCGGATGAGCGGCCCGGTAAATGGCACCACGAAAGGTTTGATCGCGTCTTCTGATGTGCGTTCGACCAGGTCACTGATGGCGTACGCAGCATTTTCACGCTGTTCATTGCTCCCTGTCGTAAGGCCCGCGATGATAATAGGAACGAATGCAGAGATAGCTTTTGGCAAGCTAAACCCTGGTACAGGGACCCCTGGCACGCCTGTACTCTCGATCGTCCGTCGTAGCGGCACAACTAGGGCATCGAGGTCATCCTTCGGAATCGACTTGACTAAGGCATCGAAAGCATTCCACGCTTCCACGTCGACAGCTTCGGCACTATCATCCATCGACGAAACTAGTTGCCTGACCCAATCGATGCGATACAGTGATGCGTCAAGTACTGAAACCTCGCAGAATATTTTGAAGAGTTTGCAGCCGCTCACACGTCGTTCGGGAGCATCGTGTTTCACCCTATCACAAATCGTGATTAAGAGGACATTAATTCCTACGAATAGGGGCTTACCATCCAAGAAGTAAGAGCATGAGTGAATTCAGACCCTCTGCATCGGATATCGAACTAAGTAAGGCTTGCACCGCTTCGTCTACGGCAGTACGGAGCTCATCGTCCATGGAGTCGTCCGTTGACTCCGTGATCTTAACAAGTGCAGTGAGGACAACAGTCAATCGTTTGCTCAATGCACTGCCTGCCACGGTTACGAGGGATGCCAAAGCCCTTGCGTTGAATACGGTCATGGGCGTACTGATAAGTGTTGGAATCAAAACCGGGAATACAGTATTCGCTCGGACCTGAATAACTTAGTGGTGCTTCACGTCCGGCAAAAATGTGACCCACATTCATAACTTCCTTCAGCGCTTGTAGTGCTGTCCCTGAACCCTTACCTGGCTGGCGTAAAGCTTCCAGCAAGGTAGGAATAGTCTGATCGATGGCTTTGGCGCCCAAACGGTCTTGCAGGACATCAAACGCTTGCGCAGCGGCTGCGCGCACATTCGCTTCATCATCCACAAGCGAAGCCCTGATCATGGAAATGATATCATCTTCATGGCCTTCTAGCTGGGTATCAGTAGAACTTGTCCTATGGTTCGGAGCAATTAGGCGAAGAACAATGGCTGAGACGTAAATAGGCTGACATCAGTTCACTCAAGAGAAGGCATACGCCCTCTCGGGTTTGGGCATCTGGTGATGATGACTTGGTTCGAAGAATTTTGACGATTTCACCCAAAATACGCTCTCCAAATTTCTTGCACAACTCTCCCGTAGTGCGGACTCCGGTCTTAAAGGTATTGTTAGCCGTGATCCAGAAATAAACGCATTGACGGACCTCTTGTTGCTCAGCTTCCTCTGAAGATAACAATGACATGAGCTGAGTCACCAGTTCGGGTAGGATTTCCCTGACTATAAAAACATTACAACCACAATACATTGATAAAATTGAAATAGCATACCAGTCCTTGGCGTGTTATGCACCAGTGCTTTCCAGATTTGGATTGAAGACTGCCTAACAATGTGTACGGCGTCCTGACGAGCCAAATAAAGGGCTGATAGTATACGGTCCCGACGCTCGGCACCGAGGACCTCTGTGAGGGCCTTTCGAGAACTCTCAGCAACAGTTACTTCAATGCCTTCAGCGTCGTCATCAATTTCCAGCTTGCTAGTGATACCGGAAACCTTGAACAAGAGTTCTCCGACCAGGGTAATAGACGATTGCTAATGAAAATATAAGAGAAGGGAAGAAACCAAGTACAGTAAGGGCTTACTCTTATACGCCATGAGGAGTCGAACATGCCATGCTCGAGCTCGGGAAGGAGGAGGTCGATCGCCTTGTTGGAGTAATTTGTGATAATCATCCTTCCGGCACGCATTGCAGCCTCGCGAACATAGTCTTCTGTGTCAGACAGCCCTTTGAGGATCGGTGTGATGATCTTGGGCAGATGGGGCTGGAAGCGTGTTCCAAAGGTAGCGGGCAGGAAAACCAACAGAGACATAAACCCTTCCCTGATGGTGCTTCGAGGAGATTGAGCATTCGAGATAATATCTGGAAGTAGGCCCTCTAGTCTCTCCATTCCAAGGCCGGAAAGCACTTCACTAAGACCTTGAGCAGCTCCCTGGCGATCGACCCCCGACGTGTCTGCCTTCAATGTCCGGATAAGGTTAGGTACAAGATCTGGGAAGTTCATTTCGCCCAGACGTTCCACTAAAGTACCGAGCGTCTTAGCGGCGGTAGCACGAGCTTCCGGTACTGGGTCAACTAGAACAACATGGACCATGGGCATAAGCGTCGAAAGGTACGGTACGAAATCCTTGGAATCAGTCAGTGACGCTAGATTGCCTACTATCTGAGCAGCTTTCTTTTTGGTGTCAGCGCTGCGTTCCTTCAGACCCCGTTCCAGAATGGGAACGACCTGAGGGACAGAATGAGTATAATTCGCCTATTACCTCAAGAATACTCACCAGGGCTAGAGAAGAGTGATCGATATAATGGACAAAGGACGTCTTAAGCAAGGCAGATAACGCATTGGGAGTCTTGGCTGGGTCAACCATGGCCTTAAGGAAGACGGGAACAAGCGCTTGGACCTCGGGATTGCTGATAACTTCACCGAATTGCTTGAGACTCTTGTTTGCGGCTGCTCGCACCTGGGTATGCGAGTCTGTGAGGACACCAGTCAAGCGGGGAATAATTATAGGTAGGGACTGCGATAGTTGACGGGGTGCACAGTACGCCATCATCCCCATGAGCTCTATGGACCCTTTCTTGGTACGCCACTGTTTTTCGTCTAGGCCAGACAGTAGGGACGGGAGTATAAGCTTTACGCCATAGCCCGACATATTTTTCATGATGACACGGGCAGCGTCCGTAGCCGCCTCTCTAACATCGGGGATGGAATCGCCGAAGGCCACCAGAAGCAACGGTAGTGCGTGAATAGCATAGGGCTCAAACAACCGTTCAAGGGTACTTGAGAGTGTCTCTAGGGCAAACATCGCTCCTTGCCTGGGTTCGTATTGCTTTTTGTCTTCCGTGGCATTCTTGATCCGCCGAAAGACATCGAACTGCTTCATTGCCGGAATCCCGATGCCTTTGACAACACCAGTCAGACCATAAGCTGCTCCTCGCCTAGCAGCGTATTTTGGGGCGTTTGTTAACTCGTCGAGGAGCTGGTTCGCAAGTTGGGGAGCGAAAGATCGTGAGAGCTTGACCAGAGGCGCTAAGCAATCCGCTACGGCGTATTGCACCTGTTCCGATGGCGTTTTTAGAGACCCTACAAGTCGCTCGAAGATCGTAGGCAAACGAGCATCAGAAGACTTCAGATGCCGGGCGACGCGGCCAAACGAGATCACCACCGCTTCGTGTATAAAATATTCGGCCTCCGATGTCGGTGGTGGGCCGGCCAAGTGCGTTTCGAACATCGTGATAAGATCTGCAAGGTGCGTTGATCCATGATAATCGATGATAGCTGATCCAGCATCGAGCATGCCATGTCGCACTTCGGCGTTGCGGTCGCCGAGAGCTCCCTCTTTGACGAGGAAATTGAAAAATGGGACCGTCGCCTCATCGCTGAAAACAGGGGCCAAATGTTCTAACGTTTGCGCTATCGCGAGCCTCGCTTGCCATGGATCTGTACGATCAAGGGAGCGCTCATCGACTATACCCTGATCATTGATTTCAGTATTACGATTTTAGAGAGAGTCGAGAGCGCACAAATTGGTCAAATTCTGGGGCTAAAAGCTTCGCCTGGAAGAAAGTCAGCTTCCTATGCACCAAGAGATTCGATGCGCTACCTTCTCATGATAAAGGTGTAAGAGAGCATGGATAGTCTCGATGACCGATGATGGCCAACGTTCGACAGCTTCGGTAAATGCAACAGCAGCGCTAGAACGAGCATAGGCGTTTTCATGTTCTATCAACTATCCAGTTAGATCAAAAAGCGCGAAGCGTGACCCCAGTCCACATACCGAGAAACTTAAGTAACGCAGGCGCGTACACTTCGACCACGTCAAGACCATTATCATCCCAGATATGTCGCGCCAGGCGCGCATTCTGCGCATCACTATCATGACACGCAATAAAAAGTTCAGGTGACCAGTCGAAGTCCGTGAGATCAAAAGGCTAATCGCATCGGATTTAGATTCAGACTGGTGATAGAATTACATGGTTACGGGGGATCACCTGTAGTGCCTGCAAACTGGCATTTCGGGCGTAAGCTTCTTGCACAAGGGTGCTACCAAGTAAGAGTGCGGTTTCTTCGCTTGTGGCGTTGCCAGAGATGGCCTGACCGAGATCGATAAGCGCTGATGAACTTCCTTTGCTTAGCTTTGGCTGAGTGCGCATGGCGTGTAACAATCCACGTATGATTTGGGGCCGTGGGAAAGCGACATCCGCACCTTAAACGGAGGAGTTCATGGATTGAAAAACAAGCTTGATCTGGGGAACTGGACGTACACTCTCCGCAGTGGAACTTGATAATGTCCAGGGACAGGGAAACTTGTTCTAACGGTTCGTCGTCTTCGGCAGACCCCATTCCACGTTTTTGAATCACCTGGAAGAGCAAGGGGAATGCGTAGGAGAATGTAGCGGAATCCAGAGGCGTTTGTACTGATAAGGAGCGCAGCCGATACAGTACACGAAGCACGAGATCTTGAAGATGAATCAGCATTGTGATGTTATGAAGGTGAATAAAACTTTACGGTTCACTGGCTCGGCTTGCAGTTCCTCGGGTACACCACCCATCTCCAAACTGCGAAGCGCAGCTATACCGACCCATTTACCGAACGTATCCAATCGATCGGAACAACACCTTGACACCTCCTGAAGAAAAATTAGCACAGAAATCGGGAACGGGAGTAGCCCATACCAGAAACGTAGTAAATGCCAATGTGCCGACTAACAGTGTACCTTTGTCGAGAGCACCACTACTCAACAGAAGGTTGAGTATTTGTGACACGTATAACCGCAAATCATCGATTTTCCCCAAAGCGAGGTGGGAAATTATTTGCAGGGCGCGATCCAGGTTCGTCTTGGTTTCACTCACGTGACGTCGAATTTTTGTTTCCTTCTCAATCTGAGCCTGGACTAGACTCTGCTCTTGTTTGGACAATGTGGGTACGGATGTACTTTTTTTCTTAGCTAGCGACTGCCGCACTTCTGCATCCCATTTAGCAAGATCTGCACCTTTCCCTTTGACCTGCGCTTTACTGCCTTTATCGGAGAGAACTGTTCGACATAATGAGCGCTGTGACCAGCAGAACTACTTTGAAACTCGCCGTCAATAAACGTTTGACCCTCAGGTGTGTTCCATACACCAATATCCAAGTCAGTAAGTTGGTTGATTTTTAGGTTGAGATCGGCATGAAGCTGGTCCATAAGCCGAGGAAGAACTGTGTCTGGGGCGATAAACGCAAGAGTTGTTGTGGCCCTGTAGCAAGCTTCAGCATAGCCAGTGGGGTCTACCTGCTGATAAATGAGTTCTATCCGGGGGTATCTGTACTCGCTAAACACCTTGCTCTCTGACCAGGGGTCCATGATAATTTTCAGGAGGTGGTCAAGTTGATTATCCAGAACTGCACGTGGATCTAGACGCGCCCTGTGGCACAGGTCAATCCAAACTTGCCGGGAATTTCCACCTGGAGCACGATGACCTCCTCTGATCTCGTGATAACTCACAAAACACTCACAAATCTCGGGATGGTGAGCAAGTACGACCAACTTGGCCAATAGTAACTCGCGCAAGGTCGGTTCCGCACTGTCGCCAAATGCCGCAGAGGCAGCAAGAAATGCAAGGAGGCGTGATTGCTTGTTAACGGTTGGCTTTTCGTCTTCAGACGTGTTTTGGTTCTTCGGCATCGACGTTCGTCGACGCCCTAAGTATGCCATGAGGCCCGCTCGAACAAGCTCATTAGTCGCCTTGGGCGCAAGAGCGGTGAGGTGCCCCACAGAGGCGACGGCCTGTCTCCGAAATTCTGGTTCGTGACCCTCTATCGCCAAATGCAGGTACGCGAAGCCTAGCTGCGTTCTGAAACAGGGCCGTCCGTAAGCGCCAGGGACAACTTCTAGACGCAGACGTCTCCACACGTCGAAAACGAACCTTAACTGTTCCGCTTTCTCGATTTCCGCGTTGAAAAACGCCGCCGTGCTCTCAACAGCCCGGAGCAACCAGATTTCTTCTTCAACATCTGTCAACTTCTGGTACACCTTATCCCACACAAGGAAAGACGGCTTCGAAGGCGAAATAATAGCCTGAACAGTAGTATTTCGTGAAATCGTATCTTCTAAAATGGCACCAAATCAAGGAAATCAGAACAAGAAGAAAAAGGAACACAAGTGAGCTACCAAATACTCCCGATCGGGAAAAAGGACCAAGAAGGACTGCAGCAGCGACATATCCTTCCACTGGGCCCGCAGAAGCGTTTAACGGGTTCGTTGCCACGGACTTCAGGCTCGACTCCAAAGCAGTAAACACGGTGCGCGCGACTAGGGTCGCACTGGTAGTCGTTAGATTCCCGAGAGCCCAGAACGTCTCACCGACAAGAGAGACAAAAGCACGTCGAATCACTGGCTTACTGTTTTGCATCTCTGCGACTAAGAGCTTCAAGACCTCATCTGGAACAGGAAGATTTTCTCGAAGGTGGAAGACAAGGTGAGGGGTCAGAGAGGAGGCAAGAGTTGGTAAAGCGGCCTCATTTGTCTCCTTAGCGAGCAACGCGGGAACCGATTTTACCATCACAGATGAAACTTGCGCCGACGTACTGAGGACGCTAAACATGGAATACAAGACCTTGCGATCCGGGCCTATCGCCTTTCCTGCTTGCGCGAGTTTCAGAAGTTCCGTAAGTGCAGCCTCCTTACTTTCGTCAGTGGCCATTTCGACGGTAATCTTGAAAAGAGTAACCGAGTTGGTCCGTATTTCGGGATTCGAGGACTTTGAACAACTGAAAATAGGAAATAGTATACGACGTATGACGTCGATACCAAGTGGATGACGGTAGGCAAGGAAAAATTCGTTCGTTACTGGGGTTAATAAGAAGATGTCTAATAACGAAGGATTAAATGCTCACTGGGTAAGGAGTACTCGGGAGAGCGAAGTAAAGCCTTCTCCATTGTGGGTAAAATCGAGTCTCGAAGATCAGCGTCGCTGAGAACTTTGATGAACCCCGTGAGGCATGTCTAGACTAGCCTTAGCAGAAGCCAAAGGTGGGATTTATGGTAAACATTGCTACCGTAATGTGCGAGGGAACATGCGCCCGAGCCATAAGGACTGAGTTCGAGTACAAGGCAACGATCTCTGTCTGAGAGGCCGTTAAATGGAGCCTGCTACGCACAGCCATCGATTACCTTCACTTCTCCAGAAACGGAGGTCAAGTTTATAATTTCAGCCCCTTTGAGATGCGTAGTGACGTCTAAAGCTATTCCAAGCAAAGGAATAACAACGAGGGGAGACGAGAAAGTTTTAGACTGAGCCAAAAGAGTCGTCATGAAGTCAGGAAGACGAGCAGGGGACTAAACGATAATGAATGCATAGTCCAAGAAATACAAATTTCTTATTTACCGACCGTAAAGCACGGCGTGCGCGAATAACGGCACCCTTCCGTACTGATGGTTTTGCGTGGGTTGAGGGTTGAAGGAGGAGATCCAGGAGGATAGCCATAGACGCGGCAAGAGACGTCCACAAAGGGGGAGGTGCGGAGCCTGAAGGATAACGAATCACAATGACGTACAAACTGCAGCACCAAGACAGCAGCGAGAAGAGGTTGGCCGGGGCATGGGAGCTGAGGAAGGCGGTAAACACCAAAGGCTGATAATAGACGAAAGAATCACCTCGAGAGTTTCGAGATACAGCCAACTTCGTTCGCTATCCGACCCACGATTTGCTCTGTTACCCGTCTATGTTCACCCGTTTCGTCGCGTTGAACGAGTTCCTTTCCTACAGCTTGGACTGCTTCACGCGACGCGGAATCAGTGTATCTAGGATATGTTTGGATTAAAAGGTCGAACACATCCAGTACTTGGGAGGAACTGAGATCTACACAGCATGAATCGATGCATAACCCAGTGATACCTGGGAAACACGTACCCTCGTGTCTTACGAGTGCGAGCAGATCTTCACGCAAGAAGGGGATTCGAACATTGGAACGGCTACTTAGGAGTTGTCTGGACGCATATCCAAGAGCCTCCGCCCATTCGCTTATCGCGAAATCCCGGCGCCAGACAAAGTTGACACCATTATCGTCAATCATATCGTCCAGCATCTGTGAATCAACGGAAGACGAGATCCAAGATGCTATATCTGGCTTTCCTGGAGACAACCCAAGGTGAGACTCTTTCTCCTTTAGCCTTGCAAGAGTCTTGATTGGAGGCACCTTGATTTCAATAGTTGGGACGATCCGGGTGTCTGACGGGTTCTCTTGTTGGAAGTTGGGAACTTTGCAACTTTGATCGACTTTTGAACGCGAAAAGTTATGTGACAACGTAACACGTGACACAGGTCACGCCCTAACGGTCAGTGCCTACTAACAGGCTAATACTGTACTGTCATGAAGGGTGTGTTAGCCATATGCATCGGTCCTTGTTCACGCGGTAAGGTGTGTGTTTGGTATGCCACAAACACCCTCGTCGGAAACAACTGAGGTTACTACCCGGGTAGTGTCTAGTAGACGAGTCGACGACCTTGATTGTGCCAATTATACTCTCTCGCAAGTCGCAACCCGTACCGCTGATATACACGGTTTTATGTACAATGATTTTCGTGCGTCTTGGCTCTCCTTCCTTTGTGTTGCGTCCTACGATAGTACAAACAGACGCCTATTATGATCGCTTTGGTTTGCCGCTTCAAGTTACCGATCAAGTGCGCCTTGTTCTCGAATGCGATATACTGTATGGACCCCTGACGTCTGTTACCACTTGTTTCTTGTTTCGATTGTTGCAACGTCTCTTTCCACCTTCCCACCACATAGTGCTCCTTATTCTTCGGTTGCCATGTCCCTGGCTTTTGGATCTTCCCTAAATTGTCGCTCGCTGACCTTATATTTTTTTTTCCTTCCAATGTTGGGAGCCACAGGATTAACTTCATTTATATTCAACCCGTTCAACTTCACTTCCTGCACGCTTTCACTTCCTATTCGCCACCCGACATGTCCAGTAGTATGTGCTGTTTTGTGGGTGATAAAACCATCTGATAGTCATACTCGATACAGCTCAGGCCACTAGTGCCATCGCCGCAGGCTTGGGGTTCGTCTCCATCACTTCCCTCATAATCATCACCGTAGCACTCTGCCTTACTCGGAAGCATCGAGGCCAGACTCGGGAAAGGCGGAATTCTGTTACTACGCCCGTTATTGATATCTGTCGTCTAGCACGCCCGAGTGTCGAACCTCACCAGCCTCCCGTAGCATATCTGTCCAGTAAGACTGCCTCTTCTCCCAACTCCTCCCCGCTGATAGAACCTGCCAAAGCTTGGCAATCCTCCTCCAGTATCAGGGTCGTCTCAAAACACGAGGACGCGTTGTGGCGGACTGGGTTACATAGGCCATCCGGCTATGTCATAAGTGCTCTCGACCTTGAGGCGCAGTCATGGAAACCCACAATGGAGAAAAGAAATGGAAAGGCCGAACCGTCTCGCCCGTTATCCGTTAAGCTTCCCATTTCCCCGCCACCATCCTACTCGCAGATCGATAGGTCTGTGCTTGTATCGGTTCCGTGACCGGTCGTATGGCCTGGATATTTGGCTCGAGGCGTTGACTGTTCCGCCAGCTCGCTTATCGCTGGTCTCGAACAAGCGACGATATGATATCCCACTTATTTACAATATGATACGGTTCTCTTACGCACCTTTTGACGGACGTACGACTTTTCATTTGCACTACAGGACAGTCTCATCTTGGTCACACTCCTTTCTGATGGACATTCTTTTCTTCTCGGTACATTCTGGTTGGTCGTCACTCCATTTCTCTCATTCAATGAAACACTTCATCACAAATATTTTGTATCGATAGTCATATACATATAGAATCATATATCGTCCCATCACACATGTAATATGTCTGGCAGCTAGTTTTCGTCTGCGCCCCGCGGATGGGGTGCTAATTCACGCCCATGGTTGGGTGTAGATCAGTACATGGTATCGGATTACCCACCTGTTAGCTTACAGTAGGACCAAAATTCATCATACTGTACTCACTTCTGTAATATAGGATACAGTACACCATTCCAGTGGTCGGCTACTCCGGGCCGAATTCCAGTCTGGATACAAGTCACGTGCAACGGCGTGGTCACGCTTGCTCTTCGAGGGCCAATTGAAAACATATCCCTTGCGCTTGCGCTAGGCACGGCATACAGTACGATGGAAGGAGGCAGCACCCAACGTGAGAAGCGCTTCAAAGTACGTACTCCTCTTTCTCCATCCCATTACAGAGCTGAGTCTTGGAAAACAGCATCAGTCATATCAAGCGACATTAAAACATGTCCATCTCCCGTCCGCACTTGCACAGTCAGAGTTCGACCACGATATCGGGGTGGGGATCTAATCATCTCTGATCTGATCTTAAGAGGTTGAATACCTTTGTTAGAATGACGAGTCACATTTTTTCGAGGCCATCGAGCATTGGAGGCAGCTAAACCTCTCTCCCGCGTTTGTTCAGTTTGCAACAGACGTCGCGAGCATTTCCGCCTCTATGTCACTCCTTGTCCATCACTGGAATGATATCATACAACTCTGGATACGAGCACTTGACGATGCCGACGATGAGGCGCTAGTTGCTCTGCTAGAGTGAGCCCACTAGACGATTCTGTGTCTCTCTCCTCAAATCTCACTTCAATTTCCCCCAGTCTCATGCAGAAATTCGTACATGATCTTCGTTCTATTATTTTACCCTCATACGATGACCTGCTAAACCGACTTCTCCGACTTCTTCCTCGATCAATCTCTGCAGCGGCCCTCACCACGCTCCTGGCTACATTCAGCTCCCTTTTCAGACATGTGCTGGTACCAGCTACCGAATCCGACATAGTACAACGCACGTGGAAGTGTGTATGTGCTGTACTTCCCGAATGCAACTCCGAGGTACAGCGAGCTATGGCGGAAGTTTGGGGGTCTCTACTACGACGTTTGAGGGCATCTAGAAGGGAAGCAACGGTTGAGGCCATGGCCTCGGATCTGGGTGGGGTGGAGGAGGCATGTGCTTGGGCATACATTTTCGCATGCAAGGTGCGCCCGGCCGCATATTGGCTGGAAACTTTCTGAAGAACTATCCCTGCTTAGTCCGTGTCGCAAACACTTCATACAGCTACCCCATCCATAGTGGCCCCGCTTCTCAAGATCCATCTTTTGAGCCGAGAGCCCGCACTTACATATACTTGCTTTCGCCGCCTTCTCACTGCTCTCATTCATCACTGCAGAGGAGCAGAGCAATTTCTTCCGGTTTCCGAACTACTCACAGAGAGATTTATTAACTTGGCGCGCTCGTTAAAACTGGATGAGGACACTGGTTGTCTCGATCGTTTTATTGAAATCATCTCAGTTGTATCTTCTGTGCGCCAAGGGTCACGGATGACTGGTGCGCTTCTCTTTATTTCTCTTTATTTGCTTATAACATCACCTCTGATATATCTATTAGCCGATCAGTTGTCTTCCATCACTGCAACGCTTCCGTCTCTTATCCAGTTCTCCTCATTGGAGAAATCTTTACTCCGTGTTTGCGTCTCAGTCCTCATGGCAGGCGATTTATCACTTTGGATGGCTGCTGGACGCGATTTGGTCCAACAGTCTTGGACAAATGTCACTTTCGGTGCACAGTTGTGTGGAATCCTTTCGGATCTCTCCTGGGGGGGTTGGAAAATGCTGGAATTTCCGCATGTGATACAGCAGTTGCCTAACCTGCTTGATCGTGATGCTACTCGTGGCCTGGGGCTACTCGCGGCGTTGCATAACGCTCAGAGAGTAAAAGACGTGCCAGCAGCTTGGTTGCTGAGTCTTGAACAGTGGATTTTGAGGCGATTTGAAGCTTGGACCGTGACGTCTGAAAAGGTGCGATGCCGTCTTCATTAAGTTGCTTCTATTTACGACAATGTGAACAGGTCGAAGACCTTCGACACGTCCTCCAAGTGAACAGTCTTCTCCCAGGGACTCTGTTTGTCACGTGTGGTATTATCAACAATGTACTAGATGCACCTGATCCCGAGACAAATTATAAAAGCGATCCCGTGAACCCATCCTGGGTACTCGGAAGTTGCCTGAAGACACTGGCGAACTGTCCACATAATGAGTGGGGACGTCATGCGGATTTGATGCTTTGGACAGAGAAGGTGTTACAAAGATGGCTGTGGTCTGAAGTTGTTTTAGATGGGCTCGCTGAAGTACTTCGGAGAAGGTACGTGTACGTGCCGCGTGTTGGTCACCGTCTGATGGGCCTGGGGATTAGTCCCGAACATACTCGGAAGATGTCCTTCGAGGATATGTACCGTCATCTTGCGTCCCTCGTGTCGTCCCATTCAGGCCCCTCCCGACTCAACGCCCTATACCTCCTTTCCTCTCCGCTCGTGCATATGCGCCCTACTCGAGAGCTTGTCCTATCGAGGCTTTTGCAAGCAGAGGAAGTCCCTATTGATGTGCGGAGTTCTCGTGAGCGCGTGTTGCGCGTAACGCAGCTCGAACGGGTCATCCCCGCTGATGACGCCGTCGTATCGGACTTAGCCGTGCGTTGGCTGGTTGCGCAACTCAAGGTTGGCCTCCGTCCAGTCTGGCTCCCCACGGCACACGCACTGGAGAAGTTGTCCGAACGATGCGGAGAAATCGTATGGCGGGTCATGTTCGGAGAATTGAAGGCAGTCATCGCCTTGTCGAGTGTCGATAGCGTACCTGAATGGGCGAAAGACATAGGCAGTGGTGCGGGCAATGCAGGAGAGTGGCGTGAAAGTGAGCGATCGTGGAGGGATCCGAGCGCGCATAAGATCTGCAACGCACTGGCGAAGTGGTGTGTGGATGGTACATTCAGGATGCTGCTCATACGGGTATGTGTTCCTCACAAGGTCATACAAGGGTAATTTCAACGTATATAATGTAGGATCAGCTACCCCAAGACCGATTCGACCGCCTCAGCTTCGAAGCACAACTTCTCGTCGCCCTCAAGCACAACTCCTCGTTGGCAGAGAGACACAACCGCGATCTTA
The DNA here is from genome assembly GCA_963926505.1 of Russula olivacea. Classification (NCBI taxonomy): domain Eukaryota; kingdom Fungi; phylum Basidiomycota; class Agaricomycetes; order Russulales; family Russulaceae; genus Russula; species Russula olivacea. The sequence continues at coordinate 2,428,503 of OZ004884.1, forward strand.
TTCCATTATTTCTCAATCAAGCCAGTCCACTTGGTCCTGCCAAGCTTCCGCGAACCAAGCTAGCTGCTTGGTTTGCTCTCTTTTCAAATTTCACGAATCCTCGTGTTCTCCACGCAACACAAATGTTGCAGGATATCTATACTTCCTTCCTTTCCTACCCCGACCGCTCTCTACAAGGACTTGCGCTATCCTGTCTTTGCACATACAAGCCGCCATACTTGCTTCCGCATGCGGATCGTCTCCGAGGGCTACTAGATGAAAGCCGATGGCGCGATGAGCTTGCTCAACTTGATATTGCCAACATCAGCGGAGAAGAACGTCCCACCCTCGTAGACGCTGTTGTGCGTTTACTCTATGGCTTTGTCCGCGAGCGGCGCACCAGGGACCGCCGTGGAACCGTCTTGGCTACCCTCGGTGGATGCACCGATTCAGAGCTCGACCTATTAGTCAAACTTATGCTCCAGGACGTTCTGCCCGCCGCTCTGGAAACAATGGATGACGGTGTGGTGCCTTCCGTCGCGAGCGATGCGTCATTAAAGCAGCAGATTGGCTTTTTGCATCTACTGGGTGATGTGCTGAAGCAACTGGGTACACGATTGACCTCGAACTGGCACGCTCTAATATCCGCCACGATAAGCCTCACATCCCACGCGCAGAGCTCGTTGGAGGCACTTAGACAAGACAAGGATCCTGAGGAAGATATGGAGCACCTCCCCGAGGAGGTAGAAGACGCTGATCTGCAGGCTAGTTCACCAAAGCAGCTTCGGACAGTTCGGCAATTGGGCATCCGACGCTTTGCAGACTTCTTTCGTATTTCGGTTCCCTTCAACTTCGAGCCGTATATGAAAGAAGCTTTCCGCGCCCTCTTATCCCCACGCCTGGCATCGTTACCTAGGGAGAACACCCAGGCGCCGTCTGGTCTCCTCGATTTACTTTTCGTCTGGTCCTCTGACGAAAGGTATGCTACATTTTTAGTGGATTATGACGACCGCGTTCTACCCCAAGCATATGATTGTTTAACGGCACCTGGCGTCAAACCCACGGTCATTTCTCGCATCCTCGATATCGTTGATCGCCTACTGTTGCTGGCCTCAGTTCATGAGGACATCCAGCAACGTGCTATCCGCCCTCACGTCACCATACTATTAACCAACCTCGCCACCTTAGTCCAGGACACGAAGGGTGATACAGTAGCGAGCAACCAATTAGCACAGCGCCAGATCAGTATCTTATCTGGCCTCTCCCATTATCTCGCAGACGGCACACAGGCGTCTACACTGCTCAAACTTTTCTTCCCGTTGCTACGCAAGCCGACGAAGCATGTTGGCGAGCGCGTTAAAGCCGACATCCTCAAGATCATGGCAAACCTTTTCCCCCTCATACCCGACCTGGCGGAGCCAAATAGTTCAGCATATAAGCTAACGTTCGAGCTTGTCTCCTCGCTGTTCCAATCGGTCCGGTCAAGACAATGCAGAGTCGCACTCATCGCAGCGTTTCACGCATTGTCAGCTATTCATGTCTCTCTTCAAGATCTAGCGGAATTACTGGAACAACTCAACGCTTATTCTACGAAGCGAATTGAAGAACCTGACTTTGATCGACGATTGGGGGCTTTCTCAAAGCTTAATGAAACTCAATACACCTCCCTTACTCCCTCGCAGTGGTTGCCGGTCCTTTACAACTTATTACACTTCATTCAGAGCCCCAATGAGTTAGCTATTCGAAGGAACTCGTCCCAGGGTTTCAAGCACTTTGTCGACGCCGTTGTGGTAGGGTCGGACCCTGAATATCAGACCATTTTTTTGCGCAGGCTGTTACCTGGCCTCAAAAATGGGCTCCGATCGAAGAACGAAATGGTGCGCTCAGACGTGCTTGGCGTTATTGCCTATGCTGTGTCACGATGCGACAACATCACAACCTTACAAGATATGAAGGTCCTTTTAGAGGGCGGAGACGAAGAGGCCAACTTTTTCAATAACATCTACCATGTCCAACTCCATCGTCGTATCCGTGCGCTGAATCGATTAGCGGACCACTGCGATGCAAGTCAGCTGCGCAGCTCTACCCTTGGGGATATATTCGTACCTCTTGTGGGCAACTTTATAACGCCCTCATCGCATACGGACCATCATCTGGTGACTGCCGCAATCGCTGCCACGGGTCGCATGGCAAGACATCTCTCCTGGGGTCCTTACTATGCGCTGGTCCAACAATATCTTAAGATGGCAGGGACTAAAGATTCCTCGGAGCGCCTTTATATTCGGACAATAGTTGCAATCCTAGACAACTTTCACTTTCCCATGGACGAGATTGCGGTTCCCCAGTCCAGCGGGGAACTTAATGCGGTCGAATCCGAGGACGCCAACGAAGAACAAAACCCACCTGAACCTGCACTGACTTCCAGTCGGGTTTCCGACGCAGTTCACCACAGGCTCCTTCCTGCGCTTATTAGGCACCTCGAAAACCGTGACGAGACCGAAGACGTACATCGTATCCCAGTATCCATCGGTATTGCCAAGATCGCACTACACCTTCCTGGGGTTATCAGAGAGGCACAAGTCACTAAACTCGTCACAGTGCTGAGCCAGGTGCTGCGTAGCAAGTCATCGGAGACAAGAGACATCACCCGTGACGCGTTGTGCAAAATTTGCATTGTGATCGGCCCCTCATATCTCCCTGTAATTTTGCAAGAAATGCGTGGGGCGTTGTTCCGCGGTCCCCAGCTTCATGTGCTGGCCTACGTAACTCACGCTCTACTTGTTCACGTCACGAAACCGGAGAATGTAGAGACCTTCAAATGCCTCGATAACTGCGTCGAAGATGTCGCACACATATCCGCAGAAGTCATATTCGGCGAACCTGGTAAGGACGTCCAGAGCGAAGACTTCAAAACCAAGATGCGGGAAGTTCGTTCTTCGGGGTCGAAAGGCTTAGACTCCCTAGCTATTATCGCAAGATTTATTACACCCTCGAAGATCAGTAGCCTTCTGAGACCGCTGCGCGCCGTAATGCAGGAAACTGAAGCTCTGAAGGTCATGGTGAAAGTTGACGACGTACTACGGAGACTCTCTAGTGGCTTGAACTCGAATGAGCACCTCGGTCCTAAAGAGCTGCTTGTTCTGTGTCATACACTCATCAGCCAGAACTCAAAATTCCAGAAGGATGCCATGAAGGCCGGTCAAAAGCGGAAGAGGCCAAAGGGCAACGCCATCGTTGAACTCAAGAGAGATCCAGTGGTTTTGGAGGGCCACTATGCCGTTAACTCCTTCCGGTGAGCTGGTGCTTTACCTATTTTCTTCCGGAACTCATGGAAGGCCACGCAGCTTCATTGCCTTTGGTCTTGATCTATTTAATACCGCTTTCCGTCGTAATCGCTTCGATTTTGGCGATCCTGAAGTTCTAGCTCGTCTGGAATCCATGGTTCCGGTCATCGGCAATACGCTCTATGCGAGCAACTCTCACGTCCTAACCCAAGGCCTGAAGGCGTCTACGGCTATCATTAAATGCCCGCTGAAGAACCTGGAAAAGTCGGTGCCAGTCTTTGTCCGACAAACCATCGACATCTTGAAAGAGATCGGTAGCACCGAATCCGAGGTCGCTCAAACGGCACTCAAATCTTTGGCTATGATTGTGCGTGACAAAGCAAACGCGGAAGTCAAGGAGAAAGACCTGGTCTACCTGCTTGAGCTGTTGGCACCGGACTTGGAAGAACCGGGTCGTCAGGCCTCGGTCTTCGCTATTCTGCGAGCAATTGTTGCGCGCAAGTTCATCGTTCCGGAGATCTACGACCTTATGGATCGAGTATCTGAGATCATGGTAACGAACCAGTCTCCGCAGGTTCAGGAACTGTGTCGCTCCGTGTTATTGCAGTTCTTGTTAGATTACCCACAAGGCAAAGGTCGCCTACGTACAACCATGGCGTTTCTTGCCAAGAACACCGCATACATGCACGAGAGTGGGCGAATTTCTGTTCTGGAGTTGCTTAGCGCGATCGTCTCGAAATTCGAGGAGAGTCTTATTGGTGACTATGCTGACCTTCTATTCGTTGCCCTCGTGATGGTCATCGCGAACGACGACTCGGCCAAGTCCCGCGAAATGGCTGCCGAGATTATCAAGAACTTATTCTTACGTCTCGATGTGGACCATCGCCGCCTTCTTGTCTCTCATGTGCGCTCCTGGGCAAGCCAGACGAAGAATTCCCAACTGACGCGGGTGGCAGTCCAGGTACATGGTATCATGTTGGACGCCCTTCAAGTCAATGCCTCGACATACCTTCCTTCCATGATCGATGATCTTAACCTAAATATCTTGCGAAGTGTCGAACAGCTCACAGAGGAAGAGGAAGACCAGATGGACGTTGACTCTCAGTGGCAAGTTGTCTACCACATCTTTACCGTTCTAGGCAAAGTCATCCGCATATTCCCCGATGTTGCCACACGACCACAAAAGCTCTCCTGGACGGCAGTCGTTGAACATCTGCTCTTTCCTCATGCATGGGTACGGACGGCCGCCGCACGCCTACTCGGGCAGTTATTTTCTATGCTTCCGGTCACTGGGCCGCCGAAGGAAGGCTATCCTACTACGTCGCCATTGGCTGGGTTGAACCTGAAAGACATTGCCGAAAAGCACTGTACACAGCTAAAGAGCTCGCGCCTCAGTTCCGCCTTGGGCCTGCAGATCGTCAAGAACCTATTCTATATTGGGAAGTGCTTCTGTGCCGTACAAGTTTCGGACCCCCAGCCCGCAATGGACATAGAGAATGAAAATGAGGACGATGCCGGGGAAGGGGAGAGCGAACACGAGGAGGCCAATGGAGACAATCCGCTAGCATGGCTTTTCTCTAAGCTGTCGTACCAAATGCGATCTGCATATATTGCCCGGCGAAGTCGTTCAGTTGACTGCGTAAGTGAGCTCTACCCGCACATAGATGGGAGCCACTCACGAGCGGGCAGGAGAATTGGCATGAGCAACCCGCTGCCATCCTTCGCTTCTTCGCGGCAATGGCAAACTACATGGAAGCCACTCTACTGCAAAATTTCCTGATGCACATCTTATCGCCCATATACCGCATCACAGAGGATGACACCATTCGTGACCAGCAGATGGGTGAGTACGAACCCTATATATGGATAACCTCGTTCATCTTTTCCGTTTTACAGACGAGCTCAAGGCGACTGCTATAGAGCTTCAAGACCTTGTTCAACGGAAAGTTGGCACAACCGAGTTCGCTGTCACCTACAATAAGATCCGGCAGACAGTGTTGGGGGTACAGCGTGAACGGAGGGTTGCTCGCGTTACTAAGGCATGTTTTGTTAGAGTTCAGCAAGGTGGCAAGATACTTGACGGTTATCCTACAGTTTGCCACCAATCCAGAGGCGGCAGCGAGGCGCAAGCAACAACGCTCTGTCGGGAAGAAGGAAAGCCGGAAACGGAAAAGCACCAAGTTTGCGTAAGTATCTTGCCTGTGAACCTACTCGTTCTCTGAAGATTCGCTCCAGGGATAATAGAGGTCGACTCAAACGGCATAAGGCCTAAGGGTTAAATAGGATAGGATATCGAGAGGACATCTGCTCGACTTAATCATGCAAATAAAATTAAGATAGCACAGCGAATAATGTACATGTTAGGAGGTATCCATTATGGCTTCACCGCGGCTGGTGCTTCTTGGATAGCATAGATCGTTCTCTTCCGCCACAGCCTCGTCATCATCCTCATTCCAGTCACTAGTAGTCTCCCATTCATTTTCAAATTCGATGTCAATCGTGAGCTCTTCTGCGCCATCGGCATCGTCCGTTAGGGGCATGAACGACGCTAGTGGGGCAGCATGAGCGGGGGCATGCATAATAGGCTGTACCCAGCGACGCTCGCGTAACCGCTTGTGCCGCTCACGATCAGCTTCGATCCGCTTGAATATCTCGTCCCGCGGGAGAGCCTCTTGCCTTGTGGGTGCTCGAGCGAGTGGCGAGGGCGGTGGGCTATTGTCGGCTCCGACGTTCCGGGTGTTCAGTACTTCGAGGGCATCGTCGACCTTTTGTGGATCGAGCAGGCGCTTACTACGCCAATCCTCCAGAATCTGATCTTCTTAGTTGAGGGGGAAACGATGAAACAAAGGTCGCACACCTGTTTCGTACTCATGAGGTTTGGGAGGCCGATGCGGCCCTCTGGAACGACGAACTCGACGATTTTACTTAGGTCCCGACCCACATAGTCGACGTAGAAAGAGCTTTCTGGTTGGACGCCCTGGCCCAGGGTGTTCGGCCGGGACTTGGCCAGCATCGACGCCTCGCATAACGAATCGAGGAAGTAGAGAATGTTTATGCGATTATTAATAGAGCCCTATGAAAGCGTAAATCGTCAGTGAAAGATCGAACGAACAAACGCAGATGGGAGCTGTTAGGAGAAGGAGACAGAACCTTTTGACACTCCTCCACGATGCAGTCCCACAAGTCTTCGCCGCACTGGGAGAAGAACTTGAGGGCGAAGCCGACTACTTTCTGGATGGATTGCTGGGAACTGGTAAGCGCGAGCTAAGTGAGGGTCTAACAGGAGGAGAGCAAGACTGACGCATTGAGTTTTCGAATGAGGGAAAGGAACTGCATCCTCACTTCGAATGGATCCATTGAGCACTCTCAACGTTGGCGGTACGACCGGTCCGACACTAAAAATCTGAATCTTCCCACACACGTGCTTTGTATGTAAGCAGAACACTGCCCCTGAGTACCGACCGTGACGTACTTGTAGATCAAGCTCAAACTTTGAACTCTGTGCAGTGCATTTGACACATGCTGGACGTCTTATCTAGGACGTCTTTGACACTGGCGGCCAATGATATCGATTGGATCCCGAATATGACACCCGCTGACCACCGCCTCGTCTTCTATTTAGAACCCGCGACTCGGTGACTCGGACATACTCGCCACATATGCATACCCGCCACGTACACTCGCCACATAAACGCCCCCGCCTCCCGGGTTTACTGTAATTGTTGCGCATGGTGGAATAGGGAAGCTACCAGGTACCCGTTTACGCCCAGAAGTTTTGCGATGGCGCCAAGGGCAAAGCCGCAAATCCTTAAATATGGGTGTTGAATTGCGAAACTAGCACACCCCAACACCAGTACTTGCACTCTATCAGCATGCGCACGCAATCCACCACGTCTTCCCTCCTCCCTTTTCAGAAGCATAAAAAGAAACAACATTCTCTTCTCCCGCCTGTTGGTCTGTCAGACCCACAGTATGCGGCCCGAAGGAGGGCAATGTTCGAGTTTCTCACTCGTATGTACGCTCTTGGGTGCGTACTTCTGTCTTTGCTCTTCATCACTTGATCACAACTCTATCTTCTAGAGTCGATGTCGACCTGGATATTCCTGCCATTGCCGCCATTGGCTGGCAAAGCGCAGGGAAATCTTCCCTTATAGAGGCGATTTCTGGCATTACACTCCCACGTGCCAGCGGTACTTGTACTCGGTGAGTCCTTCAGAAGCGACAGCTACTGGCTATCCTAATGTGAGGAATATAGATGTCCGACGGAATGCCAACTCGCGTACTCCGATAGCCCATGGACGTGCACAGTTTCGTTGCAACTCAACACTGCTCCAGATCGCAGTCGTCTTGAGATTCCTAAGAAGATCCCGTTTGGACAGCCTATCACTGAAAAGTTGGAGGTTACGGAACGCATCAAGAGGGCCCAAAAAGCAATCTTAAACCCATCGACGTTGCCAGATGCCTTTCTTTCTGGAGCTATTTCTGGAGCCAATGCTAAGGATGAACTCCCATTCTCTGCTAATCGCATCGTCCTCCACATCACTGGTTCGGACGTAGCCGATCTCAACTTTATTGACCTACCAGGTTCGTGGCTTGACTCACTCTCATGCATCTTTAACACTTCACTTAGGTCTTTTTGTCGGTGGTGAGGAACGTGATATGCAGCTTATAAAAGACCTGGCAATATCATACATTGAAAAATCAAGTTGCATAATCCTACTTACAGTTGCCTGTGAAAGTACGTCCTGTTTCGAACTCGAGGCCCCCTTCTGATAAGGGGATGACAGCCGATTTTGTAAACCAGGGCGCACATCGACTGGCTCAGGAGTATGACCCTTACGGTAACAGAACTGTCGGTATGTTGTCGGGGATATATTCCGTGAGGGACAATAAATGATGGCTTTCACAGGTGTATTGACCAAACCAGATCGAATTCCCGCGACAGAGGAAGAGAATTGGTTACCTTATATTCGAGGAGACCAAAAGGACACGACAAAGACAATGTGGTTTTGTGTCAAATGTCCCGACTCGGAAGCGATTAAGTCGGGCATAACATGGGAAGATGCTCGCCAAGAAGAATCATCGTGGTTTTCTAATAAAGCTCCCTGGTCAACACTCGAGGGGTCCTTCAGGAAAAAGTTGGGGACAGAAAATCTCACTCGCTGTCTCAGTGACAAGCTGTGTGAGCTCATCGCAGACCGGTTCGTATACCTTCTCATGTGCCGATGAAACAAAGCTTTGTTCTAACAGCCGTGCAGCCTACCCTATATCGAACAAGAGCTGGACAAGCACCTCGAGAGGATAAACCGGGCTCTTAAAGCTCTTCCCGGCCCTCCCTCCTCTGCGCCTCTCAGTGAGGTATTACGACTGATTACTGACTTTACACGAGAGGTGGAAAGGCAGGGTGAGGGTATACCCGGCCGTGATGGTCTCCTGCATCAAATAAAACAGCCACAATATGATTTCCGTGTCGCTGTTCGTAAGACGGCCCCATGCTTTGTACCACAATATCGCGGCAGACCTGCCACACCTGCCAGTGAGGAGTTCGAGGGCGAGCCGAGTGAAACATCGGCATTTGTTCAGCAGCAGGTGGGAAAACATACACGCCCACCATTTCTTGAAGGAGAAGAGGACACTGGCGAGATTGGTCTCAACGACGGGAAGGATGTATTCATTGATGATGTGCTGCAGACCGCAGAATGGTGCGTTCCTTGATTATGTTAATCCAACTCGGGCTCACAGCAAACCCTCTAACCAGGGATGTGACACGAGAACTACCAAACAATTATCCTTTCATAGTCCAGAAGGAATACATCGAAGCCTTTGTCAAGCAATGGGATGGGCCCGCACAAACACTGTTCAAAGCTATTGTCAAGAAGGTTAAAGAGGCTACCTTGCGCGTTGTCGACGTCCATTTTGGGAACTATGGCTATAGCCGTTTCAAGCAACGAGTTTCGTGAGTCGAGCTGTTTTGTGAAACGATCTACTTATCGAACGCACCCGCATAAGTAACATCGTCATTGCCCGCCTTGAACAATGTTCTGAGGAGACGACTAAGCGTATCAAATTCCTCCTGAAAGTTGAAGAAGAGCCTTCTACGCGAAATACTAGTTACTTCAAGAACTATCGTAGGAAATTTCTCGGTTTCTACAGCGGCGTATTCCATGGAGACAACAACGATCGTTTCATTGATCGAATCCAAGAACATAGGTATCAATCGACAAAATTCTCCAGAGCCCTAGACACAATCATGTTGAATCTTCCGACAATCGGATTTCATGACATGAAACCTCTTGAACTGGCCGTATTATTCCGGGCTTCGGAGGACACAGATGATGCGCTGAAGATCATGGCAGACGTGCGAGCATACTTCCAAGGCATGTCATTCGACTTTCTTTCCAGATAAGGTTATAATCATACCTTTACCAGTATCATTTAAACGCTTTGTAGACAACACTGTTAAGGCGGTCGACGAGGAACTTGTACTTGGACTCTCGAAGGGTTTGCAGGAAGCTCTCATAAGTGGGCTCAAGCTCGATTTGCCAGATGCACATGAAACCTGTGCGAAACTGATCACGGAACAGCCACAAATAACGGAAAAGAGGAATGGCCTTGTCGCGAATCGGGAGAAGTACTTACGTGCCCAGGAGGAGCTGAACGAGTTGTACAACGCGCTTGCTTGAGGGAAGGGTGATCTTTGATTCTTGTATGACGTATGATGCTCTACTGTCGTCTTGGTTTGGGTTTACAGCCTTTCGCCAGTCCTCTGATGACTGAAATTTTGGGACTCAAGGACTGTAGCAATAACATGTTTCCCTATAAGTCGGAGTGTGCGGATGGCTTGCTACTTCGGAAGTGCGCTGAGACGGAACGGATCAACCGCCTCGGAGCGCTCGTCTACCGTGACATTCAACGACTTCCGACAACGACTTGCGTTACAATCAACCCCGCCACCGCCTCTCCTCGAAACCAGCGCAAGATACTTGCGAATGAATCCTATTCTCTCTCGCCTTTCACAACCTTTCTTTTTCCTCTCTTCTCGTCTTTCAGGCAAGGTCAGCTTAGCCGCAGCCACACAGCTGATATCAGTATGCCCCTTTGTTATTCAGTTTTTTAGTTCTTACACCATTTTCTTTCCATCCTATATGTCCACCGCAGCGATAACGTGCGCATCCCCGCCTCCGCCTCTACGGACTCGGTATGAAGTAGGGACCTTTTTTGTATTTAATCATCGTTGGGAGCATCGCGTTAAGCGTGTGTTCATCCTTTTTTCTTTTTCGTGTGCCTCCGCGCTTGCTCCTATCCCTTCGCCCCGAGGGTGACCGCCTTCGATGTCAACATCAGCACCATGGAACCGTCGTCCACAATGCTCCACATCGCCCGTCCACATCGCTCGCACCGTCGTCCTGTCTCTCGGCCTTTTCTCGTATCACTCTGTCTTCCCTCCCTCTTTCGGTTGGACTACGCACCTACTCTCGCAGCATCAAACTCTAACTAAGTTGAATGTGAGAAAAGCCTTATCATGATTCCGCAGCGAATACAGAACTTCCTCAAGTCAGTCACATGTCATTGCACGTGACATTGAGTTCTCGATTTTGAGCCCAGGCCGCCACACCTACTACCCATTAAGCACATCCGCCACGCAAACGCTCAAGCTCTCAAGCGCCATCTAGGCATCTAGGTTCTATTGCTGCGATTTCTATTGTTACGTTCTTCACGCTGCGCTTGCCACGGCTGCGCTTTCCATTGCTGCGCATGGGGAGTAAGGCAGCCGCTAGCTACTGGTATGTGCTCAGAAACAATACGATCATGACGAGGACGGGTTCTTATAAATGGGTGCTGAATTGTGAATAGGGGACATCCCAACACCAGTGTTCTATCAGCATGGACCTTTCCAACGCATCTTCCCTCCCCCCTGCGCCTGTTGGTCTATCGGACCCACAGTATTTAGCCCGACGGAAGTCCATGTTTGAGTTCCTCAATCATGTGCGTGCTCTTGGGTGCGTACCTCTGCCTAAGTTATTCGCCATTAGTCGCATACCTGTGTTGTAGAGCCGATGTCGAACTGGACATCCCTGCCATCGCGGTCATCGGCTGGCAGAGCGCAGGGAAATCCTCCCTCATTGAGGCTATTTCTGGAATTACACTCCCGCGGGCCAGCGGTACTTGCACTCGGTGAGTCTTTTAGAAGCGACAGTTACTGGTCATCTCACCATAAGAAATAAAGGTGTCCGACTGAGTGCCAACTGACGCATTCGGAGACCCGATGGACCTGCACAGTTTCTTTGCAGCTAAACATCGCTGCTGATGGTAGCGTTCTCACGAATCCTCAGAAGATCCCGTTTGGACAGCCAATCACTGAAAAGGAGGAGGTTACAGAGCGCATCCGGAGGGCACAAAGGGCGGTCTTGAGCCCATCAACTCCGTCCAATGTATTTCTTGAAGTTTCCGCAGCCGATACTGCCACGGAACTTCCTTTCTCCGCCAATCGCATTGTTCTCAATATCACTGGTCCCGACGTGACCGACCTCAACTTTATTGACCTACCAGGTTCGTGCCTTGACCCACTCCCACGCGTCTTTAACATTCTACCCAGGACTCTTTGTTGGAGGCGAGGAACATGAGATGGAACTTATAAGGGACCTCGCAATATCCTACATTGAAAAACCAAGTTGCATAATCCTGCTTACAGTTTCCTGCGAAAGTACGTCCTGTTTCGAACTTAAGGCCTCTTTCTGATAGTGGAAATGCAGCCGACTTTGTCAACCAGGGGGCACATCGTCTGGCTCGGGAGTATGATCCTGCTGGTGACAGAACGATCGGTATGTGGTCAGGGACGTTTCTTGAAGAACAATAAACGATGGGTTTTCACAGGTGTATTGACCAAACCAGATCGGATTCCAGCAACGGAAGAAGACAATTGGGTACCCTATATTCGAGGAGAACGAGAGGACACCACGATGTGGTTTTGTGTCAAATGTCCTGACTCAGAGGCGTTAAAGTCGGGCATAACTTGGAAAGAGGCTCGCCGAGACGAATCCCTGTGGTTTTCTCGTAAAGTCCCCTGGGCAACTCTCGAAGAGGGATTCAGGCAGAGGTTGGGGACGGAAAATCTCACTCGCTGTCTCAGTGACAAGCTGTGCGATCTCATCGCCGAACGGTTCGTATACCTTCCCAAGTGCCCACAAAACGATCTTTGCTCTAACACCCGCGTAGCTTACCCCAGATCGAACAAGAGTTGAACAAACTCCTTGAGAAGATAAACCGGGACCTTGAAGATCTTCCTCCACCTCCTTCGTCCGCACCTCTGAGTGAGGTATTGCGACTAATTACTGACTTCACGCGGGAGGTGGCAAAGCAGGGTGAGGGTATACCCGGCTATGACGGTCTCCTGCATCAAGTGAAACAGCCACAAGATGAATTCCGCGTCGCTATTCGTAGGACGGCACCATGCTTCGTACCTCAATTTTGCAACAGTCCAGTGCTACGACCTATTATAGTACCAGCAAATACATTTGTTCCACAGCCTGTGGAAAAGCATGCACGCCCACCATTCCTTGTAGGAGAAGAGGACCCGGACGAGATCAGACTCAATGACGGTAAGAAAATATTCATTGATGACGTATTGGAGACTGCAGAATGGTGCGTTCCTTGCTTATGCGGTGTTAATCTTACTCACAGCAAACCCAGCGCGGTCACCCGCGAGCTACCGAACACCTATCCTTTCATAGTCCAGAAGGAGTACATTGAAGCCTTTGTCCAGCAATGGAACGAGCCCACACATATGCTGTTCAAAACTATTGCCGAGAAGGTAAAAGAAGGTACTTTACGCATTGTCGAAACCCACTTTGGGAACTACACACATAGCCGTTTCAAGCAACGAGTTTGGTAAGTGAACCCTTTTGTGAAGTGATTTGCTTAGTGAATATCGTCTACATAAGTAACATCGTTGTTGCGCACTTCGACCAATGTTCCAAGGAGACGTCAAATCTGATAAAACTCCTTCTCAAAGTCGAAATGGAGCCTTCCACAAGAAATACTAATTACTTCAAAAACTATAATAGGAAATTCTTCAGTTTCTACAAGGGCTTATTCCACAAAGACTCGAACGACCATTTTGTTGAGCGCATCCAAGGTCGTATGGATCAATCGTCCGAGTTTACTAGAGCCCTAGACACCGTCATATCGAATCTTCCCAAAATCGGGTTTCATCACGTGACACCTCTTGAACTTGGAGTATTACAAGCCTCGGAGGAATCGAATGATGCGCTGAAGATCATGGCGGACGTGCGAGCATACTTCCAAGGCATGTCACTCGTTTTCGTTTCTTTGCTGCCGCTAATCAAAAGATTGTATTTAACACTACCACTAGTCTCATTCAAGCGCTTTGTAGACAACATTGTCAAGGCAATCGACGAGGAACTGGTGCTTGGAATCTCAAATGGGTTACAAGAAGCTCTCGTCAGCGGACTCAAGCTTGATTCGCCCGACTCACATGACACCTGTGCGAAACTGGTTGCGGAACAGTCCCACACGGCCGAAAAGAGGAAGAATCTTGTCGCGGTTCAGAAGAAGTTGTTACTTGCTCGAGAGGAACTGTACAATGTGCTCACTTGAAGGGAAAAAATGGCAGCCTTTGATTCTTGTGTAATGTACGATGTTCTAACGTTTCTTGGGTGTGCAGCGCAGTCTCTCACCAATCCTTGACTCCTGGAGTCTTTTGACTCAAGGATTGTAACAACATTCCATTTTTCCCCATGAATCGTGATGTACAGATGGCTTTCTTGATGGTCGTTGTATTTCTCTCTACGGTACTTCTACAAAAAACCTGTAAATTACTCAAATCACTGTCGAGAATGTGAGAAAGGACTTGTCAACTTGATCATTTGAGCACCGTCCTCGGATCAGTCACCGTGTCATATTACACGAGATCCTTGTCTTGCTGCTGCCTCTTGCAATACTTATGTATACAGGGTACTCTACCAGAGGTTTCTAATTGTACACCTAAGGTTTGACGCAAGACGTAGTGGAATAAACCCCGAAAAATCTCTGGCGGTCAGACCAAAGACTGATAAAGACCGGGTTCTTATCATCACTTATCATAATTCCCCTTATGAGCATAATTCCCGAGCGATGGGCAGCGGAGTGATATTAATCTGCATCTGCACTGTCAATCAAACTGCCGCGCGTCACAGTATTTTTGTCTCCGCCGAGGGATCTAGAAGCCAGGCCCAGTAGCACTGACTGACCCGGCCCACGGCCCACGAGGTCCGCCGGCGCCGGCACCAGCAGACCGAATGACGGAAGACCTTGTCTGGATGTTATATTACCATTTTCGGATTGGCCCAGACTCCAAGGCCGCCTGGATGTCATCGTACCCATTTCCAAGGATGTGGTATATCTGTCCCCTGAGGGGCAGTGTCTATAGCGCTGCCACCGCCCGAACCGGAATAATTGTGACTAGAAGGTCTACACGAGGCCTGGCATGAGGCTTCAAGGTTTGAACGATGATTCCGTGATTATGGTGTTCACATGATAATAGGACGCAATGATCCTTGTGTTCTTGTTATCTCTGCGGCCATTGGCTATAGCCATTGACACTGCATGGCTTTCTCGTAATAATAATGTCCGCTTTGACAATAATGTGCGCATGGTCATCCGTAGTAAGGGTATTTCTTTCATCGGCGACTGGTTGGTTGTCTTTCTCACATGTGGGTTCAGCGACAGGAATCCATTTTTCCTGCTTCGAATTGGCTAGTGGTCATCAAGATGAGAAAGGCAGTGAATTGAGTTTAGAGGGTGGACAGAGAACAACAAGTCTGCCCTCGTGTCCAACGCATGCTCAATCAACCCAACACCTTTGAGATCAATAGCAGGCCCGTTCCCGAATCCCGACTTGCCAACGCTGGCGCGAGGCGATCTACCCCTGCAGAGTACGATATTTCCGCCTTTTGGAGGTTCCACGAGCACACATGTCAGGGCATGGTGGCCATCGTCCGAGAGTCGCAATTCCCATTTTTACTCTCAGAGGGCGATACATGCACCCACGAAACCTGTATTTATAGGATGCCCCATCGTCGACCGGAGCCTCAGCACTAGTTCCTCGAAGTCATGAGCTCTCAATTCGACACCAGGTCTTCAGCTGGGGCTGTTGGTCTATCTGATTCACAGTACGCTGCGCGCAGAAAGCGCATGTTCGAGTTTCTTACTCGCGTTCGCGCTATCGGGTGCGTCCTTCTTCTCAGGCTTCCCGCCGGTAATCATGGGTTCACATTGTACTAGAGCCGACGTAGATCTTGATATCCCCGCCATCGCCGTCATGGGATGGCAGAGCGCTGGAAAATCTTCCCTCATAGAGGCGATTTCTGGTATTACACTCCCGCGCGCCAGTGGTACCTGCACACGGTGAGTCGCTCAGAGATATCAAGTACCCAACGCCTCAATTATAGGGTATGGCCGCGCGAGTCATCAGGTGTCCCACAGAGTGCCAACTTACTCACTCTGATGCGCCATGGACGTGCAGAGTCTCTTTGCGGCTGACCAACGCCACTGACAGTAGCACGAGAGAAACCCAGTTCGGGGATATCATCACTGAAAAGTCAGACGTTACTGAGCGCATCCGAAGGGCTCAAAAAGCTATCTTGAGTCCATCAGTATCACCAGACGACTTCCTTTCTAGAGCCGAGAGCGACTTCGAGGAGTCGGATATATCTTTCTCTTCAGATTGTATCGTCCTACATATTAGCGGCCCCGACATTACTGACCTCAATTTTATCGATCTACCAGGTATGTTCCTAGATGTTTTTCATGTTCCTCCAAGCCTTCAATACTCTGAACAGGTCTCTTTGTCGGCGGTGAGGACACTGAGATAAACCTCATTAGGGACTTGGCTATATCTTACATACGAAGACCTAGTTGCATTATCCTGCTTACGGTCTCCTGTGAAAGTATGTTCCACTGGATGTTTGGTCGCCCTTCCATCTAATTGTCAACGCAGCGGACTTCGTTAACCAGGGCGCACATAGGCTGGCCCAGGAATATGACCCTCGTGGCGAGAGGACGATCGGTATGTCGATAGGAACTACCTTGAAAGCGCGATAAAGAACAGTGTTCTTTGCTCAGGCGTTCTCACCAAACCGGATCGCATCCCCCCGACAGAAGAAGAAAACTGGCTTCCTTTCATTCGAGGAGAGCGGGAGGACACAACATCGTGGTTCTGCGTCAAATGCCCCAATACCCAAGCGATTAACTCAGGCGTCACTTGGGAAAGAGCCCGCGAAAATGAATCTGCGTTCTTTACGCAGACTGCTCCCTGGTCAACGCTCAACAGCGAGTCCAAGCAAAGATTGGGTACCGGAAATCTCACACGTCATCTCAGTGAGAAACTGTGCGATCTGATTGCGGAGAGGTCCGTTTTCTCTCATCTGCCACCGAAAGGAAACCCTGTTCCTAATTGCCATGCCACGCAGGCTGCCTGCCATCCAACAAGAGCTAAACAAGCTCATCGAAAGGACTAACATAGAACTTCACGATCTTCCTTCGCCTCCCTCGTCTGAACCTTTGAGGGAGATTCTACGTCTGATAACCGACTTGACGCGAGCGGTGGAGAAGCAGGTCAAGGGGGTACCTGGAAGTGAGGGCCTCCTACAGAAAATCAGACCCGAACAGGAAGAATTCCGCACCGCCATTCGTATGACAGCACCTTGCTTTGTCCCAAAGTATAGAGGGGCTCAGGAGTGCTCGGAGCCTCAGGAAGTGCTTCCGTCAACCAGCGTAGACTGGGAATCATATCAACGTCTATTGTTCCTGGAAGGAGAAGAGGATTACGGGGAGATCGGGCTAGACAATGGAAAGGAACTCTTCATCGATGACGTCTTGGAGACTGCGCAATAGTACACCATCTTGAACATCTTACGTTTCACTATCATCTTACAGCGACCTTTCAATCCAGGGCGGTCACCCGAGAACTACCGAATAACTACCCGTTCATAGTTCAAAGGGGATACATCATCGACACCGTCAGCAAATGGGACGACCCCACAAAGACGTTATTCGACTTTACTGTCAAGAAACTAAAGGAAGTGATGTCGAGCGTTGTTGATACCCACGTTGAGCGCTATGCTCAAGGCAATCTGAAGCAACGAGTTTTGTGAGTCGAACATTATTGCGGAGGATCTGCTTGGTAAAACAGCGTATATCACTGGCAGGAACATCGTCATAATGCACCTCGATCAAACTGCCGAGGAGACCTCAAGTCTAATCAAATTCCTTCTGGAAGTCGAGAAAGAGCCCTCTACACGGCATACCCACTACTTCAAGGACTATCGCCGGAAATTTTTCGCATTCTACAAGGGGATATACAACAGCAGCTCGAACAGCGACTTCATCAAGCGTCTGCGAAGTACTGGATATCAATCGTCAGAGTTCAAAGTCGCCCTTGAAATCGTCATTTCGAACCTTCGCAAAATCGGGTTCCACAATGTGCAGCCTCTCGAGCTTGCGGTATTGAGGGCATCGGAGGACTCGGATGACGCTATCAAGATCATGGCAGACGTGCGTGCTTACTTCCAGGGTATGTGACCCAGTCTATCTTGTATTGGCGCAGAAGAGTTTCGCAGGCTGACCTCCGATGCTATTGCCAGTGGCCTACAAGCGGTTCGTTGACAATGTACCCAAGGCGATCGATGAGCAACTTGTGCTGGGAATTGCAAGAGGTTTGCAGGATGCTCTTGCAACCGGATTAGGACTTGACTCGCATGATGCTCATGAAAGGTGTGCAAAGTTGCTTGCAGAACCGCCACGTATTGCAGAGAAGAGAGAGAAGCTTGTCGCACGTCAGAAGCGGTTATTGGCGGCCCAGGATGAGCTGCTCGATGCCTTTGAAAACACGCATGTACCTTGATTCTTGGATTCGATTGGCTCGTCGGGTGTATTATGTGCCAACCGAAACCATTGTTCCCATTGTGGAGATAGTACCCGGGAGATAGTACCCGAGGTATGGAGAGCGGCAGCTACGTAGTCCGACTCGGGACAGAGCAAAGTCGGCGATTCGTCAGAAGCAATGACGCGCGTTTCGAGATCTAACTAGAAACATGGAAGCCAGGAAATAATATACAACCTTATTGAAGGATGGCTAGAAGGATGGAAGCTTTGCGATAGTTAGTACTGGAAAGAAAGGAGCACATGTGTACACACTCGGCATGGAGTGGCCGAGATAATTGGTCGACGATAATTGGGTAGAGGCTACCGCCAATCAAAAGTCGCCGGAGCGGTGAACCAGAACCGGAACGAGTTGCGGAATAATCGGCGGAGGTGCGTACGCCCCACAAACGCGTGGTACGATATGAACATTTTCGCCCATCAGATATCCTTCGGACTAAATAACGCTAGACGTAAGTGCCAGTGACGTCCCTACAAGAGACCGCATAAAGGGATTGGTGCCCGTTTCAAATTGAAAGATTGCGTGAAAATTAAACCCTTGAGACATTTATGGCCATATGGAGTACAACAATCAAATGACAATTGAGGAAGCGGAGTGGCCTGTGCTTCTTGCGGCTTGTCAAGAGAGGTTTTGCACACTCAGCTGACGAGTTGTTGGATTGGAGGAAAGTGAGCGTGAGAACAGCCAATCAGAGCCATAAATAGAAACATTGGCTTTCTATAAGGGGTTGAGCCAGGACAGTGGCTGTCCTCGCCTCTCAATTGGCTGTCCCCACGTTCATCATCATCTCAGATTCAGTCGATGACAAAGCAATTGATCGTCAATATGCACTGTTCATTTGCGGCCATCAGCGTTCGCTCGGCTCGTCGGCAAGAAGACAGTCACGTGCCATTTTGGGGCCAAAAATGGCGAACTGCGAACCGGACTGACTTCACCGTGATGGGTACGTTCTAACCGTGTTGATCCCACTGGAGGGGATATCGTCGGCTGAGTGTTATCTTTTGGCGCCATCATGCAGCAGTCCACCCTTGCTCTTGAAGAGCTCTGGGAGAGGCCGCACAGAGGTTCAGAATATTTGGTCATTATTGCCAATTTTAGAGTAGTGTGTTGTTCTTGTCGCGCGCGCTGTCCCGTGTGTGAATCAATCTGAATGCGCCACGTTTAGAGGGCGCTGAATGTCACGCCCTTGACCCCCCCTGGCCCTCTTCCTTCCCAACCGTCCACCTCCTCCTTCCCGCAGTCATGGCAGAGGATCGCCCACTTTCTACGGCCAACACGGAGTTCGCTACTCCAGCTCCTTCCTCACCTCCTTCCTTGCCAGCTGTAGATAGTGCGCCCCTCGAGGACATCGAGGCCCTCGAGGCCCCCCTGGAGCCCCCCCGGGCGTCTTTCCTCGCTCCAGGTCCCTCTATCGCAAGTTCCCCCCGTGACTCACGCGCGGACAGTGCAACTGGTCCTGAAAATGAGAAGGGTTTCACCCCGGGCCAGTCTACGGCTAATCTTCAAGTAGAGAAGGACGCGGAGGCTCCCTCATCGCAGCCGGTACCCAAGACCAGACCCATCTATCGCCGTCCCACATGGTTGGCTATTGCTGCCGGTGCTCTTGTGGCGGTTATCCTCGTAATCGCCCTCCCGGTGTCCCTCACTCACAAGAGCAAGCACACTCAATCTAATAATAGTAGTGGTAATAAGCCCAACGGTGGTAACAGCACCGGCCCCACCCCAAGTGGTCCGAATAACCCCTCTAATGCGATTACGGGTGGCGATGGTTCCACGATAACATCCGGTAACACCTCCTTCGTCTACAAAAATCCCTTCGGAGGCATTTGTGAGTTTCTCTTTTCCTACACAAAGACTGTTACGTATGTGGGCGCCCGACGGGCGGCCGCATGATGTTCCGCCTTTCATGGGAACTGTCTGCTTGGCGTGTGCCTGCGTTCCGGGTACCTCCTGATTTCGAGAGTCCGCTATGGGCTTTAGACGGTGTTCCTGGGGAGGTGCAAAAAGGAGCGTCGTGCGCCCTCCTCATTAGCTTCGTAGTCCATATACATCCCGATGGTGATCGTTGATTATGATTTCACCTTACAGGGTATTATGACCCTAAGGATCCTTTCAACAATGCCGCTAGGCCTAATTCCTGGACACCTCCCTTGAACACGAGCTGGAATTGGGCAACAAACCGTGTGTATGGCGTGAATCTCGGCGGCCTCTTTGTCCTCGAACCATTCATCAGCCCTGCCCTGTATCAAAAATACCCTAATGCGATTGATGAGTGGACCCTCAGCCAGGCTATGGCGGCCGATACGGGCACTGGCGGTGGGCTGCAATCGCAATTGGAGGCCCATTATAACACATTCATCGTACGTCCCATTCTCCCGTCTCTTCCTCCGTAGCGCTCACCTGTCTTTTGTGGTCGACGCATTACCGCCGCGGCGCTTGTTATGGTTTGTAGACGGAGCAAGACTTTGCCGAGATGGCAGGAGCGGGGTTGAACTGGATTCGTTTACCGATTCCGTTCTGGGCGATTGATGTCTGGCCAGGAGAGCCCTTCTTACCGAGAGTCTGCTGGAAGTGGGTATTCTTAACAAACAATGGCCTTGTCCCCAGTCTGCACCTCGGGAAGAGCGCTGACCTTTCGTTCGCAGATATATCGTTCGCGTCTTTGCATGGGCGCGTAAATACGGTTTCCGCGTCTACTTGGACTTGCACACCATTCCTGGGTCCCAGAACGGTACGTGGGGACTGAACGCTATTCCGCTCATCTATCTGACATTTCGGATAATTTTTTGACATCTGTCCCTTCCGTTGATCACGTGCCTCACTCTCAGCCTTCAATCATTCCGGTAGGAAGGGTCAGGTCAACTTTTTGAACGGGATTATGGGTATTGCCAACGCACAACGTACTCTGGACTACATTCGCATCATCACGGAGTTCATCTCACAGCCAGAGTATCAAGAAGTAGTCCCATTGTTTGGAATTGTCAATGAAGCACTGTACTCCACGATCGGAAAACCCGTATTGACCTCATTGTGAGTGTATGCTCCACTCCATCGTGGATGCTCGTCTTGCTCCCCTTCCGCCTCGACTCGATCCTCAATTCATCCTCTTATCATGATCTCGTTCTCACATTATCCTTATTCATCTAACCTTCCGAGATTGTTCCTGTATGAGCGCCCGCTGACATATACTGACGTGCCCTTTTCCCGTCACGTAGTTATCAGCAAGCTCACAACGTGATACGAGGAATTACCGGTTATGGTGAAGGCAACGGGCCGTACATCGCCATTCACGATGGGTTCAATCCGCTGAACACTTGGGCAAACTTCCTCCCGGGTTCAGACCGGATGGTGCTCGATACACATCCCTACTTGGCATTTAATGGGCAGGCAAACACTGCTCCCCTCGATGCTGATGGCGGTCCCTGGCCGGCGCAAGCGTGTAACTGGGGACAAACTATTAACGCCAGGTCTGACTTTTTGTGTCCTTTTCGGGTGAGACACACATTAACCGATTTGTATACCAGTCAAACCGGCTTCGGAGTGACCATCTCGGGCGAGTTCAGCAGCTCGACTACAGAATGCGGCCTGTTCCTTTCAGGAACCGAGGATGCTACTACAGTTCAGGGAGCTTGCGTACCTTACGTTCAGTGGCAAACCTGGAGTCAAGCATTCAAGGATGGGGTCCGTGCTTTCACGCAAGCGGAAATGGATGCCCTACAAAATTGGTGGTTCTGGACATGGAAGGTGTGTTTGAGTTCCCGACGACGCAAGGTTGCTTGACGTCGAGGCTGATATCGTGCATCCATTAATAGGTTGGCAATTCATCTACCTCAGGTACTGTGGAGTCACCTCTGTGGTCGTACCAACTTGGACTGCGAAATGGCTGGATACCGACTGACCCACGCACAAGTAATGGAAAGTGCAAGGCATTAAACGCTCCTCAAGCTCCCT
Source organism: Russula olivacea (assembly GCA_963926505.1). Taxonomy (NCBI): domain Eukaryota; kingdom Fungi; phylum Basidiomycota; class Agaricomycetes; order Russulales; family Russulaceae; genus Russula; species Russula olivacea. Next base: position 2,450,658 of record OZ004884.1, read on the forward strand.
TCGCAGGTGCCTATTCCGCGTGGCAGACGGGGGGTGCCGGGGCAGGTACAATTGTAGGGTCTGCGTCATTCCCGTGGCCGCCTGCGACCATATCAGGTGTCTCAGGAGGCATATACGCCGCCTTGCCTACCTACACGCCAACTGGTACCATCTCGACACTGCCTCCTGCTCAACTCACGGTATCGGTGTCGGAGGGTAATGGCTGGTTCAATCCGAAAGATACAGCGAGTGCGATGGTCACCGTCGCGGGATGTCCCTACCCCAACGCTTGGGATTCGGCCGGTGCCGTTGCGCCTACGGCGGCTTGTCCGGCTGGAGCGGCGCCCCTACCTGTCTCCACGGCGGCAGCGGTCTCTACAGCGGCGGTGGTCTCTACGGCGGCGGTGGTCTCTACAGCGGCAGTGGTCCCCACGGTGGCAGCGGTCACTGCTACTGTCGCCGCCTGATCGGAATCAGCGATGGGGTATTGCTCAGTCCCTATCATATGAAGAGATGGAGGTTATGTTTTTTGACGACTGGGGTGTTACGGACGGATGGATGATACCTGGGAATGCTCCCTTATATTCTGATATACTGACATGGTGCACACGAACCTTCTTGACTACGAACTCGGACAGCTTGACACAGCTCGGTGGCGAACACGTTTCACATTTCTGGCCTCTTTTTCTTCCGTACCTTCTCTATGGCTTCATGCATATTCCGCTATGCATGGACTGCTGACGGTTTGAATCGTTGCATACCATACCAAAGCGTCGATTTGACTTTTCAGATTTTGAAATGACTTTACCTTCTTATTTGGATATCTGTAGCATGTTCTATCTACAGTATCTACGCATTCTTTTTTAGGGTTTTCAGGTTGCGGAACGAGAGTTTTCAAAGTCTGCTTCGAAAAACAGTCAAGCGAAACGTCACAAGGTGCGCGTCAGTCGGATGCGCCGTGTGGCGAGAAGTAGGCGCACGAGCCTGAGGGCATGTGTACAGTGTGCCCATTCAATTAGCCAAGCTAGGGATCGCGCACCATCCACGTCCGCTGGTCGATCAGTGTGCGGATCTGGCTGTCCGATTAACTCATAGAGAGTTGTACGTACAGTGTGCATTTAACCCACCCCGAGGGTTCCGTTGACGTGTGACAAATGGGGATAAGCACCATCGCTTACTATTCCCAAACAATGACGATGGTACGGAACGTGTGGGTCTGTCTGCCCAGTTTTCGTGGGTGCGCCTTCCTGTAACTGTATTCAGTTACTACCAAGTACGTACAGTACACATGCACCCTGCACCACACCAGCTCAGCTCAGCTCCGATCCGGTGAGCGCAATGATGATGATGATGGTCCGCCCGTCTTGGTATAGAAAAATCGAAACGATTGACTGGTCCCGCGTGCTTTTCCTCGCTCGCAATTTGGTATAATCAATCAGATTAGCCACTTTCACGAGCTTTTTGTCCCCAATGACACCACCTCCCCCCTCCACCACTACTCCCCCCGTGGTCGTCGGCGGCTCACCCTTTACGCCCTTGGCCTGAAAAAGGTGGCCGTTTGCGGCGTTGGGCGTTGGGCGCTGGCACATCATCACGCAGGCTGCCGGACACAGACAGGACACGCAAGGTGCGTGTTTGTGCGTGTAGACCGTATGCGCCTGTGTATATATGTGTATATTACTCTTTGGCTTTTGCGGCCCGCGGCCGGCTCGCGGAGATCGATCCGATCCCGCACCCAACTTTTAGATTTTAGGCGGAGAGCGGGGAGTGTGAGAGTGAGAGAGATTGCTTCCGAAGTCATTATACATATCTGAACGCGATTTGTTTCGTGGCTTATTGAACAGTATTCGTGCGAGTGGGGAATGCCATAAAAATGCAGAGCAACAGGCGCCCGGGAGTTGTTGGCAGTGTCTTGGTCTACCTGCCTATGAGAGACGTACGTGGTCGGTCGGTCGGATTGGCGGGCAGGCGGACGGAGCGGACGGCCGGGCGATGCCGGGCCCTCGGTCATGGATGGCTTTCGTTGGGGGTCGGATACGCAATCGGGACAAATTAACTTGACTGCTGCCAGGCGCAATAACGTTATTGGTGGTGTTCGACTTGAGATGTCGGCCTGAAGGGGCTTCTGCTTCTGGCGGCAGCGGGGGTAGAACGTTCGCGAGTGACCTCTGCGGGGACCTTTTTCTCTTCTCTTGTGTTGGTTATGATTGATTCGTTTGTGGAGCGCAGCCCCTTCTGGCCCAGATCGCTCTTGCCCCCATGGAGTTTGGGAGATTGGGGAGTACGAGGCGAGAGGGTTGGTTCTGGTTCCGAGGAAGAGTGGAAGCTCGTGTTTCTGACCATTTCGCTGGCCGACGAGTCAGCCAGTTTGCTAATGAATCGCTTTCTGGGTATCTGGGAATCTCTCGTGAGCGAGTGACGCCTCGAATGACATATCAGCGTGATCGTTAGCGGGGAAATTGATATTAAGAGACGCGCTAGTCTTAGCCAACTGCACGGGTCCCGACCGACAGTGGGAGGATTTTTTGCGGCAAGTCAACTCTATTCGGTATGGAACTTCGCCAGTTTTGGCGTGCACCCAGATCGTTCCATACCCCGATGGCACTCACTATTTGGCATGGCGCAAGCATCGCGGTCAAGGCAAATTCCGCGACTGATAGCTCGTGTTTTCCTCTATTGTTAATCTAGACACGGTGAATCCACAGGCTATGATGTGCCGGTTCACGTTCGAAACAAGTGAGTGTGCCGGCACTATATGAAACACGTCGAACGAAAGGGCTCAAGGCATGCCAGAACCGGTAAGCGCTGTCGCGTTATTGGCCAGGTAGTGGGGACTACTTATTAGCTAATTTGACCCAAGCGGTGTCTGTCTATTTGCCAGCCAATCACTGTCGAAATTTACCCGAAATCGGGTCACACAATGGTGCGTGCACGGGATGGCGGGGCCAAGCTCGGTCGCGGAGGGCCGACGTACCCGAAAGGAGGACAAAGAGAGGATATCTTTGGCTGCGTTGCGACGAGCTCCGCATTGGGCGTTGTTATTCGCGCCTCGAACGTGGACCAGTGACAACTACGGGAAGATGTGCGGAGCACAAAAAGTGTGGATCCGATCCTTCCATGTTGCCGAAAACCGATACCCGGGATAGGGGGTTACGTGACCGATTGAGAGTCGTATATTACCATTTCCGGAGGCCGGTACTTTTCCCACTCCGTCGCAGTGCACTGGGGGGAGGATGCTGTTCAGGCAAGGGAAAATCTCGTGCTACGCCACGAAAGGCAATGAGCGGAGACAGGGCGGGGGGGAGGAGACAAGCGACCGGGAAGAAAAGAGAACATGGATGCTGTCCAGGGTAGGGGATTTCTGTCGGAACGGGGATGGAGAAGTGGGAGGGAACCTCCGGAAAAGGAAAAGTGGTTTAATTATGCGAGTGGGGATGAGTGACGGTAAGGTGGGTTCGAGTTGAGCGGCTAACGGAAATGTTTAAGCTGGCATAGATCTACGATGGTGAGACCGAACAAAGATGGGTTGAATTGACTTTTTGTATTCGGTAAGTGGATTCCGACGGCGAGGATGTGCCGATTCTGGACGAGAAGAAGGTCTGAGTTCCCATCTCACATCTTCGATGGTCAGTGAGCCTCGCCCTGCATATAATCCACCTCGTTTTTGGGTTAGCCGTGCTCTCTCGCTAGTTTCCCGCTGCCTCCTTGTGCTCTTATACTCTTCCTGGCGCATCCCGCTGGCCTGTCATTCTCTCTCTAGTCTACTCTCGATGGCAAATCCCCCTTCCCTCTCGCATTTCGTCCGCATGTCCGCCGTTGATGACCTTTCTTATCCCCTTGCCTGCGATGACAGAACAAGAGACGCCGTCAACACCATTGTCAGTGGCAGGAAGAGCTGGAAGACCCTTAAGGGAAAGGGTGAAGCTGTCTGGCCTCCCTACCTCGAGGCTGCCCTCATAGAAGGTCCGCCAACTCCGCCCCTCCCATCCTCACCTGCTTATCCCCCTCCTTCTCCCAGCACTTGACAAATACCGTCCAGAGACTTCGCGTTCGACCCGCTCTCTGAGCAGGTTCCCAAATCGCAATCGCTTCATCTCAGATTACATTTACCATGTCACTGGTAAGCGAAGGACTGCGAAACAAGTCGGCAGTCGGCTCCAGCAGCTCCGGGACACCTGCGGCGGGAAGAGGAGTTAGTTACTAAGCCTATCTCACACCCGTTTTCCTGTACTCATACATCGATAACTCTTTACAGTCCTCAAGCTTCTATCTAACCGTCACTTCTCGCCTGCCACTGAGGCGCATGAAGTCTCACCTCCCCTCGATGATGCACTCACTTCAGATGATGCCCCTTCCAGCCCATCCTCCTCGGAGCGTATTAACCCCGACCGAGAACTTGGGCAGATCCGCACCGCCCGCGCTCTCGTGCATATCGATGTGCTCGCTGCAAATGCGCCCTGGTCTCCATCAGATGATGCTGGTATTGTTATGGGAAATCCTCTCATGACTCCGCCCCACTCCCCGGAGGCGCATACAATTTCGCAGACCTCGCAGGTGAACATCTTCCACTCCCCGAAGCCTCGCCCTCTGCGAGCCATCGACCCTGTGGTCACCTTCACCTCTCCTTCGTTTGTGGTGGCCAAGTCTTCATGCTCTGTGTACTTTGATGGCAATTGTGTCCACACCGATGTCGTGGATGTAGCTTGCACCACCACCAAGGATGAGTCAGGGATGTTCCTCTATCGAACGACCTTGATCCCTCAATATTGGGATCGTTTGTGCCAATCCCATGGTATGTCCCAAAATTCAGGATGATCCACATCGATTCGTGGCATTGATGTCGAGTACAGAGCCAGGGCGCTATTCAATCGTACAAGAGATCGTCCAGACGGTCCAGGGACGCTCTCCTGATGGCGATGTCCCAGTTCAGACAACCCTGCTCACAGTTGTGTATCAGCTTAATGAACAGAGGTCACCATCGTCATCACCTGCTTCTTCCACTGCTTCTCCGGTTAGCATACACGATCGATATTCGTTGGCCCCATGTAATGTACGTTTTCGTGGTCTTCAGAACCCCATGTCAACAGGTCTAACGCTCTTCGAGCAGTCAGGATACATGCAGGATCTACCGATCTCACCTGTTAGTGCAACATTCAGCGACAACGGCGACCATGTGGGGTCCTATCTCTCCTCAGATTGCATGACCCACCTGGAGACGACCTACCCTCAAATTTCTTCTCTGCCCATGGAAGATACCTTCAATCATCGCTGGGGTGGATATGTTCCACCGGCAGTCGAGACGCTATTGTAAAACCAGCATCCTCCTTACTCGCAGTCGACTCTCCAATCGCATTTATTGTATATCATTAGGGTGAGCCCCGAGTACACGTCCTACTTTTCTGCGTAGCTAAATGCCTGTATTAGTGGTTCGCCTTTGGAGCTCATCACCCCGTCATTGTAGCACTACATAGTCCTCAACTGCCTCGCTTGCATAACCCCCAATCTTTGCGGGCTCCGCTGATACCTCATATCTGCCATAAAGCGGCTGTCTCATTGCTTCTGTTTCTTTTACTTTGCTCTGTCTAACTCGTGCCCTTCATTGCATCCGGTTTCCACCGCATTTTGCTTTACCATCTGCGCATTATAGTTTAGTTTACTCCCCATGCAATTGTCATTGTCTCTCCATTATGTTCTGTCAATTCTTTTTTTGTGCTCCTCATGATCCAAGCTCTGCCACCGTTACCCTTTCATGTCATGCTTGTCACCCAGGGAGGAAAGAACCAATGTATTAGTTGTCTACCTCCGCAATTATAGACCGAGGAGTTCCTCTACGCTATGGTACGTCCCCTCTGGGGGCGATTATGGAGAGCGGCCCGCGGGGGTAATGCCCAGCGCCGCGGTCCACAGGGAGGCACGTAAATTGATCGGTACCGTACAGCTGGTACAGCCCATCCACCCTCGTGGGACCTCGTGGGAACGATCGGCGAGGCCTTGTATTCGTCGAGTCCAGTCGAGAAATATCGTGAGAAGAGCATGTGGACCCTCTATTGGTACCGCATGCTCGAACTCGCCAGAACCGCGAGTAAGGAAAATTAGGAACCTTCGAGGGGGAGGTAGGCCGTGTCGATTACGAAAGCCATCAGTGGGCTGCCTCCCAATTATCAGAAGGGCAGCCGGATTTATTTTGAAGAGCAGCCTGAGAAATGAGGGTCCCAGCCCACCAATGAGAGAGCGGACGTGCTCGCTGCCCAATGGGCATTCGCATCGGCTTGCCGGGTGTGGCGAGAAGAGACATCGCCCGAAATGGTCATAGTGAAAAAAGAAGCTCCAGATTCGAGGAGAAATCTTTGTTTAAATTTTAAATTATCGACGGCCCCCCCGAGTTAGTTCTGTATTGTATTGTTGGCCCCGGCTTCTTCCTCGTGTTTCGCGTCTTGCCCCACACGCCACTGCCGCCGAATCACACACACACGGGCATATGGCCCATCATGTATCCCAACCCAGTCAGATTCCCGAATATAATACCCCCCGTCACGGCTGGGGACATATGCGTTCCCGGTGCATCGCCCCCCGGGCCCTCGTAAAAATGGAATAAATAGAGATCCAACCGGCAATACGTGGGATCCCGAACCGGGATAGTACGTACGGGGACTCACGCCGGCCGGCGGCCCGTGGGGCTTTGACAGATCTCTACTGTAAAGGACTACTATTGTGATGGGGAGCAGGCGGTGCCCTCGCAGTTGGCGCAAGTGTGATTAATGGCGCAAATAAATCACGCTTGCACTAATTGCAGTAGCGATCCAGAAGGTTCGGACTCGGCTATGTAGCAGTTGAGAACGTCGATCCATTGGTAGAAAGCTGTCCGTCGTGCCAGCATGTAAATTAAATTTGAAAAAAAAAGCACCGAGGCGTGTGAAGGGGGCGAAGGGGGGAAGGGAGGCCAGGGTGAGGAGACTAATCGGGGGGGCACGGACACGGAGCTTACTCATGGTGTCTGTCATAGAACTCATCGGACGAATCGAATTTGTGACAGGAGGGCCAGGAGATTACAGTAAGCGGTCCGGTAAGGTTGCGGCGAATGGCAAGGCTCGACAAAAGGGCCATTAAAGTGCAGATCAAGGATATTGGGGGGACGAATGAACGGGCGCGGGTAAATTATACGCACGTTTTTTTTCGTGACGTGAGGAATCGCTCCGAGTCGCTCTCAAGGTTTTCCACACGCACACAGATGCCGAACCTTTTCTTCTTCTGCGTAGCACATGGACAGTCAGTACTGGTCAGTCATCAATGACGTGCTCGAGCATGAATTGGGTGTTATTGGATGGATGGATGGTGTCGTGTCGTGAGCCTCGAGCAATCGGAATCGCGCGGCTAAGACGGCGAGTTGAATACGCCATGCCCCATTTTGTTTTGTTTGGAATCTGTTGTTCGAGTTTGATTTTGCCTCGCCGCGACATGTGAATGACCAGAAGACAGCGGCCAGCAGCCAGCAGGCCGCCGGCAATTTTAAGTCATGTGGCGTTATTTGAGAAATGGAATGAGAATGAGGTCCTGCCCTGCCCTGGAGAACAAACATGGGGAGTTCGACAAGGGATGACAGGTTCGTATCATCTGTTTCCCCCGCCGAGAGGTGAGCGGGGAGTGTGGTGTGGATTTATTGGTGTTTTGATCAGCTGCCTCGCGTCTCAGGTTGCACTAGTACGTTCCCCCTCCTTAGCAGGCAACTCACGGCGCCTTGAGCTTGTGCTCCGTGTCCAAATCTGGGAAAATGCTCAAAGAAGACTATCCTCGAGTAAGATTGGCCCTATGGTGGTGGGGAGCGCCAATGACGTGCAAGGACGCCGACATCCCCTCCGAGTCGAAGAACTTACGCGACGTTTCGGGCGAAGACGTGAAATGTTGGTGAGATGAATGCGAGAAGAACGTCAGCGCGCCATAATAGCGTCACAGAAATACGTGAGATCCGGGCTGCCGGTAGCGAAAACAAGCTTTATCTGAAGGCGCAGAGATACCGCAATCTGACCATCCATCAGAAGTTTCATCCGGCTTGCTTCAAAACGGCAGATGTCATAATGGGGAAATGGTATGACCTCGCCGCACGGCGGCGATTTGCTGTAGAGAGTAACGCAATACCTTTTCGATGCAAGATAAAGATTATCACGGCTAGATACAGGGGAGACCTACGAACAAAGGACAGGATGAACATGTTGCAGAAAAATTATCACATAAAGGAAAAAATAAAGAGATATGAGAACAACAGGAAAAAGGGAGGAGAAATCTCTACCTTTGTAAATCATTTTCAATACTCCACTGCATCTTCATCATCCGCCTGCATGGCCGTGGAGTCATCTTTTCTTTCTGGCTCTTCTGGTTTGGGACCATCCTGCTTTGAGGTTGGTCCGTGTCCCTCCTCGGTAATGGGCTCGTCTACATCCATCCTAGGCTCAGTAGGGGAAAGCTCGGGTACGGAGTTTTCGGTTGTTTCGGTATTATGGACAGGACTAGGACCGGTGTCATCATCTGCCTTGGCTACCTCTCGCTCCGCCTGCTTGCGAGCCTCCTCTTCAATCACTCGCCGCCGAAGTTCCCGAACCTCGTTAATTGCGGTATCGCGCTCGCCAAGGAATTCGCTCCACTCCTTTTCAGCAGTTTCAGTCGCCTTAAAGATCAGACTCTGTCAATATCATGGTGGCATAGTGATAAGATAACGATCACCTCTGCTTTTCTTTTAGCGATGAAAGCCTCTTGAGAAGGGGTCAAGACCGCTGGAAGGTAATAGAGCGGTGGAGGATGTGACCGCGATGGTTCAAGGGTCCATTTGTGCGACGGTGGTGGGCTTGAGTCGTCTGAAGGAATCACATCTGACGTGAGCAGGAAATTGGCGAGAACTGGTATCCTCGAGCGACGGAGTCGATGCTAGCAAGGAGACAAACGGTCTTAAATTTTCCAACGTCAAGACTTACGTAGAAGGTACTCACGATAGTGTTCTTCAATTGGATCTCCTCCTCCTTTCGGTTTGCGGTATGCTTGTCTTTCTTCGCCTCTTCGGCTCTCCTGACAGAGTCAGTTTCTTTTCGGAGTCTATCCTGTAGCCTTTTATCAATCAAGTGTCGTTTCTTGGCCTGAAACGAGGTTAGAAGTGGTGCAGTTGCGGACGTAGATAGACGTTCGTACCGCTTCGCTGGCGTTTCGGGCCTCGTCTTCGGTCTTTGCCTTGTTCAGAGTACCAACGAGAAGACCAAACATACTCTTTCCACGCTTGCGCTCCCTAGGTTCGACAGTCAGATCCAACCGTGGTCGTTTCTTTGGTGCGACTGCCGCAGCTGCGGTTGGTCGCACATCTTGCATTGTCGCGTCCGTCTCCAGAGCTTGGTCATTTCCAGCGGCTTGAACTTGTCTATACACAAATACATTAGTTTAGAAGATAGCAAAACGTGTATATGACCGACTCGTCTGTCGACATGCGGCTGTCCTTGGGAGAGGTGAGAGGGAGGGAAACAGGCGGCGGAGTTTGAATCAACGGAGTCGCATGGCAGGGCAGCCCAACTAGTGCCATCGAGTAGTGCCATCAAATGGGCCCCAGATCCACCACGCATCCTCCGAGGCGACAACTGACGCAACCTAGTGGCAAGAAAAAGGTTTTACCCAAGAAGGATATCTCTCTCGGAGGCCGGGTACAACGTCTCTTCACATCCTTGTGCGCGCAGGTTGACGGAGGTCATTTCACAAACGCGATCAAGACATGCGACAAACGTATGTGCATCTCCCATCCCTACCGATCTATTTTGATAAATTTGATTTCTCTCACAAGTTCTCCGTCTCGTACCCGACGACAACGATGCCAGACAGACAAAGTTATTCCTCCTTTTACAAACGGAGCGTTATAGCGATGCCCTTGCATTGCTCGGGGTCGCTAACCAGTCCTCTGTATTTGAACGAGCATATTCGTCTTACCGCCTCCAACACTTAGACGAAGCGGCCCGTCTTATTGGCGGGATCAAAGAGAGACGAGAACAAGATCGTGGAGCTTTGCACTTGGAGGCACAACTAGTACGCAGCACCTCGGCGTTGGAAGCACAATCTAAGTTCGTCCTTTGGCAGAAATACAGACAGGGCGATTATCAGATTGCCCTCGACTTATATAACCAGCTCCTTGACTCCTCTGACCCGGTAAATATAATGATTTCGTATGCATTCTTTGCTTCAATGCCTCTAACCTGAACACACAGGGCTCCGAGGAGTACTCCGACATCTTAACAAATCTTCAAGCATCGCAGAAACACCTCGATTTCATCAATACTGACTATCTTCGCGTCCTTGACGGCCTAAGCTCAGATGTGACGGGGTCGCTGGAACATGCACCTCCTCCGGTGCCACCAAGTTCGTCCTATAGCACAACTCTAGGAACAGTACTGTCTGCAAATGAACCTGAGGATGTGGGGGGGCAATCCGTCCCAGTGCGAAAAGTTCGTGCACGACGCGTGCCCAAGGGAGTAGTACCCGGTGTTACCCCTCCCCCTGATCCGGAACGATGGCTGAAGAAATCTGAACGATCGACGTTCCAACAAGCACGAGGAAATAGGAAAGGCGGCGGGGGTGCTACACAAGGGCTGGTGGAAAGTGTGGGCAGTTCGACCACGGGTGGTCATGGTCGAAGCGGGACACACGGCAAAGGGAAAAAGAAGAAGTAATAAGGTAAGGGACTGGTCCTCAGTGGGGTTGTATCCCATCCTCTTGCCACGAGGCGTCATCAGGGGTGATCTAAATAGTACATATTCAGGTGATCATGGCCTCCTTTTTCACAGAAGTGACATGCGTGGGGCATATGTCTTTTTACTCTCGTCATAATTCTTCCGCTTTTGCGCAATCCACGCTCAACACACAAATCAATATCAACCCACCTCCGTCATTACCGTCATTATTAATCATCACGTGGATCACACGCTTTCCCGTTCAACCTTCAGGGTGAACATGCCGGCTGGTCGATTCTGCTTGCGTAACTCTCGCACCCGGGAGAAGTAAAAAGTGTTACGGGATGCCCTGGTGCATTGTCCTGTCCGTGATCCCTAGAGAAATCTTGTCATCGACCTCATGGTTATAGCACGTCGTTGGCGTTCATTTCCCGACACGTTTTATCGGCAATTAGCGTGCTCTGAGTCTCGACCGAGATCCAAGCTCCGAGTAACTACCTGGGTTACGAGTTGAAGGTTGCTATTATGTGTAGGCTGACTATGTTGTCGTGCCGCGTTTGGCACAGAGGACCTTCCTTTCCTCAACAGTTCTGGATATCTCTCAGGGAAGTCTGATTCGACGTGGATGCGTGTTTGAGAAAGGGTCAGTCACATGGATTTCGCGTGGCCTTACACGCGAAAGCAATGTTCAGTAGGTGAAATTCTCGCCAGGCTCATGTCACATTGCGCGACCGCTTCCAACTCACCTGCAGACTCCTCAGTTATGAATTCCGGGAATGCGCAAGGTAGCTGGCAAATACATATAAATCCCATCCAGTGCGTTGAGGGTACCCAGACTTCAACGGTCTTCTCCCTTCTCATCCTCCTCCTCTTCGATTAACATGTCGCATCCCACCGTCCGCGGTGTTGTTGTGATTTCGCGCAACGGCGACCGTGCTGGCTATCACCAGGATCCTTACACCTACAAGAGCTCCCATACCGACTCCACCCCTCTGGGCGAGGTTAGCCAACACGCACCTTGCGCGTGTGTTGTCTATTGATCTATTGACTGGCGGTCACGTGCAGGTTCAAACGTACCTGCTTGGTTCAATCCTGCGCAAGGAATACTTCGACGAGTCCTCACCGAACTACATTCACAACGTCCGTACCAACCTCGTCAACCTTGACCAGGTCCACGCCCGAATCAAAAATGGCGGCGAGGGTCGTGTAGTCTTTGACTCCACCATCTCGCTTCTGCAAGGCTTATTCCCTCCCACTCCGTCGAACAACATCGTACTCGCGAATGAGACTACGGTCACCGCCCCACTCGGGGGGTATCAATATGTTCCTGGTGAGTGCTATACATATGATATGTATCGGGTTGTTTCCCTAACCCCGTTGCAGCTGAGACTGTCGAACCTTCCAACGATCGCTCGCTTGAGAGCTGGACGGACTGCCCAGTATTCGCTATTACTTTTGTGCGGTACGACCTCTGACATGAACCCTCCAGACGTTCGAGGCACATGTGAAAACGTTCTACGGTTCACCTGATTTCAAGACTGCGGCGCAGCAGGCTCAGCCATTCTTCAGGGTCGCACATGACTTCATCTTTGGCCGCCTTGTGAACGATCTGAACCTTGAAAACATTGTAAGTGCCCTCTAGAAGCATAGTGGGGCTAGCACGCTGATTTTTCCATAATAGGTTAACGTACGCTCCGCCTGCTCTAGAAGAGTGATTCGGCCTTACCGACAATCATCTCATTTGTAGATCTATGACTTTATGCACCATCAATTGACCCATAACAGGACTTACGCGCATCGCCTTCCCCCTACGCTGATCGAGCAGGCGCGCTATTGGGCTAATTTCCACGAACAGGGTGTCTTTACTGACACTTCTATTGGTGGCATTGGGAACAGTGCGCTTCAGACCCCCATTTATCGCTAGCAGTGCCTGACCACATTACCGTAGTCCCTGGGCGTACGCTTCTCCAATCCATCATCAGCTCACTGGAGAGGATCGATTACGATGGCGACCCCCTGCAGTTCCTCCTTGAGTCAACCACCTACCAGCCGTTCATTTCTCTCTTCAAGCAGACAGAGATGGACAAGAGTGACCCCACGCTCCACGGCATTCGTGCGTGTAATCATGGTTACGTCTGTTTTCCCCGTCACGTAATAGCGCGCCTGCAGCCGACTATGCGTCAGCTCTCGTTATTGAGCTGCGCCGCGGCTCACTTCCTGACAACCGCGACTTTTTGCGCTTCAAGTTCAAGAACGGGACCGATGACGACTTCCGTACCATCCACGTTTTTGGTCACAATGGCGACATCCCTCTGACCGAATTCATTTACCGCGTCGAGGTATTTGTTTGTTTGCGCATAGACACAACTAGACGCCTCAGACCACCATATTCCTGCAGAATGCTGCGATTGGATCTAATACGGAATGGATGAAGGCTTGCGGCTCCTCCTCAGTGTCGAATCCGACGCCGTGGGGGACGTCAGCGCTTCCCCTCTTGCAAGGGGGAGACGCCAAGCAATCATTTGCGACCGGGATGTACGGAGCGCTCTTTGCCGCTCTATTCATGCTCGCTATCCTTTCTGTTTCCAAATTCTTCAAGCGCTCGCGCCGTGGCCGTATTGCTCTTCGCACGAATGCCGTACGTACCTCTTCGCCACGCTGTGACCGAATATCCGGTTAATCGTGTCGCAGGATGAAGGGTCCATCGTTCTCCCGACGGCAGACAAACGCCATGTTTTGGGCTATTAATTGTGCCGCTCGCCTCCGACTCAATTTGCCCTGTTTGCTTTGAAATATTCTGAATGGACATTTGTGTCTAAGTTAAGGGCGGCGGCGTGCCAGGGCTATGGCCTGAATCCCACCGTGCTCATGATTTCTTGCGTGTCAACGGCCTCGCCGTTCGGGTTCGGGGCACGCGGCGTGTGAAAAAGTGCACCTGTGCATTTAGCTGTGTTTGTACTTAGCAGTGTTCTCTCACATCCGTGGTATTCTATTCGTTTACAACCCTGGTGGGAACATTAACAACTGGCACGACCAGAAAGTGCGCTGGTTCAGGTTGCAATCACGAGGTTTTTACTTTTTCGCTTCGAATTCCGAACATTTTCGCGACACTAGAGCGTGACATCACGTGAGTCTTGTCTGTCCACTCAAATTAGAGACTGAATGAATCGAATCGATGGGATCCAAAGTGGAGCGACGTTGTTCAAGGGTGAGAAGTGTGAATGGTGTTGTACAGATCCCGGTGAGAAGAACTGTCACGGTACAGTAGATAATCCATGTGGTGCTGGAGTGGTTGTCAATGGGTAAGGGCAGTCTTCTCGGCTTCGCAGGGCGGCTATGGTCGTCTCCGAATCGATAGGAAATAGGATATCAAGCTCAAGCTCAGGCGAAAGTGCGGTGAATGAGAATGATGACAAATCAATGCTTGATCATCTCAGTTGGAGCGTTTCCTTTGGTTGATTCTTTCTCCTAAGCCGACGAGGCTACCAACGCGGAATTGGATAGTGGCTTTAACCAGCAAGACATTCACCGACTCTTGCAGAGAACTGATCCACGGGCTTTGCCATCATCGGACTGTCGTTCAGCGAGAAGAGGAATGAGCGTCACACGGCGGCGTTTAGACTCCACGGGCAATACTGACGCGCAGGCTACCCCAGGCTGTACATTCGCTGCACTCTACCCGAGGCAAGAAAGAATAACCAAGGAGACAATCACAGAAGAGCCAAATGTGACCTACGTAGAGGCATGGCTGGCTACGTACCGTCACGGTAGTACTCCCATGCTGGTGTGTGACCTCGACCTTGATTGCCGCTTGCTGTTAGCGACCCATGACTACACTTCTCGTGACCACTGGCTACAGCCATACCCCCCGCGGCTTGCGACTACAAGAAAATTTCTTTTGATTCTGAACTTATTAACTCGTTGAACTGCGGTGTAGTGCCGCGGGTCCCCGACAGCTTCCAAAAAAAGACGAGTTTGGTTGCAACCAGTGTCACGGGCCGGTGCCACCGCTGCCAGAGATGTATCCTAGTTCCCACCCAAATTCCCAATTCCCAAGGCAAGGACCCAAGAATGGGTTTCTGTGCGCCGCGGTTATGCCAGGCATCTTCGCGCCTCCGTGCTTTTGTCCCCCCACTTCCATACTATCCCGCCTGCAATGCCACCTCTGTTCTTTTCCTCCAAGTCGAACGTCTTTCTCAAGATGCAGCGAACTAGCGTTTATGCCTTGCTATATGCGACAGCATTCTTTGCGTTGAGCATCGCGCAGCCTGAGGCTACCCTTGCCACCTCGCAGTCCCCATATCTATTGGGTCTTGGTGAGTTATTTTCGGTGAACTCTATCCAAGGTCTGTGATCTGAGCCGTCCGTTATGGTATTACAGGAATTGGCGACATCACTGGGTAATGATATCTCAACGTTCATAATGCATATACTGAGACCGTTCTGCCCTGACCGTTCTGGGAATACTCGACTCAGACCTGTGGTAGAGACCAACATGATGGTACGTTTTCAATTTTTTTGGACCTTCATATCATTCCTGTTTTATTCCGTATCATCCGCTTATTCCCTGTACCGTACGGAACTCGGGTCATATGCGAAGGCTGTTTTCACCAGTCTGACGCTTTCACATGAGAAGTGGAGGTTCCCAATCCATGGCGGCGGCCACATGATAGTCCCTGAGTCCGTCACTCCGGTCGATGTTCTATCATCACCGACTTGGACCCTCTTCGCTTCAGCATACGCGAAGAGAAGCCTATGCATTTTCAGCCAACCTTCTTTCTTCGAAGAGTGACAATTAAGTCGAGTTTTGACATTTCATCGGACTAGGGATATGCCTATCTACCCCAAACCGACTCGGGGCTCCATATGCGTCAGCGTAGCCGTGCGTTCATTGTCGCTGATGCGTCCAATTCGACGAACCGATTTGTTTTCATCAATGCCGGTCAGTCAGCCGTTTGTATCTGTAACACAGGGTCTCACTCCCGCTTAACATCGCCCACGTGACATCACTATGATGTGCCATCTGGCACGGCACGTAGACATAGCCTTCGGGGACAGCGGTATCCGGCGTTCCATCGTCTCCAAACTCTCCAAGCTCTTTCCCGGTGTCTACAGCGAAAAAAATGTAGCAATCGTCAGCACGCACCAGCATGCAGGTGTCGGTGGATACCCCGAGAACCTTCTCCCACAGCTCACATCGTTGGGCTATGTCCGCGAAACGGCGGATGCGATCGTGCAGGGTACCGTACTCGCTGTGCAGCGCGCGCACGCAAGTCTTGCACCTGGCTCCCTCGCTCTTGGGGACGTTACTATCAACGGTGGTAACCGCAATCGTAGCCCAAGCGCATACCTGGCGAATCCTGCGGAGGAACGAGCTCAATATGATGGCGATCAAGACACGGCCCTCACCTTACTGAAATTTGCGGATGCCAGCGGAGCAGCGACTGGGTTTTTGGCCTTCTTTGCTGTGCATGGGACTAGTATATACGAGGTAGGCCTGCTCTCCGTTTTAGGATGACATAGTGCCGAGTACTCACCATTGGAAGAACAATACGTTGATCAGTAGCGACAACAAAGGCATGGCTGCCTACTTATACGAATGTAGGTATCGAGGAAGTTGTTATTGTGCTCCTTTTCAACCGTTGTCTCCGCATAACAGCTTCTGTGGAGCCAGACGCGATGCCCGGTAACACCAAGTTCGTTGCGGGATTCATTCAATGTGAGCTCTATTGGTGATTGCCTACGCAAGACTTCAAAGTTGCTCACTAACATTCTAACACTTCATCTAGCCAATGTTGGAGACACCAGCCCTAACACGTAAGCCCTATTTTGTATCGCATGAGAGCCTCTGCTCAACGTTTGAAGTCTTGGTGCTTTCTGCGAGAGTCCCGGTAAAGCTTGGAATGGGCAACCGTGCGATTTCAATTCTTCGACATGTGGCGGCACTGCTCAAGACTGCCACGGACGGTACGATTTGGTACCTTTTTTTTGATCTATATCCGAAGGCTGAATAATGGCTTACCTAGAGGGCCCGGTTTCCGGATCTCAGACTTCGAGTCCAATCGTATCATAGCGCAGCTGCAGGTCGATGGCGCCCGCTCGCTTATGAACGGCCAACTTGCTCCGGTGACCGGTGCAGTACGCAGCGTACACACATATCTCGACATGTACGTTAATTGTTTGTCCACATTCAACCGGTGAATTTTCATTTACTCACTATTGAACTTTAAGGTCCTCCTACTCGTTTAGTCTTCCAAATGGGACGGCGGTACACACTTGCCCAGCGGCACTTGGTGCGGCCGATCCCAGCTATTTTTCTTATTTCCCTGGTGCTAATTAGGCATTTGTGAAGGGTACTCGTTCGCTGGTGGAACAACGTTCGTCTTGAACCTCTATCGCTAAAAAAATTTGTTTCTTAATCTATTCCTATCTTTGTATCAGCGATGGGCCAGGGGCGTTTGATTTTGTACAGGGCGATAACGCGACTAGGCCGCAGTAATTCCCTCCATCTGTCCGCCGATAGCCCCGCTCTGACGTTTATTCAGGAACCCGTTCTGGGAGCTCGTGAAAGGTGCGGTTCTCTCCGTCGTGTCGGCTTAAATTGCCAATCACCTCGATTGGCTGGAAGCATTTCAAAATTTGTTTTGTCTCTTCTGCTGACGGGTTTTTGGCTCCTTGTGTTTACGATTCTTGTGGCTTGTAGGCGCCATTACGCCCCCACCCAATGGGGATCAAGTCGCTTGTCATTTCCCGAAACCAATTATTTTGAATACTGTTCGTACTAGGGCTACTGCCTTCCTGGAAGACGCAACATTCCTTGCTTATTATTTGCTTGTTCAAGGGATATGCGCACTTCCCGTACGACTGGTCTCCCAGCATTGTGGACATCCAGATGTTCCGTGTTGGCAACCTCGTTATATTGGTTATCCCGGGAGAAATGACGACGATGGCAGGCAGACGGATACGGTATGTCCGAAGACCGCTTTACATCCCGCTACGGAGCTATCAGAAACCTTCTCCTATTGGTCCTTTGTTTTAAAACAAAGCGGCGCAAGGCTCATGTTTCTTTATCTGTACAGAAACGCAATTCGGGCTCGACTCACCGCTGATGGAATAATCGGGCAAGACGCATATGTGGTAATTGCAGGGCCAGCCAATACATACGCGCACTACGTTACGACAATTGAGGAATATGGCGTCCAACGTTACGAAGGCGCTTCGACTCTCTTCGGACCTTGTAAACCGCCCCTTTTCGTTTTTGGCTCTAACGAGAATCGCTTGTTCATATTGGGATGTTTGCAGATACTCTCGATGCATACATCAACAAATATTCCGGTCTGGTGTCCTACCTGGCCGACAATGCGACGACGGGCGGTGTACCTTCGTCCGACCCAGCTCCTCCCGACTTGACGTCACGTGCAATATCATTGCGCGTACGACTTGCTTTTTGCTTTCTCAAACAGAGTACTACTGACATTAATGATCGCTCCGTCAGACTGGTGTCGCCTTCGACAGTCCAGGTATCGGTCATAAGTTCGGGGACAAGCTAGTCGATGTGCCTGCAAGGTCGACGTTCACAGCCGGCCAAACAGTCACAGCCCAATTCGTTGGGGCCAATCCTCGTGTATGTCATGCCTTTAATCGCCTCATAACATTAGACTGACTGATGTCGACTTGTACTGAAGAATAACCTGCGACTGGAGGGCACGTTCTTGTCTGTTGAGCGGCTCGTCAGTGGCGACTGGCAGGTCGTACGGTCAGACTCCCATCCGTCGACCATATATCGATGGCTAAGGACAAACGGTGTAAGCCCTTTCATATAAACCTAATCGTTAAAATCTCAAATTCCGATTATTCGGGAAGCTATTTGGAACTAGCACCGTCAACATATCATGGTAAGTGGTAAAACGTTCTCTGTACGATCCTCTCTGACGCATACCCGTACAGGACTATCGAACCTGGGACACCAAGTACGCTGACCAGACGCCTTAGCAGTATGAGATTATCTAACTGATGGTCCTTTCAAGGTGGAACTTATCGGCTGGTATATTTCGGCGACTCCAAGCCTTTCATTGGGTCTATCACCTCGTTTTCTGGGACTTCGTCTAGCTTCCAAGTTTCTTAAGCAATAACAGAACTATCCAAATGTGTTTGTCGTTACGGAATTGAATCTATTTACTACACACGGAATCCACATACGGCAAATATTGAGCACTTATTGACTCGGAGTCCAGAAACCGTATTCGATCAGCTCTTCTTTCGCAAGTGCCAAGCGGCGCTTTCTTTGCTTCAGATACTCACGCCTTTCTCGGACCTCGACCGACTCCTGTAAGTACTCACTACAGCGCTCAGCAGTACCGGGATCATTGAACCTAAAACTCCTGCGGAGAATGATTGCAAGGTCTTGACAAACCCCTTGGACGAGCTCCGTGTCGACAATGAGTGGGACATAGTCAACAAAGCGATGTAAAGCAACTAAGAATTTATGGTTTCAAGAGCTTCCATCATGTAGGATGGAAACAATGCGATGAGACGCACCTTCAAAACCTGCGCACGCCGCGGCCATGTCTTCAAGTGCTGGATCAGAGGATTGGGAAGAGAGGAGCTTGGCGAGTTTGAGCACATCGATCCCAGAGAATCCAGCTCTTCCGAGGGCCGATAATGCTTGATTAATATGGTTCACAAACTGGGCATGGGGTTGCGTCCCATTTGGAGAAGCCATATTGTTTAAATCCCGTAGTAACGTACTCCGTGCGGTAAGTTCCCGTTGCAGTTTGAAGTGGGTCAAAAACTTGTCCTTGTACTCGCGGTAATAACTATCGTTACGGGTATGTCCACTCCGCTCCAACTTGAGAAGCATATTTGTGGCAATTTGTGTCTTTGCGAAGCACTCTCTCAAGTGGCCATCAACCACATCCCTGGAAAAAATGTCAACATGACCATGCCAAGACGAGAGACGGAGACGAGATGTGGCCGCACATTAGATGGTTGTATAATCCACCATACGAGAGATGTTCACATCGTGCTTTAATTACCTTCTCGATAAATCTTCTAAGCGTATCCCTGGCTCTCTTGACAAACTCGTCTGTTGGCTTGGCCCATTTGGCTGTCATGGATCTAAGGTAGTCCTCCGCCACATCACTTTGCCCACCATCCGGGAGTCCACGGGCAGACGAACTTGAAACTATGGGGTCAATAAGGGTACAGGAAAAGGTATTGCCACACCTCACCGAGTCTTTTTCTTGACGATATTGTCTAGGTATATTATCTCGCGAGTTCCCTTATCAGCCGGAGGATCACCCTCTTCAAGCAATATATCAGGGATTGGTATGAACGGTGATGGCTCCTTGGTGCCTTCTCGCCATGCGCGGAAGTCGGGACATGTTTCCCTGAGCTTCTTCTTCATTGCAATAGCCTCATCTTCTATGAGGTACAATAGTTTTCCCTCTTCGCGTCCTCTTTGCTCTATCCCAACCTCAATTCCATACGCGAGTCGGTCAATTAGGGTGTTGATCTCCCCAATACTGTCATCCGATGGTGGCTTGCCTAGTGATTCCAGCTCTCTTGCGGTCTTGTCTTCTAGCTCCTGGATTTGGAGATTAAGGTCTACAAGTCTACAAAGGTATTGTTCCTCATAAGCTTTGAGCAGTTGAAGTAGATCATTACATACCGAGTTGCTATCAATTCTGACAAGATTTGTTCAAGGTGTTGTACAAGCTTCTTTGTACCTAGACGGCTCCGAGCCCGAAGTCTTCGCCAAACAGATTCCTTATTAAACCATTGATACTCTTGTTCACGGGCTTCTCGCAGAGTTGGTTGAGGGTGTCTCGTCTCCGTGTCATGCAGCTTGACACAAAACCAGCCGTGATGTAGTTGCTCGGTTTCACCATCAACAAATCGCACCCATTTCTCATGCGCAGCCTCCGGACTTCTATCCGGCTTGGTCAATACACCTAAGATATCACAGCGTATGTGAATGAGAGCTCATAAACTCAAACATGAAGGCGTCCCACCAACGGTCCGAAGCCCTCGCGGATCATGGTCACGTGCAAGCCCATATGCACCTTGGTTGGCGAAGTCCGCTGACGTTTGTGTTAGGTGGTCTTTACATCGATACAAGACGTGACAGCATACTTTCACAAGTTATTGTCATGAGGATTATGCAGTTTGATTTTGAGATATAACCCCCAGCCAAGTTCTCGATGAGTTGGATGTTATCCCGGTTTCCGCTTGTGCCCACATTACGAATCAAGCCTGCGAGAACCATCAGTAAACCAATACGTTACGGTTTGAATTTGGGAGACGTACCAGGAAGATCCACAAAGGAAATGTCGCTGTAATCAGGGCCCGTGATCTCCAAACAAACGATGCTCGAAGAGAATGATATCTCAGCCGAGGCTCTCAAGTCAACGTTGGCATCCAAGAATGTTTCGGCGGGCAAGCTGGGATTAAGGATAGCCAACTGGGCTCGTTCAACGCGATCCCCCACTGAGTCACTGTCCGTTATGTCATCGCCGAAAGATTCCTTGGATAGTTCGGACGAATTCGCTCCACCTGAGGTGGAAAATCGACGCAAGAAAACGCGACACATCCATGTCTCTCCACGCATTAAGCGACATTCAATCGGACACCTACGGAGAAGCGAAGTCAGCCTATGCGGTGAAGATAAATGGCAAGCGTAAGGACGCGTACCTCGTGCACGCGTCCCCCGGCGCCTTCGGAAGTGGAACTCCCGAGGTGGCATGGATAAGGGATGACTTTCCCGAACTCTGCGAGCCAACAACGGCAATGATAGGGAGAGGGATGTCAAGGTCAAGCCTTTTGGTTGTCAGTTAGATGAACTACGGGTAATTGTGGACATATGCCGTCGACACTTACCCAATGTCGTGGAGATTGTTGACAAGACGCAGCTGCTTGCGTGTATATTCCGTGTCACCACTAGCCACGGTCACGTCGGGATCGACTTGAGTGGTTGTAGTGGAGGACTCGATGGGATCTACGATCATTTGTGACGTTGTTGTGTCCGACGCAGTATCTGAGTCTTGAACGCTGATAGCAGGTGGGGACTAGAGGATATCGCAGTGAGGGGAATAGTCGGATTTGAGAGAAGGGCAATGAGAAATTTACTTACGGGGGGTGGGTTTGAAGTATCCATGGGTGCCACAACCTAACAGTCCTGAGAGAATCAGTACAGTACGGGGGCTGGATCACGCCTGGCTATTCTGGAATGAGGGCCGCGGGTTACACAGCGCGCGCTTGTTCCACCACCCGCAGCAAAAAACGCGACCGCATTCATGAACACCTTTATAGAAAGTCGAGTGCATCGTGTGATGGTCGCACCCCTCACTCTCCGATCAGATTTGCCCCCGAACAGAAATGGTGGTACTAGTAGCGATTGACCGCTGTCAGTTTCGCATACAAAAGTGCGGTCGTGGTCCCGAGGATGCTGCGGATGGCGCCATTGACGTGACTGGCAATGTGAAAGAAAGAAAAGAAGAGGAAGAACGTTGTCCGCAGCTAAAGCATGTTGAGGTCACGCTACACAAACATCACAACATCACATAATCGATCCAGCCCAGCCAACCCATCACACGAACTCTTCTATCAACTCGTCTTTTGCCGATATCAGCCGCCTACGCCTCTTTTCCAACTCGCTCCGACGCTCAGCAATCTCTTCCGGCTCACTCAGAAGCATCTTGCACCTCTTGTACCCTTCGGGACCATTCACACCAAGACCACTTAAGAGCACTCCTTCGAGGCCGCGGGTCATCCCGCGCACCAGTGTCCTATCGATACCCATTGGGACGTTATCGACAAACCGTTTGTATGCCACTGTGATACGAGTGGGTCAGTCGCGATAAAGACAAACGGGAAGTAAGGGGATGCCTGACGAACCTTGGAAATATGCGCGGACGTCCGCCATTATTTCGATCGCTGGGTCCATGGGATCCGGTGGGAGTAGGTTGGCTAATAACGACGCATCGGCTTTATCTAGTCCCATCCTAGTCAGAGAGCAGAGTGTTTCTTTCATGGCCTCCATCATATCTCCGTCGTCCCTATTTTCGAGATTCCGTATGAACTGGCTCTTAGAGCTTTGCCGAGCTTCCTTGTAGTACGCCAAGAACTTCGAATGAAGTTCCATGAAATAGTGTTCATTCATAGTGAATGGCTCTTTCTCTTCCTCAAGCAAGGAGTCAATGTGTTGTTCCGCAGCATCAGCACATTTATCTAGATGGGCTTTCATGATGCTCCTAAGTTATTGTAAACGAATGGAACATTGGCAGGGAGAAAAACGCAAAGCGTACGTGACTCGCTGCTTCAGTTGACCATAGGTGTATTGTGAAAAATTTCCTTCAATTTGCAACTTGACGTGCTTCATCAGTTCCTTCATTGCAATGTCGAAGAGCTTCCGGGATGGTTTATTCCACAGCTCCACAATAGTACTGATATATTGCTTTTTGACAATATATGGGTAGTTGTTCGGTAGCTCCCGGGTCCGAGCGCTGACAGGATGAAGGTCATGACTGAGCGTGTGTTTGAAGAGGACCATTACTTACAAGTTTGCCCTTTTCATGACCTCGTCAACAAAGATAATTCGACCTGCGTCATTCGGCTGCCATTCCGATTCTGCTTCTTCACTCGAGAGAAAGCGTGGGTGAGGGAGAGCTGGCGCAGCGTTCACATCTCTGGGTTGTTCAAACGGGCGAAAGTCGGGTGACGTCTGGCGTATTTGTTTCTTGAATTGCTCTCGTGGCCTAAGAAGGGCTTGTATGAGACCATTCTCGTCGGGGGAACCAGCGACGATGTGCTCGATAGAGCGGACAAAGTCGCCAATCCGTTTCATAATCTCCACCATTGGCTCGGCGGACGGCGGATCCGGGAGACGCGAGATATCGCCATTTACTTGCTCGAGCAGCCTGTCGAGCTCGTCTTGCAGCTCTGGAAGCCTAGTATCAAGAATTTCAATCAACCCCTAAGGGTTTGACATAATGCAAACGTACCGCTTGGAGATCAAGTTAGATAGAACTTGGCCCAGACGCCGCGTCAGCTTATCTGTGCCCAAGCGCCGCTTGTAAAGCCATTCTAGGTTCGACCACGGAGCCTTGGTCAAAAAGAAGTCGGCTTCCTTCTCTCGAGCTTGCTCATATGTGATTCCATTTCTGATCTCCTGTGAGTCGGGATTCTTTACGGAGTAATACTCGACCCCTCCGTCATTGCCACCACTCTGGATCTTGCTGATCCAAATCGACTCTTCTCCCGTGGGTATCCGGTCAGGTTTGGTGAGGACACCTGCACAACCCGGCATTAGCAGCGCGAAAGGATATCATGAAGCATCAAACTACCGATGGTCCGAGAGCCCTGTGGGTCAAATTTCTCTGCGAGGCGATGCGCGCTTTGGTTCTCAAAATCGGCTGTTCACATTGATGAGGCGGGGATCACACAAGGAGGGAAAGGGTTGGCGTACTTTCGCACGCAATTGTCAATAAAATGATACAGCTTTCCTTGCGAATGTGCTCTTCAGCGAGTTGTTGAACCAGACGGGCATCACGTGGCTCCCCTCCGACAATCAAGCCTGACATCATGGCTTAATCAACTATCAAAGTCAAGGCATTTGTATTACGCACCCGGGAGGTCAACAAAGGACAAATCCTCGACGTCACCTCCGCTTATCTCTAGGCAGACCGAATTGGAAGAAAATGACAAAAGCTTCTGTTCCAAGGCGTCAGGAGGAGCGTCCAGGAAAAATGTGGACGGAGTATCGGGATTGAGGATCGCGCACTGGGCGCGGCGAATCCGCTCAGTGACGAGGGACTTGGAGTAGATAGGATAGCCAAACTCGAGGCTATGAGGCTGTGGAAGCACCGAGCCGTCGTCCTCCGTGACGATGCGCAATGAAACAACGCAACGCCAGGGTCCATTTGAGCGCGACAGTTGGCATTCTGTCGGGCACCTGCGTGCAGGGCATGAGATTCATGGCGAAAATGACAGGATAGGGGCCAACGATGCATTACCTAGTACAAGTGCCCGAAGCGCGTGGTAATGTAATACCTGAGATGGCCTCTATGAGCGATGACTTTCCAGCAGATTGCGATCCCAGGACCGCAATAATGGGGATGTCGAGTTCCAGGTGAGCTCTGCAAGAACAAAGTTGAGATGGGTACACGGAAACAAAAGGCGGTAGTCTCACCCCGTCGCTCGAAGACGATTCACAGTATCAAGCATCTTGCGTCTCTGGGCAACATATTGTGGGTCTGAGAGGCCAACTGGCCCTGGTGCGTCCGCGGTATCGGGTAACGGTTTGGCCTCCATGGATGGTGATCTTCCAACGCTCCGAGAACCAAGGATAGAGGTATTAGAGGTGCTGCAAGAACAAAGTGAAGTCAAAACCGGCAGTGGACAGTAAATGTGTGGAAGAATTCTCACCTCGTTGCACGAAGGCGATCCACAGCATCAACCACCCTGCGTCTCTCCTGCGGCGGTTCTGAGAGACCAGCTGGCGAACTAGTGGTATCAGTGAGGCTGCCCGGTATTCCGAAGTTACTATCGAAGTCGGTACCGCTGTCAGAGAAGGTCATACTCGTGAACTTGTAGAAAATTGAAAGTGGGAACGTGTTGTCCTCTGAGGAGACGAGAGTCTGCAAAGGTTGGCTTTTATAGATTTCTTGTGAGAAAAAATGTGGCACAATTGAAAGACGTCTGAAAGTGATCCGAGGGGTGTTCTTGGTCGCGGTGGCGGGGCTTACAATGACAAAACCTCTGGGGGATCAGTTAGGCGCACACGAAGTCTATAAATGGTCAACTGATTCAAAGTAGAATCCCGCATAGACCGAGAAGGAACGGCGGTGCAATAACCAGTGCTACATTCAGGCGACGTAGGACTTCTGATGAGATTGCGAAGAGGAGACGGCACATAAGACACGTGGGATAACGGGATACCATACGGTGACGGCGCGCATCGGACGCCCAAAAGACGGACAGTTAGCCAATCAGGCTACTAGGTGCCACATCCATGCAGCTGAGGAGAACGGTGACGAGAACAGCCAATTGAATTTCGTCGCGACTCGCCACAACCTTGTACTAGTACTAGTTGTTGTCACAGCAATCGCGGACGCAACTGAATGTGATGGGCTGTCATTGATGCGCTGGCGGCGATCTGCCAATACTTGCAGTTGACAGTAATAACCGCTTTAAGAGGATGATATGATACGTGAACGAAGTCGGTCAGAAAACGAGGCAGTACTTTGCGACGCTGCCGTGACTTCCTCCGAGTCGGCGTGTCGCGGAGAAGTGATCAACCCGGACCGGGAAGATGGCTCGTCGCGCGGCCTCAAGGCCAAGGCCAAGGGCGCAGCAAGGGCACAGCACAGCACAGCACTCGAGTACAGTAAGTGGAAAACATCAAACCTATTTCCCAAGTCATTTGCAGAATTCATACTGGCGCGCTCAACGATTGACACTCCCTAAAGTTCTATAATAATACCTGAATTGAATGACACGAGTTTAAACGCGGCCAGCGGTCATCCAAACGCCTGCAAAAGCTCCTCTTTTGCCCTCCCGAGTCGGTCACGCCTCCTCTGCAGCTCCGTGCGGCGCGCAACAATACCCTCCGGCTCGCTCAGGAGCAACCTGCAACGCTCATACCCTCCCGGTCCACTAATCTCCATGCCATTGAACAGCGTCGATTCGAGGCCTACCTTTAGGCCACGCACCATCGTGCGGTCAATGGCCATCGGTACATTATCAACGAAGCGTTTGTAGGCCACTGTGGTTTCATATCGCGTCAACCATGTATACTCAAACTAAAGAAAGGAAAGAACGTTCAGAACCTTGGAAATACGCTCGGACCTCGGCCATTATTTCGATGGCAGATTCCATTGGGTCCGGTGGGAGCAGGCGAGGTAAGGTCGCGGGGTCGACGTTGGAAAAGCCCAAAGCAGCAAGGGTAGAAGTCACCCTGCTCACTAGCTGCTTGTTTTCCTCGCTCTGTATCTTTTCTAGGAAGCTGCTCTCGGCCTTTTGGCGGATTCCCTTGTAATGTCCTAGAAATTTTGAGCGATAATCCATGAAATAGTGCTCGTTCATGGTGAATGGTTCCTGTTCTTCCTCCAGCAGGAAGGTGATACGCTGCTCGGTGACATCTGCACACCTCTGTATGTGTCCATGCATAATGGATCTGAAATACGTCAATGAGGGATGTGAGACAGAGGCATCAAAATGTACATAATTCGCTGCTTGAGGTGGCCCTGAGTATATTGGGAAAAATGATCCTCAATAACTTCCTTGACGCGTCGAGTGAGTTCCTTCCTCGTGAAATCGAATAGTTTCTTCGAAGATGGATTCCATTCCTTTACTATGGAACTAATAAAGTGTTTCTTGACGATGAACGGGTAATTGTTTGGAAGTTCTCGAGTAACGGCCCTGATGAGGTCGAAACTAAGCGCAGAAATCAAACAGGTTACGTATCCTTACGAGTTCGCCCTCTTCATAACATCCTCGATATAAATAGCGTCACTGGAACTGGTCTGGTCTTGCCAGTCTTCTTCTTCATCCTTGAGGAAAATAGGCGCGGGAGGAATTGCTGGCTGCTTGAACTTCTCAGTTCTCTTGGGGCGAGCGAGTGGACGAAAATCGGGTGCTGTTTGACGTATTGCCTTCTTGAAGCTTTTGCGTGGTTCACGAAGCGCTTGTATCAGACCATCGTCGTCTGGAGTGCCTTCGACAAGGTACTCAATGGAACGCGCAAACGAACCAATTAGTCGCAGCATCTCTCCGACGGGCTCAGAGGATGGTGGGCTTGGGAGTCGCGAAAGGTCATGGGTCGTTCGTTCCAATAACTTTTCAAGTTCCTCCTCCAGCTCGGGAAGCCTACCGAAACCCTTCAATCAATTCGGATTTTAGTGTAGCGACTCGGAGAATTTACCGTTTAGCTATCAAGTTGGACAGGTGTTCACCAAGACGTCGTGTAAGCTTCTCCGTACCCAAGCGTTGCTGGTACAGCCAATCCAAGTTGGACCAAGGTGCTTTGGTCGAAAAGAACTCCGCTTCCTTTTGACGTGCCTGTTCGTATGTGATCCCATTCTTTATGTCCTGTGAATCAGGATTTTTCACAGAAAAATACTCGATTCCACCACTTTCATCATCATCGCTATGGCCTTCAATCATCTCAATCCAACTACCTTCTTCCCCTACTGGGATTCTGTCAGGCTTCGTAAGAACACCTACGTAACGAGCATCAGCCTCCTAACTGACGAAACCCAATATAGGATGTATACCGATGGTTCGCGAGCCGTTTGTATCATACTGAGAAGCAAGGCGATGTGCCCCTTGGTTTTCGTAATCAGCTATTAATGATGATAAGAATTATTAAATACGGGTAGAGGTAATGACGAGCGAACTTTCGCAAGCAATAGTTAAAAGGATGATACAGCTATCCTTGCATATATATGCTTTGGCGAGCTTCTCAACCAGACCGGAATCGCGAGGATCCCCACCAGGAATTAAACCTATCGTGGTTTAGTCGGCTGAGAAATCCAGACCTTCATGATACCCACCTGGGAGGTCAACAAAAAACAAATCATCGATATCCCTCCCGCTTATCTCTAGGCAAACGGAGTTTGAAGAGAATGACAACTGCCTCCCTTCTAGAGAGTCAAGAGATGCTTCCAAGAATCTACGAGTTGGGGTGTTCGGATTCAGGATTGCACTCTGGGCGCGGCGAATCCGCTCTGTGACAAGAGGCTTATCGAAAATGGGATCACCAAATTCGACTCTATAGGGTTGGTCTAGATCGACTCCGTTCTGATCTGTGACCATGCGGAGCGAGACAGCGCAACGCCACGGCTCGGTGGAGTGCGAAAGCTGGCATTCCGTCGGACACCTGCGAGTATGCGATAGGGTTCGTGGGGTGCATGCAAGCAAGGGTTGAAGACGCGTACCTCGTGCACGTTCCAGATGCTCGAGGGAGGGTAATCCCCGAGATCGCCTCTATGAGAGATGACTTTCCAGCACTTTGAGATCCGAGGACGACGATAACAGGTATGTCAAGGTCCAGGTGAGCGCTGCGGGAAGAAGGGTGACATGAGACGAGTAGCGGATGGTGATCGTAGTCTCCTTACCCGGTCCCGCGGAGACGATTCACCGCGTCAAGCATCTTACGTTTTTGTTGGACATACTGTGCATTTGAGAGGCCAACGGGGGCATCGCTAACGCCAGTTAAGCTAGAGATGGTTTCAGGTGCCACATTGCTGTCTATTTCACCGTCGAAGGGGTCATCGTCTGGAGTGTCACCGTCCGACTTGGGCAGAGGGGATGAGAAGGGAAATGGCATCGTATGCGACAAAGACAAGGGGTTGGACCAGACGGCAGCCTCTTATATATATGCACTGCGCCATATGAAGACAGCATCGAGGTGTTCAGCTGGTTTCCATCCCCTGTTCCCTAGCTGAACACGTCTAGGCGTCTGGGCGATCGAGGGGAAGAGGTGAAGAATGTGACGATTGACAGGTGAGGAAATTTGAGGGAGAAAAGGTCTCCTATAAGGCGCAGCACCACGACCGAGCTCTTCATGGAACACGTACATGTACACGGCGCCCACCAACATTACACGACGAGCGAGGGAGCAACAAGAGGCCGAGTCTTCCGGGCCGGGACCGCCGGGGGCTGTTGAGACCGCAATAGTCGAGGACTTTGTAGCTTTTACGTCTTTACGCCCGGTTCCTCTCTTTCTTCTTTTCAGGAGCCATGAATCTCTTCTACTCACTCTTCCTCTTCCTCCTCTCCATCCTCCCCTCTTTTTCTCCCACTCCCTCTTCCGCACAGTCCCCCGACTCCACATCACCTGTCACGACCACCAACCCTCCAAGTTCCGGGAGTGATGTTTCCAGCAGTCCAGCTTCAACGAACAGCACGGCATCCACCTCCTCCACCACGTTCGCAAATCTTACCACGACTAATTCTCAAGGCTCAACGATCGTTACCTCCGTCCCCATCACCGTCGGCCCTAGTACGACTCCATCGACGACCACCTCGGCGCCATTTCCAAGCCTCACGGGTTACCCCACATGTGGTACGTTTCATCCCAAGCCAAAAACAATGCCATAACTATCTCCATCTTTCTACTCTCGAGCTGACCTTTTTCCTTTTTTTTAAATTCTCTAATTTTTTCCCCCACCGCCACGCTTCCAATTACGTAGTAACCAACTGTCTAACCGACGCTGTTGCGCAAGTGAATTGCTCCAGCATCACAGCAGTCGCCTGCTATTGCACAAACCAGTATGTCAATCGCCATCTCCTCTCACTTCTCATACGCGTAATCTCACCATATTCCCACCCCCTCCTCCACCAAAACAGGACATTCCCAGCCACACTCTACGCCTGTGTCGCATCCAATTGCGGCGCGAACGTGCCCTCAGCGGAAAACCTTGCCCAGCGATTCTGCGCGATCGACAACGTCACGCTCTCCTTCGCGTCTACCGCCGCTCTGTCTTCATCATCACCTTCGTCCCCATCAGCAACGAAGCCATTGGCCTCTTCCGACTCAACACCATCTAATGCAGCGGCCGCGACGGTTTGGATGCCCGATGGGCGTGGATGGAGTGGCATGGCTCTTGCGGCGTGTGGCGCAGTTTTTGGCGCTGCGCTTTTATAGCCCTATAAGCCCAATTATTTCGATCGTGACAGCATCCTGGCGACGGGACTGGTATTTGAATCCCTCTCCTCTGCCTCTTCCCTTTCTTTGCTACGTGATCAGGTACCGAGGGTTCATTGAACTAATTGGACAACAGCTTATGAAAAGTGCCGCCATACAGTACTACGGACTCGAAAAGCTTAATGCAGTCGTCGCTTTGCCACGTATATAGAACCCATCGTCGTGAATACTCTGTATTGTCCGACGAAAAATATACCCAAATATCGAGAGATTGATGATAATAATGAAGTGCACGGGCCATCATGGCATGATGCTGTCGTGATGCACGATCGCGATCGTGTCATTCGACTTGCAAAGTAAACTCCGATCGATCTTTGAGAGCGGTAAAAAAATTGTCCACAAACACAAGATACACGACTCAGGGTTAAATTTGAATGGCTAGTTGTAAGGAGAGATTGCCGGGCGGTGGCAGTACTGTATGATTACACAGACCGGGCCAGTAAAGAAGAGTAGGACACTTCTTGGTCGATGCCCGTCTCGATGACCGTGACATACAACAACGCTATGCGCGACGCGAAAAGATCGGAATTGATACAGTGGCGTTACAAAAGAGACAAAAGCTTAAATAGAGTATGGTGACAACGTCAGCAGATGCCCAAAGGGGGGGCAGGGGTAAAATAAAACACAACTCACATATCTTACAACTAATTGATTCAACATCATCGTCATCCCGCTGCGCCTATCACGTCTCAACACCCACGCCCTCCCTACCTGCTGTCGTCTGTGTGGTCTGCAACCGTATCGACGACGACTCGCTGCTGCTGATCGTGGTGGCGTTCCCGGTATCTGGCGTTGTCGATCTTTCATCACCTTCAGTTGCTTCCCCATCGGCGACGCGTGGACGTTTCCCCGCCGCAACACTCGACAACGCAGCCTCCTCGGATCCGCGTTTCGAAATCCTCGCGGCTGACACTTCGGCGGCCGTCAGCGGAGAATATTTGCCTTCCACGCGCGTACGTTTTGGTGGGGTCCTCAAAGCGTCGTTCTCCGTCTCCGCTTGGGAACGAGGATCATGGCCCCCATGCTCATGGTCACGCTTTCTGGACGTAATTGCGACGTCCGCATCCGTCCCTTCGGCATATGTAACTTGGTCCCCGTCCGAGTAGTCCGAGTACATTATTTCCTCATCGTCCTCCTCCTCTTCCTCTTCTTCGTACACGGCCTCTTCTAGGCGAATGGTATTCCCTGATGCAGCTCGGTGCTGCCCCCGTTGAGGGTATGTTGCCGGATGAGAAGGTACGACGTAGTTGGTGTCGTTAGGGCGGACAGTATCGCCAACATCACGATAAAGCATGGCACGCTCGCAAATTTTACAACTGCAAGCAAACAACGGAGCGTATGATTCACGCCAAACCTGATAGGTTCGTGTTAACTACTGGCACATGAGACCTTCTGGAAATACTCACCTCTATAAATGCCTTGAGGGAGAACGAGGGCATTTCTTGCAGTGTCGTTGGAACATACGGTATATCGCGGAGGAGGTTAGACGGCTCGGGGGGGCCTAACTCGGTGAAAAGGTTCATCCGCGGGACCACCTCGCTAGGTGATTCTGCGTCCCCGTCCTTTTCTCTTTTGTCGTCGCTTGGCGGCGGAGACGGGGTCGTTTGTAACGTCGCGGTACTCAAAACTGGACTGGTGGTGTGCGAAGCTTCTGATTTAGAGCTCGAACATGCATCGTCTAGCGGGGTACCAGGGTCCGGATCATTGTTCTCGTGCGCAGGAGGACGGCGGAGGTCCTTGCTCCATGCCCATGCTTGTTGAAGTGCACGTAGCACATCTTCCAGCTCCATGGTGGCAACGGTCTTCATCGCTTCGGCGCGACCTTGGAACATAATTCTCTTGATTATGTTTTGCATTGCTGGGAGGAGGATTTTGCGTAATTGACGCTCGAAGACACGGTAAAGTTGATCGGCGAGATGATACGTTGGCGCAGGGGGAACGCGGAGTGTCGTCGGAACAGGGTGCACTTGTCCGTCGGAGGTGGCAAGAGCCCATGGTACGGGATGTTCTGCAGATGGGGGGTGTCGGGGACGATAGCCATACCAGTCGTCCGCTGGGGAGAGCCAGAGTCCGTCGAGGATGCGTGTGCGCGCCCAATCCGATTGTGCCATGTCGCGTACACTGTGCAACTCCTCGGCCATGGCGAGTGTTTCGTAATCATCTGGATCAATCTCCCCGGCGGTCGTATCCTCGTCAGCATTTTCGTAGACATAACCACTGGTACGCATGTCAAGTCTTTGCTGGGCGAGTGCATGCTCCATATGCATTCTGACCCGGGTGTAACGATTCAACCAGTGTTTCTCTCGCGCTACCTGGATGATCTCGCTAAGAGTGCCCTCACCCGCGTCGATGAAAGCGTCGATACTCTGTCGTACCTCCCAATCGAGTGAGGACCAGTATGATGACCCACCGGAAACGACTTCGCGGTCGGGTGCGGCGACATTCATGCGTCGCCAAAGCCATTCACTGCGACAGCTACGACACGTTGCAGCGACGGCCGGCCAGGTCTCTAAGTCTTCATTCTCGATGCAGCCAACGGCAGCTACTTCCGGTGTGAAGAGATCGCAACGTGGGGGTGCCTCGCGCAGACATAAACCGCAATATGTGCTTTTCCGGTGCTCGCGACAGGTGAGGATCGTGCCGATTAAAGGGACGGCCACGGCGCGTTTTGCCGATGCAAGACCAACATTGCTTCCAGGATTGTTGATTCTGCAAACGTAACAAGAGCATTGGGTGATTAGGCGAAACTGGTGATACGGGGAGACGCGCTGCGGGGAGGACGAATTGTCATTGTGCTGGGTGACGGCATGCTGTGCAAGGGAGTCAAGGGGGTCAGTCGCACAACACGCATGTGACCAAAAGTGATGCCATTCGACTGGAGACAATGATCAGGGTGGTAGCACGCGCTAGGACGCGATTGTGGCTCACGCGCAGAACCCCAAGATGGACACACTGTCATCAACTTTTCTAGGGCAAACGCGTCGCGGAAGATGATATAGACCATTCGGTGTGGCCAGTGTTCGCGGAGGTCCCATGTTGAGGGACAATAGGCGGAATTAGACACGTCTAGGATATAGTATGTGGCGATAAGTCTAGAGGTGTATTTGGGTGAGCGCAAGGGGGAGATAAGGGCGATTGGACGAACTTGATTATCTCTGGGGGTAGCTGTGACCAAGGCTTGATGCCAGTTGAGGACTTGCCCTTGTTGGAAGGGAGAGGGGAGTTTGACGTAGTGAGCATTGATTGCTTTGCTTGTGTCACGAATGCGCGGCGTTGGTCACGGCCTCGGTTAACCCATGACGCCCTCCACACGCCACACACTTCTCCGCTCATGTCGCCGATTCAATTTCAGCCACTCCGCCACATTTTACTCTTTTAACTCTTTTATTTACAATACACTAGTCGGTACGTGGGTATCTCCATCTGCACAGGTGGAATTAAATCTATTGCTCCAGCTCTATCGCAGAGGGCTTACCGTCTCACCAGTCGTCAAATCGTGGTCACGTAGATCCTGTAAGGCGTGCTGTGTAGAAATGCTTGAAGCCATCGAATGTCCGCCTCCCGGTTGATCTCCAATACTCTTCCCTCTATCCCCGCGACGGGTCCATCCCACAAAATGCGGCCCCGCTCTTGCAGCGTCGCGAGCACCTGCAGTAGCCATGTCGGCCGTACGCCATCTTTCTTCCCGCCCAACGCCGCATTCCCGACTTGCTCCAACTCGCTCCTGTTTAAGCCGCCAGCGTACCCTCCGATTTTGCAATAGCCCAACAACTGCGATGGTCCCCCGCGTGGATTGCTTATGCCATTTGGCTGGGCAGGCACAGCAGGCGCATGGGACTCTCGTGTTGAGCTGGAGCCGCTATGACGAGATGTCGGCCTCGAAGGCAGCTTTGGCGTCGGAGTCGGTAGCCGTGTGACGGCGCCTTGTGCGTCAATATAAATGAGCGCCCATTGATACTTTCCTTCTTGATGCAAAGAGTGAGTCTCTATGTAAAGAGCGTCGCAGTCGAATTTGAAGGACTGTGTGCTTAGCGTCTCCTATGTTCAGGACGGTAAGCTCGAGGAAAGATGTGCACGCCGGGTGCAAGGCTCACCATGACACGGAACTGAAAGGCAGAAAGTACACTGACACAAAACGGGGCGAGGATATAAAGGAAGAAAGGAAAGGAGAGTGAGGGTTGGACGAACTGGTTGGGGTCCACGGATTAGCGATGGCAAACAAAACCGTTTATTCACACTCCCCGGATCACACACGCCCAAGCCGTTGAGCAAGAGCAGGAGGCAGTTGGGCAGTATTTTGATAAATATGATCTCTTCTGACACGACTCTGGCACGAGGTGGTTAATTGGAGTCCACAACCCCTGTCAATGTTCCGACCTTTCCCCCTTGAGGCCAAGTGACGTCAAATAGAGCCTCCCTTGTGATCTGAGCGAATTCTGCTTCTTTCAAGCCACGACCCACCATCCCGTCGCCACAAATATCGGCCATGTGTGTCGGCGCTGCCTCGGCGGAGGCCGGAAGCAAAACCTTTCAAAGGAAGTCGACCGTCTACCTCGCTGTCGCTGCTGCCTCTGTTGACGTCGCCTGGACTGTTCCTTGTTGTTCTACAATACTAGGTTTTTAACCTCACTACAATGGAACGATTGGTCAAAGGTTCGATTTTCGCATAAATCAGGGTTCTTCGTTGACTAACCGCAGTCATTAACTACAATATAGCCAAATTACTCCATTTTTACCCTTGCAACAGCCATATCAAGCTGACCTGTGTTTAAAACACATCCACCCCAAAGTTGCTGAGCAGGGTCTCGAAGTGCTTTGGCGACCTCACGCTGCGACCCGGCGCATTTGAGTTGCCACATACTAGAGCGAGCCCCTGCGCCAAAAAATACAGCCAAGCGGGAGCGCACAGTGGCACATAACAGACCCTCCACCTAAAGCCCGACAGAGAGGAAACCCGATTACGCCGACCTAGCTTGAACCTAAAAAAAAATTTCCGTTAACTACGGCGGATCATCAGAGCTGTACTGGTCAGGAGGGCGCTTTGTATGAGAGGACCTGCTCGGGCCGGGGCACTGCCGGGGCTCTCATGCCTGTGCGCCTCACCTCTGTTGGCGTCTATTGTTTTATCTTTTCGGGGGCATGCAATCAACTCAATCAGTCGCCCACTCTCGGCTCCAGGCACCACCCGATGTCGCGCACGGATATCGTGTAGCTTTTAAACTCCAGGGCAGAGCTCTCTTCGCCCTTTCCGACCCATCCGTGGCTAGTACCACATCTACTCGGCTTGGCTGGCCCTGGCAATTCTTCGCTCATTGTCCATCTTGTCCCGCGAGTACTGATAGCCAAAATGGATGGTGCGCAGCACACTCCAAACAGTACGCAATCTATAACTCAAATAAACACAAAATGTTGACATTTCGTGAAGCACTAGCAGGCAGCACGGCCCCTCCCCATGAGCGCGCTTTGTTCTATGCCTGGTTCTCCTTAAACATCATTGGCGGCCACTTCATGGTTCCTGTCCTCCTCGTCACATTTCTATTCAGCAAGGCCAAGCGTGACGCAGCCCTGATCAGTTTTGGCATCACTCTTATTTTGACGAGTGTTATCAACTGTTTATTGTCAGTGATAAAGTGATTCCTCATGCTCCACTCCGTCCACCACTGACGCACCTATTCCAAGACTCTATGCAAATGAATACCTCGGACCTGAACCCAGTAAAGGATTATGTATTTTTCAGGCCGCAGGCTTCGGCGCCAGCGCCCCCACGTTCGTCCCTTCTCTTCTCTGGCCTATTATCCAAGCCCTTTCAACGCTTTCTCGTTCGATAGGTGGGCAGTCGCTGCCTTGACCCTGGTGGTCCAAATACGGTCGAAAGTCGAGCTTAAAAGGGTCCCTTGGCCTTACTTTGTACGTGTCTACCCGAGTCACCCATGTAATTGGTCACAGAACATCAGTAACCGTGGAACAGATGATCATAATGCCGTACATCGTCCTGAGTTCCTTCATGATATTGATCCTAGTGGTACGTCCGTACCCCACACTGCGCGCCTCCCTGTATAGATTGATCGCCTTTCATCTGCCACCTAGGTGGGTTTCCAACGACCGGACACAGTTACGCGCTCTCGGCGGACATTGTATTGTTCCCTAGAGTCGCGCCTCATGTACGCACTTCCTGTGGTGTTCGTCTCTATAGGGCAGCCGCTTACATGAAACCGAAGATCGTTATTTACCATTGGTTTCACATTCATAAATTGCCTCGTCGCATTTGGCCTTGGAGGTATCTCCTTGCCCGATTGGTCCCAAGTTTTTGCCTGACAGTGTTCGTTCGCGTGATGTTTTTTTTAAGCGTCGATGTGTTACCAGATATGCAACATACTGCGCATGGTCCGCCAAGTTCAACAAAGCCAAATCCGTTTCATTCCGCTGGCCGTCAGACTTCTCATCTTCTTGGCATACATCTTCTTTGGCTTGTTGTACGTTTCTCCTCTCGCAGTTTAATCCCGCGCACCACTCTGTCCCTGTCCTATCTCACACACGACTATCTTGTCTCATCTTCAGGACTGGTCTTTTGTCCATATGGCATCGGCACACGTATGAACGAGATTTCTATACATCTACATGTGCGTAGGAATGAAACCTTTCATTCGGAAAGGCGCCGCATGGAACTTCTTTTCGCTAATTCGCTGCATATTAAACAGTCGGCGTCGCATTTTTTATCGTATTTGGCTCACAGAGCGACGTCCTCCGGGTATGGTGCTTCTGGCGCAAGGATGAGACGACAACGAGGAGCGTGACTACCGATTCGGGAGCACAAATCATCATGGACACCATGATACCGCGTAAGAAACGACCGCCACCGGACACAGGGGAAACGCACGAAGTACGTGCGCATCAGGGTTCTTCAGAGCTCATTCCGTAATGGAAAATGTACAGGTTATCGCTTTTTCGGCACAGACCGACTCGGAAAGTTGGACGGCCTGAACCTGTACCACGCACCCTGAGTGCCGCCGCGTTCGTTTCATCGTCCGGATCACGCGGTGGAAGCATCCTGATGGGATGGGGGGATTTGAGATGATCCTATTACACCAACTAATCTGCTTTTTGATTCTCCATTCATTTAAGATGGGTAATGTCGTCGGGGATGTCCAGTGTAATAATGGGGGTGTCTACCTTATTTCGAATTGGTTTTAATACTTACAGATTATACAGTGCGTTGGCCGATTGATTGATAGGACACTGGCAGGGTCACGGTGCGCCGCAACCGTCTTTCGTCAGTCTCTTTCGCTTTCGTGTACAACATTGTTTGTCATACATCAGAGATTGAACATGCATGTACTACGTAAATGCAAGGTACACCACACACCACTACTGTAAAATTGTCTTCTTGTATGCTTTGTTTGTTAGTTTGAGCGCTGCCACGGCCACGTAAACAAAGTGGCGTCCGTATCCGAGTCGCGCGGTCAGGGACTCCCTTGCCAAGTCGAAGCTGTCAGTCTCTTACTCCAAGGAGCGGTGATGCAACAAATAACATTAGGTGTGCTACGTAAAATGTAAAATCCCCAACTAGTCGGAACCGATCCTCATCCTCTACCCGTCTATGTACCTACTTCTCCCACCGCACCCTCATTTCCCCCCTCTTTGCCGGTTTCACCATCCTTCTTGCCCTCGCCGGGCGAAGCCGGCGGGGGAGGACCACCGCCAAGCGACGCCGCGAAACTAGTCCACAGCGGACCGCTCAAGGCGTTTGCCTGAGCCTGACGGTCTGCCTCGATGAGAGCGTCAAACTCGGGTTTGTGCTCTCGGATGTACTTTTGCTCCTCCCGGTAGAAGTTTTGTGCCTCACGACGCTTGGCTTCGAGGTAAGTCAGAGGTAGCGGGGCCGCGTGCTAGAGTTTAAGAAAATACGAGGGGAGGGTGAGTGCGAGAGCTTGAATGGTGGAGGAAAGGGTGAGGTGGGGGTGCTGACCTTCTCTGTGTTGCTGGAGAAGAGAGAGCTGACTGTGAAGCCGCCGCTACTCAAACCCTGACAGCCAGTTAGCTGCGCATATAATATCAGACGTGCTTAGCCGCACCTTTCCTCCTCCTCGTGCTTTCCATTCTTCTATGAATTGCCGCTTATTTTCCGCCTCCTTCCTGGCATACTCAAGTGCGATGTTCTCGCCCTCATACGCCTTGAGAATCGCACGGACATCCGGAGGTTTGTAGATACCGATGGCTGTGAATTACCAGTCAGCCTAGAAAAAACGTGGCGGTCAAATAGAGCCTCACATTCAAGAAAGGGTATGAGCTCGATAAGTCCTTTATCGCCAGATTCTCCTTTCCACGGCTTCAGGACAATGGCATTTTCGAGGTTAGTTGCCACGTGTTCCGGATGTGTGTCAAGCTATACGAATACGTGACGTCAGTTCGCGGTTTAGTCAAAAGGTATGTTCGCGTACTATGATGACGCGATCAAGCGGCCTATTGAGATATGACAAATCCTTCACAGGGCCGTTCTCAGTGCTGCGCGTAGCCTCGCGGAAAAGCTTGTACATAATAAAGAAGTTGTACGGATCCAGCTTTTCGAGGACCGGCATCGCAGTCTACCGAATCTTTCAATAAGTACGCGTATTCAGGAAGGAGGATCCGTACATAATGATGTTGCGTTGTGAAAATGACAATCTCAAAAAATTGCGAGAGATATGCGAGGAAATAGTCGACCCCGGGCCGTTTTGCTGTACGCCAGCCATATTGGCGCTGTGAGAGGTAGTTAGCACGAAAATGCGTAAAAGAAGTACAAAAGGACTATAGAACTACTCACGTCCCACGTACTTGTTACCAGTAAGTCATCGATAGACAGTAACAAAGTATACGGTTTTTGGTGTGGAGGTGGAAGCATAGGCGGGAGAAGTTCCTTCCAAATCGGTTTTGAGAAGTACTAAGGAAACGGGATTAGCTACTATTAAACGCGACATCATAACGCGGTCATACATCGAACATTGACGAGAACCGACTAGCTGTACGGCCCCATCGTGAATCTGCCGCAGCCTCTCCTCTCTGAAACGTAGATCAGAACGATGGTCTACGTGAGCACTATGTTAGGGCACGCGCACCGATTTTCTTGACACGAGTTCATCCTCTGTCCACTCGCGACCGAGGTAGACGCAACCACCAACTAACCCGAGAGCAAAAAGGCCGAAACTAACGCGGCCCAGCTGTCGACGACGGCGTTCTATACTCGACAAACTGTCCTTTGAGGATTTTGCACCCGTGCGTTCGCGTTCCGCGCCGGGTTCTGGCGGCGCAAAGTCGAGTGAAAGCGTCGTTGGTGTGGGTGAGGGCGCGGCGGAAGGATCCAATTCAGACACATTTTGGGTATCTATTGGAGTGTTTTGGGCAGAGGCAGGGGGGCGCGTGGGCGTATGGGCATTGTCTGATGCCTGTGAGTGAGGTGTTGAGTCCGAGGTGCCTTGCGTGGCGTTTTTGGGAGGAATCGGCCCAGGATTCACGGAGAACGTGCGAATAGAATGGGCCGAGGGTAAAACAGTTGCCAGGCGGCGGGAGAGGAGGATCGAGTGCATGAGCTGGACAGCAGGCGTCGACTATTCGGAGGACTTTTCACGACCACCACTTCAAAGCCCTTGCCACGTTCACGGGCCGGAATACCCGTCGTCCCGCTCTGTTCAACCATAGCTACAGTAGTGCTTTTCCCTATGCTGCTTTTCCCAAAAAAATGAAACCTTTTCGAGACTCTCTCTGAGTACAGACACTTTTCTGCTGCTCAAATCCTGATCGTACTTCTCAGCTCACCAATCCCGTACTCAGGCTGACCCGTCGTCGTTCATCCAGGTCGCTGTTCAAGTTAACTTGAATCTGAGCTGCTTCATAAAAGGAACTAGCCTAGGGGGCCCCGCCCACGTCCCTTACCTGACATCACGCAAACCACAGAGCACCCGTTCAGGGTCTACGTGACTCGCCGCATTCTTCGCACATTTCTCCGGATGCTTTGACAAAAGCAAGATCAAGATTGTCAACCCACTCGAACAGAGCGGTGGCGGCAGCCACTGTTGGAAATTGGATGCGCCACCAGGTCTGCATCTCTGCAGTGCACCGATCGCAATAAATTAGTACTTTGTAACGAAGCGGTGGCATCCAAACTTGAATAAGAGCATTGACGTCGCAGGTTCAAGAGCTAGGTACTCTGCCGAAAGCCCTTGACTCGTAGGTTGAAATAACCCCTGTAAACCTAGCTCGTTTTATTTATCTAGCAGGTGCTCCTCTTGGAGGAGGCAGAAGCACAAGTGCGCACACGCCAAGTCAGAAGAGCTACTACACAAGGCGCCTGGTCCTATTTGCTCCTGAATATTGTCGGATGCTTGAGAGTGAAACATCTGCGGTGCAGCGTTTCTCTGGAGGATTTTGCTAGGTTCCTGGCCAAAACACCTTCACTCCAATGATTTGCATGGGGCATTCGTATTACTAGTATAGACACCCATCCACTAGCTCATACGCTCATAGTACCGCTCTCCAATTCGAGTCCCGTACTGACTCGTTGTCATTCGCCCAGCAAGCATCGCAGCCAACTTGAATCTGATTTACCTCCGAGTCCCGAAAAAATAATTCGGGCCTATGGCGGGTGAGCGCTGTGAGTCCTTGACTGGAACGCTGGGTGAAACCTCGGGTGGCACGCCCATGGCAGGTGAAACTATGGCTGTCTGGGTTGCCGGTGGGACTTTACTCAACCGTCCAGAACCACCACCATGAATTGAAATTCCCGGGTTCGGAGTTGGCCTTTTTTCACCATCTTCCTTCGGGATGGCGTCGGAAACGTATTTTTCTTCGTTCTCGCCTGCATTGGGCGCAGACTGGGGCCCTGCGTTTCCTCTACGTTTTTTCTTTAGCGCCACTCTCTCACTCGCGGTTGCCAACTTTGCTAATGCATACTTCGACCCAGCGATTTCTGTCTTTTATACGCGGCGTCTCGTCAATGGTTTTCAGGCCAGAGCGCACATGGACTGACCGAGTGTTCACTGCTTCCGTGCCCATCGACTACCTTGGGTGGAATGGCTACTGCTATATTCTCTGAACCATTGTAACTGTCTGCCTTGGCGCCAATGCCGGTCACTGCCTCCTTCAGGGACCCCCTCTCATCAGGCTCGTTCTCCGAATTAACTGCAGAGTCGTCGTCATCCGCTAAATGGGCGACCAACCTAATTTGCGCGGCCTCTATCCGGCCTTTGATCTCAGTCGTGTCGACGAAAGGTCCCCGGGTACGAATTTCTTCTCGCACAGTGGCTACGAGCACGACGTCCTCCATGTTCATTTGACGGGCTTCCTTGAGGCTAATAGGCCTTTTCCGTTCGCACAGCGTGGACAAAGCAGGAAGAACCCAATGGTCCACGCTGTAGGTGCGCGCGAGGAGCAATCGATCGAATGAAGTCGGGGGATCAATCGACTTCAAAGCCAGCTTGCGTAAAGAGGCAAACCCCCAGCGCGTTGAAAGGTGTAGAACAGATTTCCACTGCTCATACGAGAGACCGTGTTCCTCAAAATTTCTGGCAGGTACAGGTGTGTAAAACTCGGCGACAGGGCAAAGGGTATTTGGTAACTCACTCGGGATATAGAACTGAAAGAAAGGCTTCAAAATCCTTGCGCTCGACATCACTCAATGATATAATGGTAGTCAAAGGTTCATGATCGCGGACGTCGAGCTGGCTGAATTTGGTGGAGAAGTATACCGAGTCCCGAGAGAAAAAGTATCGATGAACACAATAGAGTGTGCCATCGACCTGCAACCTTTTTTCAGCGAGTAAGACTCACAACACAGAACATCGCACACCAAGAATGTGATATTACCATCCTTGAGGAAATATATGTCGTGCTGCACGAACGATTCGACAGTTGACGGGTTGGCGCTCCCGGGCCAGTTCGTGAACTTGGTTCCAAGCTCAGCAGGTTGTCCACCAGTGGCCTCTGTGGTCATCATATTTGAAATGATAGAGTTGATAGAAACGACAGAGCCACCACTCGCACTCGACACGGCTGGTGAGACACCGGGCTCACTGGTTTTCCAAGATACGATACGACGTGACATGGGAGAGGGTATGTGATCATAACCCTTATCAATACCGCCCTTTATATCTATGCACGATGCGATGACGTCTTAAAATTCGCACATGGACCGGTCTCAAACGGTCAGTTGCGGTGCTGCGGCGTGAATTTGGCCGCATGGCGCTGAGCGCTGAACGACCTAATCAGCACACACAGGCCGCTCTGGGTCCAGACTTGGGAGTTGGGAGAAGCCTCGACCACCAAGCCTGTGTACTTCCGGTGCCCATCACCAATCACTGCATTTATGATCTCATCACTTCTCTGCCTCTCGTGCTTCCAGCGAGCACCCTCCTATTCACTATTCAGTAACCAGGTTTTATGGGATGTGATTGGCAGAAATGCGCAACCCTCAAATGAATTTTGAGTCATACATACTAACCTACTACGAGAACCGGAGGGTGGAAATCAAATCCACGCCAGCACCGCGACAAATAAAGAGAAAGCAAATCGGAGAAAGTAAAACGACGAGGAAGAAGAAACGAGTGCGGGTCCAGCCGCAGAGCAATACCATGCGAATCCTCCATGATGTCCGAGTCACGGTGCGATCTCGCTCCGCGTCGCTGGGGACCCGTGGCTGATGGTTAGGAAGGCTGCGGACCCACCGACATGTATCGGGCAGTGAGTCGGCGCCAGTACAGCGGAGCAGCACGGGCTGGAGGTTGCGGTTCCTGCGCAACTGAACCGGTTCGAGAGATTGCGGGGGGCGCTGAGGCCTCATCGGCGCGTTCTGGTGTCTTAGTCGGCTCCTGTGCTTCCGGCTCCTCCGTAAGAGCGTTGGCAATGCGTGGCGCATCGCTTGGGGCGGTCTCAGCCTTGACCCTGTCAGCTCCGAGATCGACACCTGTTTCGCGTGTCTCTTCTTCCGTCTTTTTCGACTCTTTTTCCGAGGTCCCGTCCATTGATTCCAAGGGATGGTCTTCTTCGACACGGTCGCCTGACGTGTTCTCTGATGTAGCCTCCTGAGCCTGTTGTTCGACTTCCTGTTTGTTGTTCTCTCCTAGTGATACCACAGAGGTTCCTGCCTTTGGTGGCTGTGTCTTATCAATCCTTGCATCTCACTCGAGGTCAAGCAGCACTCGGACTTACCAAATGTTCATCGCTACCACGCTTGTCTGAGTCATCTTCCTCAGGTGATGTCGCTACTGTCTTCGAACCGTTGTCGCTATCCCCTTCCGCTCCTGGACCAGCGTTGACAGCCTCCGCCAAGACGGGTTCCTTTGGAACCGCCACACTCTTCAAGCTAGCGAGACCGATGACATCACCC
The DNA here is from genome assembly GCA_963926505.1 of Russula olivacea. Taxonomy (NCBI): domain Eukaryota; kingdom Fungi; phylum Basidiomycota; class Agaricomycetes; order Russulales; family Russulaceae; genus Russula; species Russula olivacea. Next base: position 2,494,390 of record OZ004884.1, read on the forward strand.
GCAGTCTGGGCGATCCTAGCTTGTGTGGCTTCTATTCGGAGTGGGATCTCGGTCTTCGAGTCGTCATCACTACGGATATCCTCCCGCACGGTAGCCACGAGCACGACATCTTCGATCCTCATTTGACGTGCTTCATTGAGGCTAATAGGCGTTGTCCTTTCGCACAGCGCGGACAAGGAAGGGAGAACCCAATGGTCGATGCCGTAAGTACGCGCGAGGAGGAGTCGATCGCATGGAGTCGGGGGTTTAACCGACCTCAAGGCCAGCTTTCGGAGCGAGGCAAACCCCCAACGCGTGGACAGGTGGAGAACGGATCTCCATTGCTCATATGAGAGGTTGTGTTCGTCGAAATTTCTGGCCGGTGTGTAAACTCGGGGACAGGGCAAGGGGTTTAATGAACTCACGCGGGATATATGACGGAGAGAAAAGCTTCAAAATCATTGGGTTCGATGTCACTCAATGATATGACGGTGTTCAGAGATTCGTGATCACGGACGCCGAGCTGGGAAAACTTGGTGGAGAAGTAGACCGAGTCGCGAGAGAAAAAGTAACGATGAACACAATAAAGTGTACCATCGACCTACGATATTGTCAGCGAGTCAGGTGCGCACAATGCGGTGAAACGTACTAAGAACGTGATATTTCCATCCTTGAAAAAATATGTATCATGTCGAAGGAACGAATCGTTGGTCGCTGCTGGTTTGGCATCAGCCGACACCGTCACTCCAGTGAGACTCGTAGACATGGCTTCAAGTACAGTGTGTTGGGCTTCGGGGGCTGCGAGGGTGATCTGAGAAACCATGGGCGGATTTTTCTGAGGGGATATTCTGTCGATGGCAACAACGGGGGCCGAACTAGCTCTTGATACTGGCAAGGGAGGTGATATGCGGTTTTTTCTGCCTGCCCAAGAGGCTGTCCGAGCTGCCATGAGGAGACAGACGTCTGATCCTGGCGAACGCCGTCTTATATATGAACACACTGCACACACGCAAGTTGCGCCTTGATAGACACGAGGCCTCGAACATCAAAATCCGAGCTTGATTAGCCAAGACTCTACGGCTAGAACTCACACGCACGAGTTTACACAGAGTCTGCAGCTCATCCCATACCCGCAGACTCGGGAGATTGGGATCCATTGTCATGCAAGCACTGTGGATAGGCACAAACGCGAGCCATGCGAGTTGTGTTTGTAGGCGGAGAGCGAGAGCAGCCAGCGCTAAAAGGTGGCGCTCGCAAGCGCTTAACACCGCATGCGGCATTGGCGTGGGTCACTACAGTAGTAGGTTAGCGGGCCTCGCTACTTCACACCGTCTCGAGGACCGAAGCCTCGTTGCTTAAAGTTCCACCCGAAATATCCGGCTTACCCCAACAGCTCCACTATGCTGCAGGCCGCAAATCATGCCAGCAGGGTTCGCAATGGAACTACTTCCGAATTAGCTGATGCTTCTTGCCAAGTGGTCCATGTGGATTCGCGAACTGCAGGCGGAGAAACGGGGGCCTTTGGTGCTGCTTCTCATGGCTCACGATACCCTTGTATACCTATCAGTTTATGCTACCCGAGAGATGGGCTTCAGAAGACAGAATAGTGAGACTTGGACCTGAAAAAGAGTGCAAGAAACTATGTAACGGGTGAGGCGTTATTTAGTATTTTCTTGCATGTAGCCACCAAATATTGTTCCGTTACCCTTGTCGCCGCATCCCTTGCCAGTTCTGCCGCCGTACATGCCGCACGACTTACCTCGCTCGCCGCCGCCTTCTCACGCTCTGTCACTGCCTCAAGCATTACAACTCTTGCCGCCTCAGCCTCACGCTCTGCCGCCCCAGCCTTGCGCCTCGCCTCTACTACCTCAGTCTTATGCTGTCCCAAACTTGTTCCCCGAGCTTCACGCTTTGCGGCCTTGCGTTCCATCATCTCTTTTTCTTCAGCCTTGCGCGCCGCTTCTTTCACCTTACGCCAAATGTTTTCAACCTCGGGCTTGCATATCGCTGTTTCTTCCACTTGGCTGTCCTCCAAAGGCTGTGCCGGCTCCTCTGTCCGCATGCCTATATTCTCTGGTGCCTCTTGTTTTATTTCCTGGAACTCTCGTCAACATCATTCATCCAAACTAGCTCTAGAACCGGACAGCAACTAAACTCACAGCTTCGCCAACAGCTTCGTCAGTGTCCCCATCCTTTGAAGCTTGTTCTTGATCCACGGGTGATGATGCTCGTTCAACAGCTCCGCTCATCGGAACAGCTGCAGAGACGTCAACACTATCAATATGAACAGGTTTCCCTGCTTGCCCAGCTTCCACTCGGCGCGCAATTTCAGCTGCGTCAACTTGAAGATTGCGACCGCGGATATCCTCCCGTATAGTGGCCACAAGTACTACATCTTCAATATCCATCTGGCGGGCTTCGTCCAAACTGAGAGGCGCTTCCCTTTCGCAAAGTGCCGACAGGGCAGGAATCACTGAATCATCGACTGAATAGGTACGTGCAAGTATAAGTCGATCGTGTGGCGTTGGAGGTTGAATGTTATTCAATGCCAGCCTACGGATTGAAGCGAAGTCCCAGCAAGTGGAAAGGCGAAGCACCGATTTCCACTCTTCGTAAGAGAGGTCGTACTGCTCGAAATTTCTGTGCGCAGATATTTTTCGATAATTACACTGATGAACGATGACCTGAAAAACTTACTCGGGATATAAGATAGAGAGGAAGGCTTCGAAGTCTTTGCGTTCGATGTTGCCTAATGATATGGTGATAGGGAGGGCTTCGTGGTTACGGATGCCGAGCTGGTCAAATCGGGTAGAGAAGTACACTGAGTCGCGAGAGAAGAAATATCTATGGACACAGTAGAGTGTTCCATCAACCTGTACACAATTTGACCTATGAATTTGGAGTGCGCGCCACTATCATGGCTGAGACTCACGCACCAGAAAGGTAACATTTCCATCTTTGAAGAAGTATTTGTGGTGTCGTATGAAGGAATCATCAGTTGAATCAGCCCTCGAGTAGGTGCTACCTGCCACTGATGTCGATGTCCCACTTGGTTCAACCAATAGAGAACTCATGCACTTAGACTCGGAGGCAGGGGTTCCTTGAATAGCTGAGGTTGTCGTATATTTGTGTCGAATTATGGGATCGGATGTGCTTGAAATACTTGAAACAACTGGCGAAACGGTGTGGTCCGAGCCTGAGTCGTTGCCTCCCCAAGAGACTATGTGAGTTGTCATACTATGACCGGTTAGGTCTTTCAAAAATTTGACCGAGTCGTGAATAAAAACACCTTTTGCTAATCGGATTTCTGGAGTCGGTGCGATAATTCCTGACTAGCTTCAAATTTCTGTCACGGAGAGTAACGCCATGGTGACGTGATTGTAACGCTGACTCATCCGGCCAATTCCGACTGACTGAAGCCACGGTATTGGTCAATACTTTCGTCGATGTCTTGAAACTCCACAGGGTCGTAACGTAGATGGTTGGAGGGAAGGCAGGCTTGTTACAGTAACATGTGAGGCTGCGGCTGGCTGGGCGGTGGTTCCATACCATCTGGAAGTATACAAGTATTTGCTCTGGTTTGGATTTTGGAACGACTTGGTGTACAGTACTCCTTCGGGTGCCAGTGGTGGCGCCTTCAGCCGCCTTGTTGCTGGTTATGCAAATGAAAATGAATTGCAGAAGGAGTGGAGTGCCCCCTGGTGAGTACTGGCGTTGTGAAAGGAATGGATGGAAAGACAAATGACGTGCCCATGAGTGAAGAGAAAGCACAAAGTAAACCGAGAGATGTGGGTTTCGCGAAACTCTAGAAGCTTCGGCGGTGCTTTTCACGGCTCACAGTAGCCCTCTATTCCTATCACTCGATGGGAATAACCATTTGGATATAGGTCCATCGTATTATCGAGATTCTCACGCTAGACCCACGACCGGGCTGCTTGTATCGTTGCTCTTGCCGCCTCTATACTAGTGCTATCGGCCCAATGCCTTGCGCTCTTTGCCGTGCTACATACCGCACGCGCTACCTCGCTCGCCGCCGCCTTCTCAAGCCCTGACACTGCCTCGAGCACTACAACTCTTGCCGCCTTAGCCTCACGCTCTGCTGCCTCAGCTTTGCACTTTGCATCTTCTGCCTTAGCCTCGAGCTCTGCCGCTCTTGCATCCTCAACTATACGCTTTTCCGCCTCAGCCTTCCACTTTCTCATCGTTCCATCATTAGCATTGCGTATTGCTTCTTCCACCATACGTCGCACGTTTTCAACCTCAGCCTTTCGCCTCACTGCTTCTTCTGTCTGGCAGTCGTCCATGGGCTGTGGTGGATCCTCAGTCTGTTTGTCGATATCCTCTGGTGCCCCTTGCTTTTGCTGAAATCTCTTGTCAACTCCGTTCACCCACACTAGCTTTCAAACCAGATCACGACTAGACTCACTGGAACTTCGCTACCACTTTTCTCAATGTCCTGGTCCTTTGAAGCTAGTTTTTGGTCCACAGATGACGATGCCTGTTCAACAGATCCGCTCGTTGGAACAGCTGGAGAGACGCCGACACTATCAACATGGACAAGTTTCCCTGCTTGCGCGGCTTCCACGCGACGCGGAATTTCAGCTGCGTCAACTTGAACCGCGTGAGTGCGGATATCCTCCCGCACGGTGGCCACAAGTACCACATCCTCGATATCCATCTGGCGAGCCTCATCCAGGCTAAGAGGAGCTCCCCTTTCGCAAAGCGCAGACAGGGCAGGAATCACCCAGTGATCGACCGAATAAGTACGCGCAAGAACAAGTCTATCGTATGGCGTTGGAGGCTGGATGTTATTCAATGCCAGCCTGCGAATGGAGGCGAAATTCCAGCGAGTCGAAAGGTGAAGTACGGATTTCCACTCTTCGTAAGAGAGGTCATGTTGTTCGAAATTCCTGTGCATAAATATATCTCGATAATTATGCCGATGGATATTGGACAAGAATGCTTACTCTGGATATAAAATAGAGAGGAAGGCGTCAAGGTCCTTGCATTCTACGTTGCTTAGTGATATGGTGATAGGGAGGGCTTCGTGGTCACGGATACCGAGCTGGTCAAATCGGGTGGAGAAGTAGACAGAGTCCCGAGAAAAGAAATATCGATGGACACAATAGAGTGTTCCATCAACCTGCATACAATCTCCCTAATGAATCTGGTGTGCACACCGCTTTCTTGGCTAAACCCACGTACCAAAAAGGTAACGTTTCCATCTTTGAAGAAGTATTTGTGATGTCGTGTGAATGAATCATCAGCTGTATCAGCCTTCTGGTAGGCACTGGCTGATATCAACGTCTCACTCCCACTTGGTTTGGCCAATAGGGAAGTCAAACGCTTAGCCAAGGACTCAGGGGCAGCCTGAGGCCCGGTTGCTTCCTGGGGAGTTGAAGATGTCTCACGTTCGAGTGAGAGAACAGAATCGACAGAGACGATGGAGGGTGTACTTGAAGGAGCCGGCGAAATGAGGTGTTCGTTACCTCCCCAAGAGACTATGTGAGTTGCCATTAGTTGAAGAAAAAGGTAAAACGTGTCTGTTCACGTTCACTTGGCTCTTATCCGTCCTGCTGGATCACGTGGCGAAGACATTACCAATTACCAATTACCAATTGGTTGGTGGTTGACTTCCCTTTTTTGCCACCACGATAGGTCTCACCCGGATTGTGATTCGAAACAAATCGAGGAGTCTGTCCAGTCACCGTCACAGTGTATTAGCAGAGAAACAACACGAAATACAAAATGGGAATCATCTGTAGCGCCACATTGTGACAACAGGCAGATTTTCTTAATGTGATGCTTGATGGACGTCCCAATCTCCTCTCCTCGCCGGTCCTCAGGCAGTGCCCCCATCCTGTTCTTCAACCTCTTTGGCCACCTGGCGCTTTTCCTTGGCCTTTCCCAACATGGTATCACGGCTTCCAGGGTGACGTCCCTAGTTGCAAATGTACGATGGTTACGATTCTAGCGCCGCATTGCGACAACACTGCAGGGGACATCTTAATGATGCTCGCCACGGCGAAGGATGTCCCTATCTCCTTGTCAGTCTTTAGACAGTGCTCCGTCCTGTTCTTAAACCCCTCAAGAGCTCTCTCAATGCAGCTACATCTCGCTTCTCCCCAGTCTTCCTACCATGGTATCACGGCTTTCGGGGAGTGTGTCCTTGCCCCGTGTGAGGAACGGCACGCGAGGAAATTCCCGCAGTAGTCCCGAAACAAGATCTTCAATGGATATGACTTCATCATGTTGCAGTGATGCTTGACCCCACCCAGATCATGGACCCGAGCTTGGACAGACTCAGCCTTAGCCTCAGCCCAGACAGAGCCCACACCTCATTGTGATCTCAGTTCATGGCTGTTCCCTTAGTCACAAGGAGAGCCACTTTTGATGTCTCAGGACTCGGATCTGGAAGGGGATATCAAACCTGTTCCCGCGAGTGAGGCAGAAGGGTGTCAAACATAGCGATGAGAGCCATGCCATTGCAGCCAATATGATTCTGCTGCTAACAAGCACCAGATCGTCATATAGCATTTAGTATCAACATATCAACGTATTAACGCGCATCAAGGCGCCAACCCAGCATGACCCATTTACATGGTCGCTCCTTTACCGCTTTACTAGTATCTGTTTTAGTTTGGGCGCGAAGTACTGCCTATAGATTAACCGTTCTTTCTGCTGCCTTTGCCGCACGCCTTGATTCTGTTGCCGCCTGCTATGCCGCCTTCCTTGCTGCCGCTCTTGACGGTCCTCCCTTACGCCCTCTCACTGCCAGTTCTGCTACTCTTGCTGCCATAGCCTCACGCTCTGCCGCCTCAGCCTTGCACTTCGCCTCCCCTGCTTCAGCCTCAAGCTTTGCCACTCTTGAGTCCTCGGCCTCACGCTCTGCTTCAGCCTTGGACACCATCTCAGCTTTCAGAAGACCTAGAATAACGAGACTTGGACCTGAAAAGAGGCTTGTAGGCTTGCGGCATGTGCGAGAAAATGTATAAACAATGCAACGAGGCGGAAAGGGTGACAGACACAAATGGTGAGAACTATGTCCTTGCACCCAAATATGATATTTGCAAGCATCTAGCAAGTACTGTATGAGATCCAATCAACTCAGTATCAACGTATCAACGTGCATGAAGGTACAGGCCCTGCACATCCCTGACCATTCACATAGTCAGGTTTTTACTACTTTGCTTTGCCTCGGCCACTTGTTTAGCTGCCAGTTCCGCCGCCAACCTTGCCAGTTCCGCCGCCTCACATACCGCACGACTTACCTTGCTCGCCGCCGCCTTCTCACGCTCTGTCACTGCTTCAAGCATTACAATTCTTCCTGCCTCAGCCTCACGCTCTGCCGCCTCGGCCTCGCGCCTCGCCTCTACTAACTTAGCCTTAAGCTGTACCAATCTTGCTTCCTGAGCTTCACGCACTGCCTCCTTAGCCTTGCGCTCGATTCTCTCTTTTTTCTCAGCCTTGCGCATCGCTTCTTTTACCTTACGCCGAATGTTTTCAATCTCGGGCTTGCACGTCGCTGTTTCTTCCGCCTGGCTGTCCTCCAAAGGCTGTGCCGGCTCCTCTGTCCGCATGCCTATATTCTCTGGTGCCTCTTGTTTTATTTCCTGGAACTCTTGTCAACTCCATTCATCCAAACTAGCTCTAGAACCGGACAGCAACTAGACTCACCGGAACTTCGCCAACAGCTTCATCAGTGTCCCCATCCTTTGAAGCTTGTTCTCGGTCCACGGGTGATGATGCTCGTTCAACAGCTCCGCTCGTCGGAACAGCTGCAGAGACGTCAACACTATCAATATGAACAGGTTTCCCTGCTTGCCCAGCTTCCACTCGGCGCGCAATTTCAGCTGCGTCAACTTGAATATTGCGACCGCGGATATCCTCCCGTATAGTGGCCACAAGCACTACATCCTCAATATCCATCTGGCGGGCTTCGTCCAAACTGAGAGGCGCTTCCCTTTCGCAAAGTGCTGACAGGGCAGGAATCACCCAATCATCGACTGAATAGGTACGTGCAAGTATAAGTCGATCGTGTGGCGTTGGAGGTTGAATGTTATTCAATGCCAGCCTACGGATTGAAGCGAAGTCCCAGCAAGTGGAAAGGCGAAGCACCGATTTCCACTCTTCGTAAGAGAGGTCGTACTGCTCGAAATTTCTGTGCGCAGATATTTTTCGATAATTACACTGATGAACGATGACCTGAAAAACTTACTCGGGATATAAGATAGAGAGGAAGGCTTCGAAGTCTTTGCGTTCGATGTTGCCTAATGATATGGTGATAGGGAGGGCTTCGTGGTTACGGATGCCGAGCTGGTCAAATCGGGTGGAGAAGTACACTGAATCGCGAGAGAAGAAATATCGATGGACACAGTAGAGTGTTCCATCAACCTGTACACAATTTGACCTATGAATTCGGAGTGCGCGCCACTATCATGGCTGAGATTCACGCACCAGAAAGGTAACATTTCCATCTTTGAAGAAGTATTTGTGGTGTCGTATGAAGGAATGATCAGTTGAATCAGCCCTCGAGTAGGTGCTGCCTGCCACTGATGTCGATATCTGATTCCCACTTGGTTCAACCGATGGAGAACTCATACACTTGGTCGAAGACTCGGAGGCAGGGGTTCCTTGAATAGCTGAGGTTGTCGTATATTTGTGTCGAATTATGGGATCGATAGAGACGATGGAAGATGTGCTTGAAATACTTGAAACAACTGGCGAAACGGTGTAGTCCGAGTCGTTGCCTCCCCAAGAGACTATGTGAGTTGTCATACTATGACCGGTTAGGTCTTTCAAAAATTTGACCGAATCGTGAATAAAAACACCTTTTGTTAATCGGACTTCTGGAGTCGGTGCGATAATTCCTGAACTAACTGCCTATGCGATAGCTTGGAAAACAGAGGATGCGTCTTCAACTTGAAGTTGTGTCGGAATGAAGGCGGACTCGGAGCTAACGCTGACTCATACGGCCAATTCCGACTGACTCCAGTGACGCCCCAGAACTGCCCTACAGATTCCCAACATACAATCCTCCTGCCCTGATCATTCATAAGCAACGGTGTCGAGCAGCTTGGTCTCAAATCTGCCCTACTATAGGAACGAACCTCCGTAATTCACCCGATTTCGCGCTACATGGATACCGGACGCAAAATATCTGCGACAACACCTTGGACGATGCACAGCTGGGAACTCGGTGTCCGCTCGACAATGGGCGACACGATTGCACGTCCATCTCCACGTGTTTGCCACCAATCAGCTCGACCGGCTCCCCCTAGAACTTCTCATCGAGGTCCTGCTGCAGCTAGACATTCCTTCGCTGACTCGCTTCCGCGGCCTCAACGCTGCGCCATGGAGCTTGTCAACTCGGTCCACCAGTACACCGCAATCATCGAGCATTGCTCTAACATCATCCGCGCCATTGTCAGCATCCAGGCGGACGCGTTTGACTGCGGTACACTGTACAGAACACTTTGTACAAGCCGGTGTTTCACGTGCAATCGCTTTGGCGACCATCTCTATCTTATAGACTGTCGCCGCGTCTGCTACTTCTGTTTCACCCGGCGGGCGGAATACTTCCCCCTCACGAGTCGCAAAGCATCCAAGTTCTTCACCCCCAACGCAAAGCCACAGAGCAATGCTAAAAGCTCTCGCAAACTCTTAGAGTTGGCGAAACCCCCAAGCATCCTGAGTCTGCCCGGGCGGTACTGTGGTGTTTGGACTACGGAGAAGGGGGGGGGGTTGCGGTCGAGGCGACTTCAACTCTACGATCGCCGGACAGTGGTCCAGAGTCTGGCGGGCAGTGGTCTTCCACAGTCGGACAATATCAGTGAACCTAAGCGATTCATGGCCATCATCTCCGCGCCGGTTCTGCTTAATGCTGGCCGGCAGGTCGACCACGGGTTCTTCTGCCTCGGCTGCATGGAAGAGACGGACGAGAAAATCAAGCACTTCAGAATCAAATACACGACAGAAGACATGCCAGAGCACATTGCGAGCTATGGACGAGTGGAGAGGACGCCGAGGATTCCCGGCGAGTTCATGCACGTTACCAAAGACCAGATCACGCCGTAATCAGTTTCCTGGCTTCTCGTTACGAGGAACATTGCCACCACATAATTCAGCTTTGTACGGAGTACCTGTTTCATAAAATTCCAAGCCCCTGTAACTGGACTCTTCCTAATAAAACTGCAGCTACTCATTATTCCCATTCGACTCTTGGTCGGAGATAGTTTGTGGTGTTCCTTTACCGAAAACGAATCTTTCGCAAGCTTCTGTCGGCTAGAGTTCAAAATGCATCATGCAGTGGCTACACACGTGTCTGGTATTCGCTGTGCTTAGGACGCGTTCGACAAAATGAACCGTAGCAGATCTCCATATGCTCGCCCCGCCGCAACTGATCTAATCCGATCCGAACGTGGCAGGATCGTAACCAGTGCCGTCCATATTCATATTTCGTACTGACTTGGGGGTGGAGATCCGTGCGCGGCATCGATTGATCACACATGCGCTATGCTTTTCAATCCGTTTCTCATATATCACGGCACAAAGTTCGTCAGATCAAGACACTGCAAGCACACATAGCAGGGTTGACCAACAATCCATGTAGCACCAGTATAAAGTTGCATGTATAATCCATATTGCAATGTAATAACGTCTCCCCTTGTTTCCAAGGACATCACAGTTCCCCTACGGTTATAATGTGCATCATAATGTCCTTGGGGTTCAATTGTGTTGAAATTCCACAGCGTCACCGTGACGTAGATGGTTGTGTTGGGAGGAGGCTGCGGCTGGCTAGGCCTTGGTTCCACACCATCTGGAAGCATACTACTCTCTGTCAAAAACACTACTTGGTGTACGGTACTGACATTGTGGAAGGAAGGGACAGAATGACAAATGACGTGCCCATGAGTGAGAAGGAAGCACAAAAGAAACCGAGTTTGCCATATGCTTCTGGTGAGATGTGGATTTCACGAAACTCTACAAGCTTTGCAATTTGACGGTGCTTTTCACGGCTCATGGTAGCCCTCTATACCTATCACTCATTGGAATAACCATTTGGTCAACATGGTCCATCGTACGCTAGAACCACGGCCGGGCTGCATTTCTCGCTGCTTCTTCCGCCTCTTCCCTTGCGAGATCGGCAGAATGCTTTGCATGGTATGCCGTGCTGCGTGCCTCACGCGCTACCTTGCTCGCCGCCACCTTCTCAAGCCCTGACACTGCCTCGAGCACTACAACTCTTGCCGCCTCAGCCTCACGCTCTGCTGCCTCGGACTTGCACTTGACATCTTCTGCCTTAGCCTTGAGCTCTGCCGCTCTTGCTTCCTCAGCTGCACGCTTTTCCGCCTCAGCCCTCCACTTCATCATTGTTCTGTTATTAGCATTGCGCATCGCTTCTTCCACCTTATGTCGCACGTTTTCAACCTCAGCCTGCCGCCTCGCTATTTCTTCTGTCTGGCAGTCGTCCATGGGCTGTGGTGGCTCTTCAGTCTGTTTGCCAATATCCTCTGGTGCCCCTTGCTTTTGCTGAAAATTCGTGTCAACTCTGTTCACCCACACTGGCTTTCAAACCGGTCCCGACTAGACTCACCGGAACTTCGCATCCACTTTTCTCACTGTCCCCATCCTTTGAAGCTGGTTCTCGGTCCACAGATGACGATGTCTGTTCAATAGCTCCGTTCGTTGGAACAGCCGGAGAGACCCCAACACTCTCAACATGGACAACTTTCCCTGCTAGCGCGGCTTCCATGCGACGCGGAATTTCAGCTGCGTCAACTTGAACCGCGTGAGTGCGGATATCCTCCCGCACGGTGGCCACAAGTACCACATCTTCGATATCCATCTGGCGAGCCTCATCCAGGCTAAGAGGAGCTCCCCTTTCGCAAAGCGCAGATAGGGCAGGAATCACCCAATGATCGACCGAATAAGTACGAGCAAGAACAAGTCTATCGTATGGCGTTGGAGGCTGGATGTTATTCAATGCCAGCCTACGAATGGAGGCAAAATCCCAGCGACTCGAAAGGTGAAGCACGGATTTCCACTCTTCGTAAGAGAGGTCGTGTTGTTCGAAATTCCTGTGCGTAGATACATCTCGATAATTACGCTGATGGATAAAGGACCAGAATCCTTACTCTGGATACAAAATAGAGAGGAAGGCGTCAAGATCCTTGCATTCTACGTTGCTTAGTGATATGGTGATAGGGAGGGCTTCGTGGTCACGGATACCGAGCTGGTCAAATCGGGTGGAGAAGTAGATAGAGTCCCGAGAAAAGAAATATTGATGGACACAATAGAGTGTTCCATCGACCTGCATACAAGGAATCTGGTGTGCACATTACTTTCTTGGCTAAACCCCACGCACCAGAAAGGTAACGTTTCCATCTTTGAAGAAGTATTTGTGATGTCGTGTGAATGAATCATCAGCTGTATCAGCCTTCTGGTAGGTGCTGGCTGATATCAACGTCTCACTCCCACTTGGTTCGGCCAATAGGGAACTCATACGCTTGGCCACGGACTCAGGGGCAGGCCCGGTTGTTGAAGATTTCTCATGTTCGAGTGAGAAAACAGAATCGACAGAGACGATGGAGGGTGTACTTGATGGAGCCGGCGAAATGAGGTGTTCATTGCCTCCCCAAGAGACTATGTGAGTTGCCATTAGATGAAGAAAAAGGCTGTTCGCTTGGCTTTATCCGTCCTGCCGGGTCACGTGGCGGAGACATTACCAATATTTGGCAGCTGATTTTTGCCACGATTGGTCTCATCCGGATTGTGATTCGAAACAAATCGAGCCTCAGAGGAGTCTGTCCAGGGCATTTTTTTTTTTAATGTGATGCTTGATGGACGTCCCAATCTCCTCTCCTCGCCAGTCCTCAGGGAGTGCGCTATCTGCTCTTCAACCTCTTCGGTCACCTGATGGTTCAAGTTCTCCTCGGGTCTTTCCCAACATGGTATCACGGCTTTCAAGGTGACGTTCCTAGTTGCAAACGTAGATGGGTACGATACCTCTATCTATTCCTTTCAATTCATGCCACTTTTTAGATTCTCGTACTAGACCGCCTCTAGCAATAAATGGTCCAAGAGGCGATATCGTCATATCGATAGTACTACACCGCTTCACCCCGGCAATCGCTAGTCCATGTCTGTCGATGATGGCGAAGTATTATATTTTCATTACCACGTCGCCTCCATCTCCGACTTGTATGTTGGGCCACTGGCAACACACCCGGGCCTGCAAGGACAAGTTGGATGTCTGGCCGGCCCTGCATCTCGTCATTCTGGGCTGTTTTCTCACCATCACGCCTGGATAGCATCATTGCTGTACTTGAGCACTGTGATCGCGTGTGTCAAATTGATCTCGATTATATTATAAATTCGCAGTAGGAAAGAATGGCTACAGCGATGCAGGAGCCATTTACGGAGCTGATGGATGTGCGACGAAGCAGCGCTATCCACTCCCATTCCCGATTCGTTCTTGGGTGGGTATTCCCCACTGGCAGGTCTACGATACATCGAATTGGATGGCATTCCAGGATTACCAAAGCTGCTTTCGACCACCACTCGCATCGTCACCCTTACGCTTCATGACATTCCTTATCTTGGGTACATTTCCGAGGCGATGGCCACCTGCCTCTCCGTGTTGACCAGCCTTTAATGCCTTTGGCTTGAATTCTTAACCCATCGGACCCGCCCTAGCCGGAGAAGCCGACATCCGCCTCGCTCTCACCTCATTTGAGTTCCAAGGTGTCAGCAAATATTCTGAGGATCTTGTTGCTTGAATCGATGCTCTTCAACTTAAGAGCTCACAAATAACCCATGGAATTGATTTCGATACCAAACATCGCTCGCGCGCCAAGGTTGAACGAACCCGATGAGGCATGTGTTTACACATTTCGTCCCTGCAACGGGTATGTACCCTACTTTTCGCCTCTTCTACATGTGGTGGAGATCCTCTACTTCTACGAGGGTTCAGAATGACAATCAGATAGGCAAGACGATATCGACAACACCAGGTGGTTGGAATCGTTACGTCCATGTATTGCTGTGAAGAATCTCTACCAGCCTGAATATCTACGCAAAGTATCGTGCCGACCCTAGAAGAACTCATTGGGGGCGGAATAACAGACGTGTTGCCTGCCGTGCAGAATATTCTCTTGGACAGCGTTGTGGCATCGCGACCGGTCCAATAAGGCATTGGGCGGTTGTCGCCGCAGGACAGCTCTCCGGTCCTACTATAGCTGTTTCCCTTTGAGAAGTAGTACTGTAGCGTTCTCGAACTCTTTAAAGGTTCCAGGACGGTTAGGATGACAAGTCCCTTTCCCATTATCGTTTCGCGTCGTCTACGTAACGTGCACTGTTTTCATTTGCTCTCACTATATAGCCCCTGAAGCCTGTATCAAACGGTTTTTGTTGACAATCAGCGTGAATTCATGTCGCGTTGAATGGAGGCCACTTCGCCATGGTTTTTGAATTAGCTCATCCCGACTATGTGTTTGATTGTCTGTCTGTCCACTCAACTGTCATGAGCCTTCTTCACGACAAACTGAGTTTCTGGGTGATCATTGAAGCCGCTGATGACGTGCTGACGGCTGGTAACAAACAAATACAAGCGCCATGTACTTTAGCTTGTGCCACCGAGCACTGCCCGTGGCCGCATCTCTGTGGATTTTCAGGTTCTTTTTTGGGATTCCCATCCGTCTCTCTCATCTTCGGATGATGTTTGGTTATCACAGGGCAAGGGAAACACGAGCACTCGCGTGGCCATGCCAGTGTTGAGATGACGCAATCGCAAGGGAGATATAGTACAAGTAGGTATCAAGAAAGGTAAAAAGAAACTATGTACAGGGAATGTTGGGCGAAGCACGGAGTAATTTCTGGCACGGCCGGGAAGTTGAAAAGGAGGCCTGCAAGCTGTGAAGGTGGGCGGGAGCACTATTCTCGCTCTGCTGGGACCTGGGTACTGAGCGACCAGACTGCAGCGAGCGAGGAACGTGTGTCTCAGGGGAAGGTGACCCGAGTGGATATCGATGCCAACGTGAGAGAAATTTAATTAAACAGGTAAGGCAGAGGCGGGGAAGCGAAACGTAATATATTCGGCTATGATAGCGTGAAATGGCACACTCTCGGTAGGTCACGTGCACCAAAACTCGGCCAGATCTTTCGTTGCTCTTGACGCCGCTTTCTTTGCCTCGTTGGCCTCAACCCTTGCCACTTTTGCCACGCCGCATGCCGCACGCATTACCTCGCTCGCTGCCGCTTTCTCAAGCCCTGACACTGCCTCGAGCACTACAACTGTTGCCTCAGCCTCACACTCTGCCGCCCCAGCCTTGCACTCCGCACATTCTGCCTCAGCCTTAAGATCTGACACTCTTGCTTCCTGAGCTGCAAACCTTTCTGCCTCACCCTTCCACCTCATCGTCTTTCCTTCATCAGCATTGCGCATCGCTTCTTCCACCTTACATCGCACGTTTTCAACCTCAGCCTGCCGCCTCGCTATTTCTTCTGCCTGACAGTTGTCCATGGGCCGTGGTGGCTCTTCAGTCTGTTTTCCGACATCCTCTGGTGCCCCTTGCTTTTGCTGAAAACTCTTGTCAACTCCGTTCACCCACACTGGCTTTCAAACCGGACCTCAACTAGACTCACCGGAACTTCGCATCCACTTTTCTCACTGTCCTGATCCTTTGAAGCTTGTTCTTGGTCCACAGATGATGATGCCTGTTCAACAGATCCGCTCGTTGGAACACCATCAACATGGACAAGTTTCCCTGCTAGCGCGACTTCCACGTGACGCGGAATTTCAGCTGCGTCAACTTGAACAGCGTGAGTGCGGATATCCTCCCGCACGGTGGCCACAAGTACCACATCCTCGATATCCATTTGGCGAGCCTCGTCCAGGCTAAGAGGAGCACTCCTTTCGCAAAGCGCAGAAAGGGCAGGAATCACCCAATGATCGACCGAATAAGTACGAGCAAGAACAAGTCTATCGTATGGCGTTGGAGGCTGGATGTTATTCAATGCCAGCCTACGAATGGAGGTGAAATCCCAGCGACTCGAAAGGTGAAGCACGGATTTCCACTCTTCGTAAGAGAGGTCGTGTTGTTCGAAATTCCTGTGCGTAGATACATCTCGATAATTACGCTGATGGACAATGGACAAGAATGCTTACTCTGGATATAAAACAGAAAGGAAGGCGTCAAGGTCCTTGCATTCTACGTTGCTTAGTGATATGGTGATAGGGAGGGCTTCGTGGTCACGGATACCGAGCTGGTCAAATCGGGTGGAGAAGTAGATAGAGTCCCGAGAAAAGAAATATCGATGGACACAATAGAGTGTTCCATCAACCTGCATACAATCTCACTAAGCAATCGGGTGTACACACCACTTTCTTGGCTAAACCCCACGCACCAAAAAGGTAACGTTTCCATCTTTGAAGAAGTATTTGTGATGTCGTGTGAACGAATCACCAGCTGTATCAGCCCTCTGGTAGGTGCTGGCTGACATCAACGTCTCACTCCCACTTGGTTCGGCCATAGGGGACTCATATACTTAGCCAAGGACTCAGGGGCAGGCCCGGTTGCTTCGTGGACAGTTGAAGATGTCTCACGTTCGAGTGAGAGAACAGAATCGACAGAGACGATGGAGGGTGTACTTGAAGGAGCCGGAGAAATGACGCGTTCGTTGCCTCCCCAAGAGACTATGTGAGTTGCCATTAGATGAAGAAAAAGGTAAAACGTTGTTTGTTCACGTTCGCTTGCATCCTCCTGAGTCACGTGGCGGAGACATTGCCAAGATTGGTTGGTACCATGTTTTTGCCACCATGAGCCGTGACGCGTGACGCGTGACAACCTGAGTTTAATCACTGAAGCCGCGCTGAGTCGCTGACGGCTGGTACCAAACAAAATGCAAGCCATGAGTACTAGTGCCGCGGGGTATTGCCCGCACGGGCCCCATCTCTCTAGATTTTCAAGTTCATTTTTTGGGGATCCCCATTCGTCTCTCTCATCTTCGGATGACGTTTGGTTATCGCAGGGCAAGTGAAACACAAGCGCTCGCATGTTAGGAAGATGCGATCGCAACTCGCAATGGAGGCTAACGTGAGAGAGAAAACAGGTAAGGCGGTGGAGGAAGAAATGCGATCGTGGTCACGTGCAACATAACTTCGCTGCTTTTGTTGCCACTTTCTTTGCCCTTTTGGCCTCTTCCTTTGCCACCTTTGCCTCGCTGCATATCGCACGCATTACCTCGCTCGCTGCTGCCTTCTCCATGTCTGTCGCCGCCTCGAGCACCATAACTCTTGCCGCCTCAGCCTCACGCTCTTTTCCCTCAGCCTTGCACTTCGCATCTTCTGCCTTAGCCTTCAGACCTGACGCTCTTGCTTCGTCAGCTTTCACCTCAGTCATCCACTTCATTATCTTTCCTTCATCAACTTTGAGCATCGCTGCTTCCACCATACGCCGCACGTTTTCAACCTCAGACTTGCGCATCGCTGTTGCTTTTGCCTGGCGGTCTTCCAAGGGCTGTTTCAGCTCCTCTCTCTGTCCGCTAATATCCTCTGGTGCCGCCTGTTTTTGCTGGAAACTCTTGTCAACTACATTTATACACACTAGCTCTCAAATCAGACCGCAACTAGGCTTACCGGAACTTCGCCAACGTTATCATCAGTGCCCCGATCCTTAGTAGTTGGTTCTTGGTCCAGGGATGACGATGCCTGTTCTAAAGCTCCGCTCGTTTGGACAGCTGGAGAGATGTCAACACTATCAATGTGGACAGGTTTCCCTGCTTGCACAGCTTCCACTCGGCGCGGAATTTCAGCTGCGTTGACTTGAAGATTGCAACTGCGGACATCCTCCCGTACAGTGGCCACAAGCACTACATCCTCGATATCCATCTGGCGGGCCTCGTCCAAGCTGAGAGGCGCTTCTCTTTCGCAAAGTGCCGACAGGGCAGGAATCACCCAGTGATCGACTGAATAGGTACGTGCAAGTATCAGTCGATCATGTGGCGTTGGAGGCTGGATGTTATTCAATGCCAGCCTGCGGATTGAAGTGAAGTCCCAGCAAATAGAAAGGTCAAGCACGGACTTCCACTCTTCGTAAGAGAGGTCGCGCTGCTCGAAATTTCTATAGGTAGGTATGTTTCGATAATCACACTGATGGATAATGGACTGAAAAAGCTTACTCGGGATATAAAATAGAGAGGAATGCTTCGAAGTCTTTGCGTTCGATATTGCTTAGTGATATGGTGATAGGGAGAGCCTCGTGGTCACGGAAACCGAGCTGGTCAAATCGGGTGGAGAAGTAGACAGAGTCCCGAGAAAGGAAATATCGATGGACACAGTAGAGTGTTCCATCAACCTGTATACAATCTGGCCAATGAATTTGGAGTGCACGCCACTCCGGAGACCCTCTGGCACTCACCAGAAAGGTAACATTTCCATCCTTGAAGAAGAATCTGTGGTGCCGTATGAAGGAATCATCAGTTGAATCAGTCCTCGCGTAGGTGCTGGCTGATATCAACGTCTCACTCCCACTCGGTTCAACCGACAGAGAACTCATACGCTTAGCTGAAGACTCGGGGGTGGCTCCTTGGACAGCGGTCATTCGTTTGTGTGGAAGTATGGAATCGATAGAGACAATGGAGGACGATCTTGAATTAATTGGAGAAATGATGTGTTCGTTGCCTCCCCGAGAGACTGTGTTCGTTGCCATAGACGAAGAGGAAGAGAAATGCTAAGAGATAACGAAAGCGCAAGCGCTTCCTCATCGGCGCTTATCCGCCTAGGTCACGCGGTCACGTGGCTGTGAAATTCGGCAAGTGCCAGTGTGGTGTCCAGCTACTACTGTAGTACATACTACAGTAGTAGCTACAATTACAGAAAGCCACATGAAGCCCGTCTAAGGTTTTCCTGATGATATTACTACACTACTTCACCCCGGCAATCGCTAGTCCATGTCTGTCGACAATGACGAAGTATTATATTTTCATCACCACGTCGCCATTGCCTCCATCTCCGACTTGAATGTTGGGCCACTCAGCTGGCAAAACACCCAGGCCTGCAAAGGACAAATTGGATGTCTGGCCGGCCCTGCCCCTCGTCATTCTGGGCTGTCTCTCACCATCACGCCTGGGTAGCATCATTGCTGTACTTGAGCACTGCGATCTCGTGTATCAAATTGACCTCGATGATATTATGAATTCACAGTAGGAAAGAATGGCTACAGCGAGGCAGGAGCCATTTCCGGAGCTGATGGATAAGTCTAGTACGATACCTCAGGCCTCAAGTTGGATGGCATTCCATTTCCGGGATTACCAAAGCTGCTCTCGACCACCACTCCCCTCGTCACTCTTACGCTTCATGACATTCCTCATCCTGGGTACATCTCCGAGGCGATGGCTACCTGCCTCTCCGTGTTGACCAGCCTCGAATGCCTTTGGCTTGAATTCACAAACCCATCGATCCCGCCCTACTTGGTCACTAGCCAGAGAAGCCGATATCCGCCTCGCTCTCACCTCATTTGAGTTTTAAGGTGTCAGCAAGTATTTTCGGAGGATCTTGTCGCCTGAATCGATGCTCTTCAACTTGAGAGCTCGCAAATAACCCATGGAATTGATTTCGATACCCCAACATCACTCGCACGCCGAGGTTGAACGCACCCGATGAAGCACGTATTTACACAATTGATAGCTCACGGGTCCTTCTCTCGTCACAGACACCTCACTCCGTCGGGACACTTCCTCATATATCATATACTATATGGAGAGCCAAATCGGGTCCTTTTGTCCCTGAAACCGGTCTGTACCCCACTTTCGCCTCTTCTACCTGTGGTGGAGATCCTTTACTTCTACGAGGATTCAGAATGGCTACCAGCCTGGATATCTATGCAAAGCATCGTGCCAACCACAGAAGAATTCATTGGGTGCGGAATAACAGACGTGTTGCTTGCCGTACAGAATATTCTCTTAGACACCGTTGTGGCGTCGGGACCTGTCCAGGAAGGCATTGGGCGGGTTGTCGCTACACGACAGCTCTCCAGTTCCACTATAGCTGTTTCTCTTTGGGAAGTAGTAGCGCTCTCTAACCTTTTAAAGGTTCCAGGGCGTTTATGATTGACAAGTTCCTTTCCCATTATCGTTTCGCGTCGTCTACCGTAATGTGGACTATTTTCTATTTGTTCTCACGGTATAACTCCGGAAGTATTAACAGTTTTTGTTGACGATCAGCGTAATTTCATGTCGCGTTGAATGGAGGCCGATTCGTCATCGTTTTTGAATTAGTAGCTCATCCTGACTATGTGCTTGATTGACTGTTTGTCTACTCAACCGTCATGGGGTCTGTGGTTGCCTGCCCTTCACGATAGCCTGAGTTTCTGGGTAAGCATTGAAGCCACTGATGACGCGCTGACGGCTGGCACTGAAAAAAATGCAAGCGCCATGTACTTTAGCTTGTGCCACCGAGCACTGCTCATGGCCGCGTCCGAGTCTCTCTAGATCTTCAAGTTCTTTTTTGGGATCCCCATCCGTCTCTTTCATCTTCGGATGACGTTTGGTTATCGCAGGGCAAGGGAAACACGAGCACTCGCATGTTGGGAAGATGCGATCACAAGGGAGATATATTACAAGTAGATATCAAGAAGGGCGAAAAGAAATCATGATGTACAAGAGAATGGTGGCATATTGGGCAAAGCACGGAGCAATTTCTGGCACAGCCGGGAAGTAGAAAGGAGTGGGCGGGAGCACTATTCTTGTGGTACTGAGCGACCAGACTGCTGCGAGCGAGGAAATGTGTGTCGGAGACTTCACCGTGACCGGGCAGAGTGATCGGCCACGTGCTTTACGCTCGCTAGGTCACGTGCACCAAAACTCCCACTTTCGCTGCTTTTTTCGCCGCTTTCTTTGCCTTATTGGCCTCACCCCTTGCCAATTTTGCCGCGCTGCATGCCGCACGCATTATCTCGCTCGCTGCCGCCTTCTCAAGCCCCGACACTGCCTGGAGCACTACAACTTTTGCCGCTTCAGCCTCACGCTCTGCCGCCTCAGCCTTGCACTCCGCAGCCTCTGCCTTAGCTTTAAGATCTGACACTCTTGCTTCTTCAGCTGCAAACTTTTTTGCCTCAGCCTTCCACTTCATCATCTTTCCTTCATCAGCCTTGAGCATCGCTGCTTCCACCATATGCCACACGTTTTCAACCTCAGACTTGCGCATCGCTATTGCTTTTGCCTGGCGGTCCTCCAAGAGCTGTTGCAGTTCCTCTATCTGCCCGCTGATATCCTCTGGTGCCGCTTGTTTTTCCTGGAAACTCTTGTCAACTCCATTCATACACACTAGCTCTCAAACCACAAGTAGGCTCACCGGAACTTTGCCCACACCTTTATCAGTGCCCCGATCCTTAGTAGCTGGTTCTGGGTCCAGGGATGACGATGCCTGCTCTACAGCTCCGCCCGTTGAAACAGCTGGAGAGACATCAACATTATTATGGACAGGTTTCCCTGCTTGCGCAGCTTCCACTCGGCACGGGATTTCAGCTGCGTCGACTTGAAGGTGGCGACTGCGGATATCCTCCCGTACAGCGGCCACAAGCACTATATCCTCGATATCCATCTGGCGGGCCTCGTCCAAGCTGAGAGGCGCTTCCCTTTCGCAAAGTGCCGATAGGGCAGGAGTCACCCAATCATCGATTGAATAGGTACGTGCAAGTATAAGTCGATCGTGTGGCGTTAGAGGCTGGATGTTATTCAACGCCAGCCTGCGGATTGAAGTGAAGTCCCAGCAAGTAGAAAGGTCAAGCACGGACTTCCACTCTTCGTAAGAGAGGTCGCGCTGCTCGAAATTTCTATAGGTAGGGATGTTTCGATAATCACACTGATGAGCGATGGACCGAAAAGCTTACTCGGGATATAAGATAGAGAGGAAGGCTTCGAAGTCCTTGCGTTCGATGTTGCCTAATGATATGGTAATAGAGAGGGCTTCGTGATCACTGATGCCGAGTTGGTCAAATCGGGTGGAGAAGTATACTGAGTCCCGAGAGAAGAAATATCGATGGACACAGTAGAGTGTTCCATCAACCTGTATACAATCTAACCAATGAATCCGGTGTGCGCGCCACTATCATGGCTGAGACCGGAGGCCCCACTCACCAGAAATGTAACATTTCCATCTTTGAAGAAGTATTTGTGGTGTGGTATGAAGGAATCATCAGCTGAATCAGCCCTCGCGTAGGTCACGGTGCTGGCTGATATCAACGTCTCACTCCCACTTGGTTCAACCGACAGAGAACTCATACGCTTAGCCGAAGACTCGAGGGCAGGGGCTCCTTGGACAGCGGTCGTACGTTTGTGTGGAAGTATGGAATCGATAGAGACAATGGAGGACGATCTTGAACTAAGTGGCGAAATGTCGTTGCCTCCCCAAGAGACTGTGTGAGTTGCCATAGATGAAGAGGAAGAGAGAGAGATTACAGTAAGATAACGAAAGCGCAGTACTGCGCAGTATGTACAGAAATGGGGAACTCACGCTCCGTCCTGGGGCAAGCGGTCACGTGGCTGTGAAATTCGCCAAGGCAAAGGGAGAATCGTGACACTGGGACAGGTTACATCTTCTTAATTATGCTCGCAAAGGACGTCCCAATCTCCTCGCAAGTTCTCAGGCTCAGGCAGTGCACCATCCTGTTCTCAAACTCTTCATCAACTCTCTCGGTCACCAGGACGGTCACCTGCCAGTGGCGCTTCTCCTTAGCATCCGAGTCGGACGAGTCCCCACCCAATATCAAACTATCACCGCAGTGTTACCAGTGTATCAACGTGCGTTAAGTTGCAGGCTCTTATTTACGTAGTCGTACGAGTCCTTTACTGCTTCGCCATCTGCTTTAGTTTGTGTCGCCGTGCACTGAACGTCCCTTTCTTTTTTTTTAGCTCTCCCATTCGCCCTCCGGCAACCCCTCCGATTCCGTTGTCTGAGCCTTACGCTCTGCACACTCTTTCCACCTCTGCCTCAAGCTTTGCCACTCACGCTGCTTCAGCCTCACGTTCCGCTGCTTCAACCTTGCGATTCAATTCTTCTGCCTCAGCCTTGCGCTCCGCTTTTTTCACCATATGCCGCACGGCTTCCAGCCTAGCTTCGAACCTCGCCGTTACTTCTGCCTGACTGTCCTCCATCAGCTGTGCCAAACCCTCTGTCCGGGTGTCAAATCTGAGATCTGACACCTTGCCCCCACAGCACTTCTGTTGTTGGTGGGTGATGTCAGACTTTTGATTGTTGGGCGACATCACAGGTGAGGGGTTTCTGTCAATGTAGCTCCACAAAGGCGTTACCGACTGCCTTTGATCGGTTGACTTATGCCGAAATCGAACGCGGAGAGCGATTACGCGCTGCCCCGGCGATGTCAAACGAACCGTGTAGTCGTTTTTATTTCTAAAATGTACCGCCTGATGCAATACTACGGCGCTACTACCACATGTTTTTCAATATTAAACTTCGCGGGTTGGTACAGAGCGCTGCTCAGAAACTAGGGTTGAAAGTCGGCCCTCGGCCCTCAAATGGGGCCGAGATTAAAGGCGCCGAGGGCGTTGAGATCGTCGTGAGAGGCTGACAAAGATCGAATTATTGTCGAGTTGCGGCGGTGGCAAAGATAACATCGTAGGAGGGCACGCTGGGACATATTGTGGCCGTATTACTCAGAGAGAACGAGGGAGTGGTACTTGTATAAATGTATTTTTTTTACAGAAGTACAATACCCAGCCGACGCAAAGGGCTCGAGGATCATTCGCACGCCGCCATAACTAATGGGGAGAACAAGAAATCAGAGAGGTGGACAGATGGGAATGGAAATAGACACACTCGCATCGATAACATCGCCACTATTTTCCTTCAATGCTCTCACGGCTTTCGCTCGTGAGCAGTTGACTTGTGACATGACGAGTTCTATATCCTTAGGATTAACACCAGTTTCATCAGCGGGATCGTCATCCTCTGGTGCCTCGAGTTCAGGGACATCGCCCCAGGACCACTCGTCAGTGCCACCATCGCCATCAGCCGTCTTCCTCGCCTCAATCTGAGGCCACTCCACCTTCACTGCCGGATCTTCCCCGCTGCTGTCCACCTTATACACCATCACTGGTGCATCTTCCTTACCGCTAGGAATATCGACGGGGGCGGTAGTAGCGACAACGGGGGGATTATGGTCCTCTATGGTCCAGTTATCCGCATTGTGTACGGTCTCCCCAGATGGAGGGCGGGGACTGTTCTTCTCACTCTTGTTCATGAGCTTGTTCTCCTCCTCCCTCCTGAGCTTCTCCTCCTCCCTCCTAAGCTTCATCTTCTCCTCCCTCCTAAGCTTCGTCTTCTCCTTCTTCCTGAGCTTCTTCTCTTCCCTCCTCGTGTTCTTGCTTGAAGTACCGGCCTGCTCAGGTGCACCGCCTTCCCCCTCGTCAACCGCAGATGATGCGGCCTCCTCGGTCGATGTTCGGGATGTGGACGAGGAGGCGGTCATTATGGAAGCAGTGCTCAGCTCGCGTACACGATCCATGCGCAGCATAAGCTTGGTTGCACCATCCGCCTTCCCAGCGCCATCCTGCGTTACAGATCCCTCGTAGACTGCACGGTTATCGCCACCAACACCAAATTGCGGTTTAGAGCCTTCCTCAACGGCGTCCAGCTTCGAACCATCAGCGTTTTCTGTTGCAGGAGCTTCTGGTTCGGTAGGTTGCGCTGAAGGTTCTTCCGTCTTGTTGGTAATTGAAGTATCCTTTTCGGGGACAGGTGGCGGCGTAGAAGCGTCTGTTGGAGGGGGACGAGGGGCATGATCCTCGCCGAGTTCGGGCTCAGGTACAGCTTTCGTGGACGTAGTTTCTTGTGTTAGTACAGTATTTACCCCATTTGAGACAGAAGTGGATTTGACGCCCGAGGCATCGGGAGCTGCCTTGTCGGTGGCCTGGGTCGCTTCAACAGCATCATGCGTCGGTCGTTTATTGGTGATCACGTCCGCCGGCTGATTCATAGCCTCGTGACCGACTACTTGTCCTGCTGAGGGCGCAGCCGCTGTCGCGGATGCTGTTTGAACCTGGCTATGTTTGTCTTCGCCGATTTCCCCGGAAGTCTTTTGCTTTTCCTGAAAACTTGTCAATTCCATTTATCCATACTAGCTCGTTATCCATCGCAACTGAACTCACCATGGCTTCGTCGTCACCCTCATAACTGTTTGAGGCTCGTTTCTGGCCCGTAAGTGACGATCCATGTTCAACAACTCCGCTCGTTGGGACAGCTGGAGGGACAAGTTTCCTTGCTTGCGCAGCATCCACGTGGCGTGGAATTTCAGCTGCGTCAACTTGAAGAGCGTGACTGCGAATGTCCTCCCGCACAGTGGCTACAAGTACTACATCCTCGATATTCATCTGGCCAGCCTCGTCCAAGGTAAGAGGCGCTCTCCTTTCGCAAAGCTCAGACAAGGCAGGAACTACCCAGTCATTGACTGAATAGGTACGCGCGAGTAGAAGCCGATCATGTGGCGTTGGAGGCTGGATGCTATTCAATGCCAGCCTACGGATTGAAGCGAAATCCCAGCGAGTGGAAAGGTGAAGCACCGATTTCCACTCTTCGTATGAGAGGTCGTGCTGCTCAAAATTTCTGTCCATAGATAAGTAATTATGCTAATGAATAATGGACCAATAACCTTACTCGGGATATAAAATAGAGAGGAAGGCATTGAAGTCCTTGCGTTCAATATTGCCTAGTGATATAGTGATAGGGAGGGCTTCGTGGTCACGGATGTCGACCTGGTCAAATCGGGTGGAGAAGTAAACAGAGTCCCGAGAAAAGAAATATCGGTGGACACAGTAGAGTGTTCCATCAACCTGGATACAGTTTGATCAGTGAATCTGGTGTGCACACCACTGTCAGTCATGCCCGAATTCGACGCACTAAATAGGTAACATTTCCATCTTTGAAGAAGTATTTGTGGTGTCGGATGAATGAGCCATCACCCGCATCAGCCCTCGAGTAGGTTCTGGCAGATGCCGACGTCTCGCTCCCACTTGATCCGATCAGTATGGGACTCATATGCTTAGCATAAGAACCAGCAGCACGAGGAGCTTCCGAAGATGTCTCGCGTCTGTGTGGAAGCATGGAATCGATAGGAACAATGGAGGGCTTAGTACTTGAAATAACCGGCGAAGTGATGTGTTCGTTGCCTCCCCAAGAGACTATATGAGTTGCCATTACAGTAGATGAAGAGAAAGAGAAAGGCATAGCGCCTAACGTTTGGTGCCGTGGTCCGTGGCAGGGAATTTGCCGAACCTAGCCGGATCCCCTCCTTGTTGTACCTTGCTGTACCATGTTGTCTTGTATTATTTGTTTCGTACGTCTTCGTCTCGCTTTCGCCGCCACTCTCACCCGGATTGTGACTTGAAACAAATAGAGAAACCTCTCTAGTATATGAGCAGTGTGATGAGAACAACACCAAAGACAAATTGGGAATCTCCTGTAGCGCCATATTACGACAACACTGCAGGGGACATAATGATGCTCGCAAAGGACGTCCCGAATCCCGATCTCCTTGTCAGTCTTCAGGCAGTGCTCTATCCTGTTCTTAAACCCCTCATGAGCTCTCTCAGTCACCTGTCGCTTCTCCCCAGTCTTCCCACCATGGTATCACGGCTTTCGGGGGGTCCTTGCAGTGCGCAAGGAGCGGCACCCAAGGAAATTCCCGCATAGTCCCAAAACGAGATCTTCAATGGATACGACTATATAATGGCACTAATACTTAAACCCACCCAGATCTTGAACCCGAGCTTGGACAGAGCCCACACCTCAGATGTCATTGGAATGAGGGCGGACATTATTGCACTGCAATGTGGATTATATACACAACGTTATCATGATACCGGTGCTACATGGATTGTTAAACTTGAAGATTGCGACTGCGGACTCGGACATCCTCCCGCCCCCTGGCAACAAGCAATGCATCCTGGAGACCCATCTCTCGGCCTTCGTCCAAGCTAAGAGGCGCTTCCCTTTCGCAAAGCGCGGAGAATGCAGGAACCACCCAATCATCGACTGAATAGGTACGTGCAAGTATAAATCGATCGTGTGGCGTTGGAGGCTGGATGTTATTTATCGCCAGCCCACGGATTGAAGCAAAGTCCCAGCAAGTGGAAAGGTGAAGCACCGATTTCCACTCTTCGTAAGAGAGATCGTACTGCTCGAAATTTCTGTGCGTAGATATTTTCGATAATTACACTGACGAACGATGGACTGGAAAGCTTACTTGGGATATAATATAGAGAGGAAGGCATCGAAGTCCTTGCGTTCGATATCACCTAGTATTATTGTGATAGGGGGGGCTTCGTGGCCATGGAAGCCGAGCTGGTGAAATCGGGTGGAGAAGTAAACAGAGTCTCGAGAGAGTAAATATCGGTGGACACAGTAGAGCGTGCCAGCAACCTGTATACAGTCTGACCGGTTTGCATACCAGTATCATGGCTGAACCAGGCTCACGCACCAGAAAGGTAACGTTTCCGTCTTCGAAGAAGTAAGTGTGGTGTCGTGCTACTATGAACGAATCGTCACCGGCTGCATCAGCCCCCAGGTAGGCGCTGGCCGCAGTGGGTGATGTCGACGTCTCACTCCCACTTGGTTCAATAACTGGCAGAGAACTCATACGTTTAACCCAAGACTCAGGGTCGGCACGAGGAGCTTCTTGTACAACTGAAAATGTCTCGCGTTTGTATGGAAGTATGGAATCGACAGAGACGATGGAGGGTGACCGGTGACCGGCAAAACGATGTGGCGGTTGCCTCCCAAGATGGTAAGAGAACAAAGGCGCCTACTCAACCGACCGGCGAGCCACGTGGCCGGCACCCACGGGCTCATTCTGTGAAATCTGAACACCACTGGCAAGGCCGTAGGAAATTCGCCTGTGGACCGTAGCGCTACACTGCGACAACCACTTCCATATTCTTGGTTATGATCATATGGACATTTACTGCCTCTTCCGGTCAACCTGAGTGTGCGTTTTTGAAAAATCACGATGCATCTTTTTAATGATAGTCCCAAAGAACGTGGACAGCTTCATCAGCCTCCTAGTAGCAAGTCTTCAGGCAGTGTTCCATCCTGTTCTCAAACTCCTCATGACTCTCTTGGTGACCCAGTGTTTCTCATCAACCTACATCACCATGATACCATGGCATATGGTGGGTGAATTCATGCAGTGTCGCTCCAGCGAGTCCCGCCCGCCGTGCACCCTGCAGTGGTCGCAAATTGAGACCTTCACCGGATGGACTCCATTGAATCGCATCGGTGCTTGAACTCGACCCAGTTCTTGAACCCAGACCTTGGGCAGAACCGACACACAAGCTCACGGACGGCCTCTCGTGCCCAGTCGGAGTCGGTGACCGCTGCACGTGGTGGGGTTCGGGCGTGCAGCGTCGCTAGGGCAAATGCATACAGCTGTCGAGGAGGTCGAGGTGCCGTATTGATGTCGATAGACGTAGCCTCAGGTCGTCTTGTTCCTCAGGTCATGGTTGGAAAGTGAGGCCACCGGCGGCGGCCTGATGGGTTATCTGAGATGGAAGGCGTAACGCTGACGCTTGATACCAAAACAGCTCGTCAGGCATCGACCAGGACTATATTGTCACGGCATGGGAGAAAATATCTGTGCTGTATAAGGGGTAACACGTTCACCGTTCCTTCTTGGCGTTGTGGATCAATCAGTGTCGCTATGATCGAGACATAATATGACAGCTGGTGAACTACGATGCTATTCCGAAGAGCTTGCCGAAGAGCCCGAGCGCATCGGAATGCGCAGCTCAGAGCTTATCAGCCTATCGTCATGGTCCATCAAAATTCAATTGCTTAATTAGGGAGAAGAAACCAATTATACCACTTTGATCATTTTTTCCTATACATTACAGTACTGGTACGACGACACAGCCTTGATTATGTCTGTGCCATAAATAGGCTCACTGACTCAGACGTTCCGACAGCCCGGCGCGTCGCGTCGTTTTAAACCAAACCCTCGGTTTTGTAGGACGACAGTTCGTCCGGTTTTGGTTTTGGTCTCATCTCACACAACAGTCCCACTCCCCACACAAGATTCCCCCCACAATCGGAATGTCCTCGCGCTCATGACATACCTACAGCATTTCGCCAGACCCTCAATGACCATCATGCGTAGCATGAGGTCAGCTGTCATCCCCCGGGCCTTCCAGTTCGCATCGTCCTACCTAAGTGATGCAGTTCAACGATGCTCGTGTATCTCTCTTTACAAGGCGGATTTTGCGGACCGGCTTTTCTTTTCCTGCCTGCAGAGGCTGTGTTCTTCAGGTTTATTAGGTATCACACCTCCGACTGGAAACTTAACCACTATCTTTTTGTTCGGATGCATTTGCTCGATATCGCCAGTTTCTGTCTTTCTGTCATCGGAGCCTATGGCATCGTGTATTCTCTCCGACTCTTACTCCCCCGCAATGTCATCCCGCATGTCTCCACGGCGGTGGATGAAACGATAATCCTTCTCGATCGTGCCGAGGATATCAACGCCCTCCCAAATACGAGTGAATACAGGGCAACTTTGTTAATGTACGAAGATGATTTTACTGCTCATCTGCGTCTGCGTCCCCACAGAATCACTGACTAATCACAGTATTCGAAACCAAGTCGTAATGTTTCGTACGGAGAGTCATCGAGCTCGAGGAGTTCTCAAACAACTTCGGCTTGTCTTTCTTTCCGGTCTGACCTACAGGCTTTATGCCGTTTCTGCTCAGATTGAGGAAACTAGGCTGAGGATCGAGGTCCGTCAGATCACTCTATTTATTACCCATCATCCAACTGATAAGGCCATCTCAGCTGGCGGTAGACGAACAACGACTTGCTTCGATTATCGTTGTATAGAGTGCCAATACTACAGTGCTACCTCCTTCCGCACCTGGTAGCCTTGCCGTCCGGTCATGGCCATTACGAGCTTGATGTCGCTGAACTGGCAGTCATATATTTACATCATATCAGCCAGACCCTGGACTATATTTCTCCATCGTTCTCCGAGTCTCTTTGCTTTCTGATTTCCTGGTTGTCTTTGATCTGTTGTTACTTCCAATTTGCATGACTTCGTTCACGGTTTCTACCAGTGGATTTTCATCTCTCTCTTTTTCTCGCATACTCTCATTGAACCACCGATGGAAAGCAATGAGTTGTTGGCGCGTCAGCACCCAGATGCCTCGTACGGTCAAAGCTTAATGATTTGTGTAGTTGCGATCATCTTTGTATATCTCGATGTTCGGGAGACAGCACGGGGACAGGCATGACAATACGTACAGACCAAAACAGACCATCCAAAGACGATCGGCTGATCGCCGGGTGTCTCTTGAGTTATTAGGCCGTCACCGCCATTGTAAATGGCTGTTGTTGACGAACCAGACCTGGGCCGAATTCAGTTGGATGCGAAATCATTCCTAATAACTGCTGTACTTGGGCGGCGTCGGCTGTACTACTAGTATTATGCTGTAGTTGGTTAGTAGTGCTTTATCACTGCCACCGGGTGTGGGTGACGTGATACGCCGCCGAGTCGCATCCTAATGAATCGTATCACGTTATGTTCACCGCTCAACTTGAAGTAGCCATAAAAAAAAAATCAAATTAATCAGAAGTCATATGGCATATTCTCATGCTCTAAGACTGGGGTGCGGGCAAAAACGCGCGCTAAACTCACACAGGATTATGGATACAGATCAGATAACAAATGTCACCTTCATCATTCACATAATCACATAACGGTAGCGCGCGCGGCGGCTGAGAACGATGCATGCAGTGATATCAGCAAATCCCGATCGGAGTTTGCAGTAACTGTGATGACAAGATGTCGTTTCGTGTCGTATACTGTCACTGTCACTAGCACGTCGTCCTATCATCATAGCCTTACGGTACTACATCACTTACATGATGATCGATAACATGATCCTGTGCCTCATAACTTTGTCTGACATTCAAGGGCTTCGGGCCCGGTAGCGAAGTCGGCTTCAGCTTTGTACCGATCGTTCTTCAAGTCACACAATTGTGCTGGCTGCTTCGCGAACCACTGATACTACAGTCACGGTAGCTAGTACTGTACCTCAGTGGCTTGACTTGGAATTCTCAGATTCTCATCACTCAACAAAAACTCCGGCTCAATGATCTTCCCCGAGTCCCAGCGACTCGGACGCACACGGACACAGCACACAAGAACCACCCCCACTGGCCAGGGGCTCCGCTCCATGCCGGCAGTGCAGTGCAGATCCAAGAGTAACACCATACTAGCACGGGTATATATGCGCGCCGACTCGAAAATTGAAGCCGAAGCTGGAGTAGTAGCACATGACAGTGCTACTACAGTACTACAGCACACCCGAACCTGAACCTGGCGCGCGTCTACTGCCCGCAGTTGAATGAATGTAAATCGTACGACTGGGAATACCGCTTCGGAGATGATGCCGGCTACACAGTGAAAATCCGGATTCCGGAGGATGGTGTATCAGTGCCAACAACTGCCAGCTGTCAAGAGCAGAGCCAGAGGTGACATGCATGATGACATTGAGCGCGTGCTCGAGGGGCCTCGAACGGCGCACCTCTTTGTTTCAACATCAACAAGGACTCCTTCTGTGTTCTATCAGACTTTCTTCCATCACATGCACACGCAGCCACGCCCGGCATTCAAGTTTGGCCTGAAAGCTGTACTACCCAAAACCCCAAACACCACCCACGCCCTGGCATTCCAATCACAGGGCCATTTATCCATTGAATCATTCCCCGCGGGGCATTGGCCGGCCGCCCTTGAGAGCCCTGCCCTGACAGGGATGATAATGATCTTGGTCCTACGGATGGGACTGCATGGTGTTATTGATTGACGTTCGTGACTAATCTTGAAGAAGTTCACAGGCATTTCGGACGGGCCGTCCGACTCTGTTGCCCGGGTCTCTGTACTGTACGCAATTACGAAACCTACAGTATTCCTTTTGGGAGACCTCCGTGTGGGGTTGTGACCCAAGCACAAAAGAAGCAACCGAACAAAATACTGGTATTTTCATCATCGAAAAATTACAGCACGAGTACATTCCAACCCCAACTTACAACAACAACATGTGACAAAACCAAAAGACTACAGTTTTACATTTTCCCCCTCAGAATTCTGACTGGCGGACGACGAAAAATCCACTTGGCGGCGCTGCTTCCCCATCTGAATACGGCGCGTCGCCTTCAACAGGTTTGTCTGTGTCATTGAGCACCGGAGTCAAACGACGCTCAGAACCCCCCCACGCCGAGGTCACTGGCACGCGCCCGCCCGGCCACGCCCGAGGAGGGTCGTGAGATTCAGGGGGATCGGCAGTGCCCCAAGTGGATGAGCTGGGGGAGTGAGACACCGTCGGGCTTGGTACCACGAGGATTTTTCCCCACGCAGAATTAGGCCGGGATGACCTTTCCCTGTCTGAGGGTCGAGCTTCAACCGGGCTTGCAATGTGGCCGCCGCCACCGCCACCACCTGCTCCTGCATCATCTCTTCCCCAAGGAGCTCGCTTCAAATCCACGGGTGAAGACGCCACTGCCGTCGTTGCATCTTCGTCGTTCTCGCCTCCGACGCCACCCGTATTGTTTGCCACAGCCGCAGTTGTCGATCGGGCGCTCCGGTCTGTTCCATTAGAAAGCGAAGGCTTGGTCGGCGTTTCACCCTTTGCGCCCTCTGAAGCGAAAGCGCCATGACGGCCGGCGGCTACGGCATGCATCCCGGCTTGTGCCGCCTCGATGCAGCGCGGGATCTCATGTGAGTCGACTTGCAGAGTGTGATGACGGATGTCTTCTCGCACGGTGCTGATCAACACTATATCTTCGATGCTCATCTGACGTGCTTCGTCGAGGCTGAGAGATACCGTTCTCTCGCACAGCGCAGATAGAGCAGGAAGGATCCAGTGATCTACTGAGTAAGCCCGGGCAAGCAGGAGCTGGTCGAATGGCGTTGGGGGGTTGATGGACCTCATGGCCAGCTTGCGCAACGAAGCAAAACCCCAGAGAGTGGAAAGGTGAAGTACCGACTTCCACTGCTCATACGAGAGACTATGTTCATCAAAATCACTGGCAGGTGTTCACGCGCGTCAATAACAAATTAGCTAGACAAAAGGGGGATGTCCGACTCACTCTGGATATATGACAGAAAGGAAAGCATCGAAATCCTTGCGTTCTACATCTCCTAACGCTATTATAATGGGTAAGGCTTCGTGCTCGCGAGTTCCAAGCTGGTCGAGTCTGGTAGAGAAGTATGTTGAATGGCGTGAAAAGAAATATCGGTGGACGCAGTAGAGCGTGTCGTCGACCTTGAATAGAACGGTGAGCGGAGTCGCATACGATCAAAGATGGCCGTACTAAAAATGTTATATTCCCATCGTTGAAGAAATACTTGCCGTGGCGGGCGAAATGATCATCATTTGTATGGCGCACACCAGATTCCCTGTCTCCTAGGATGTTCATAAATTTAAATCGGGGCAGTGCAGCACGAGATAAGGATGACACTGAAGAGATTGAGTCGATAGAAACCACAGAGGAGGGAGTTGTCGAGATGGGTGAGATGGAGCGTTCGTTGGCTGGCCAAGAGATGATATGTGGAGTCATGATAAGCCACCAATGACAGGGCAAAGCGGTGCCACAAACCGTGGTTGTATCACGTAACCGAGCGATCACAACGCGTCTGTCACACACCACGTGAACTCGTGACAGCGAACAAACTATATTTAGACATTGAGTTTGTTGAAAACCCAATTTACGTGATATTCACGGTATACTACCGGGGCAACTCTGCCTCCAACTAAATTACCATATACGAGTTTCTAGCAACAAATCCGAACTGCCTTCAAGGCCAAGGCACGCCTTGAGAAACGTTTCAAGGGCATTGCGCTGGCGCGAGAGCGAGTTTACGACATCCGTATCTGCTCGCAATCGCATATCAATATTCCGACGTCAAGGGGGAGATAAATAAATTATACATACCAGGCTTTACGAGCGGAGCCTTTAGCATGTACGACAATAAGCTGAGTACGGGATAGAGCGGTTTGAACTCGGCATCCGGGCCATTGGTAAGTTCGCGGTACTTGATACGTGTGAGGAGCTCCGCCAGGATGGTGAGGTCGAGAATGAGGGGCGTTGCAAGTAGCGAGTCCTCGCACTCGTTAAAGATATTGATGGTCGAGCGGCCACCGCCCATAATCTCCGAGTAATACTCATCGATCGCGCGCTTCGAGTCCCCGACAGCGGGCACGTATTTGATGACGACGATGTGGTCTGGGTGCTCACCCTTCACGTCCTTAACTTTCTCACCGATAGAAGCCCCTGGAGCCGACATGAATACTGTTCTGACAGGAGTGAGAGGACGTACCGTACCTTGTTCAGCTTCAACCTCGGCCTTGGTCTTGTACAGTAAGTGATTGGCCGCGACCATGTCGTCAACAACGCTGCTCTTCGAGATCTCCTTGCTACGGAACTGACGCTGGGAGCTTAGGTTGCGCCCGTCATTGTTACCGAGATGATTGTAGCTCGCGATGGAGAGTGGCTTGATTCCGGCGTTGACAAGAAACTCTGCCAGTACGCTCTTGAGCTTCGTCTGCCCTGACTTGAGGTCATCACCACCGATGAACGACTTGTGTTGCTCCGCGAGCTCGATAACACCAGGAACAAAGGTGTTCTGCGGTGCGCCATTGATGAAAGGCGCCCCTTCGAGGATGGAGGCAACAGCAAAGACGGTACTAGGTGCGACCTCATCGTGCGAGTTTTCAATAGATGCGATAATCGCCTCGGCCGTATCGTTAACGCCAGGAATAATCTCACTGTATCGCTCGGTGTTCGCGGTCCAGAATACGATGACCTGATCAAGGTCGTTGGCGGCCTTGAAACCACGGATATCCTTACGAATCTGTTCTAAATGAGCGACCTTGTTGGTACCGGGGATAACGTTATCAGCACGTTCTTCCTGATTGGCGGCGATGTAGTCCGAATAGTATATGGAAGGCAGAGGAGCGCCGAGCTGTTTCATATAGGGTGCCACCTGGCGCTGAAGATCCCACTCAAGAACGGCCGCGCGCTTCATCGCAGCGTCGAGGGGAAGGCCAGAAATATCCCAACCACCGAGCACGAGGTCATTGGGGTGGACCATTGGTAGAAGATCTGAGAGAGGCGCGTAAACATCCCTTCCAGTCGCGTCGAGGCCAAGACGAATGGTGCTAGCGCGAAGAAGTGAGCCAATGTAGTTAGGGCGCTGGACGGTGGACTTTGTGTGCCATGCAATGTTGTGGCGATTTGCGAGTATGGTTGCGACCAAAGTGGTACCGTTGTTGCCACCAATTCCAACGAGCATCAGGCTGAAAAAAATTTGAGTGTCAAACGTCGGTGATACACGGCGGCGCCACATACCCAGTCTTGGAAACCTTGCGTTGAGTCCTAAACTCGAATGGGGTTACGGTCGGTGTAATGACATATCGACCACCTTCCTGGACGACGACGTCTGCACCACGGTTGTAGAACTTGGAGGTGATATGTTCATCCGTGTAGACGGTATTCTCGCCTTGAACGTTGACAGCGTCAACAGGACGGCGTGCCGCAGTGGGGTGAACAGCAGAAACGAGGGGTGCGTCGATAACCGAGAGGTTAGGACTCGCGTTTCCGGATGAAGGAGTAGTATTGGGGGCCATTAAGAAGTTAGACAAAAACAGGCGTTGGAAAGCAAGTCAATAGGATGGGAGAGATGGAGGAGAGGTGTGTTTGAAGCCTCTGTGAGGGTTGTGTGTGCTTGCGAGTTGGTTCGAGTACATGCACCAGTAGGAAGAAGGTGGGCAATAAAAGGACAAGCGAAGGGGAGCGAGTTTTTATAGGCGAGGTCGGCGCGAGAGTGAAAATTGCGAGGATTTTCTAATCTGCCGACAAGCTGGGGCGTGTCCGGTAATTTATCGACCTGATCTATTCCCTCTTGCTCTCGTCCCCGCAGGTGAAAAAAATATCTGATTCACGTAACCTGGTCCCTCAACAATGCGTACTGCTACACTGGCTTTCTTTATCTGGTCTCGTAGGCCGAAGCTCGCAAATTTTCCAATATTCTCTCAGAAGGGACAGCACCGTTGACACTTCTCGTGTGACCTGACCTGTGTGTACTTCAACGTCGCACGCTACATCATCGATGCACCATCAATCACACGATCGCGTAGCACCGGCCATAGGCCCATCACAGAAAATTTATTGTACGTACGTTGGAACTCTTGGGAGAAAAGAAACTAATGGAACTAATTATCTTCTCCCAAGTTGTATTAACCCACCGGCCCACCTTGTGACCCACTTTCCACGTATGGTTTCCAGGTGCCCACACAATGGTCTCTGTACAGCCAAATTGTAATCCTCAATGTCTGCCGGTCTGCTGTAACACCTATACTCCGATATGGACACGTGTGCCGCATCTCTTACAAACTCCATGCGATCAAGGCGCGCAGGGCACTGGCATTAATTCTTCTGTTCATACTCGAGGAACAAAGAAAGAAACGTGCTCGATTTTCCGTGAACCGCGATACTCTCAAATGGCACGAAACTGGCACGAGTAGGATCTGCGCCGGAATTCCATGCCGGTGGCACACTATCACGGGCAATTATTCCCGCGATAAGGAGGAAACTTATCGGAATGATTACTTGCCTGCGTTACCCCGTATCCTCTGGCATTATGATCTGGGGTTACAGCACCGTAAACTCGCAACGCCGATAATATGAATGATGGGATTTGAGGGTGTGATAAATGGATGATTTCGGAGTGACCCAATGGGACAACAAACTGTCAGATATTCCAACTGAACAGGGAAGTAGCTTGAAGAGAACGTCCGATGTGCCTCTGCGCGCCATTTTTCATGTTCCAATGACGAGATGGATCACAAGTAGAATGTTTTGAACCTAGAGCAGTACGCAAATGGAGATGAGATGCAACACCGTGATGTGTGATGTGATCAGCGAGGGCGCTGTTGAATGAGTGCTCTTGAATGGATGACTATCAGTCAATGAAGCTAATGAAGGGCCGGAAGGGGCAATGACTGGCGCACAAGAAACTTCTGTGGAGGCGAAAGGCGCTGACTGACCAAGCGAGGGGTCGGGCTTCGGTAGTTGTTCAGTGCGAACTGGCCGCGGGGAAAAGGCGAGCAAGGCGGGCCGCGCACGCTTGGGCACTGCTGCCTCGTCATCTTGGTCCCCCGGCAACCCTCCCCTTTCATTCCTTCTCATCCCCATTTCGTCCATTTCCTTTTTTCATTATTCAATTCAGATAACGGCAACAGCGCTTGCCCCACCCGATACCAAGCGCGCGCATCCTAGAATTTTTTTCACCGCCCATGTCCTCGCTCCAGAACATGCCCTATGATCTCCTGCTTTCTATCGCACAACATCTCGACCTCGCAGACATCCATGCTCTTCAACTAGTGAGCAACAATCGCCTTTCCCCTTCTGCTTACGCACAAGTTTGAATTGATGTCTTCCCTCAGACATGCAGGCACCTACGCTACGCGATCCACACCCGTCCCGTATATCGAGAGTTGGCCCTCAGCCTCCTCCGGCGTTGCCGCGCACTCCCGCTCTACGGTTTTAAACGTCTTTCTGATCTCTCGACGGACCAACTTGTCGAGGTCGTCAATCGCGCAGCGCAGCTGGAGCGAGGCTGGCTTGCCCGCACTCCGCGTCCTGCTCTAAACGCGTTTGTACCCGACGGGACAGAAGCATCTAACGGAATCACAGAGCCTTCGGATGAAAAAGGATGCAGAATAAAGTCAAAATACTGGTACAAGATTGTCGGGACGCCACCGGATGAAGAGGTGGATTGGCTCTCCCCCATCACGGCAAGTTACACCCTTTGCGCGACAAAGAGCGGCAAGGTGGTTTGCTGGGACGTACATCGGGATGTTGGTATCGCGGAATGGAACCCTGGAGAACGATGGGAGTTGTGGAAGTGTCGAGTGGAATTTGAACAACGGATCGTATATTTTACCATGGCAAAGATCCTAAGTGGAAAGTGAGTATTCGATTCTTGTCTCCATCTCTTTTCTTATGGTTCGTGATGGTCTTATATATCGGTTTTTGAATCCCTCGATCTAGGGATGATGAAAAAGTTATGCAATTTGAACTTATGCAAATCCATTTCC
Organism: Russula olivacea; assembly: GCA_963926505.1. Taxonomy (NCBI): domain Eukaryota; kingdom Fungi; phylum Basidiomycota; class Agaricomycetes; order Russulales; family Russulaceae; genus Russula; species Russula olivacea. The sequence continues at coordinate 2,532,532 of OZ004884.1, forward strand.
CAGAACAGAAACCTGACTCAGAGGAGCAAGATAATCCGTCTTTCTCTACCCTGCGATCTTTTAAGACTCTTGGGATTGTTATGAACGTGTTCCTGCTGGATCCAGAGGCACACTTACTAGCAGGGTTCGTGTGGATTAGTCGTTCAAACAGCATCGGTCTGTACGTGCTATTTGACTGGGAGAAGGAAGAATATGTGTTCGTAGATACAGGCATTCAATGTGTGAGTCAATCATGCTCGCCCTGTGACACGTGTCTTATCCCCATTGACTCATCCCCTCTACCGCAGACTAATACAGCAAACTGGTCTTGTATCCTGTGTGATGGTTCCATTGTGATTCATTCTGAAGAGGCGACTTTCGCGTGCCAGCATTTCTTCCCCCTATCAGTCCTTGCTCAACATGTCACCCTCTCTAATCCATCTCCCTCATTTGTACCACAAATCACTACGCGACTCAGACCCTCCCGAACCATCACTCGAAATTTTACATTCCCTATCTTGCCGCCCGACTCCTACGTCCATCCCTTCCGCCAACCCATTGTCCATAATATCATTATTGCTGGCCCAGGAAACCAGATTCACCCCATCACCCTTCCCCCAGTAGAAGATCCCACTCCCGCCACGGACGTGAACAACCCACCAAACCCATGGAGCGATCAATTATGGTACCCAGAGAGTGCGCATTTTGTGCGACAGTGGTGGCCGACCCTGCCCTCGGTTCCACGGCTCAGCTGCACGGTGGTGCTTCTCGCGCAACACCACCCACATACGCACGTGACGAAGTACGTGCTCGCGCAGCACTACTTCACCGTCCCTCTGCAAACGCAAGACACAGTTACGGATCCGAACGACGCGATGATGCGAATGTGGTACGTGAGCGTGCCGTTCGAGGTAGTCTGCGTGACGGACCAGGCGGAGGAGGACGAGGATACGCACGATGCACCGCTGCGACAGCGACCTCTGCTTGCCGTTGACTTCGGCCATGCGGTATGGTTGGAGCACGTCCGTGCTGCGGACGACGACGAGGACGAGGAGCCGTACGAAGGCGGACAGAAGCGGCTTCGCTTTGTCTCGTTTCCTGGCGTGAGGCTTGAAGGTGAGGGCCACGCGGTGCGTAGCGGGATTGGCGGTGGTGGTGGACCCGACGGATCGTTCGAGATGGAAGGTGCAGCTCGGACGCTGGCGATTCCGAAAGAGCTGGACTTGCACGAAGTGGAGACGATCAACATCGACCAGAGCCAGGGCGCGGTCATATTGTCGATACGGCAGGGAAAGATATTCATATTGTGTTATGAGTAAAATCCCCTTGCCGTTATTTCTTTTTTTGTATTCTGCGCGCATCTACAGTAATATCTTCCTCATTGCTCTCATTGCTCACTTGTATGTCGCTGGACAATTTTATCACGTGACTTATGGCCACGTGAATATATTATTTTCAAACCGGATGTGCACGGCCCGGCTCAAGAGAACTTAACCGGCTATTGGAGACATCACAAAACACCATGGAACCTCGGCCTTGTTCGATGCAGAAGGTGTCACGAGTGGCCGTCTCAGGCTTGAGGCGGTCCCTCGTGATCACGTCTACATTGAGAACCTATCTGCTACTCTCTCAGACATTCTAGACGCTCGCGCGGGTCGCAAAACAAATAGGGAGAGGGACCTACCATTCTCATTACAGCTGCGCTTCATTCAACATCGTCGTTTAGCTGTTTCAGGGGGCATTCACCCCGAATGGGTAAACCCTGTTAAACTCCCTAGCCCAGCGTGGCGCATACATCTCTGAGATATAGGCACTCCTACCAACGTTGGTATCTCTCTACTCCGCAGTACCAGTACCACTTCCAATGAGAACATCTACGCAGAACAGTGCGACCTCACTTCTCCAGCATCCATCTGTGCTTTCTGCAACAACTACAGTACCACAAGTCAGAACAAACGTCTGGATGCGGTCATCCTATTGATAACATTTTCTCGCACAAGAGCCCGGATTTAGAGATGCGACGGCAGACCGCGTCGTGCGCGACCTTCTTGGTCGTCACACTGCTTCTTCTCCCTTTGCTCCTGACGGGACTTGTCGAGCGCGACATACTGTACGTCTAATCACCCTCGTTGATCCGTTTTACGCCGCGGCAGCTCGCGTATTCACCGCATCATGCCCTCCCTTCGGGCTCACAAGTTCCCCCTACCGACGTAAATGCCCAGTTGTGAGCGACAAGGTGCAACATTCAAACACCGTATCGATATCCGTATCGCCTGGCATAAGCTGTGCAGACATGGTCGCACCTCTGCTGGCTGCTGACTCGTCTCGGGGTAGCGTCTTGTGGTCGGGAATTATAATGTGAGTGACATGCCTTTGCTTTGTCTTTGGGCTCCAGGAAACGGGATGATTGAGACGGGCGTCAGGTATATTCTGCTCAATCCATTTCTCCGGATTAGATTCTCACACAAAGTCGCCCAGCTCTGCGCTGGAGTTCACGCTGCATGCGCTCTTCCTTCTAACCCCATTCAAATATCTCTCATTCGCGCCAGACCGCCCACAGAAACGAGCGCCCGAGAAGCCTGGTGCGGAGTGTGTTGTTGCGCCAATACACATAACAAAAATAACTCTGGCACCTTCGGCAGAGGAAAAGACAGATGGCGGCGGAGATGGGACAACCCCAGGCGGTGGTACAACAGCGCCGGATGATGAAGAGTCGAGTGGGGTGGCATAGGGCTAGGTATTGGGATGACTACGAGCGGGAGCTGAAGGTGTGGGAGGTTGCCCAGGAAGCAAACGCAAGTAGTTCGCGAATGCCTATAATAAGGCCCAATGTAGCAACGAGCTACCTAGCTAACTGACAGTGATCGGGGTTTTCCGGACGTGACTATTGTGACAGGGGTGTCCAAAGTGACATGACATAATATGATTATTTTTGGTGTTTGCCAGACAGTCACCTGGTGCGTAATGTGTGATGCGTGATGCATATGACTGACGTGTGAAAAAAAAGTTTAACCCCTGAAAAAATTTTTAACCCCCCATTCGCCACGATCTGAAGTTGTCTTTCTTTTCCCCCTTCATGTTCCCCCTTCCTTCCTCATTTCAGTGCCATGTCTGATCAACAGAGCCAACAGGATGACGAGCTGGAACCGCAGCAACACGACGGGCAGGTGGTATTGCCACCACGTGTACTGCCACCACGCGTACTGCCACCACGCGTGGTGGCCATTATAAGGATGATAGATATCCTCGCCCACCTCATGTACCTTGCCGTGTTGGATCGCTTTGCCGTGTGCTCTCTCCCCACTCCATATCACACATCTGCCCTCTCCAGAGAAGGCTGGGTACGTGAGCTACTCACTGGGCACCCACGACGTATTCGGACTGAGCTTGGCGTATATCGGAGTACATTTACTCTCCTCGTTAAATCCTTGCAAAAGCTTGGTCTCCATTCATCGCGCCATGTTTCAACCGAAGAGCAACTCGCAATTTTCCTTTACACTGTGGTCACAGGGTTAAGTTGCGTCCATGTCGGAGAGCGTTTTCAGCGTACAACACACACAATTACCAAGTGAGTATTATTAAAATGACATCATTTATCTTCTCCAACACGTTTTCAGGTATTTTAAACAGATTTTACAAGTGCTTGCGACACCCCCCTTTTACACTGCACTTGTTCAGCTCCCCGATGCTGATTCGCCCACTCCTCCTGAGATCCGAAACTCAGACAAGTTTTATCCGTTCTTCAATGGTGCATTGGGTGCTATAGATGGCACCCACATACGCTGTACCTCATCTGCCGCGGACCGTGATGCGACAAGGAACCGCAAGGGCGTGCTCACTCAAAACTGCCTTGCCGCGTGTTCCTTTGATCTTCGCTTCACATATTTTATGTCTGGTTGGGAGGGATCCGCACATGACTCTACACTTTTCTCCGACGCCCGCCAAACTGATTTTTACATCCCACTGGCAGAGGGGAAGTATTACCTTGCGGACGCTGGATTTGCCTCTTCAGATGCATTGCTTGTCCCTTATCGAAGCGTGCGGTACCATTTGTCTGAGTGGGGTCATGGCCAGCAAGCGTAAGTTGTTCATCTTTTCTTAAAATTTCTCACTATGACATTCTCTCAAGTCCACGCGATCCTAAGGAGCTGTTCAATATGCGCCATGCATCAGCTCGCAATGTCATCGAGCGGATCTTCGGGGTCCTCAAGCGGCGTTTTCGAATCCTCCATCTTCCTCCAGAGTATGACATGAGTATTCAGGCCCTCATTCCGGCTGCGCTTGCAGCGCTTCACAATTTCATCCGGCAATACGACCCTGAGGAGATTCAGATGTATGATGACGATGATGATGACGACGACGACGAATCGCTCGACTTTCAAATGCGTCCTCGTTCCGTGGGTGAACTGGGAATAGGTCGGGTGACAGCGCGTGAGACGGCCCGAGCAAATGAGAGGCGGGATAGGATTGCGAGTGAGATGTGGGCACAATACCAGCATTACCTCAGGAGTCGTGCGGCACGTGATCAATAGTAATTGTTGTTATTGTTACCCGTGTAATAGCATTGACAGTTACAAATATGGAATACATGTTAACGTAACATAGAAATTACAAGTCACTCCCAATCAAAGCCCGAATCCATTGGCATGTGTTTGCCTCATCGTCATCATTCCCATGATCAAGACCCACGTACATAGTGGACGCAATCGGATTGGCCCGAAAGACGTTAAGCAACTTTGCGAAGTCTTCCGGTGACAGCCATTCATCGCCACGTTGTCTTGATTCCGTGACCTTCTTCTGGAGTAGCTGAGCTGCTTCCACCTGAGGCAGATGCACAGGTGCAGGCGCAGGCTCAATGTGATCGATCTTATCGTTAAGCTTTAAAAAAACATCTTTGAACTCTTGGATCTCGACAATTGTGGATGGTTTTTTTTTTTTGCTCGAGGTAGAGGATCGGGTAGATATGTCGAAAGGAGACAATTTGCGCTTGGATGACGCAGAAGAACTCGGAATGTCGAATGGAGTTGAAGACGATGATGCCCCAGGGGTGGACATAGGTGCTACACTGCCCCGATGGGCATTTTGACCTTTGGCTTTTGACGGCTTCATGAACTTTTCCATCTCCTCGAAATGCTGCCAGCCTTTGTTGGAGAACTGCTTGAACTCAGAATTTTTCTAATAATAATTAGTTGTCATCGACAGACTAGACATGATCGCATACGTACAACGAGCATGTCAGCCCATACCGATCGCATATCGTCTGGCGTATCCTCCGTTATGTTCATTCCCTTATCATTGTCCCATGAAATGCCCGACTTCTGCTTCAGCGCGTCAATAATATCATACTTCTTCCTCAACTACTCGTATAAGTCAGAATACTGGTAAAAACATGTACAAAAGGAATACATACTTGGCTCCACTTTGACCGGCACGCTTGCGCAGACTTCACACCGCCTTTCACACGTATAGAGTTGACCATCACGGCCGCCTCTACGAAGCTAGGATTTTTGAACGAAGCAGCGCCGACTGCTTTCTGTTTATCCTGAAAGAAGGTGATCAACGCAGCTTCATCTTGGGCGGTCCAGAAAGCCTTGCTTCCGGGGACATTCTCGGCAGTGTGTCCCCCGGAAACTTCCTCCACAGATGAGGGGGGGCTTTGTGATGATTGTGAGCGAGTCTGCATGGTCATGATGGTGGGAGGCAAACACGAGGAAGTTGATTTCCCAAGATTTCCCGAGATTTCCCGAGCTCAGTCCCGAGCTAAACCCAGCAGTCACATGCATCACGCATCACACATTACGCACCAGGTGACTGTCTGGCAAACGCCAAAAATAATCATATTATGTCATGTCACTTTGGACACCCCTGTCACAATAGTCACGTCCGGAAAACCCCGATCACTGTCAGTTAGCTAGGTAGCTCGTTGCTACATTGGGCCTAAGTATCAGCGCAGTTACTCGTCCGGTAATGTAGTATACACCAACTTGAGGTTTTGTGGGAACCTTAGCATTATGGCCGCCGCCGCCGGTTTACTGTATCGTATTTGGCGCAGCCTGACTACTGTATACAGTGGCGGCAGACCCGATCATACAGTCGCGTCGCCGTACTGTAACTTACACGAGATGTGAGTTGCGATATGATACGTGGGAAGATTAGATCTTCTTCACTCCGAACAGTCGGTTGGCGTACAGTATTCGGGAGAGTTCCCTAAATTATATTTTTAGACGACCTGCCAGACCCGTAGCCAGATGCTGATTCTAGCTTCCATTTTAAACTCAGACAGCTTTCCGGATGCGGAGTTACTATGATAGGAAATCAGCTGTCGGAAGTTACCATCTTTTGCTTGTGTTGTGCCTGCAGCCAGGGCGCTGTGTGGCTGTTGGGATGTGCCTGAGGAGTAGGATGCGGTCATACTCTTTTGAGAAGAGTCAGCCATACAGTTGAAAAGTGCAGCCTACACCTCTCGACACCACAATGACTTTCCCTCCTTAAAGACGATTATTTTATCAAGACGCTAGTTGCCCATATCACTTTAAAGCTACTGGCTGCTCAATATTTCCATGTTCGACTAAAAGAAGCTGTCTGTGGGTTCATTCGTCATCCATTACGGGTTCCTTCTGACGGTCGCTCGCTTTGCATTAGAGCATATTCGCATAGGTTTTGCCTTAACTCCCCAGGAATACTCAAGTGGGGCTTAGGGTAGTTTCATGCAAATCTGAAGTGATCAACATTCACGTAAGTCAAATTTCGGGCAAGTTTGGAGTGGGGCTTAACTAGCTGATTAGGAAAAGCCTACTTGCGAAAATGCTCGATTCTTCCACTTCATCCTCATGTGGGCTTCGATTCCTACTGGTGTATCTTCGTTTGGACTTTTAACTTTCCTGGTTGCAAGGCCTAGGAATGTCGCCCGCCTATTCCCTCGTCGACGAGTCACGTGTTTGGATGGCGGAGCATCAGGGGCGGGCCGAGGTCCAAACGCCCGAGCACTGGCCGTGGGAATATTTGTTTCTCGGCATCTCGTCTGGCAGCATCGCGCTGGTATCACGGCAAACAGCTTCGAGCGACAGCAAACAGCAGCTTCGGGCAACGGCAAAACAGCAGCTTCGGGGGAACGGCAAAGCAGCAGCTTCGAGTGCGAATGAGAAGAGCTCACAGCCCAACTTAACACTTCTATCATTAATCCCCGCCCCGTTGCTACTCCTCTTGGCTCAAATATGGCGTTCATCGACTTCCTTAGTCTCATACTCTCCCTTGCGGTCCTCTCTTCCCTACGATTACTATTACCCCGCAATATCGTGCCACGGGTCTCCAAGTCGTTCGAAGAAGCGGAGAAAGCCGTTGAGCGTGCGGAGGCCATCAATATCCCCTACGTGAGTGAGTACCAAGCAAACTTGGCAATGTACGCATGTCTCTACTCGTCAGCCGTCATCCTCCCAACTGACTTAACTACCCAGCCAGCGCCGCCGATTCTTACACATGCGTACGGAGAGCCATAGCTCTCCGGGTTTTTTTCATCAGCTCTACCTGTTCTTTTTATATGGTCTGTCCTGGAGACTGTATGACGTCGAATCGCGAGTCAACGCTATTAAGCGAAAGATCGAGGTTGGATTAATCTCTTACATAATCCACTCGCTGATAAGGCTGTGCTAGCTGGCCGAGGATGAACTTCAGCTTGCGAGTGAACGTCAGCTTGCTTTCCTTACCAATACCAATGCACAGAGCGTGAGTACCACCGCGCTTCTTCCCTCTGCGGCCGGTACGCATATGAAGTATCATGATTTCGGAGGGATGCTTAGTGACGGTCATTTCTTTCAGATATGGTCATTCCCATTCCCATGACCAACGCTACCGATTTGACGCAGCCGCCACGGGCTGTTCGGCGACGCGCATATCACTAGCCAGTTCAAGTTGTCTTACCCTTGTCTTACCCGACCAGGTTGTCTTACCAGTCTAAGCTGTTTTGGCAATTTTAGTTGTGTTGTGTTCAATTTCCGCAATGCTCGTTTTGTCTTCTGCTTACTTTGGTTGTCGCAGTTTACCTATGTTTGATTTGTTTTATTAGGCTCAAATTTACTGCAGTGCGCTTTCGGAAATGGAATCGTGCTTTCGTCTTGTCGCATACTCAGCGTCATGGTTTAATTATCCACGGGATTGACGCGGTCTCTTCATCATCGATTGAAGCTGTGCTTACATCTGGCTTGAAAAGGACTGGATGCTATCGAGCCATCGTGGGAGGAGGCAGAGAACCCATGGAAGGACGAGATTATGTTCCCGATTAAATAAGTCCAAGACGCAGGGAAACTGTTGGTCCCGTTAAAAATCTGGTGTAACGATATACGCGAGTGAGTTATCTAGAGTATGGGGAAAGTATTGTAGGATGCTTGTCAGAAAGCAGGCCATCTCATTTGAGAAAGATCATTAGATATTGTAGGGTCATAGTCCAAAACACCCCTTCATCCCTCATTGCAACACTCCATCTCTTTTATGCTTTTCTCGTTCCCCCGCTTTGACACCATTTCGGCTTGGATAGCCAGGCGTTCCATATGCCTACGAGCGACTTGGTCCTCATCTCTATTCACGAAACCTGTAGTAGCAGCCTGGGCGCGTAATCACAGTACCAGTACCCTTACCAATTATGTGACCATCCAAGGAGTCTCGATTGCTGGCTCCCTGGCCTCAGCTCTGCTCTTGCTCAAACCCGTCTCCGCATCCGCGAGTCATAAACGGACTGCCTCCAATTCGGACTCCTTTGCCTCGAACTTGGTACGCAACTTTGCAAGTTCCTTTTCATATTGCCTAATCTGCCCGCATGCACGTTGATTCCGCTCATCAGCGTCAGCGGCGCGGAATGTTGCTTTCTGCAGAGCGCTTTGAACCTGCTTGAACGCACGCACATGTTGGTCACGGGACAGCAGCAATTCGCCCTCGTCCAGCTTCGCTTAGAGTTCGCGGAGCTTCAGACCCTCGTGCTTCTTTGCTTCTGTGGCTGCATGGTATTCGATCGAACCTTCGCCTCCATCGTCTTCCGGGACACGTCTTGGGTTACTATTCACACCTGTGAGTTCCAATGACCGACCACTTGGACCGGGGTCTCGTGAGTGAGTGATCTGCAAGGAGGTAGGGCAGCCCGATACAGCGGGGGCAGCGCTTCGCAGACGGAAAGCACCGTGGGCCTCCGATGAAGAGGATTCTGGGTGCTGTGGTTGCTCCTGGGTTGTGGGACCTGTGGATGACTTCTGCGCAGATTGGGTGGTCTTCTCATTAGGATTACAGCGTTACGCTCGGGATCCGGGTACTTGATGTCCTCTGTCGCACTGTGTTCTCAACTTGGAATGCTGTCCAGATAAATTGACAAAACGAACGCACATACAGTACTTGTGTCAAAAACGTGAATAAGGGAGATCTCATCCACCCGTGCGCCTTTTTAATATCCTCCAAGTACGAAGACACGTGTCCCATCAGAAGCCATGGCGTGACCAGACCTTCTACGTGGACTTGTTCCCACGTTGTGAAACTTGAAGCATCGCTGCGCTGCATTTCGATGTGAACAAGGTAGTGGTTCAACACGTTAAATCACTCACTCGACAACTGAAGGGCAATTAAATCATCCAAATGGGTTTTACCCGTGTACCCACCAAAGACATACATAACGTCACTGACGAGGACAGCAGCATTACTTGAATGGGGAGACGGAATGGACCCAGTGCATTATAGCTCAGTCCATTTCGCGTCGAAATGTCAAACGACCAAGTGTCGTTATAGTGATGTACCACCGAATCTATAAAGGATTATAGCGAGGGTAGAGAGCGAATGTGATGGGGCACGAACACAATGATACGGTCTTTGGTGGTTACCGAAACGTGACCGGTCCTCGGAGGGGCAGGTATTGCGGAGCATCCGGCAGTAAATTTATCCTCTCTCATTCTCAAAGACGAGGCCATCCGAGAACTCGGTCCAGCTCTCCGGAGAATGGCACCACATACTGCGATGATCTCTATGCATGATCGGTGGCTCAAAACCCTTCTTCTCAGAGACGCCTATTTGCAGACCGAATATAATCGAGGCTGGCTTTGGGGAGAGTAGCGCCGTGAGGGCACGAGCCAATTGCAGCTGCTTTTCCCCACCGAACAAATGGAAGATGGAAGACGCGTGTATCCTGAACAGACGTCCGTGCAGCGGGTTGAGCAAAGTCAGACTGCGTAAATCCGGAGCTGAACCTGACGGAAAATATCAGTCCCTTGCGGGAGTTGCCTATCTCGAGCAGATTCTGATATGATGATCGAAACAGACGCATCCGACTCTTGAGCCTGGGTAAATTGGGGAATAATGCTCATTACAACCGCTTCCGCGTATTCATTTTCAGGAACTCACGTTGCGAAATGGAAGATGCGGATCCAAGGGCGAGGATAATATCAACTCGGTCATGAATTTCTTCTCCATGTTGCATATGCTGAGGTTTCAAAGTTCACGGATACAGTGATGTGCCTCGGCTTGCACTCGATTTTCGTTCCCGGGTGCGGTTTCATATGACTCCCAAAAAAATGAGATTTCACTGTGGAAATATTAGGTCAGAATGGCACGGAGCAGCGACGAGTAATCGTACGAGAGTTCAAACAAATCCAATGCTAACGCATTATCGAGTGACTTCCCGCCGATCATTCCGAAGAGCGGATCATCGTCACGGTATGATAGTAACGACCGCCCGGTCCGTGACCATTGACCACCACTCTCGCGATACTGGAGCACAAGCTCTGATCAGCTGGTGTCGGCCTTAACATTAAAAGATCCGACGCACCGAGGTTGAGAAAAGGGTAGTGCCGAGGAGCGCGGCACTATGTATGACACATGGGGTGGGAACCTCTCCGCTGGTTTGCAAGAGAGTTGTGGAGAAATCTCGTGTTGAGAACACATATAGGCCGCCGCTTGCACAGCCGTGTACATAACCTCCAAAGAGGAATAAATCTCCGGCGGCAGTCGCAGTCGCCTAGAACTCGGAAGCGAGTCTCCGGTATGACGAAAAACCCCATCTTGTCTGATACGTCCTCTTGCAGCGTGGCCAATGTGGCTTGCGCGAGCCAATAGTATGGCAGAGCATTGCGAGTTAAGGGCGGCTCTTCCACGGCCTTTTCCGCAGTTGCCTCATTTTCTGTTTTGACCCATCCTAGCAGCCAGTTGTTCAATGCATATTGAAGCGTAGAGTGGAGCGATTTGTCGCTCAGGACGTCACGGTGGTCTGCGCAGACTCCGAGGCTCTGGCTGGCTGCGCTCCGGAGGGGGCATATATTGAACTCAGGGTCGGGTTGATAAGGACAAAGTGGGCAAAGGCTGGAAGCGTGAGTCCGGAGGTGGGCACGCGTTCCGAGTCGTCGCCGCGGTCGCCGCGGTCGGCGTATGAGAAGATCGGGGAAATGGTAATAGTGACGGTCCGGATTGAGGAGCATGTGCAGGGTCGTGTGCAGACAAGCCGCGGCTGCTGGGTAGATTGTAAGGCGAATCCATTGACAGGGGGAGGACTGAAAGGGAGCTTCTTCCGGGAGTAGGGCATTCTGTTAGACCAGGTGGTAGTAATGTAGAGAGCCAAACGGCGCGCTTAAGTCCTCCAATTTGGATTTCCGTGGTGACTGGGTGCCAGGAGTAAATCGGAGACTCGGACGCTACTCGTTTGAACCTTGACTGGCTTGACTGCAGTCTATAAGTTGGATGGCAAACAGACGACAGACGACCCGCACTTGACGAAGTACCAATGACTTCCCTCTCTTTAAATTGAAAAAAAATTATTATCAACTTGAAGACACCCATATCACTTTAATATAGCTTAAATAAATATGAAGAGTCCGAGTGCAGAATCATTTAGAACACCATGTCTCAGTACTTCAAAAATCCTAGGTGTACTCGAGCTCGCCGCCTTCTTCGTCGCATTCGGACTCAATCAGTGGTGACATGGCCCGGCGGTCACGCAAATAGCCACGAAGTTGCGGGACACCAACGTGCATCATACGGGAATTGTGTTGAGTAGTGATCTAGAACTCCCACAAGTGCCTCCACTTGTGGGCCTCGTTCCACAAATTCGATTGGGCCATTGGCACGGGTACCAAGTCGAACTTCGAGCTCGCTGTTCACTGCTCCTTTGACACTGCCTATGGCTTCTACCCAATCTGGGCCTAGAGAAAAATGCGCGAAATCATTGCGTGAGAAAGACTGGGTGATGACTGATGACCAGAGAAGAACGCAGTCTGTAAAGGTACAGATCGAGCCTTTTAAGCTTGCTGTTGCGGCTCTCGGGATTCATGGTGAGCAGAGAACGCGTTGTAGCCAAGCTACCAGCTGTGAGAGGGGAGTGTCGATCAAGGCAAGAGGGGAAACAGAAGACGAGAGGGAGAGGAAGTGGTGTTGAGTCTGTTGACAAAGCGTCGTGGACAGCGGTTCCACGAATGCAAGTGCTGAGTGAGGAGAATGAAATGAGAATTCACATATGAGGGAGGAGAGGGAGAGAGAAGATAGCTTAAATACTGTCCCTACTAGGCACCTGTGCCGGCGAGAACGACACTAACCGGAATGACTGAATACGAGGCTTGCTGGTGCCGCAGTGATGCCGCGCTGTGCCACTGTTGAGCTGATCAACGTTGTCCAAAGGTTGAAAATAGGGAGCAAAGCGAAGAACGACTGGCTGTGAGGGCGGGAAGGACTTGTATTCGCTCTCAGTTGTCTTGTACCGGAGGTCGAGGGAAGTGAGCAGCGGCGGGGCGGGCCGCAGCCTTGCTACAGTAGCTGAGCTGAGCACAAGAACAGGCGCTACGTGTGGATGGCGCACGATGCGCCTTGCGGACGCGGATGGTTTCGCCGCTGTTTCGGTTCGACAGAACACGCGCGCGTGTTGTCGATGCCCAACAGACGCGCGTTGCAAAAACGTAAGATGCCGATTCAGGTACAACATGAAATCCAGGGAGTGGGAATATTTGTTTTATCGGCATCGCGTCCTTGATCACGTCTGGCATCTAGCAACAGCAAACAGCTTCGAACAAACGGAAGAAGGCTAGGGTGAACGTCGGATGTGGCTCGGTGAAATTTGGGGGGTGCTGGGAACGGCCCAGGAACGGCCGGCTCCGCCCCATTGGTGCGTCGCACCTCAAAGGGGGGCAACGCGCGTGACACGTGTCTATCTTAAGTTACCAAATAAGGAGGATGCACAATATTTCCTCACGAACCTCACTTGCGCCAGCAGCCAGCCGCTGCAATACTTATATCCTCCAGACGTACCCCATCATGCATAACGGAGCTTTGGGGAAACAGCGAGTGAATGGCTCACAGCTCAACTTAGCGCTTCTATCATTAATCCCCACCCCATTGCTGCTCCTATTGGCTCAAATATGGCATTCATCGACGTCCTTAGTCTCATACTCTCCCTTGCGGTCCTCTTTTCCCTACGATTACTACTACCCCGCAATGTCGTGCCACGGGTCTCCAAGTCGTTCGAAGAAGCGGAGAAAGCCGTTGAGCGGGCAGAGGCCATCAATATCCCCTACGTGAATGAATACCGAGCGAACTTGGCAATGTACGCATATCTCTGTACCCATCACTGGCACCATCGATGGCCACCTCCCTCCGAGCTGACCTAACCCAGTCAGCGCCGCCGATTCTTACACATGCGTACGGAGAGCCATAGCTCTCCGGGGGTTTTTCATCAGCTCTACCTGTTCTTTTTCTATGGTCTGTCCTGGAGACTGAATGACGTCGAATCGCGAGTCAACGCTATTACTAGGCGAAGGATCGAGGTTGAGTGAAATCGATTATTACGTAATCACCCACTGATGAGGCTGTGCTAGCTCGCCGAGGATGAACTTCAGCTTGCGTATGAGCGTCAGCTTGCTTTTCTTACCAACGCCAATGCACAGAACGCGAATACCAATGCGCTTCCTGCCCCCACGACCGGTACGCATATGACATATCATGATTTCGGAGTGATGCTCATTGACGGTCATTTCTTTCAGATATGCCTGGCAGTGTGGTCGTTCCCATGACCAACGTCACCGATTGGACGCAGCCGCCACGGGCTGTTCGGCGACGCGCATATCACTAGCCAGTTCAAGTTGTCTTACCCTTGTCTTAGCAGTCTAAGCTGTTTTGGCGATTGGTTGTGTTGGGTTCAATTTCCGCAATTTTCGGTTTTGTCTTCTGCTTTCTTTGGTTGTCATAGTCTATCTAGTATGTTTGTCATCATGGTTTTAGTCCCATTATAAATCTGCTGTAACGATATACGCGAGTGCCAGTGAGTTATCTAGAATATGGGTAAAGTAATGTAGGATGCCTGTCAGAAAAGTAGGCCATGTCTTTCGAGAGATATCATTAGAAATCGTACAGTCATAGTCCAAAACACCCCCTTTATCACTCGTTGCTACACTCCATGTCTTCTATGCTTTTCTCGTTCCACCGCTTTGACACCATTTCGTTTTCGATAGCTCGCACGCGTTCCGTAAGCCTACGAGTGACGGGGTCCTCATCTCGATTCACGAAACCTGTAGCAGCCTGGGCGCGTAATGTGTCTGCCTCTGCTTTGCTCTTGCTCAAATCCCTCTCCGCGTCCGCGAGTCGTAAACGGACTGCCTCGAGCTCGGCACGCGCGAATGCAAGTTGCTTTTCAAGCTGCTCGCATGCACGTTGATTCCGCTCATCAGCGTCAGCGGCGCGGGATGTTGCATTCTGCAGAGCGCTTTGAGCCCGATCGAACGCACGCACGTGTTGGTCACGAGACAGCAGCAACTCGTCCAGCCTCGCTTGAAGTTCGCGGAGCTCCAGCCCCTCGTGCTTCTTTGCTTCTGTGGCATTCGCCTCGGCCTGTTCGAGCAGGGCACCCCTCAGAGCGAGCTCGTCAACTAGCTGTGCAATGCGCTCGTCCCGCTCAGTTTGCGCAGCAAGCGATACCGACAGCTGCCGTTCGAGCTCCAACCTTGTAACTTCTCCTTCAGAAGAAGAACGAGGTGCCGCGGACTTCGCACGGCGCACGGTTGAACCTTCATTGGCATCGTCTTCTGGGACACGTGGGTTACTATTCACACCCGTGAGTGCCAATGGCTGACCATTCAAACTGGGGTTTCACTCGTGAGCAGGGCTGCCCGATACAGCGGGGGTAGCGTTTTGCAGACGGGAAGCACCGTGGGCCTCCGATGACGAGGGTCTTGGGTGCTTCGATTGCTCCTGGGTTGTGGGACCTGTGGATGAATTCTGCGCAGGTTGGGTGATCTTCTCATTAGGATTGACAGCGTTACGCTCGGGATCCGGGTACTTGATGTCCCCTGTGTTCCGAGTCTCAACTTGGACGGCTGTCCTGATAAATTGACAAAACGAACGCACATACTTGTGTCAAAAACGTGAATAAGGGAAATCTCATCCACCCGTTCGTCTTTTGAACATCCCCCAAGCACGAATACACGCGTCCCATCAGAAGCCATGGCATGACCCGACCTTTTACGTGGACTTTTCCCCTCGTTGTGAATCTTGAACCATCGCTGCGCTGCATTTCGATGTGAACAAGGTAGTGGTTCAACACGTTAAATCACTCACTCGACAACTGAAGGGCAGTTAAATCATCCAAATAGGTTTTTTCCCGTGTACCCACCAAAGACATACATAACATCATCGACGAGGACAGCAGCATGGCTTGAACGGGGAGACGGAATGGACCCAGTGCATTGTAACTTGGTCCATTTTCGGGTCGAAATGTCAAACGACCAAGTGTCGTTATAGTGACGTAGGTTACCAGTACCACCGAATCTACAAAGGATTATAGCGAGGGCAGAGAGCGAATATGATGGGCACAAACACAATGATACGGTCTTTGGTGGCTACCGAAACGTGACCGGTCCTTGGAGGGGGCTTTTCGTCCCCGGGTGCGGGTTCATATGACTCCCAAGAAGGTTGCGATTCCACTGCGGAAATATTAGGTCAGGATGACACGGAGCAGCAGCGACAGGGAAACCGTACGAGAGTTCAAATCCAATGCCCACACATCATTGAGTAACTTCCCGCCGATCACTCCACCGAAGACGAAGAGCTCGGAACGGATGATCGTCGTGGTATGGTAGTAACGACCGCCCGGTCCGTGACCATTGACCGCGGTGCGAGTCCACTCTCGCGATACTGGAGCACAAGCTCTGATCAGCTGGTGTCGGCCTTAACATTAAAAGATCAGACGTACCAAGGTTAAGAAGATAAAGTGAATCATTTTGACGCTGTTTTCGCACATTCTGCCATTTCTGGTCACCAAAATTCGTTTCGCCGCCACAAATCAAAAGGGTAGTGCCAATGAGGGCGGCACCATGCATGACACGTGGGGCGGGAACCTCTCCGCTGGTTTGCAAGAGAGTTGCGGAGAAATTCCGTGTTGAGAACTCATACAGGTCGCTGCTTGCACGGCCGTGTACATCATAACCTCCAAAAAGGAATAACTCTCCGGCCGCAGTCGCAGTCGCGGTCAGCGTATGGTGATATCGGGGAAAAGGTAATGGCAACAACAGTCCGGGTTGAGGAGCATGTGCAGACCATTTGCAGACGAGCCGCGACTGTTGGGTAGATTGTGAGACGAGTCCATTAGCAGAGGGAGTATTAAAAAGGACCTTATTCCGGGAGAAGAGGGGCATACTCTTGGATCGATGGTAGTAACGTAGAGAGGCAAAGGTTCGCTTATAGCCTAATTTGGATTTCCGTGTCATTTCCGTGTCATATGAACTTGAAGGCTGTTATGTGTTTGTGTTGAACGCTGTGAACGCAGAACATTGACCAATTGTTACGTGACTGGGTGCCAGGAGTAAATGGGAGACTCGGACGCTACACGTTTGACCCTTGACTGGCTTGACTGCAGAGCTTTTAGCCGGGCAGAGCCTTTGTTTCCAAAACATTCGCGGTACAACTGCCAGTGTGGGGTGCCACCTAAGAAGACGATAAACCTGGTCAAGGGCAATGTGAACCAGGTGAAGCTAAATAGTACGCTGCAGCACAACGTTGATGATGCCAAGCAGTATCGTGCCAGTGAGCACTAGCAGTAAAAATGGAGCGTCTCAGTTTATGGGGAATAGGTGGCCATGTTCTCAAATCGTCTCGGACAAGATGGTGCAATTGAAGTTAAGGAAGACGATGGATTTGAAGGTATTTATTGAATACTATTGCGAAGTTTACTACAGTACAAAGCCACAGAGATCTGATTCAGATCTATTCGGCCACGTGAATATATTATTTTCAAACCAGACCGCGTCACTCCCGTCGATCATTATAATAAACCAAGACCAAGACTCGTAGTATGCGACAAAACGAAAGCATTGTTCTATTTAAAAACATCTGATAGCGCGCTGCGGTATAATTGGACCTAATAAAACAAATGGTAGACTACGACAACCAAGAAAGCAAAAGACAAGTGTATCTAAACGAGAATCACGGGTAAATTGAGACACAACACGACTAAGACTGGCAAAACAGCTTTAAGCAGACTGGGAATACAACTTGGAAGGGTAAGACAACTTAAACTGGCTAGTGATATGCTGGTAGTCGAACGGATAAAACAGCCTGTGGTGGGGGCGCCGGTTCGGTAACGTTGGTCATGGGAATGACCGTATCTAATGGAAATGACCGTCAATGAGTATCCCTCCGAAATCATGGTATGTCATATGCGTACCGGCCGCGGGGGCAGGGCGCGCAGTGGTAGTCGCGCTCTGTGCACTGGTGTTGGTAAAAAATGCAAGCTGACGTTCATCCACGGCCAGCTAGCACAGCCTCATCAGTGGACGGATCATGTAAGATTAATTAACCCAACCTCGATCCTTCGCCTAATAGCGTCGACTCGTGATTTGAGGTCATACAGTCTCCAGGTCAGACCACAGAGAAAGAGCAGGTAGAACTGTTGGAAAAACCCCGGAGAGCGATGGCTCTCCGTACGCATCTGTAAGAATTGGGGATGCAGACTGGGTTAGGTTAGTTGGGAGGGAGACGGCTAATGGGTGACAGACATGCGTACATTGCCAAGTTTGCCCTGTACTCACTCACATAGGGAATATTGATGGCCTCCGCACGCTCAAGGAGTGTCACCGCTTCTTCGAACGACGTCGAAACCAGTGGCACGATATTGCGGGGGAATAGGAATCGTAAGGAAAAGATGATCCCAAAAGAAAGTATGAGACTAAGGACATCAATAAACGCCATATCTTGATCACTGTAGGAACAACAACGGGGCGGGAACGGATGATAGAAGGGCTAAGTTGTGAGCTCTTCTCAGCACTCGAAGCTGCTGTTTGCTGTTGCTAGATGCGATGCTGAGAAACCAAATATTCCCACCCATAAATCTCATGGAGAGGTCGGTCTCGGTCGGACCGCTGAGGGACGTGCTGTACCTCGGCCCGCCGCTGGATGGCGGTCCGCAATCCAAACACGTGACCCATCGACGAGGAGAACATTGAACATGCACGAGCGATATTGATGGTCCTCACAACCAGGATGGCTGAAGTCCAAACGAAGATATACCGGTAGGAATCGAGGCCCACATGAGGATGAACTAGCAGGAACCTGTTAAGGGTGACGAGTAAAACCCAGAGACATATTATTTAGTTGAGAGTGATATGCACAACTAGCGTTGGGTAAAATGATTTTCAATTTGAAGAGGAGGGAAGTCATCGCTATCGCTTCGTCAAGAGCGACAGAGTGTGTGGGTTGTCCGTTGATTGCCGTCTTTCAACTTTCAACTTATAATATGGACAACAATCCCCTCACATACCGAAGACGGCCGAAATTCTTCGATTTCGGACTTCTTAGTTGCGATCCACGATCCCACGCGTCCTTGCTTAGTGACGCGAGTTCCCTAGATTATATTGTTAGACCTGCCAGACCCGTAGCCAGATGCGCGATTCTAGCTTCTCTTTCAAACTCAGACGGCTTTCCGGATGCGGAGTTATTATAATAGGAAATCAGTTGTCGGAAGTTACCATACTATGATCATTGCTAATGCGATCATCACAGCGCCATCGACTTGGCGACGTGATTGATTAATATATTTTGGACGATCGAACCTAGTAACCGTCTCCTTGTGTCCCTTTGTACGTCGCTTACATCTGGACAATTTTATCATATGAAACTTATACGGCCATCTCAAACAAGAGATGTAAGCACCAGCTTCAGTCGATGACGAAAAGATCCGCGCCACTCTCGTTGATCATTAAACCATGACGCGGAGTATGTGACAAGACGAAAGAATCATTCCATTTGAAACATCAGATAGCGTGCTGCAGAATAATTGTACATAAAACACACCAATATACACAGGTAGACTGCGACAACCAAGAAAGCAGAAGAAAAGGGGTCTACAGGATTTGCGGGTTAAATTGAAAACAACACAACCAAAACTGGTAAAACTGCTTAAGGCTGGTAAGACAACTTACTGGCTAGTATGGGTAGCTAAACGGATATAACAGCCTGTGGCGGGGGCGTCGGTTCGGTAACATTGGTCATGGGAATGCCCATATCTGAAAAAGAATGACGGTAACTGAGCACCTCTCCGAAATCATGGTATGCCATATGCGTACCGGCAGCGGGGGCAGGAAGCGCAGTGGAAGTCGCGCTCTGTGCATTGGTGTTGGTATGAAAAGCAAGCTGACGTTCATCCACGGCCAGCTAGCATAGCCTCATCAGTAGGTGGATTATGTAAGAGATTTTTAACTCAACCTCGATCCTTCGTCTAATAGCGTCGACTTCCGATTTGAGGACATACAGTCTCCAGCTCAGACCACAGAGAAAGAGCAGGTAGAACTGTTGAAAAAAACCCGGAGAGCGATGGCTCTCCGTACGCATCTGTAAGAATTGGGGGCGCAGACTGGGTTAGGTCAGTTGAGAGGAAGACGGCTAATGGGTACAGACATGCGTACATTGCCAAGTTCGCCCGGTATTCACTCACATAGGAAACATTGATGGCCTCCGCACGCTCAAGGAGTGTCACCGCTTCTTCGAACGACGTCGAAACCAGTGGCACCATTCTGCGTGGGAATAGACATCGTAGGGATTTGATGACCACAAGAGAGAGTATGAAACTAAGTATTTCAATAATCGCCATATTATTTGAACCAATATAGGAACAACAACGGGACGAGGACCAATGATAGAAGGGCTAGGATGAGTTGTGAGGAACCGATGATAGAAGGGCTGGGATGATTGTGAGGAACCAACGATTGAAGGGCTAGGATGAGTTGTGAGGAACCAATGGTAGTAGGGCTGGGGTTGAGTTGTGAGGAACTGATAGAAGGGCTGGGATGAGGAGTTGTGATCTCTTCTCACTCGCACTCGAAGCTGCAGTACTGATCTAGCAATATGCGCTCTGAAAAAACTGAAAGACCGGCGACGCTGACAACCAAATTCCCACACCGAAGGTCGGACAGCCGAGTGGTAATTACCGTGCTGTACCCTCGAGCTCGCCGCTGTACCTCGAGCCCGCCGCTGTACCCGGGCCCGCCGCTATACCTCGGGCCCGCTGCTGATGGCAGTCCGTAATCCAAACACCGTGACTCGTCGACGAGCGGGCGACATCGATGGACCTCACAATGAGGGTGACTGAAGTCCAAACGAAAATATACCGGTAGGAATCAAAGCCCACATGAGGATGAACTGGTTGGAACCTGTAAAGGATGACGAGTGGAACCCAGAGATGGCTTCGTTTAGTTGAACTTTGAATGTTGGGCAACCAGTGGCTTTAGAGTGATATGCATGACTAGCGTCTTGTCTTGGTAAAATGAAGAGGAGGAAAGCCAAGGGCAACAGTTGCCGTGCCGCAGCTTATAGTGTCACAGTGCCATTCTTTGGCACTGTTGTGTCACCGTTTTCGGCTACTGGCACTGTTGGCTTGCGCCATTTCCTGGCACCGGTGTTGGCACCGTGGGCACACAAGTGCCTATAGGCACTTTGGCACCAGCGCCAGTACTCGTGCCAATTGAGGACGAGAGTTCCTATATTGTTAGACCTGCCAGACTTGTAGCCAGATGCTCGATTCTAGCCCTCATTTCAAACTCAGACAGCTTTCCGGATGCGTAGTTACTATGATAGGAAATCAGTTGTCGGAAGTTACCATGGCTGACCTGGCGACATGATCGATTTGTAATTCAGGGACGTTTCCCACGAATTCTGTTCTGAGCTCATCCGCGTGGCTTCCTCGCACCGCACCTTTCCGCCCTGGTCGTCTTTCATGTCTTGTTCATCGTCTCTGGCTATGAAGTCTCATGTCAGAAGTTGCTGAGTTTGGGAAATGCATGGGAAAAATAATGGGGGCATGGGTCCAGTTAGCCACCCCAACTTTTCTGGGGGTAGAAGTGGTCCAAAACTCCAATTACTGTAATGTTATATATTTTGTGAATATGCATGCTCGCTATGCTGCCTCAGGCTGCCACATTGTGCTCATTGCTCTGACAGTGAGCACACCTATTCTACATATCCCCCTGGTTCCCTCAAAAATAAAAATAAAAATATCAATGAGTTCACATTGATGAGTAGAATACAAGTAGTATGACTTATACAGCTGTAATAAGTTCATTGATAGCTCAGTCACTCAGGTAGTCTTGCCATTGGAAAGCTGCTGCCAAGCACTTCTGAGTCACAAGAGAACTACTGAACCAGGCTCAGAAGTCATGCAGATGAGCTTAGAATGGAACGGAATTCTTGGGACGCTGAACTCCAAAGGGTGTGGGCAGGACCACATGGAGATGTGATAATCAGGTGGGCTAGTACGAGGCACCCAATCCGCTTGCTGTGGTAAAATTAATCGGCGCACATGCCATCCAGCATCTCGGATTCGGAGTTAGTGCTGATGCTTACAGTATTATAAACTTGCACTAGGCACTCGTGAACTACTCGTGTTTGCTTCCTGGGCAGCCTCTGCAGCTTCCCACACCTTCAGCTCCCGCTCATAATCATCCCACACCTCCATACCTAGTCCTATGCCACCCAACTCCCCATCATCCGGCGCTGTTGTACCACCGCCGTCTATCTTTTCCTCCGCCGAAGGTGCCAGAGTTGCTTTTGGTATGCGTATTGGCGCAACAGCACACTCCGTGTACAAGGCGCCAGGCTTGAGCACCTCCTCGGGCGCTCGTTTCTGTGGGTCATCTGGCGCGAATGAGAGATATTTGAATGGGGTTGGAAGGAAGAGCGCGTGCAGCGTGGACTGCAGCGCAGAGCTCGGCGATTTTGTGAGAATCCGGAGAAATGGATTGAGCAGAATATACCTGACGTCCGCCTCTCAATCATCCCGTTTCCAAGACGGAGCGAAGGCATGTCACTCACATTATCATTCCCAACCACGAGGCGTTGCCCCGAGACGAGTCAGCAGCGAGCAGAGGTGCGACCACGTCTGCGCGGCTTATGCCAGGCGACACAGATATCGATACGATGTTTGAACGTTGCACCTTGTCGCTCACAACTGGTATAGACTGTGCATTCACATCAGTAGGGGGAACTTGTGAGCCCGAAGGGAGGGCATCTAGAACGCGTTGTAGATGCCGCATAAATATTGCCGTGCGGAGAGCGCGCCTGCCCTCCTTGAGGAGTAACGACGATGATGACGTTGAAGATGGTGATGCGGTGAATACGCTAGCTGCCGCGGCGTAAAATGGATTGATGAGGGTGATTAGACGTATGTCGCGCTCGACAGGTGCCGTCAGGAGCAAAGGGAGGAGCAGTGTGACGGCCAGAAAGGTCGCGCACGACGCGGTCTGCCGTTGCTTCTCTAAATCCGGACTCTTGTACGAGAAAATGTTACCAATAGGCGCATATTCATGAGCAAATATGACCGCATCCAGACGTTGTTCTGACTTGTGGTAGTTGTTGCAGAAAGCACGGATAGATGCTGGAGAAGTGAGGTCGCATTGTTCTGCGTAGATGTTCTCATTGGAAGTGGTACTGCGGAGTAGAGATACCAATGTTGCAGGAGTGCCTGTATCTGGAGGCTCAGAGGTGAGGGCTATGATGTATGCGCCACGCTGGGCTAGGGAGTTTAAGAGGGTTAACCCATTCGGGGTGAATGCTCCCTGAAAAGAGTGTCGTGTCAGCCAAATAGTGAGACGACAATGTTGAATGAAACGCAACTGTAATGAGAATGGTACGGCCATGGAGGTTCCTCTCCCTACTTGTTTTGCGACCCTGCGCAAAGGCGTAGACGGTAACAATGCCAACGATGGCTACCACAAAATGGGTGTAGTACTCGGACGGAAAAATTGCAGTCCCGACAGCATACAGAATTTTGAGCACCATATCCCCTTGTTCACCTCATGAATGTGTGACGGAACTGACGGAACCTTCGGAACTCAGACGTGCAAAGTTACGTAATACGTGTACGGGGACACCCTCACGCAATTTTTTCTATTCTTCCAATGCTGCCCGAAGGTGGCACCTATCACCCTCGCTATAGCGTGTACCTACATGTCAATCCTCATCCCAGTTTCCTCCTTGTTGGGGAATTCTGGGTCCACCCGCCGGCCGACTCATAATGATACTGTCTACACTGAGAACCGATACGGCGGCTTCAGTGGCCAAGCGGATTGCCCATGCTTTGGCCGCCAAAGAATCCACAATATTGTGCTCAGCAGCATTCACAGTGCCGTCTGTCTCAGCCTGGGGTGAAAACAAAACAAAACAGAATCAGCTACTGCAAGGGGTTGGCTCCAGCTGGAGTGCTGCTGACCTCAACATCGACGCCCCATGACTCGCCACCAGTCTTTTCGTGCTTGGCTAGCAATCGCGCCACAATTTCGTTCCCTTCGGCACCACCATGGGCATTCTCCGCTAATGTACGTGGGATCACCTCCAACGCAGACGCGAAGCGGCGCACGGCGTGCTGCGCAAGACCGCGTAAGCCAGCACCGTAGGTATCCACCCGACTCGAAAGAGCGAGCTCCGTGGCCCCGGCACCAG
Organism: Russula olivacea; assembly: GCA_963926505.1. Taxonomy (NCBI): domain Eukaryota; kingdom Fungi; phylum Basidiomycota; class Agaricomycetes; order Russulales; family Russulaceae; genus Russula; species Russula olivacea. Next base: position 2,556,436 of record OZ004884.1, read on the forward strand.
GAATAAGGCGAGGGTCTTTTATAAGGGCTTTCAACGAGGCAACGCCATCATCTACTGCACGCTCAAGATCATCGAGGTGGTTCTGTGTCGCGCCGCGCAGGACAATTGTCGCCGTGCGCGTCTTGACACCCGCACCGTCCTCGGGCTCCTGCCGCAGCACGGTGACGCGATCTCCACCGATCTCAATTGTCTCACAGACATCGACGTAGCCCGCCTCTTCGGGGGTGGGTGCACCAAGACGTGCGAGTGGAGTTGCTTGCACGACACGGCAGAGACGCCGCAAATCGAACTTGGACAGGACTTTTAGAACGAGAATTTGACTCCGGTTGAGATAGTGGAGAGCGAGTTCTCCCACGGTTGTTCCGGCGATGATTACTTTTACACCCGAGTCGGCGAGTTCTTTGAATATCTGCAAGCGGGAGTGAGGGAACGGCGGCGTGCTTTTGTAACAAAGATACTCACTTTTTCCATGTGTTTCTCTTCTCCCCTCGTGAAATTTAACATCTCGTCAGCACTTTTGATCAAAACAGTGCCCTTAGTTTCCGTTTGTGCGATATCAATAGGATTCGTGAAGACTGCGACCTTCGCTTTTGTGACCTTTTTCACGTCGCCTGACCAAGTTCGGATGTCGGTACGACCGCAGTAGATGCTAAGCTACGCACCTTCAGGTTCCCTACCAAACACCATACCCTGCACTACTTTGCTTCCTGCCAAGCTGCCTCCCATGATTTTGACCACTCGAACATTATCAACGTTGAACGCCTTGTTATTTTCCGGCATGACTGACAGGGCAGCGTCGGCTACAAGTCTCGCAAGGATGTCTTCAGATCCATACTGCTTCGACGCTATGGAGGGGATGACAGCATGCGCGAGAGCTGCTTTTGTCAACGGTGACGGAAGTTTGCTAGTCGATAATGCTAATAGAAGGTGCGCCACTTAGACAACTAGAGGCGTTGGAGTGGGATAGAACATACACTCGAGCTCAGCTAATGCTTTTGTGCATGCAAGTTCATAACCCTTGATCACCTCACTTGGGTGAAGACCCATGATTAACAGATTTTCAGCCTTCTTCAGAAACTCTCCAGCGAGTATTAATACGGTGTTAGTCGCGTCTCCCATCTAGGCCGAAGGTTCACGTCGATCGCCCGACAGGATAGACAGATGCAGAGCTAACCTCCACTTCTTGTGCTTGCGAAGCCATCACGAGTAGCTTCGCGGCTGGATGTACGACCTCGATTTCGCGGATTATCGTGGCAGCATCTGAGGTCACGAAGAGTCTGCCCAAGTGATTGATGACGAGTTTATTTCGACCTAGATGCTGTCAACAACGTTTCTGCTAGCCGAGAAAAGAGAAGGACGCGTACCATTGGGCCCAAAACTTGTTCTGACTAGGTTCGACAGTTCTGAGACGGCCTCGATATTTCGAAGGACCGCGTCCTCGAGGCCAGACATTTGCTGGAACGAAAACCATCAACAAATAAGCAAAAAAGGAATATAATATCCGTACTTTGTATCCATCCTTGAAGAGTTGGATGTTATTCGCCTTTGGGACTTTCAGAGCCATTCTGCGAGTGGAAGCGCAACTCCTGGCATGCCAAGCAAAAGCAAATCACGGGTGGTGCGCCTTCCGGCCCGGCGTTCCCGGAGGTGCCAACTGTGCCAACCCGCGTCTTTTCTTTTTTTCCGAACTGCTTACGGCCTCAATCTCTTGACCTTCTGGGTCCTATCTGTCTTTACGCCAGACTAGTGGCATCGGCTTCATAACTTCCTTTATCAGGTTCGCAAACGCTGTGCACGTAACGAGTCTGGGGACTAGTATTAGGTTCTGTTGACACTCAGGGATGAAACGGGACCGCAGGCGCTCGCGCTCTCAATAAATGCCGAGCTTATCTCTCATGTTCCTGTTTTGACGGGAACTGGGTATGAATTAATTTGCAGTTCGGTCTCCTGGAAACAACTTGCTCTTATACTGTAGGCACCTGCTGGCAGCTGTAGATCACCTCAGGGAGGCCAGTGTGGTAATACATGGTGATGCTGTCAAAGCTATCGTTTGGGAAGCCATAATAAGCTTGGTTTTGGGGCTCACTTCTGGTCCTGGCCCTTCTCCCCCACTTTCTAAGCGTCCCGGACAAGTATCCCGTATTCTACCCTCCCAGGAGAACACAGCTCTACTTTTGTACCCGGAGACCGCGCGGCGTTCATCGTCACATGACCCTGGGCGTCGCGTCCCCTCTGTGGAATATATGCCCCATTACTCAATGACAAAAGTTCTCCCGGCCCTACCGGCCAGTTATTTCTTTATGGAATGTTGCGCAACAAGTGTGTGTGTCTCCCTCTGACCTCATATCGAATTGTTTGAGAGTCTCAAATGTGCCAGTAGAGGCATGATGATATTATTTTCAATCGACGTTCCTCTATCGTCGCGCAATCCCCAGGGCATTGGTCGCAAATCTAGCCGAAGTCGATGTAAAAGCATCCTTCGTGTCATCTTTAGTCTATGTCCAACGAGTAGACCAAGGGTATAAAATTCAAGGCTGTGTAGTGTGTGGTGGGGTCTGGTAAGCTATGGACAGCATTTCATTCTCCCCTTGAATGCTCTGCTCGGGAGTGCTATGGGCTTACGTAGTATAAGCCTGGTGGATTTCAATACCTGTTCCCCACCCCCCCCCCCTACACCCTCCAGCTTGAGCACAGTATGTTCTTCGTGTGTCTCCTTGTCTCCTATTTCGTTAGCAATGGGTTCACCGTGGATGACCTGGGGTTCCTACTCGCCATGATGGGTGTGATCATTCTAATCATGGTTGTCATCTTTCGCGCCGCTGCTGTGCGTTTCGTGCATTCAAAGACTCCCTGTCCTCTGACCCCAAACTTGCAGCGTTTGTTGGCTTGGATGATAATCCCAATTGAATATAGAAATGAGCTCTTCCGCAGAGTCCGTTTCGTGTTCCTTAGTGCACGAGTCACATAGCTGACTCATACACACAGATCGGAAGGGAGGTGTAGCTCGCAGGCGTGCAAGACTTTCTCAAGTTACGCTTCTGGTACGTTGCTTTACTCGCGGCATCTGGACGTCTAAGGACCTTGTCTGACCCCAACGTCCTCGTGAACGTCCTAGGGGAAGAACGAGGACAAGACAACATGATAACACCGATGACACACCCGTAGCCCAAGCTCAACGTGCAACCTGTTTTGCACAGTACACGATCTTGAAGAGATGCCACCAGGTTCCAAAGCAAATGACGTCGAGACGTTACGCCCATTTATTATGCGCCCGTTTACCCCACTTCCCCCGGTTGCCAGGGTCCCCTGTTATTTGCCGCCCCCCCCCTCCCTCGTCGAGAAATGGCCGGTTCGGAGTTTTCATCTGGAGCGCTAGACTCATTAGACGGGCGCCGACTTATCCTTTGCCCATCCGTCAGGTTCCTCCATTCTGTGCTGTAGACGAACCCAAATTTTTTTTGACCAGCCACCCTTGATAAACTACTTTTTCTACTTTTACCCCGAAGACACCTCGGGTTTTGTTTTTGTCCCCCTTCCCCCCCATTTGTCATACACAGTACCATTTGTTTTTCTTTCCTTTCCCCCACTCTGGTACTATGGGTTCCCTCCACGATGGTGCATCATCATTCATACACAGTCTGGAACACGTCCGATGTCGTCGCTCTTACATTTCTGATTTAATGTAGAGAAGCCATGGGCAAACATTTCTTTCCGCGCAATTTTTTTTACGAACGCCGGTTGTGGAGATAGACCGCCGCACGTTTACAGCCCCGTACCTCCTAGCATTGACTAGCTGATTTTTCTTGACAATCCTCCCATGTATCCTGTAGCCGATACAAGTTGACGAGAACCCCACATTTAAAAAAAAAGTTGTGCGTACTGTCTGAGACAAAACGATGGCTTATCTTGGGCGGCCGTTCGGGGTACGTCTATTGTGCGGGCTTTCTTCCCCATGGAGCTGTATCACTGTCTATGTGACAGATACGTACTAAGGACAAGGGGCTATATATCCTCGTCCGTCATTCCGATCTCATGACCACCCTCCGCGTCTTTACTGACAGCGTCAGGTCCTTTACTTACCTAGACACCCGGACAATGAACTAGGAACGAACGCTAGCGACAAACGCCCAGGGTTTGTCATCTGAGTGAAGAGTACAAAATCGCCAGGACAAATGCCTGGAGTCGTCTTTAATCAATACACTCGCCAAGCAGTTGGGCCCCATGAAGGGCAATGTCCCCTGAGATTAACAGCGCAGGACTTATTTTTTTTAGGAGGCCACAAGAAGTACAACACACTAGGTGAGTCGTAGCCTAGACAAGATACAAAGAGCGACACCACTCGAGCCGACGCTATGTCCATAGCCACAGAGCATCAGATACCAGTGAAGGTCCGCAGGTACTCTATTGGAAGCAAATCAACAATCTTTTCGGTCTCTGTGGTGTATAGACGCACCTCGAGTTAGCTCAAATGCGGCGAACGTACTTCCGGCAGCAGGGATACTACACAGATGCTCAGACACGGAGACAAGGGGTAATGCTGCTAATAGGTTACCTTCGGATGACTAGAGACCTATTAGCTATGAAGCCCAAATGCAAAATGTGATGATTTAACTCACGACACGGTGTCAGGCCACGGAACAAGCCGGCTCTAGAAAGATACACATTAAAAGTTAAAGTGGGACAATGAAGGCGGTAGATGCTCACACTCCGGATTCAGCGACGACAGCTTTTAATTCACCCGCAATGTACTGCACAGGCGTGCCACTTGGAGGGGTTGTGCGGAGTTGTACACGCGACTTGACGACGTCTTCAAGAACGAAGGATGAGGAATTCGGTGGCAGGCAGAATCGTAGTTGACTTACCCAGAGGGTAAGAAGAGAGCCAGTAGGCGATCTGTGGCAGTATATTGAATGCAATCTAGATGATAGATAGAGAGAAAGCTAGACGTACACCCCCTGTGGACCCGCTAACCAACAGTGCCCATACTGGCAAGTCGGGGCCATATTTGTTCACGAACTTTCGCTTCGAGAATTCGAACGCTGCGCGATTTTTGACGTCTAAAGCCACGGGCAAATTCAGAACGTACCTGCATAAAACCTAGAAACAACGTGCCCGAGCTTAGACATGAATATGGTCGCTTAATGGTCGTAGTACGCCTCACCCTGCATAAGCCGGAATCTCTCTCGCCACAGTGACCTTACAACATAAAGAAACGTCAGCCTCGAAAGCAAAAGAAAAGAAAAGATGAAGCTCGGCGTACCCAATAGCCACGCATGACGCCCTTGCGAAATCCCCACTCAGCCCACATCTCCCTCGCCACGACGCGCAATCGCTTGTCCGACGGATTTCCATACTGCCCCTGCATCCGCACCTTGAACATCTCCACGGGGCTCGCGAGAATAGCATTCGCGGCACCTGCCATGGCGCCAGCCGCGGCGATCTCCTTCAGGGAAAGCTGTCCGAATGGCGAGATGATGCGTTTCGAGGTGCCGTATGCGGCGAAGAGCAGCGAGTTGACACCGGCGATTCCTAGAAGGGGACTGAACATCCCTGAAATCGCGGGTCCGGGAGAGGTGACAGAGAGGTGAGATTAGTGAATTACGGTGGAATTGAAGGGCGAACGCGAACCTTTGTAGAGTGCCAGAATACCCTCCTTCCGCATCGTCTGCATCAAGATATCCATGGGCCCTTTCTTTTGAGGCATATCAGGAACTCGAGCGTAGAACAGAGTGAGAATAGCACTAACAAACATGCCCTCTGTGGTAACGGTTACGGTTCATGCATGATGAGATAGTGAGTTCATGAAAGAAAGGAATGAAACTGAACTGGGAGCGATTTGGGCGCGCGTCTTGATTGTGTCGAGCGGCTGTCCAACCAAGACTTGCGCTGCGCCCCCGAAACTGCCTGCGATGAGTTCATTGACAGTCTCTAGAGTATTTTGCGGCATGATGAGACCAGGTGGTGGTAGTGTGAGAAGGTGAGCCCACTCATAGTCTGAATCGACATCGCGCTACATCTACTCACGCTCACGCTTTGCCAGCTGAGCATAACTGCTGTAGAGGGTCGCCTGCGACGAGCAGATGATGCCAAGTTCCTACTACAGACAGACAGATAGGAAGTAACATGATAGGTGACGATACCAAAGTCCAATGCCATGCAATGTGTATGTAGAGCCCTGAGATGTAATGAAAGAATTGAGTGACCGAAATTGCAATAGAGGTACAGCATGCTGCGCGAAAATGACGGGGAGCTAATGAGCGTGAAATAAACCGAATAAAATATTGAGTGGAGAGTTAGGAAGTAATTTTGTGCGAAGAGTGCTGAGAGCCAAGTCACGGACGGAAAGGGGGAAATCTCATTCCGTTGCGTTGACCGAGTCCTCTGTTTCAGCCTCTTCATCCTCCTCGGGAATGGGTTCGTCAAATTCATCGTCATCGTCCTCTTGATCCGCTTCCGCTTCCGCCTCGTCGAAGATAGTATGGAACTGTAATCGATAAATGAGTGATTGTCGAAGCGGCAAACTCAAGGGCACGTACGTGTGTGACGAGAGCCTTCACCAATTTGTTGGTGTGTTGCATATTCGACATGATCATAAGGAAATCATTGTGGGGGGCTCGCAGCAGGTTTGGACTGAATACGATAGCCAAGGCGTCCGTTGTCATCTGGTTGTGCTCCTCGTAGTCTGTGACCCTAAAGTTCGTTTCGGTTAAAAGGATGTTTCAACAGGTGAGAAGAAAGTAATCACTTGTCGAGGTGCTCAACAACACGTTTCAGAATATCAAAATTATGTCGTGGCAGGGCCTGAATTACTGTCCGTATTCGCTCTATCCGATTGTTGAAATCCTCGATTTCTGTGAAAAAGGGAAGAATTTAAGTTGCCTAGTCATTAGGGCTGTCAGGATTGCCTTACGCATCGCTTTGATGATATCGTGATACGAATACGATGGGAATGCAGGTTCGGGAAGTACACGGAACCATGTCTTGATGAGGTCGCCGACGGCATAAATGTCGGTGGAAGGTTTGATAGGCCATAGTCCTACGGGAAACAGTTAGAATAGAGAATGACACCGAAAAATATGGCTCTACCTCGATTTAACGCGTCTTTGAGCGCTGTTACCTCTGAGGTTGCACCGGCAATGCGATCTAAAACAGGCGATGAACACATTAAAAACCCAATTTTGAGCACCATTACTTACAAATACCAACTTCAGTCAAACCTCTGGATTCAACCTCCAGCAGACACTTCTCAAGGAATGATGGGATGGCTCCGGGTGGAACCGCAGAGCCTCCAGATTCGCGTTGGAGTAAAAATTCGAGATCGACGCCAAAAACTGCTCACATCCGTTAGTAATTTTCATAAAAAGCAAAAGAACAACAGCTTGCCAGCCGTCGGATCTCGTGACGCGGTCGTCGGACGATCATGAATATGGTCTGACAACTTGGGCTTCGGCGAATGCCCAATGTAAGTTAATCGTCTCTTCGCTGCCGTCTTTGAGACATGATCGACCGTACTAATCCATTTCGTCATCTCCGCTTTTGTGGCTGTTTGAAGCAGATAGTGCCCGCCATCCTCAGTATTGAGCTGGAACGTGTAGGAGCGCTCATTGTTCATACAGTGCGAGATTCTTGCGTCAACAATGCTGAGAACCAACGCAGGCTTGCCTGTAGGAGTAAAGTCGAGCTCGGCGGCAGTACGTCTGGGTCCGTTGACATCGACATGGTCCAGGGCAAAAGCGCTAGATATCGGGCGCATCAGCTGCTGGAAAAAGGTTGACGATCCGCTTTTCTTCATCCGATGCTGCGCAGGTGTGTATTGCCGGCGATTGTTCATCGCTTTGGATAGATATTCCTCTCGCTTGTCAATACGATATTGCTCTTGCTTCCGCTCCTTCTCAAGTCGTTCACGCATATTGCGATCGCGTTTGTTCTTCTCCTGCTGAGCCGCAAGGAGCTTTTGGAATGGTCGCTGGTTACGTTTTGGTTGGGGTCCTGCATGCATATGCGAGGCTTCCCGGTGGACATCCTCCCGGATGGCGCGCAGGTCGAACTTGATCTGGCTCACTTCTCTCTCGATGATGTTCAGCCATTCTAGGTCACTCAGTTCAGAATCACGTCGGTGCGAGTTCTGTGGCGTTGAGGCCGACGACAGCGAATCAAGGATTAAATCACGCAATTGCCTGCACGAAACAGATTCAGCAAGGTGAAGATCCAAAACGAAGGTCCATTTGTCGTGGATGTACCCACCTGCGCTTATGGAAATTGACAAGGCCGCTCCCTTCTGTCGGAGATGTCAGTACGTCGGGGAGGCTGAGTATCTCGAGCATGCGCTCCAACGTCCATCCCATATCGGTAATGAGGTCCGATGGGCTGCGAGAAGGTTGGCAACTAGGCCTGATCAACATCGTCACCAAACTGTCCGAGCCCGTCCTGCGCGCACTGGCCACGTTGTTCCATGCCCGGCTGCATATGCGGCTCTCTGGACTGACGATGGCAGAAGTAAGAATAAACTCGGCGAATGTCCGAATACAGCGTCGTTCAGCAGAGGGATGCTGCAAGTGACCGTAGTCGCTTCGATCCCGGCACAGTTCTACGGCCCTCAACAAGAGTTCCATTCTGGTTTGCCGAACTTGGGACCCGATGCGCGGTGCTACAATCCTTGATACAAGCCATTTCCGCAGCACCTGGTGTGCGCGTAGGCAGCTTCGGAGACCTGGAGGAAAGAGGCGATAGAACCGTTCCTGAGATAACTCAGAAATCAGAGGCGATTGTGGCACCTCCATCAGACGAGAATAAATGGTTTGGATTTCCACATCTTCATTGGTAGAGCTTGCGTCCCGTGGCGAAAACCAACCAGTCCGATCGGCGCTCTGTATCTCTAAGAGGTCTGCGGTGGCAAAAAGGTCCTGCAGAGAGTCAGAAAGTGAGATACCAAGTAATCAAGGAACTTACGTCTTCTGTGATGTTTCGGAACGCTGCTGAGGCCATGGCGTTAAGATCATTTACGAGATCCTCTGGCGTCACCCTGTCGAGATCCAGCAAGTCGGCAAAGACCAGGACGCCTGATGAGGGTTTCTTTTTGTCTTGTGCGGGAGCCGCGGGAATACTTGGCCGCAATGTCTGAGAGGTAAATAAGGTAGTGAGGTTACTTATTCGATTTTTCAGGCCCGCCCAGCTCTCAGCGACTTCCGCGTCACCCTTGTGTTGAGACTCGGGGATCCCATGGTCTGAAGAACTCTCAAGGAAAGACTTGATTGCCAGGTAAAGGGCACTATCGTCGAGGAGATCCTGAGACCCACCACCGCTCCTCAACCATTCGTTCAGAACTTCTATGATATCTCCACGAACGCGAGCAACTTGAACGAGGCTCGCTGGAGAGGATAAGTTGACGTTCAAGGCGCTGACATAGCGTTTTCGCAGAAGCTGCGAAGTGATTCGTTCAGGGAAGTACGAAGGGGAGCAGGATCGACTGCGTACCTCAAAGAAGACCAGGGGCGTCACAAAGCTCCGGAAGACATTCCACCAAATCGTCGAAAAGTCACCCCGATCGAGCTTGGCGTCGCGTGTCCTGCCGTCCTTGAGCGGCATCTCGCCGTTGTCATCCGAAATGGAAACCGAGATGCCTGGCAACCCATGCGCCAGTATGTCCACCAGGCGTTCGAGGGTACCGGCCTGGACTACGACCCGGACAGGACGCTCCGTCGGGTGTTCAGGGATCACCAGGTCCGTCCGTGCCGCGATCGAAGGAAGCGAGTTTCGGCGGGCGAGACTTGCCTTGCGGTCCAGCCCATGCGATGAACCAGGCCGAACGCGGATAGATGGAGCACGCGATATCGCCTTTTCCCCACTCCCTCCCAGGTTTGACTCGACTATACTGCTCGGTGGCCTGGAACGCACAAATGATGATGGTCGAGATGGGGTGACCTCCTTCCCCGGACTGATAAGTAATATCAACTCGCCATCAAATACTGGAATAACTGTCCCGCCAATGTCACGACCAGGTCCCGAATCTGGCCCACCGAAGCTCCGCCGTCGAGCACCGAGGTTGATTTCCCCACTTCGTATGGTTCGTACATCTTCTATGTTGAGTTGTTTCTGTCCGCCACTCTCCAAACGGCCCCGGAGTAGCTGCGTTCGGTCAATGAAGCTGACGTAGGGAAGGTGCTCAGGAAAGAGTAAGGGCATCAAATTAGCGTTCGTGTACGCCTGTGCGGTATTAGATGATCTCGTCCAAAAGTGAGGCTCGTATAGACCCATTTTGCGGGGTTCTGCCGTCAACGAGAGCGTCATAAACTGGTCGATACTGCAAAAAGCATGAGTAACTGGTAGCATTCGAGCAGTAAAGGTACATGCCGAACAAACTTCCTGCTCAGGCCGCTAGCACCCCCTTCGGAGGAGGAAAGCACGCGCCAAGTGCCGAGCAACGTCTTCACAACCTTAGTTAACCCATCTGCCCCTTCACTGGACTTTCTAGGACATAATGAGAATGCTGTGCGGAACCCCTCGAAGTCGTTCTTTGCGGATCTCAGAAATTGCACGGCAAACGAGTCGCCCTCTCCAAGCTTCCCTTTGCCGATCGATGCGCGTATCCTTTCGCACGCGTCTCCGCCCCAGAACGTGAGTTTATTCTCAACAGCATCACTGCCTGCCTTCGAAACCCAGTTCTCGATAGTTGCACGTACGCCGAGATCTACACGGCGCCACGTCTTGTCAAGCCGCGCCACGGGACGGGAGCACAGAGCGTTATAGATAGCACGCCACGAACATTCGTCACCAGTTACGCGGCATAGCTCGCCGATGCGAATCCAGGTAGCCACTACCTCTGAGCGAGTATACGTGCGCGACGTACGCGAGAAGTCTCCAGGTAGGATAGAGGTGTGCGCACTTGCAGAGGAGTCGAACACGAGAACATGGAAGAGAACGAGCTTGGTGAGCCAGTGCAGACGAGCCTCACTACCGAGGAAACGTCCCACTATAGAGCTGGGTTCAGGATCTTGAGAGGGATGAGCCTGACGCTCAACGGATGCCGGTGTCGACCCCAAGCAATCGTCAGCAGTGAGATTCTGGGGTAGGTCCTCAAGCAGAGAACGATTGAAAATGAACAAGCTATGAGCGATGTCTTGTGCCTTGAACCGAAAGAGCACATCCCTCGTGAATCCATCTCGGTCCAGCAGGGCTAATGAGATGTCCTGGCTGTTGCCGGATCCAGATGGCCTATGGTCTGTATCCACGGACGACTTCGAAGGCGATGCTGTTACGCTTTGTCCGGGAATGCAGTCCATCATCAACGCGTCGTGCAGTGATACCATTCCATGGTGATCAGGGCGAGGCGAGAAGGTGCCAACGTTTGGTGAGACTGTGTTTATGATTGGAGAGGACGACGGCTGGCTAGGGGATCGCCCGTATAATCCCTGTACCGACGCGGACGTCGGTAATGTTGGTTTTCCGGAGAGTTCATCGCTATTTCGGAGGGCGTTAGGGATGGTATCGCGTTGGAAGCTATTCCACGCGGCCTCATCCACTGGCTTGCCATGATACCGCAAGTATTCCCCCGCGAGCCAAGCCACGCGCCCACGGTTGCCCTCTTTCGTGTCTGCATCCGCGCCGCTTACAAGATATGTACAGCATCGTACAAATTCGAATTCAAACTGCTCTGCCCCAAGAACCAATGGCAACGCAAAGAGGATCGAAAGTGCGAAATCCTGCCACGTGGCCAGACTAGCACTTTGTGTGGATGACGGCTGTACATCGTCATCGGACGGTGTCTCCTGAAGCAATGAAAACGTGGTGGCAAATACGGCCTCGTGGACAAGTGCCTCGAGAGTACCTTTCACCACGGCACCATCAGCATCCAGCACTAAATCAGGGTGTGTCCGTCTCCCCCAGAATGCACGTTTTCGCCTGTTTGTCAGGGGCCTTGCATTTAACTTCGTCTTGTCGGCTGTGGATTCATCCCCTTGGCTTGCCTCGTCCTCTTCCTTATCTGCGGGCACGATGCCTACGGGAAACAACTCCTTGACCTCGGCGACCCGGTCATTTGGTGGCTTGTAAAATTGAAGTTTAGTGCCGCGCAGGACAAGTTTAAACGGTTTCCACCCCTTAGGGGCCGAAGGCTGGCCATACAATGTTCCACGCGTGTTGGGGAGGGTGAAGTCCGTTGCGCGGTTCACAAAACCTGAGTGGAAGGCAATCTGAGAGACACGCTTCTCGCATTGCTGATCAGGTGCCCCAGTTTCTGATGGTTCAATGATCTTTGGGGGTGGGAGCAATTGCGTATCACCAGTGGGTGCAGATATGTTATCGTACGGAGTCGTATTCGACGCATAAAGCGCATTTCCCCCTCCTATGGCAAGTGGTGACGATCCCCGAACTATGGGGGGAATTAAACCAATTCTGTCCTTTGCTAGCTCACGTGGATCATAACCTCTTTCTGAGGCATTGGAAGTCTTCCGGGGGGAAGGATTAGGCGGACCCATTTTAGAGCCGGACAACTTCGAGGGAAGCTTCGGCGTAAAAGAATGTGAGCGGACATGAAGCATCGGCACAGCGACAGATGACGGTGGAGTTCCTGGAGAAGGGCCCGTTGACACTGGTGAAGATGGTGCGGAGGATAGATCAGAGGAGCTGGTAGCGGTGAAGGTGGGGAATGGGTGTTGAAGTTGCGGATGGGATGTCGTTGGTGAATGGCTAGGGCTGCCAGTGCGATACTGCTGTACCCTGTCCTGGAAGTTGTTAATCACGGGAGTCGAAGGTGCCGATGAGCTAAATTTGCCAAGTTCCTCGGCCGAGCGGGACCATGGCTTTTGTGAAAGGCTGCGCAAATCGCCAAGGTCAGCCGAGCCCTTCTTGCCTGGCGATGGAAAAGAGGAAGTTGGGCCATCTACCCTACTTTGTGTGCGCGCAAGGGAGAGGTCAAATACGGACCTAGTAGAGAAACGGTGGAGTTATCGTGACTGCGTTTCTGTCAATATACAATAGAACTGACCTGCTGGCAGCTTGAGTGGAAGATTGGATATACGGCTCACTCTGCAGCGATGGTAGGATAGGACGAAGATCGGTTGGGTGAGAGATTTTGGGTTTGCGGACAAAGGAGCCAGTGCTCGATCTCGGTTCAGAAGGTGTAGCGGAGGGTACCCGAGGACCAGCATTTCTGGAGAACCACTTGGCCGGCTTGGAGAGTAATTGTGATAATCCAGAAGGGGAAGAAGCGCGAGGAAACGCAGTCGTGGACGTCGTAGATATGGGTGAAGGATCGTGTGGACTGAGAGAGTGGGGTTGTGCGGGATTGCGACGTGAACGCATTGTGGGGCGAGTATGTATGCCTGGTATAAAGAGCTACGCGTGTAGCAAGAGAGAGCGCGTCGGGGAGCGCGTTGCTGGGGTCACTTGGAGTCGAGGGTGATGAACAACAATTACGAATCCATCGATGAGCGAGGTAGCGTGCCAATAAACGAATGGAACACTGTCAGGAGCGTCAAGAGCTGGCCGAAGAGGGATAAATACACACGGGACGCCAATTTAGTGGAATGCAGGTTGACTGGTCCCTGGTCACAGGAAGCGAGGACCTGAAATGAGCTGAAAAGGCTCTCGATGCCGTAATGGACGCGGCAGAAGGCGTCTGTTGGTGACTATGTGAACGAGGCTAGGATAAAGAGGTACTGTCGACCGGGGAGGAGGTCAAAGGGGGAGGAGGGTAATGGCGGGTAAATGCAAGCAGTAGAGCAGGACTTGAAGATGATTTCCTTCAACTTTGCGCAATCGAGAACAAGAATATTTTTTCTAATATTGGCCACAATCAGGCGACCTTTTTCTATTCATTTCGCTGACTTCCAATCTTCTCTACCCGCGGTCAGCGGTTCCGGTCCATCCTCACCTGATTCGGATCATTTCAGTGGCCTCTGGAGTAGAATCTATCGATACACTACATGGTCTCAAGCACCCCAGAGGGTATGGCAAGTCACTGTACGCAATATAGCTCTTCGTTTCTCCCGCCGATTCTTCCCTATCTCACAGTTCACAGTTGCCGTGACAGGGGCTGTCATTACATCTATGATGTGTCATTTGTATAACCTCGGCCACTCAGTGTGCTTGGCCTTCGCACATGGCGGCACACCTGCAGGAAGTGGCCCAAGGTTCAAAGTATCTGCCTCAAAGACTCCCAGACTTGAACATACTTCTAGTTGTCGTCTCAGTCGCTGTGCCATTCTGATTCCACTGGTAGCCATTCGACGTTCTGAAAGTTCTGCTTGTTCTATCTTGGGGAATCTCTTTGAATTTCTTACCCCGACCCCTAACGCCCTAACCCCAGATGGACATTCGGCGTCTGATTGACACCGGTCAAAGTAAATTGAAACTCCTGACCAAACAACAAGGGCCAACATTCATCGCTTTTCTTCTCGTACTCATCGACATAGATCGAAATTCAAATATAGTACGATCCACCAAACCCTTCCAGGGTGGCGCATCCCCTTCTAGCTAAGTGGCCCCCCCCCTTGTTTTAACCCCTGGTTCATGAGTCTAAAATGGTAATCATGTTCTCTCGCCCTCACTGCATCAGCGAGCCGCGAAGGGCTTCTCGGAGTCACAAGGGGTCATGCAGTCATAGACTGTCCTTCAATCTCTGCTCAGATATTCAGTGCTTGTTCAACATAGCAGCCGATTTAAGACTGCAGCTTGACTGAAAGACTACCAGTAGCCCATCTGGCCTCGAACACTCACAAAGCTGGTAAGTTAGGAAAAAAATATGCTCTGACCTGTCAATCATACTCCACACGTAACTCCAGCATGGAGGCACCGTTTATCTCAGCCAATCCTTTTCTCTCATCTGCCTGGCAATGAATACCTGTCTTTCGGGTTGTATTACACATTTCTAGCAAGTGTGTATCTTACCAAATGCGATCGCGAGAAGAAACTGGGAAAGTGGAAATCGAACGACCAGCCCTGCGAGTCGGCGGGGAGGCAACGCTAGCGCCTACAAGTGAAAAGGAAGAGTCAGAAGCCCCGAATGAGGAGACATATCGTTCGATTGCCTTGGAAAGTACAGAACTGTAGGGACATATGCTGCCCATTTCCCGGATAATAATTTAAACTCGGAGGATAAACAGTACTAACTTGGTATAGTGGTGGTTTTGTGGTTTTGTGGTTTCAGTCTTTTCCCGTGGCGCCGTCTGAGAACCTGGTGACCGGGCCGGCTGAACCGTTTCGGATCTTGCCGGGGACAGCAGCACATCAGAAGCTTCGGATCCAAAACCAATTTCATAGTCTTTTGCCGTTCGGAGCACTTTTCTCATGCCCGCGTCCTGGTTTCCTTCCGTCTGTCAGCAGATAATTTCCAGGGGCATCTCGACTGGCATTTCGCGCACACTCCGTGCTTCACGGGACTCCTATAGTAGGAGTTTCCAGAAGAGACTCGGGCTCGTACGAAACCGAGGACCGTGTGGCAGTCTGGTGGGTGGCGTCACATTCCAATACGAGTAGTAGCTCACCGCGCTCAGCGCTCACCTTCCACTCTTGTAGGCAACTCTCAGGGCATATGCAGAGGTTGAATAGCTGATTTGTTTGTGAAGTACTCAAGTGGATGGGCCAGTAATATACGAAGTAATATGGCTAGATCTCTAATCGTACGTAGACGGCATAAAAATGTTCTGATGGGAGGAAGGGGCTTGTGGTATTACTCCCATATCACCTTCAACACACTGAGAGGGACGGTGGAAGAAGCTCAGCACAACTGCTGTCCGGTTAACGACGCATGTGGGTGGACGGGATGGACAATCCACTACGGGTGCTGAACCTTCTCGTTCTCGCGACACCTGCTGGTCCTGGGATACCGTCTCCTAGTTGTTGATATTCGAACGGAAGCAGGACGGCGCGGTCAATCGCAACCGGGAGACCACGATGTCGCCCTCTAAGCATGACAAAACACACAATTAGCTTAGACAGTGGACGGAACGCGCCAGAGAAAGAGTAATTGGCCTGGAATTTTCGTTTTTAATGGCTTCCGTGAAAATCGATGCTGAAGAGCTTACATATGGAACCCCGAGACTTAAGCCCACACCGCCGTATGCGGAAACTAATTCAAACACTACAGAGAGTCAATAACACGAAACGGGAGCAAAAGATCTGGGTTTACGAATGTTGAAAATATTAAACCATGTTGCGTTGTTTTCGTTAACGAGCTGGTCACGCTAAAAGTGCAATAGTTAGACGTAATAGGGTAGACAGGGAAGGAGAACAACAAACCTCGATGATGCAAATAAGAAAGAGAGCTAGTCCGAGCCACCACATATCTAATCGCGGTGATGAACTTTATGGTCAAGGTCATGAGATGGTCTCGTACCGAAGGCGAGCTGCCTGCGCGCATGCATTGCTAGGTAACTTCCCCAGATGGTCACTCTATTTCCAGAAAAACTGAAATTCTCCTCCTCATCGATAGAGGCGTCGTCCTTGTAAATGCCAAGTGACTTTTCTTCGTAAACATTTGTTGCGCGGACGCTGGGGGAACAGTTTGTTAAAGATGAAAATATCCATTGGCGTAGAAAGGTGAAGACCTCATTGCGATTGGATCTGGAGGAATAGTATGTCGGCGATTAAAACGACCCCGCGCGGAACGTCGAGAACTTACAGACACTGATATACATCATAATCACGTATAGGACCCTACGCGTCGAGATCAGCAGAAAGAGTGGTGATAACTTGCGCAACACACTTGACCGCTGGTGCCAGAGCCGAAAGGCTCACAATTGCGAAGCCTGCTGCACGCACAGCGGTGGCCTGTAACATCCCATCTATGATCCGCACGCCAACAGGTATTGATGCAATCGCTTCGTTCCCTATATCAAGGATGAGAAAGAAAAACCAGTCGGTCGTGCTGCAGAACAAGTTCAGTCATGTCTACAGTAGAAGACTGTAAGAACTCTCACTTTAAAATGATAAGCACCGTGAGAAGGAACCAAGTTTGGTGTGAAGGAAAAAGGTAGATGAAACAGCGCCTAGGGTGATCCAAGAGGAAGTGGAGTGTTTCGTTGAGTTGGGATCTCTTGGGAATTAGCTTAGTGGTCACCCATCTAAGACGCGCATAAAATAACCGATCTGTCACACTTCGGAGAGACACGTACACTGAGAATCGCAAACTCGTGCACAAACTCGTGAGCAGGGTGTCGGCGTATGAAGGAGCGAAAATCAACCTACAATATCGGCTGTAGGCGACCCATCAGCTACGTTTAAGCAATATGGCAGTACTCACAAAAGCAGTGTTCCCAGCAAGAATCACGAATATCATGGCGAATATCATAGGATAGGCCCTTTGAAAGGGTACCATAGACTGGTCGACAAGGGACATCCCCGCGTTTGTGTACGCAGACACGACCTGAAAAATTGAAAACCTGGTAGTGGCAGTGAAGTGAGTTTAGAGGAATGTTTGTTCGGACGAAACGTACCACGCGGGAATTACGGGTCGCTTTTGTTGTGGAGGAAGGAAATTGTTCTTCCATTTATTCGTTGATATGTAAGGAGCGATGATAGCGAAGCTGACCAATTGCACACATATGTGATACTGCGCCGAAAGATGAATGAGTCCGGTGGCATAAAGGGTGATACTTGAACCTCACCACGCCAATGATCCAGAGTAATGCGTTCAGTGCCCTGAACTCGACCCCACCCAACTCTTCTAGTTGCTCGTCGGTCAGCTCCTCGAAAGTCGAGTTGGGGCCTACAATAGCATCGAAAGAGACGTATGGTACGGCCCGGGACCTTTCCGTATTTCCTCGCATAGATGTGATAGTAGTTGTGCGCGGCATCGTGATGGTACGCGCAAGCCGGCGGTGCAAAGCAGGCAAGAAGCGACGAAGTAATCGGGATATGACCTCCCGCGGGCCCGGAAAGCCACCAAAGTTCGCGTTCGTTCCGAGGGGTTCTGCACTTCGAAATGTACGCATCGTTTCGGGCCGATAAAGGGGAGTAGTGGTGCGATTACCAGTAGATTCTGTGATTTGGGTCAAGACCGGCAGAAAAGTGCAATGATTAGCGTACGAAGGTTATATTCTGTGGCAGAGACGTTCGCAGTGTAATTTCTTGTGCTCAAGTCAGAGGCACGTCGGTCATAAGGGGATTTGTCCAGGGAAGTTCGACGGCGAAGTCGGGGATAAGGCGCGAATTCAATGGTTTGTGTCCTTACCGTTGGAAAGCCAGGCATAACTCTTTCCGCATCTGTATTAGACGGAACGGTAGCGATGCTGGAGTGTCGCAACTGCTGGTAAGCTGTGCTATATGAGGGCATAGAGAAACTCGATAGGAATGACATGGCTCACGATCCGAGTCGACCGGTCGAGCCTTACTTCTCGAGCGTGACGAATGGTGGTCTTCCCTGGGTGTACCTCAGTGACATATTATCATTATAAAGTGCGGTGACACCGTTCTTACGAGCGCCGCTCCAGGGGTCTTCCGACTCGAGATTCGCTTGACGAGACAGAGCGTTTCGGACTCGCGCTTCTACTTTCTTGGGCTAGAGGATGTTGTGGGTCATGCGGTACCGTTGATGACGATGATTCCAAGTTGTCTGACTGGTTCATAGTGCGAACATTGGATGGACCTGCTTGGCCATCAACAATCGACCCACTTGGATTCACCAACTTGGGTGCGTCATCTATGCGGCGAATCATTTCTGGGCGCAACCTTCGGGGAGTTCTCTGACCGTCCATATTACTGCCACTGGTGGGACTACTCCCATGACGAGATCCGAGGAACGCGAGTTGGGTGGAGCCTCCACCGAACAGGGGAGCGATAAGCGAGGACAATGTATGCGGTCCCACCCCTTCTGCTTCCGAACTTCCTGGAGTCGCCTTGCGAGTAGCCGCTCGGACGATAGTTTCGCAATGGATGGTAAACATATACCTATCACGTGATCATCGGCCATGCAGTTGGGAGATGCGAAGTGTTGGATGACTTAGTCCGGAGCTTACCTCCTAACATAGACCACGACCCATGAAATCAAGACCTGTGGCCTAATTGCAGCTCATGGGGTAGCCGTCTGTTTGAAAAGCTGACATACCGGGTTTCCTATGCACATCTGAATGAAAAGAATCGCTTGTTGCCAGCCGGTGAGCGAGGAAAGGTCGACAGATGCGAGACCGCAAACGGCCATAGCGCTGACGGAGTTGAAGAGCGCGTCAATATATGCGATGTGAAAACGTCCATTGCTGGCGTAGAATATTCCTGAAAATATTAGTGGTGTAAATGTGCTATCGGGGTGAACTAATCAGTCTCCAAAAACTCCAGTGATAGCTGTGGAAGAACACACAAGTAA
Organism: Russula olivacea; assembly: GCA_963926505.1. Taxonomy (NCBI): domain Eukaryota; kingdom Fungi; phylum Basidiomycota; class Agaricomycetes; order Russulales; family Russulaceae; genus Russula; species Russula olivacea. The sequence continues at coordinate 2,575,733 of OZ004884.1, forward strand.
AGAATGTGCGAACGATAGAAGTTGAGATTGTGACGAAGGAACGAATAAAGCCGTCCAAAATATGTCTCCTTCGAAGGCTCATCATCGACTAATGGCATACCGGTATCGACGGATGCCGCTCGATCTGTCGGTTCCCACTAGTACGTCGAGTTGGAGAGTGGAGAAGTGGACGGTACCTAGGGACTCTCCACTGGAGGCAATGCATCACGTGAAAGCTTGGCAGTTGAAGGCGAAACATGCTCATCATGGGAGAAATTAATTTGAAACATCATTCACATTCATGTACTGTCGGTTTTGAAGGCCACAGCCGTATTCAAGTTGGCATAACGGGGCGGATGAACACGCCGATAACCTTATCTCGTCCTTTGGCGCTAATCTCTGCCATCTTTATTCTTTACCGCTTCTCCGACAGCCGTGGCACGGCAGGCAGGCCAGCAAGTTCTCGACGCAGCCCACAGTCATGACTGATTCCGTGAAGAACGGCACGGATGAGGAAAGAGTCAAAAACCGCCAGCGTTTCGAACTCGAACTCGAGTTTGTGCAGGCCTTGGCGAACCCATTCTATCTCCACTCCCTGGCTCAACAGGGCATCCTCTACCAACCCGCCTTCGTCAACTATCTGAAGTATCTGCTTTATTGGAAGGAGAAAGACTACGCTAGATTCATCCTGTGAGTTTTGAGCTATCTCCCCCCCCCCCTTTCTGGCATTGGCCTTACTTATCTCCTTTGCGCGCGGCTTACAGTTACCCTCATGCACTGCATCACCTTGAGCTCCTTCAGCACGCGGAGTTCCGTTCCGAGATCATGAAAGATGAATGGAGGGAGCGTCTCAACCAGAAGCAGTTTGATCACTGGCGTTCATGGTACGTAGCCTCCAGCATTCAGGTCACACCAGACACCGAATGTTGTTTCTCGCAGGAGAGAGCCGCGTCATATCAATCCGTCTGCTGATGGCAACGAGGAACAGGACGGTTCTGTAAAGGACGCAAGTTGAGCTATCCGGATGGGATAAGCTCGGAGGTCTATCGGCAGAGGTACGCACTGCAGCCTACTACTGTCAAGAATCCCGTACATTTATCGATAATTCGGCTGCCAGAATCAAAGTTTGTTGAAACCCCTCATCGCGGCGAGAACGTTGCGAAGAACACGGGAACCCGAATGCTCGGGTCACCAGACTGTTCCAAGGCCCTCTCCGTGTTCTCACAGTGGTTAGTCGGATATGTGGCAAAAGATAACTAACCCACTTTCGATTCCGGCACCAAAGCGCCATATTGTTACAAGCAAATATACACCAGCTGTATAGTGGATGCCACGTATGCATCTAAAACTTCCTAGTAATGAGCGGCGGTAAACCTATCTGTTATTGGCGCCTTTCCCATCGCGCCATAGTACCGAGCCGAATTTGTCAGAAATAGTACCATATATCTGCGCACTCCCACCGATTGACGTATGCCACGAGTCAATACTGCACTGACTGGTCCAGGGGTTGATGCACATTCGAGTCGATGGCACCAAATGACGCCGCCCGACGTGCATTGAAGTATCAGCCGAGTGATTTGCGCCATTTGCAGCATCCCTGATATTTTTAGAGCTGAACTAGGTTCTTGATTCGTGGCTGCGTTTGGGGAGGCGAAACTGACGTCATGACAGCATGCCCTGACTGCGCTGCGCAGCGAATCTCGCCATGCTATCGATCCTCAGCCCAGCCACCATCTTGCGTAAACGTTGCAATCCTACATCCTGGACCGTGGTGGCAAACAATTTAAACTTTGAGCAAAATAATCATGAGCTTTTTTTTCATACTGACTCAGAGGAGCATTATGTCTACAGCTACAGTCTATGATCGTCATCCATCATCCACATCTTCATCACTCCCGATCTGTTCCTGTTCCTTCGCGATCAAGCCCCAGGCCCCACCAGCCCCACCCTCATGCTCCCAGCCCTCGGGGAATTTCACTCCCCAAGAAATAGCATAATGATCCAAGACCAGCTCGAGTTCCTCCACCTCGTCGAGCATCTCGAGCTGCGACAGCCTCTGCAGTTCCTGAGGTTCGATATACCTGCGTCTGATCTCACGCAGCGTTACCGCCTTTGCCGTCGTGAAGCCCAGGTCGAGGAACCGACGCGACAGTGAGTTAAGATCTGGGTGCGGCTCTGTACCAGGGAGCGACACGCCGCGCGACTGTTGCGCAGGGATGATCATATCGTTCATGTCACGTCAAAGTCATGTCAGGGTATAGATAAGGAAAGGAGATCCTATGTGAACACACGCGAATGTAAGGGGAGAGAACCGCATCGCACCTTCAAGTTATTCAACATAACCCGTCCAAACGCGTCGTTCAACTTGAACATCTCGTATACAACGCCGCCGAGAAGGCCACCGGGCGCAGTGGAAAAGTAGTCGACGAACCATCGGATGAGAGCGTTAGACGCGGCGGGGTTCATGTACGCGAGGACGCATTCGAAGAGAAGTAGCGTCGGCATTGTCGGAGAGAGCATTGGTTCGCCATCGTCGTTGTTATGGTCAGCGCTCAGAAGTGACGCTAACGAAACGGCTGGAGGCGTTCGCAGATCCACAGGGAAGAGGTTATACACCGGTGTACGGAGCGTGGTCCCGCCTCCGCCTGTCGTGAGAGCAAAGAAAAGTGTGAGAAATGACAAGACACGAGGGATTGAACAACAAAAACAGGGGGTGGTAGGGGGGTGTTTCGTTGGAGAACCAACCATGAGTGACTTACGGACAGAGATATCACTATCAGCACCCAACGCAGCGCTCAGATCCCTATTCTTCCGTATAGACATGACCTTTCGCGACGTATTCTCCGCAAAATCTATTTCAATGTACCGCTGCAACTTTGCAGCATGTGGACCATTCTACCTACCACCAAAAAAAAGCCCCCCGATTATTCTCGCTACCAAGAAAAAAGTGCCAAAAAAAGACGCACAGCGAGGCGCCAGAACCGCGTATCGCTACCTGCACCAAGGCTTACGATCTGAATTTTATGCCGGCCAGCGAGACGAAACCAATCATCGAGAAGAAGATCGATCGCCCGTGTGCGGAGGTAGGTGCCTATATTGATGAGCGGTGGACGTGGTTGTTGTAGATGGGCACGGGGGATAAGTGCCGCGATGTAAGGATCTGCGAGATAACCCTTCCGGACGGCGGAGAGACGCGCGATTGCGGCGTCATTGTCAGTTGCGCGGGTGGGTGTATCAGGATCGGCATTTTTTGTTGTTGGTGGCTGGAACATTTGGAGTCAAGTGGTAGTGGATGACGGATGAGATGACATTAAGGGTCATTTCACTTGATCTCTACCAGAAGAGGGAACATGCTAACAAACATGAAATGCTATCAGTGCGCCATCAATGTGCCTACTATGCAACAAGACAGGAGGGAAACCGATGTAACGAATAAGTAATGTGCCAGTAATGCATGGAAGAACGAACAAGTGAACGAAAGGACGACCGAGGATATAGAGTAACGGATGCTTTAGCGAGTCGTACAGTAGGATAGTGAGAATGACACTGGACAAACGGAGCAGAATATGAAAAGCAAAAACCGTGCTACAACAGTCTGTTGAGTTTATCAGGGTCCATTGTCTTCTCAGCTATCCGCCCGCGTCGCTCCTCGTCTTGGTCTAAGCCCGAGCCCCTCAACAATATGGCAAAGTACTGCCAAGCCTTCGGTATATCAACCGCAAGGTCATCCAGGGCCTCGGCCAATCTGTTGAACCCATCCTCGAAGACCCCAGGACTGCACAAGTCCTTCTCCCGTACACGAACGAAGAGGTCGCCCACTAGAGTCACGTCTGGTTCCTTCATCTCGATGGATTTCATGACCAGAGCATCCACCAGCCAATAACGGTGTTCTGTCGGGAGAGTAGAAAAGTACGACTCGCCCTCATCGAGTATGCGAATGCCGAAGAATTCTTTTGTGTCCTCTTCAATCTTCGCTTTGGCCTCTGCTTCCGCTGGGGTAAGTGAGCGAGTTTCTTCTGCATCCTCATCGTCCGAGCCATCCTCAGACACAGCCGGTGTAGACGCTTTCGACTCTTCTCCAAACGGCTTGGACCGCGGGAGGAGCTGTAGCCTCCGCCGCTGTGGGGCAGGATCCGGTGGAGCACCGGCGGCGAGATCCACGCTGGGCTTCCTGCTGGGCGGGCGGCTACTCTTGGATGTGGGAGGGTCTACTACAGTATCCGTACCCTGGAGCATTGAGAACATGTTTGAGCTCGTTGAAGGGGTACGGGACATTGGTGGGTCACGGCTCTTGGAATCTGTTCCCTTCTTGCCAGAAAAGACACTAGCAGGCCCGAAGGATAATTGCGTCGTCTTGCTGATCTTTCCGAACTGCGATAGATCGCCTACTTTCGGTTGCTGACGAGGAGGGGCACCAGAGCCAGCGACAGACCATCCGTCAGGGTGAGAAGCCTCCGCAGTATCGCGGTTGCCGCCGCGACGAGATCCGCCCCGAGACATGCTGGTGTTCTGCCGCATGTAAGCGTCTTTCTCCTTGTCCGCCTTCTCTTTGGCGGCCTGTTTGATAACTTTGTCAGTCACAGATAGCAAGCCTACGAACCCGGCAAAAAACCTACAAATTCATGAACTTGAGCAATCGTCGTGGGAGCGGCAACGGCATTACGAGGGATCCATTTACGTTCGCGGAGGTCGATGACATCCTGAAAGAAGGCGTGTTGGTCAGTGTCAGTCAAGGACATGAGGGGATGGTGACACTGACCTGGAGCATAAACATCATGCGCGCGTTGACATTCTTATTTTTCGTCAACTCCCGCATGCGCGAAAAGTACACATCCAGGTGTGCCCGGGCCTTTGGCGTATCGAGTAGACTGCCGACTGTCGTCAGAAGCTTGCATAGACTCTCTATCTCTTCCTCCTCAGGGTTTTCCACGTTGCCGAGGAGCTTCTTGATGCACTCATGCATAATGCGCTCTGTCAGCATCTGCAACTTGAAGAGTTCACCGATGAAGCGGATGAGACCTAATCCACGACGTTTTGCCTTGGCAGCGGCATAATATTCCTCTGAATACAGTTCGGACTCCTCGCCCCCTTTCGTACTCTCGTTCGCTTCTTTGATGGCCTGGTCTTCAGTTGCCTTGCTCGCGGCAGCGGCAGCGGTTGCCTCCTTAGCAACCCACCCGCGCTCGAAGTCCTCTTGGCAGCGGTTTAGCAGATATTTCCGGAACAAGTGACCGCCTGCGAAGGGCTTGCCCTCGGCATTCTTGATACCATCGTCTTGTACCTTTGGGCTGATTTGCTCCATCATCTTGCGGCACAGGCGCGCATACATTTCGGAAAACGTAGCCTCGTCGGTGGCCTTCTCGAAAACGAGCTTGATGACTTGTATTAACGTCCTGCCATCCTTTTCCCTCTCCGACTTGTTTGCCCATGCGATGATCTGGTCCGAGATGGAGTCGAAGCGTTCCATTGTGAGCTTATTCAGCAACCCCTTTACCTTGCGCTCGACCATTTCGGGGGACTCGCTGTCAACACCCGGACCACTGCGACGTGTGCTACCCGCCACCCAACGGTTCGCGGATACTTCTAGTGGAGCAATGAGCTCCAGAGGGGGACCCATGGCAGAAACTGGAATTGTAGGACCCGAGTTACCGACGACACTTGAACGGTTAGAGTCATTTGCGCCGCGCTTGCTCCGCGTGCGGTCGCGACCGGTGCCGCTTTGACTTATTGTGCGCACCATCGAAGGGGGCCGGCTACCAAGTGGTCCACCACTGACAGACGCAGAACGGCCGCCACTGGAGGCGAGAAAACGTTCTTCGCTCGACATCTTGCTCGCCGATGTTGAAAACTGACCCATCTGGAACCCACTGCCGGCACTCTTGCCCATAGAGCCTGGTATGAAACCGAGGCCAATGGATGCCGATCGGGCATTCACAGGCATAGACATGCTGCTTGTTGCACGATTGCGGCCAGAGCCACCTCGAGACATCGTGTGAGACGTGTCAGTCGGTTCGAGCCCGATGACGTCCAGCGGTGGGAGGTGATCTGGTTTCTCCTTGCAGATATTCATAAACTGTAGTAAGAAATCGCGGTCATACCTACGATGGAACTTCGTTAAGAACAAATGAACGAGGACATTGAGATTGAGGACGTACCGGAATTTGCCCTTCTGGGTGTTAACATTGAGCTCAAGTCTGGGGCTCTTGATACCCTGAGGGTAGGTAATGCGGTTAATGTCTTCGATGTGGCGGGCAGTGGCGAGCGCGGAGGGCAAAGGCGGGGCGACGTTGGTATTTATAGTTGCCTGAAGATTCAGCGGACCAGGGCGCCTCCGCTGATGTTCCGGAGACGGAAGGGAAGTGTCGATGCGGAGCGACTCTTTTTCCGAAGGCTTGGCTGGCAATTCTACAAGGACGTGCGGTGCAGGTGACGAAGGTAGCGCAGGGGCACCTTTGTTTACGGAAGATAACTCTTCAGTGGCGGCGGCGGGCTGTGAAACGTCATCTTCGACTTCGCCTTCTTCGGGGAGAGATGTGGGTTCGGCGTCATCAGCGAGCACTTGGGCATCCGCGGAGGCTTCGATGGCGTCTTCCTCTGCCTTACGCTGTCGCTCTGCCTCCTCCCTCGCACGTGCTTCCTCTTCCTCTTGAAGCTTGAGTAGCCGTCCCTGCTCTGCACGCTCCTTTTCTGCAATCTCCAGAGCTTTGCGCTGGGCGCGTGCCTCCTCTTCTAAGCGTAAACGCTCCTTTTCCTCCTTTTCGCGCGCTTCCCTCGCCGTACGGGCCTCGGCTTCTTTACGTTCCGCTTCCTGTCTCACGGCACGCTCCTCGGCTTCCCTGCGCTCCTTCTCCAGCGCAGCGCGCTCTTCGGCTTCCTTTCGTTCTTTCTCGGCACTCTCCGCTTCCTCCTTCGCCTTGCGCTCCTCCGCCTCGCGACGCTCATGCTCCTCTATCTCACGACGAGCAGTATCTTCATTGGCCCTGGCCAAGGCCTCACTTGGTCTGCTCTTTTCGTGGCTTTCCCCCTCTTTTGCCCTCTCTTCGGCAAGGCGTTTTTCCTTCTGCTCCTGGCTCTCGATCCGAATGGGCTGCCGCTTGATATCCTTCTTAATTGGTGGAGGAGAAGGCGGTGCAGGCGCAGGTGCAGGAGGGGTGCGTTTCAGTGACTCGAAAGAGACTTCTTGTCCAGAAGAAGGATGCTTGATTGAAATCTTCTTCCCGGGAACAAAAGCACCGGCATTGGCACTGAGTGATGTTGGACGAGTGGGGGGAGCAGAAGGCGTCGGTGGAGGCGAAGTGACGGAAGGTGGGGGGTGGGGGACAGATGGATGAGGAGGTGGGAGAATTGGTGGGATGGCATGCGATTGAGAAGGAGTACCAGGGACCTGTTGCAAGGGTAAGGGTGGGTTTCTTGGTGACATTGGCAGACCTGTAGATGGCGGAGCTGGTCCTGGGGGATGAGGCGGTGGCGGCTGATGCTGAGGGGGGAGGTGGCTAGGCCATGATGGTGGATAGAATTGGTCTGGGGGTACACCAGACACGAATTGCGGATACTGGGGGAATGCACACACCACACCAGACAGACATGTCAAAAGAGCTGACGTCATCAAATAAATGGAGTTATACGCACGTAGTACGGATGCCACATGGCGGCAGGTGGGAGACCCGTGGGCGGGGCACCAGGAGGCGGATGGGGATGCGGTGCCAGTCTCGGACTAGGCATAGCCGTAGGCGCGGGACCAGCACTGGGACCGCCAGAACCAGCTTGCGGCCGCCCACTGACACCGACGCTATTATTTTGGCCATTTGCCATGGGACGCGAGTAGACAGGGGACCGAGGTGTGGAAGAATTACCGTTTTGGCCCTGGCGTAGAGCACTCGGCGGGAAAGGGGGGTATGACTGACCCTGACCGGTTTGGGAAGGTAAAGAGGTGGAACGTGAGGCGGGCGAAGCTGCTTCAGGGGAAGAGGTAGGTACGGATTGAGAAGGACCTTGGAACAGCTTTGCGATTGCGATGCTCTTCTTATCGAACTTTGGAGCAGGGGATTGCGCAGACGGGGGTGGTACAACCGCAGCGTGTGAGGATGATGTGGGAGCGGCGGAGATGGGGGGAGGACGACTAGTAACTGCGGACTTTGCTGCGTCAGATCCACCATTCTGGACGGCAACGGAGCCAAAAGATCTGACAACGTCAGCAGGTTTAACTGCAGGTGCAGCTGCTGGTGAAGAAGAAATCGGTGCCACGGCATCATTTATCGAGCCAAAGGTGACAGGCGACCCTAGGTGACGTAAATTCCAGGGAGGAGCAGGGGAGAGGATAGGATGGAGCATACCTTGCTTCACCGCATTTCGTGGGATGCCAACACCATCCTTTATGGATACTCCTTGACCAAGGGCACTTGGACGGCGGGAATGAGTAGCATGAAAAGTGGCGGGATTTCCGGAGACGGGAGTAGGTAGGGCAGGAGACTGTGAACGTGGAGTAGTGGTGGCGCTATTTTGTTGTGGAGGGCCCTTCGCCCAAGCAGACTTTGTCGGAAGCTGGGGAGGATTCTTTGGCGTTGACGCTGTTGACGATCTGCTCATTCTAACAAGAGAAGGTTAGCAGGCCCGGGAAGGATGAGGAGAGATTTAAAGAGAAAGAATGGGATGTAAGATACAAATTGAGGTCAACTCGGATGGAATAGGCAGAACCGAGAGATGCAAGTATAGGTAGAAATAACAGGAAAAGGTAGCAGATTGGACACATGCAGGGGATAAGGGCGGGAAATTGAAGATGAGAGGAAAGAAATAGCATTTGCAGATGAAGATCCAGTGTATGAACCAGGCAAGGGGAAAATACGTACGAATGCGGACGAGTATCGCCTGTTGGGATGGGGAGAGATCTGGATTTTTGTGGGAGTGTGTGGGTCTAGTACGCGCTCGGGTGGTCTTTTCGAAAAATGACCTGCCAGCAGGCGAACTAACTAGCGAGTAATTCGACAGAGGCAAAAGAAATGAGAGAAGGGGGAGGAGAGGGAAAGGATGGACGAATGAGTCCGATCCAGAGGAGTCCTGGGGACGTGCAAGAGCACAGGCGGAGAACAGCAAGCCGAGAAAAAGGCAGCCCAGTTGAGGCCCCGGACACCCCCATCCTCGCCTCGTCCGGACCCCGGAGAGTCCGATGAGATCCGACCCGACTTTCCGGACGACGTCCTCGGTGAGTTGGTGGAGCCGCATATAATCACCTGAGCCAGCAATGAGGACTCGCCAAAATGCCCAACTCTCTCTCCCTTGCCCTCGCAGAGTCCGCTCTGTTTCTCCGCACCGTTCATCTTCATCAGACCCCCTCATCCCATGAAAATGGCCCCCCTGCCATCCTCCGTGGTCTTCTAGTCCTCTCCCTCACCAAACCCACTCGCATCTCTACTATTCAGGTCGAGCTTGTTGCCCAATCCGTCACGATTTGGACAGAAGGTATGGCTATTTTGTTTGCTTTTCTCCGCTAGATTCGTTAACAACCTTTGCAGGACAAGGCTCGCGTTTCCCTGCGGAGTTGCAGGAGAAGAACAACATTTATTCTGCTAAGCAGACCTTTTTTCAGGCTCCCCGTGCTACCACCGGCCAGCGTTCCCTCTCCCTCGATCCCGGCCTCTCTTACTACGCGGACCAAAACGAGCTTACTAGTCACCCTCGTCGCTCCTCGCCATCACTAACACGCGAACGGCAATTCAGCCCCATCGATATACCTAGAGGCCGAGAACGCGCTCGCGCACGCGTTGACGAAGACGAGCATACCTCGCAGTATGATCTTCAAGGGGTCCATTTGCGCTCCCTGCGGGCCCTTGCTTCCCCCTCACCCATCTCATCCGAGGATGATGATCTGGTCTCCCCACTTAACTCGCCTGAGCTTTCCCTGCCTCTCCATTTTTCACCTGCAGGTGAGAGTCCGCATGTCTCCCCCGATGACATCTTGTGTGAGCGCCCTCGTTCCGAAAGTCGTGGACGAAGACGAATGAGTGCGCCATTTAGCCTTGCCTCCGTTTCCAGCTCCATATTGCAAGCTATGCGTGGCGTCAGTGGCTCCTCCAAGGAATGCAGGAGTAAGAACCATTCTCCCCTTCCCCCCGGTCCTCTTGGGCACCGGTGCGAGTCTGTTGGCTTGGATGGCAATGAGCAAGGTTCAGATGATTTTGGTGACGGATGGCAGGAGTTTAAGAAAGGTATGGCTGTTTATCTGGATCTATGCTACCTCGCGCTAAAGTATCAATCAACTTTCAGGGACATACACATTCCCCATTTATTTTGTAATTCCTTCTCACATGCCCCCCACCTTGCAATGCGACTACGGCTCTGTTGCCTGGCGTCTAAAAGCAACCGTTCATCGTCCTGGTCCATTCACCCCCAAGCTCACGGCCTCGCGTGACGTCATTCTTGTTGCATCACCAAATGAAGATGATAGGGAAGACGTTGATAATGTCACCATCGAACGGCATTGGGAGGATCAAATGCAATATATGCTTACAGTCTCTGGCAGGGTGTTTCCTATCGGTGGCATTGTGCCAATAACGCTCACACTCTTGCCTATGGCAAAAATCAAGATATTCGAACTTACGGTTCAACTTGAAGGTGAGTAAATTCGTTCCTCTTTCCGACCACCATTCACTCGGGTCAACAGAGCGAGTGGATTACTACTTTGCCTTTTCGCCGACGGCGTGCCGCAAGGGTCCCAAACGACGCTTCGTACTTCTCTCTCTCAAGTCTAAGGACGAAGATTTTCCGCTTCTACCACTCCCGGAGAATGTGACGTCAATCACAGACCATCCACTACACACCCTTTTCAAGGCCGACGAAAATGCATCTGAGCTTATGTCGAATTTGATGGGTTCTGGGCCCTGGACCTTCCCAATGGCTTTGGCTCTACCGAGTGCATGGGGGATGCTACACTTCTCAAACAAGAATAAGCGTGCACCGATTGAAATCACTCATACACTCAAAGTAACGATACGCGCTCAGCGAGGCGACGATCAGTACATAGACTCAGAATCGGGGAAGCGAAAACAGTTTGACATCGTGATGCGAATGCCCGTACACATTCTTTCAGTGCGTGTCTGTTTTCAACGAAGACAATTTCTTGCATTGACGCATGCCGTCCATTTGCGTCTTATCTTTAGTCTTTGTCGAACGCCCAGCACACCGCTCTCCCGTGCTACTCCGAGTTTGCCGATGCACCACCCCCTTCACTCACACCGGCCGCACCGTGCGCCTCATTCGAGGACCATGAACACTCTCGATTCAACCCACGTCGTTCCTCTGTACCACCATGTCGGATTCCTTCAGGTGTACCCACACCTTTCGCATCACTTGAAGCGCGGACATCGTCTGAAATGGACAGCTTTCGCGAACACAACGTGATCTTCGAACGGTTGATGACAGGGCAGCAGCGCGAGAATGGTGTCGCACCACCGGCTTACTCATGACTAATGAAATTAGATGAATGACGACTTTAACCTACTGTACTGATATGTATTTAGCGTATAATGCTTACTCTCATGGTACAGGGCGAGAAAAATACCTTGTAGCGTAACGAATTGGGACCACAGAAGCACGGAACAAAATGGCATATTTATTTATGGTTGGATAAATCAGTATCATTTCAATGTGTCACGAAATACAAATTTGACCGGCAAAAACGTTGCGTGATGATGCTATCGAATGGGTGTCGTCAACAGTTCTTCATGCACGTTGAAATAGCTATGAGGGAAATCAGCATAACAAGTCAAACGCAGTAAAGGGCCAAAAAGAACTCACGTCTCGACGCGTCCCTCAGCGCGACATGACCCCTCACCATTCTCACCCCAAGTGACGATCCACCGACCGAGCACATTCCCCGCACCGCCCATCGTCTCCGCGACCGTCTCTTCCGAACCAGGCCGCACACCAACAGCGTCCTCCGGCGGCAACTGCACAGATCGCGCAAGCTCCCATCGCGCAAACGCCCGCGTCGTATCACACAGAAACGCTGGATCGTATACGCGCGTCGTGAGTGGCGATAGAGTTAGCGTTAGCGTCGTCAGTTCAATACCGGCTGGCACATTCTCGTTGTGCGAGTGCGAGTGCGCCTGTGCTTCGGATGTCGAGTTTGAAGGTGATGATGATGATGATGATGATGATGATGATGATGGGGAAGTGCTGGCGGTGGTGGTGGCGGTGGTAGTGGTGGCTAGGTTGCGCAAAGTTGTGACGTATGGCCTGCCGCACCACGCTACGAGTGCCGTTGACACGCCAGAGGTCGCGAGCGCAGTTGTGGCGAGCGCGGCGCGGGCTGTAGATGGGAGAGAGGATTCGACTATGAATATGAAGGGTGAGAGAGAGCTCGCCAGTGCTAGCGAGGAGAGAGAGAAGATCTTGAGACGGCGGAAAGTCCGCGTTAGGGGCCCGACGTAGATCACAGACGATGAACACACGTCCGCGCCGGCATCCGTGACTTTGGCGTTACGCGTCGCGGTGGCGTCTGCTGTGACAGTGGATAGAGACGCAGTTGCCGAACCTGAAGAAAGAGAGGAGGGGGGAGAAACGGCGTGGAGGAGCGTTTGGGAAGAGAGATGTAGAGGAGTTGGGCGTGGGCGAGTACGAGAAGTTGTCTCCTTATTGGGTGAAAGGACAGGTATGGAAGAGAACAACCTGCATCGCACGGATGTTGTACCCGCAAAGCGTAGTACAGCTCTTCGAATGAAGACTGCGGGTCGGTGCATGGAGTGCAGGAGGACTGAGGCGAGGTGGTGCGGGTGTGGTGACCCAAATTCCGCAGGACCGGATTATGGACACGCGGCGCTTCGGCATGCGGACAGTGTTTATCCAATAGAGCAAACCCTAAATTTATTGGTGCCTAAGTCCTCGCAAGTCCTCGGAATGCCATCTAGGACATCGTAGAGCTACTGTCAACCGCAATATTCGCAATGAATACTTGTATGGTTGTATCCAACTCTCCTTTTCCCTGGTGCCTTCAGGGGAGATCGACGGGGCCACACTTGCGGGACATACGTGTGTCAGCGCCCATCAATTGCCCCGGTCACCGGTTCAACGTTCAACCCCCAACTATGATAATTGTGGAGATCCAAGTGACAGTTATGAACAGGAACGCGGAACTGGCTGGAATACGTCTCGTGAACTTGTTCGCTGCTCCAATTATACCATCAGGTGAGAGGAGAGTAGTTCTAGTAGTTCTAGTAGTTCTAAGTACACATGATAAATCTAAAAACCTGCATGTGATTAGTTATGTATACAATATGTGGGTGCATCATATTACAAGCTCTAGTAATAAAGCAAATGTCGACTAGAGATGGGAGCATGTCTATTCAGTCGTCACTTGCGTAACAGGTCAGCAATATTCCCCTGCGGAGAGGCCCAAGTACGTACTCAGCAGGTTCCCGTCGCAAGAAGAGATCTATCGCCCCGGAGAACGCAGCAAAGGCCAGGCCACCTCCAAGTACGCCTGATGGTCCAGAATTGCGCGCAAGGATCCCCCCGGCGACAAAACCAGCAGCGACGGGGTTCACCATATCATTTCGTGCTCGATACTGTCCGTGAATGAAATAGACTGTCAGCGACGGCACGAGACACTCGAAAACTTATCCACGAACCGATTCAATTACGCACTCAATCCCCGCGTACAGAGCCCCAACCTTACCAAATCCCTTTCCGCTCTTCCACATACCCCGACCCATATCTTTGAAAATCTCCATCGTCTTTTGTGTGGTGTTCAGATTCTGCCGTAGAAGCGGGTCTTCATATGCGAACGACGAGGACATCATGGAAAAGAATCCACCAGCGGCAATACCTAAGAGAAGGTTAAAGGAAGATACCGGAGAAGCTAGGTGAGAGCAGACGTACCAAAGGCACCGGCCAGGGTTGCTTTTCCGACACACGACTCCATCCCGGCGGTCATGTAGTCCTGGTATTTTTTTATCTGCATCATGTTGGCGCGATCTTCCTCTGTCATCCCTGGAGGGAGAGGCTCCTTTCCTGCCGCAAAAAGAGGAGTCATCAGAGGGCTTGACATTGTTGGGAACCCTGCAGTGACTCCGAGATGTCGATGTAGCCTGAGCCCGTGAGTGTCGCAGTCGCGACACCAAATTTGTTCAAGTGTGACGGTCCGTGCGGCCCGTCACCTGTTCCGTTTTGAGAAGACCGATACCAGTCACCGTCTTATTTCAACTGTACAACTGGAGTATGCAGACGCCGATATTCTACCCGAAAGCCGAATTCATTGAGACGGTAAGCGTCACTGGTTTTGAGGGTAAAAAAGACGTAACTTACGTTGTGGCGGTCAAGGACACGGGGAACAAAGTCTCGCGTCGCGCGACGATTTCAGGACCCCAGAACATCATCCTAGGCGGGAAGACAATCATTTCGAACGGTGCTATAATTCGAGGAGATTTGAAGCGTGCTGGTCCCGGACACGCCGTGGTCATATCTTTGGGTCGTTATTGTCTCGTGGGGGAGGGTTGCGTCATGAGGTACGTACGTCTCAAGCACTCTTCCTCGAAGCGATCTCATCCCGTCGTGGCCTGTTCAGGCCTCCTTACAAGACCTATCGTGGCGCATTTAACTACTACCCGATGAAGATTGGTGACTATGTTCACATCGGTGCCAATACCATCGTAGAAGCGGCGACTATTGGCAACCATGTGGAGATCGGGAAGAATTGTGTTATCGTAAATGCGTTCGCCTCTTACATCTTTCACTTCTCACCCTCTCACATATGCGTATACTTTTGCTTCCGCAGGGAAAATTCACAATCATCAAGGATTGTACAAAGATTGCGGATAACTCCATCATCCCACCCAATACCGTCATCCCGGCGTTGACCCTCTTTGCCGGCTCGCCTGGTGCGGAACGTGGTATCATGAAAAAAAAAGTCAACCTCATGTTCGCTTGATATAGGTCACTTTGTGGAAGACCTTCCAGAGTCCACGCAAGAGGTTGTCGAGGCAAATACCAAGTCATATTATGCGCGATTCCAACCAGCCGAACGGTAACTGCACGACATATTTCCACTCGCTCAAGGCTATCAACTGGCCCCAAATGTAAGTCATTCTTCCCACACCCCACCCTTGATCTCGACACGTTAGGGTCGACCGAAACCTTTGGCGTTGACTAGGTTCTTCCGTAGCTGGCGTCATCGACATACTTATCGCGGAGATCTGCTTGATTTTCTTCATGCTCTCCCACCAGATATCCACCCCATACATTTGTCAAGAGGTAATCCTCGACTTTTCTTTGGCCGCTGGTGCGGACAAAAGTTTGGTGGCAATAGGGGAGAATGTGAGGCACGCTATGGATAAGGTCAAGTGTTGGGCCCACGAAGATAGTGATTACTGTTAATTCAAGTTCGGTGTCGTCGAAGCGTGATTCATCTCTAACAATGGTTGGTTTTTGGTACTGTACTCGAGTCCATCGTGGACTATAAAACGCGAGAATGCGGAAATGCGGAACTGCTTGTTCTCGAATCTCGAAGTTCAAGATGGAATCGCGGTCACGTGATTATCTTATCTTACCGGACTGTCCCGGGCCACCGCGTTATCTCCATCTCCACGCCACCCCCACGCCCAAGGTCTCCGAGTCGCTCCGGCAGCTCTGTGCGCACTTTGCGTTGCTGGAAACGTATGGAAAAGTCGATCTCAGGGAAGGTTGTTGCGCAGCATAACTCAAGAGAAAGCTGCTGGATTATTGTTCACGGTATGTGATCACGCAAGGCAGGAATATGTCAGGTTCATGACTTTTGCAGGCAAAGTCTACGATGTCACCGATTTCCTGGACGGTATTTGATACTCTGTTGACCTCCCTCAACCTGCTTACATCTGTTGTTCTCATTCAGAGCATCCTGGTGAGGGTCTCACCAGGACATCTGCCGGCGACGTTAGTCATAGTCATATCATCTAGGTGGGAGCAAGATCATATTGAAGTATGCCGGGAAAGATGCTACGTATGTCGCTGAATCTGCGACCTTCTTCAGTCGAGCTAATCCAACGCAGCCAAGAATACGAACCGATCCATCCTCCAAACGCCATCATTGATAACCTTCCTCCAGAGAAACAGTAAGGACTCCTCGCCGTTCTCGAAAGCATGCGGATACTAAGCTCAGGCAGCTTAGGGTCAATAGAAGAGGGTACAGCCGAGAAGGTCGAGGTAAAAGTAACGGACCAGGAGAGGGCGCGCTTGCAACGTGTTGAAGCACGACCACCTCTATCTGAGATTCTTAATCTGCATGACTTTGAGGTGCGATATCTTCTCTGTTACTCTTCTCGTGGCTATCTAACTCCTTTTCAAGGCGATTGCGAGGCTCACAATGCCCGAGAAGGCGTGGGCATACTATTCTTCAGCCTCGGATGACGAAATTACCATCCGCGAGAATCACGCCGCCTTCCACCGGTCCGTATTTAACCTAGTAGACTTGGACACGGGGAATTTTCAGTACTAAGGCTTTTGGCTCTTCAGGATCTGGTTCAGGCCACGGATTCTGCGTGACGTGACAAAGGTCGACTGGTCAACGACGATACTAGGTCACCCGTCAAGAATGCCAATATACATAGTCAGCGGTTCCAATACTCTACACGAGTTGATAATGACGTTGTAGACAGACTGCGACAGCTCTTGGGAAGCTCGGACATCCCGATGGAGAGCTGAATTTGACTCGAGCCGCGGCAAAACACGGTATTATCCAAATGGTACTCTGCCACAACGTATGCCTTTTCTGCTGTCACAACTGATACAGAGTTAATCTTAGATACCTACTCTATCGTCATGTTCCTTTGACGAATTGGTCGATGCCGCTCAACCAGGTCAAGTGCAATTCTTCCAGCTGTACGCGCCCGATTACTGTACTTTGATTTTCATGAGCTCCACTCTCATACTCTGAAAGATACGTCAACAAGGATCGCGCCATAACGAAGCGCATTGTGCAACACGCAGAAAAGCGCGGCGTCAAGGCGCTGTTTATCACTGTCGATGCCCCCCAACTGGGTCGGCGCGAGAAAGTTGGCTGATTTGCTGGTCGTATCCTTTAGCTGACATGAGACGACAGGATATGCGTATGACGTTTGACGCTGCTGATCCTCATGAGATTGGAAAGTCCGGAGGCAATCAAGTTGATCGCTCCCGAGGTGCCGCAAAGGCGATCACAGTGAGTTGCGCATAGAACGACTACATGCTAGCTGACTATAACCAAGCTAAGGGATTTATCGACCCAGGCCTGAAATGGGCAGATATCCCATGGTTCAAGAGCATCACGAAAGGTGATTGGAGACTCCTTTCTCGTTGACTTTGCCATAATGATTTGCTCGACTTGTGATCGTCAAAAGTCCCACTTATCCTCAAAGGCGTGCAAACATGGGAGGACGCCTTGGAAGCATATGATCAGAACCTCGCGGGTGTCGTCCTCTCGAATCATGGTGGGCGGCAACTGGACTTTGCGCGTTCTGGAATCGAGGTTCTCGTCGAGGTTGTTGAGAAGTTTAAGGAGAAGCGTGGCATCACCTTCCCGAACGATCGGTTTCAACTCTTCGTCGATGGTGGCGTCAGGCGTGCGACAGATATCTTGAAGGCTATTGCCTTGGGTGCAACAGCAGGTGCGCATCTCAAGTTGTGGAATGCAAGGGAACACCCCTAAACTTCGTTTCAGTGGGAATAGGTAGGCCATTCCTCTATGCCTTCTCGACCTATGGCGTCGATGGAGTCGATCATGCCCTCCAAATTCTGCAGGTAAGTTGCTTTGCCAAGTAGTACTTTGGATGTTTTTACAACCTCTGACTTCCGGATATTCTCCAGGACGAGTTTGAGA
Organism: Russula olivacea; assembly: GCA_963926505.1. Lineage (NCBI taxonomy): Eukaryota > Fungi > Basidiomycota > Agaricomycetes > Russulales > Russulaceae > Russula > Russula olivacea. Next base: position 2,593,533 of record OZ004884.1, read on the forward strand.
TGAATCTTCGCCTTCTGGGTGCCCCGACTATCAAAGATGTTGTCCCTGCCATGGTGGATGCAACCAATATCCACTCTCATCTAGTCGCTGTCCCGAATGATCAACTATATGACGCCAATTGTACGCGTTTGTCTCACCCACCTGTACGAGGATTAACTGTCTCTAGATGAGAACATGCAACATGCGCGTCTTAGGGACGTCAAGGCGAAGACGAAACTCTAGGCCCCATCTACAATCCCTTGGTATTTTGTTTAGCACGCTCTATTTCTGCTTGCGTAGAGACAAAACCAGCTCTCCTGTCCATTCATTATCCAAGTTTGTCAGATTATAATATTGGGTATCGAATACCAATCTGCTTGTTATGCTACAATGCGCGAGGCACGATAGATAGCGCCTAGTACAGTGGGCCTAAATATAAAAGGAAGTCGTGTCTCTGATTAAAATCAATGGTGTCGATGCTGATCCACCATCGAGTCGTCAGTCTACCGTTATCTTCTCACCACCGCGCCACCACGGCCCACCACTACTCATCCAAGCAGCGACCATCCAAGCCTCATGGCGAAAAGCAGCAACAGCCTCCGTATCAGCGTCCCTGTCGGCGCGCCAAGCCCGAAGTTCCAGAGCGCGCGCGAGCGCACTGAACCCCGCCGAGCAGCCCGCGTGAGCCGAGGGTAGCGCGGCGAAAGCCTCGCGGTGGATGAAGATCAGCTCGAGGTACTCCCCGCATGAAGTCTGCAGCAGCCCGTCGGCGTCCGAGTCCGGGTCGTAAGAGTGCGTGAGGGATGCCAGGAGTGCGCAGGGCGGCGGCGTCGTAATTGCCGCTGCTGCTGTAGCTGCTGTGACTGCTGCCCCTGCCCCTGGCGAGGGAGGCGCGTCGGAGGAACTTGAGGAGGCCGTAGTGCCGGACTGGGTTTTTTCGAGTCAGGGGCCAGTGCCAGGTAGTATCATGCGACATAAGATACGTACTTGGCAGTAAGTCCCTGCGTCGTTCATTTGCATGTCGGACGCGGTGGGTGCGGTGGCACTGGTGGGCGCCGGCTCGTTTGTCATGGTCTGCCTCCACACACAAGTCAGAGTTTGGCTGGCACGCCCGCCGGCCAGGCAAGGCGGGTGCTCGACGAGGGGGACCCACCCTAATCCTTTGCTGCAGACTGAGCGACTCTAGCAAAGCCGCCAGTTCGATATCAAGCTGTTGAGGAGGTGGGAGATTGGCGTCAATCGACATCGGTTACAAGGAGGAGGGAGGGATGGGGGAGAAATGGGAAAATGGGCCCGGGCTAACCTCGGACATGGGGTGAGAATGAATGGGAGAAGGCATAGTCATGACCATTGTCTCCATTATGGGTAGCTGCTATTGTTCGTTCAAGTTGTCGGTGGTGTCAACAAGTGGGGTAGATGATGCATACTTGGGTGGATAAATTTCTTTTTATCACGGAGAATGGTGGAGTCACATTGGCATACGCATATGAATTAGGGGACACGCGCGTGCCGCGCTGTGATCCTCACGGAAGGGGTCCCTCACCGTAGCCACGCCCCCTGCAGCAGTCGGATCAGGCGTGCTCGGCTCATTAGCTCAGTCCAAGGGCATGTATAACTTGTATCATGTCACGATCGACTAAGACTAGCAGTTATTATACACGAGGCAGACCGTGACACCCTGCGAAAAACACATCGATGATTGATTATCGTAATCACACAACTGCCACCTTCACATCAATTTGCATCATTCACGAGGCAAGAATGGTCCTACGTCACCTTCATGGGGGTTAAGCGACCACGGAATGGCTACCGCAGCGCCCCGAAACCTAAAACGAGGCAGAAAGCAATGCAAGCGCTTCCGAAAATAGCGCCGGATAGCTCGACTACTTCCCAGAGACACGCAACAACCCCAATAATGAACAGCGCGAAACCGACAAGCATGAAGCATGAACATATGCCGTGGCAATTGTTCAAAAGGCGCGCCAAAGCAACTGCATTTTCTTGGGTATCGGCATCGTGGTCGCTTTCACCAGCGTCGCCGGCATGGGTCCGAAGGCATGGCAATATCGCCCTCAAGTCGAACAATGACACGCGCCGCATGCCCATGTCAAGACATGCCGGGTGATGCAAGTGCGCAACGAGACCTTCTGTGATAGCCGAAAGCAACGGCGATCTCGCGCCGGTAGCAGTTGTCGAGAAGATCCGGGTGGAGGGCATGGCAGTCGGGTGAGCATTTGATGGGGCGCTGCGTTCGACATTCTTCGAGGATCTCACACCCCCTGACTCGAGGGCGGAGGGCGCCTGCGTGCTGGTGATGACCGTTGGTTCAAATATACGGGGATCCATTGGTCCAACATCAGCCGTGATGGCGACGGTCCCAGAATTCGGTTTATCAGGGACCGCTTGCGCCTCGCCCAATCTATGACGGATGAGGAGAAGAGAGCCCACATATGCTACGGAGGCTTATCGCCCAGGGTCACTTTTCTATGGGAGCCACTAAACCGTTAACAAGAGACCCTTACCAGCTGCCGCATGAAAGATCAAAGAACCGGCCAACGACGAGAGGACCAGGTTGCTTGTTAGACTCCCATCATTCTTGTCTGAGGCTAGCTTGAACAACATACTGTCAACGGTCGTAAAGAAGCTAGCCTGTACGCGTGGGCCAAATTAGACAACTTTAGCCATGAGGTAGGCGACTGACGCAAATGCTAATCAGTTGCAAGCGATCACCCCAGATCTGGATGATATGGGCAACTGTATGCACTGCAACGGTCTTTGAAAAGACTATTTTCTCGCGTGCATCGACTGTTAGAAACCTGTTCTTATTCTGCGTTATTAACGAGGACACAATGACCCACTTTTCGTCTCAGTGATAGGCTTGGTGACTGGCGGGGGTTGATCCGGCTGGGACCTAGGATCTGCTTGTGTGGACAACATTGGCGGGATGAAACGATTCTCCGGATACAGCGTACCAGAAGACACGAGGACCATCGCTGAATGGAAGTCGAGGACGATCTCGGACTATATGCGCATACAAATCATCAGTCGGAGCTCTGGCACTTCTTGGGTGTTCTGGCTAATATGGGGCCAATACGAACCTGGGAAGCCCTAGGATTGGGATACTTTTTGGATACCTTTGGGGGTGTAGAGACTTTCACAGGCAACAATTCTGCGCGAATCAAAGTGAGTGAGTGCTGAAGCGCTGAAGCGCTGAAGACCAGGATGTGCTAGTGCCACGAACATTGATATTGGTGACGCCGCTGAGTGTGACAGGCATTATGACGACGACGCCTGCTCGATCTGCTTGTAATGGAAAAGGCACTGCCATTTATGGAAGTAAGAGTAGACGTGTGAGTGGCGGTGATCAAGCTGGAGGTCATAAATATTAATAATATAGAATAACACGGCCGGCAGATCATTGATTATTCCACCGCATGTGCTGATTCCTTCGTGTTGAAGCTTACGGCGTGATTTCAAGACGTAACATCAGTCTCACTTTCTTCAAGAAAGAACATGACTGTCATTTCGTGAGGCTGTACGCTCCTTGTGGACCTGTTTTCAAGTTTAACGTCACATCCGTAACCTAGGTCATAATCATAGCTAATTTGTTGGATATCAAGAACCGGTATAACGTGCGAGAGCTGGGTGACGCAAGAGTATGAAGGGTGAGGAAATGGGCACTGTCGATGTTTCAAAGCAATGCTGCGACGCCCAGGATTATGCAGACGCCAACGCATGCACTGCCAAATATTGCGACCGAATGCTCGAGCACGGTCCAGAGGTAGGCAGCAATTCCCGTAATGACCAGTACGAAGCCAGAAAGGGCAAAGATGCTGCATACACCGTGGCACCTACTCAGCAGGCGCATTAAGGCCTTCGCATTTTCCTCCTCGTCTGCTCTAGGGTTGCCATCAGGGGTGGCGATGCATGACAATCGTCCCCTGAAGTCGAATAATGATACGCGCCTAAGGTCGATCTTGAGTAAGGGCGGCTCGTCCAGGAGGGACGTGAACGTATTAGAAAGCGTTGAGAATAATGGTGGCCACCCAACGAGAAACGGCGTGGTGGACGAGGACGCGAAAGCATGGGTATTGTGGTGGCGATTGGTATGCTTGACCTTATGGCGGGAGCTGGACCTCCCGGACTCTAAAGCGGAAGGTGTTTGTACCTTATCAACGGAAGTCGACCTGGGAGGCGCGTATTTGGCATAGACGGTAGTAATCGGTGATTCGGAAGTGCCAGTGGTTGATTCCGCACTTTTCAGCCTGTAGCGGATAAGTACAAAAGATGCAATGTAGGCCAAAATTGCTAGAAATGAATAAGACCGTCAGTTGGCAAAACAGAGATTCTGCTTGATGTCTCTACCAGCTGCTGCATGAAAGATCAAGGCCCCGACCAACGAAGCATGCATCAACTTGCTCGTGAAAGTGCGGTTATCCTTGTTAGAAGCGAGAGAGAATAATACACTGTCGATTGACGTGAAAAAACTGGCCTACGTGTATACGTGGATCTAATGGTTCTGGTACCAAAGATGAAGATTAGCTGCTCACATAGACGCTGATTAGCTGCAGGCGATCGGACCATATTTGAGTGACCCGAGTGATGGTGTGTAAATCAGCAGCCATTGCCACCGCAGCATTGTCCCGTTCTGTGACAGTCAGTTGAAGTTAATACTATAGCAAGTTGGAGATCTATAATATGCGACTTTTACTGACGCCGTTTCTGACTCGCTTGCGATTCGTCACGGACACGTGGTTGTTCTGCCATTTGACGAGCTTCTATGTGCGCATGTTTCGCAAACAGTTCTAAGTACTGAGATAGCGTCAATAGAAAGAGGAACATACCGGTGGCCACGAACATGGATATTAAAAGTCGCGAAACTGGATGGAGTCGCGGCTAGTGATAGGGAAAAGGAATCGAACAACGGCGCGTCGGACCGGTTAATTTCCGATTCCGAGCCAGCTAACGAGCCGCAAGTTTGTGATCCATGGTGTACAATGGTGGGGGCACTGGGCCAGGCAACGTATGCTCTCCTCACTCAAAGCCACATCAAGGCCACCACCAGGACTTTGGCTTGTGTAATCGGGAACTGTCAGGGAGATCCCCAACGCTCTTTGGACAACCGAGTTTCCTTCTTGAAAGGATGGTCATCTTCACTGGCCGCACTATCCCAGCAAAATCACCTCAGGCATTCTGCGGATTTGGGGATAGAGCCTCCTTCGATGTGAACGCGCTGTGGCACGCGGGTGCCATAAGTAATCCCGCCCGAATCCTTTAATTCTTCGCCCCGTTCGACTTGTTGGACTCCTGCTCTCGTTCACCCCACTACGCTCAGAGCTTTTCTGGCCTTGCAATCCCGCCTTTCTCCAGTGATGTACCTTTCTTCCCTTTTTGTTAGTATTTGTATCGTATTTCAAGATGCATCTAGCTCACGCCTGTCCTCTCCAGGTTCTTGCCAGTGCTTGCACGGCGGCAGCCAAGGAAATCGTCATCACGGTCGGAGATAATACCACGGGCGATGGGTCAACAACTTTTGTGCCTCAAAGTGTGGTTGCCGACCTGGGTGATGTCGTCCAGTTCAACTGTAAGCTCCTCTCGTGTCCGTAGTCATCCTCTGATCAGCACCGCAGTCGCGACCGGAAACCACACGGCAACCGAGTCAACTTTTGATAACCCCTGTATCCCCGCACACAAGACAGACGTCTCCATTAATGGCTTCGACTCTGGCTTCCGAAACACCCAGCCGGGCACCCCCGGTTCTATCCTGGCCGTCCCCATAATCATACAGAACGTGAACCACACGTTCTGGTTCTATGATCATAACACGTGTGGCGAGGGTGGTGTTGGTGTTATCAATGGTAATGAGTCGTCCAGCCAGACACTTGCTGGTTTTGCGGTATGTGATGTTGTTCTTAAGATATTTGGCCATCTTAGCTCCGCAATTGAACTCGCGGCGTTTCACGTTTCTCGCATTCATATCCCTCATATGACGCTCACGAATAATATCATTTTCCAGCGAAATTCCATCCGTTTGAATGGCACGAACACTTCCAACACCACCAGCACCAGCTATCGGTTGAGTCCCACTACCGCTGCTTCGCCCTCGACCAGTCCACACAAATCGGCCGCCAACCGCGTGTTCACAGTCGGCGCTGTTGGCACGATCCCATTGTTCATTGCGACCCTGTTTCTTTAGAACGTTTTGAACATTACTTCGTCAGTAAAAATACTTCTCATGGAGCTCTGGCTGATGCTCCTTATACAAATCTTTGACGTAAATGCACTTGTATTTACATTTAATTCTGGTCGTTCTCTTTCAATATTGCTATTTTATTTCCATACGAGCCACGCATGTTGCCTGGTGCCAAACGGGTTTTGTTTACAACCGGTGATGTCGAGGGAGTAATGGTGGGAAGCTGGGAAATTTGTGGGTTGACTTGCTTAATCTGTGTCCTCGGGTTCTTCGGGCTGCCGAGCTTGCATATACACGTGCGTGTTTCTATGGTACCCAAAGTTGTGACTTTCTCATCAGCAAGTTGCTGATGAGAAAGTCACAACCTTGGGTACCATAGAAACTTGAATAGAGGTATCGCCAGCTTTGGCACTTTGGTCACCTTCTGAATGACAGTCGACCGATTTCACGTTGGCCTTTGGGGATGCGGCCTGCGTATGAAAGATGCTTATAAATGGGATTTCAACATCGAGCTTCACTCGTCACGGTACATCCTGCTAATCGAGACTTTGATCCTTATTCCACGTTGTAAGAGCATCAGGCTTGCCTAAGTGCATCCTAGCTGGAAGCATGATCAGACGTCAGTCGTCTGGAGTGAGCGAGCTGTGGAGGGTCCGGGCGGTTGGTCAGAGTCTCAGAGGTAGCAGCCCGAGAGTCCAACCCAACGGCAAACTGCCAGTGGATGGCCTCCACGACAGCTCGTCTTCCGAACAGATTGTTGGCCGAGAAAATGAGCAACTGCTTCGGGGACGAGCTAAAGATCTGGATCTGAGGCTGAGAGAGCGCTGAACCGTCGAGACGAGAACCAGACGAATGCAGAGGTGTCATGATCATGACACCCGCCAGAATTAGCGGTGGAACACCTTTCCCACGGTTCTGCAATCGCACCTTGACTACTGTGGCTTGACTGGCATCAGCTCGAACAGAACCAGATCCACTCTGCCATGGTATCTCGCCCAGGGGCTTAGTAATACTTGGGCTCGCCGACCAGGAGACTACAGTAGTACAGTAGTTTCAGTCTAGCCTGGACGGAGCTTTGACAGAGGCATTATATTGATACCTCTATCAGCACTTCGTCTAGACTGAAACTATGGACTGATAACCGGGAATGCCAGTGTCTCCATGGCACTTCAGCTTCTTGCCCTTGTTAGTGCTGCGCACATAACTGCTCCTGCATCTGCTACACACGTATACGTCATCTCTACAATGTTTTCTGAAACTTTCTTTCCAATGGCTGCGGCCGACTCTGTCCCCAGAATTGTTCACAAATACCATTACAAGCACTTCCCACCTCCGTCGGATTCCGTCGAGCTCACCGCGAAGCTTCACCGGAACTTGCGTGCCGTGCCGCATGGTGGCTTCTGGGGCAAGGTGAAAAGCGCTGGGTGGCGTCTCCTGCGTGAGTAGTTTATTTATTTCTATGCACGGTCAACGACACTGACGACATTCTTGGAGTCAAATTTGACAGCCGCATCGAGGGGCCCCTCCGGCGCCCAGACTTCCCGGTCGCGCCTCCATCGAGCCCCGTCCCCCGCGCTCCCAAAATCTCCCCAGACATTCACATCCACCCAGCGGGATGTCCGGAGTTCCTGCTTAGCCCGCCCCTGCCTCAGGAGGATGGCTTCCTCTTCGTCCCTCCGCGCTCATTTCGCGCGTCAAGACGTCGCCAAGAGAGGTTGCCGCCTTCTTCGCGCCAGCTCCCGACCCCTCCTGGCCCGCCAGCGTGTGCGATCCCGAAGATCGCGTGTTGCACATGGGCGAACGGCCCCTCTACGCCGTCCTCGTCCTCGTCCTCGTTGTCTCCGTCCTCGACCTCGGCCTCGTCTTCGTCGTCAGTGAACTCCGATATTGACTCCGATGAGTTAGACTACGCCCGCTTCCTCGTCGAGGTCGCGCCCTTCCTGTTCTTTCCGGATGAGGAGAACAAGGAGAACAAACCCGACCACGACGACCAGAAGCCACAAGACCTCGACGCACCCGAGCCTTCTGTGGTCGCGGGGTCTAGCAACATGGTGTCACCGGCACCCCAGGACGAGGAGATAATAATGAGCAGCTCCCAGATCGAGGGGATCCGGCACGCCGCTGCCGACAGGCGCTTCCTAGAGGATCTTGGCTTGACCCCACAAGCCTTCATGGCACTTCTAGACGGCACCGGCATCGAATGGGATGATGACGATGATGATGACGATGATGAGGAGGAAGAGGAGGGGGAGGGAGAGGAAGAAGAGGAAGGGGAGGGGGAGGAGGAGGAGGAAGAGGAAGATCAGGACTAGGCTGCGCCTCCGTTGAGGGGCGCTCCCCGTCACGCGAAGGTAAGTGAGCGAGTTCATTTGACATTCTAGGTACGGCGTTGGCTTTCACGACAACACGGGACCTCTATTCTCGTTTTCCGGAATTCTTGGACGGCGCATCTGGCATTGGGGAAGGGACCTCCATTTTGGACCGACGCGCCGACGAATCCGACCGACTACTCGACTCGACTGGCGCATAACACTGACTGGACTCTGGGCTGATGGCAGCTGACAGGTGGTCGGTCGTTGTCCCTCGGCCGGGATGGGGATCGTACTGCCCGTCGGCGAGGAAAGGCCCAACTGAGCTCAGGTATGTCAGCGCAGTTCTAGTGCATGACATGATGACCTTAAATTCGGACCAGCCTCCTGTTCCAGTAATGACCATCGACTGGGCAGGATGACGTGAGAATGGGACTCGGCCATGGTTCCTTCGGCCGGGAGCTATGGTTGGGTTTCTTCTCCGTCGTTGGCAGCCTTGGACTCCGTTAAGCATCGGTACGCTTTCTTACCCTTTGCCTTAGTACGTTGGCACCGTCACTCATTATGATCCTAATGTCAGCGTGTTATCGATTACTACGAATTCTCGGGAGACGAGAGGTGGTGGGAAGACTTTCTGGTTGAAACACCAGTACGTCCTCGTCTCTCCCATTTTCTGACACTGGCTTACGTTCAGAAATTGACTAGGTCAGTCATGTACCACCGATTAGGCGCAACAACGTGACAGTGAGACTTGCCTGTGGTCCCCCTCGGCCGGGGGGCTGTGGGCGGTTTCTCGGCGTCGGGGCGCAGCCTTGGACTATCAAGAACCGGTACGTCCAGTCCCATTTTGTTTGAGCCTAGTATTGCCACTGACACACTCCTTCGTCAGCGCGGATTCAATTGGGAGCAAATCCTAGTGGAAATGGGGTATGTTCTGCAAGTATCGGTGCGTCTCTTCTCTTTTTCCCTTTATCTCTCGTTCGCTATCCGGCTGGCCTGCTGACTTGTCTGCTCTGTTGCAGCGCTGCTGCAATTGTGTCGTCGGGGCGGCCTCGGCCGGCTGTCTTGGCGTCGCATTGTGATGGTCGCGTTGCGCGCTGTGTCCCATGGTCCCGTGAGTCCTTCATTCCCGGGGCCATAATGACACTCATCCTTTATGCAGCCCTTCAAGCTCCTCAAGATGCAAGTCCGATGGATTCCGATGGATTGCTGGATCTCTGTGGCTTGGTCTAGATTCCTTACTATATGTGCTATATGTGTCTCGCGTCTGTGCTGGTGTTTTGGTTATGCACCAGATGTCCATTGCGGTCCTTAACCCGTTATGGGCAGCAATGGACACCTGGGGCTCTAGCCATTTTCTCCTCCCACGAGCATCATCCGAACATTTCCCCATCTTGTAGTGCATTGCTGGCCATATATACAGCTCAATGTGCATTTCATTCCACCAACCCGGCCGAGGTAATGACCCGACTCATCACAGTGGCGAGCCTCAGCCTCAGTCGTTGCACAATGCGTCAGCAGGTGGACATGCGAAGGTCGTCCAGGCCCTCTTGGACCGAGGTCGTGAAGCTACTGCTTGAGCATGGAGTGGACATGAACATCCGGGACGGAGTCGATCAGACCCATGGCAAGCCAGGCGGCTAAATCAGAAGGATACCCTACTCCGCGCATCATTCGGAACGTTTTATTTTGTTAATATGATTACAGTTCCTGTAGCATACATACAATAACGGAAGACGCTGCATTCGACAAAGTGCCATTCAAAACACGACTCGAAGAGCCACAAGCGATAACGTCGCCTCATTGTTTCAGTTCTCATATCATACACAACACAAAAACTCTACTCTTTCTTCCAGACTTCCTTGCCCCTGACCCACGTGCTAAGCACATCGCCGCTGCGATCAAGAATGACCAGGTCCGCATCTGCGCCTGGGCGGAGCGTGCCTTTCCGATCCTCAATACCGAGACACCGCGCCGGGTTGAACGTCACGCATTTAATCGCCTCGCCCAGAGAACATCCCGTGAAACGCGAGAAGTTGCGGACGCAGGTGTCTAAGGTGACGACGCTACGGCAACTAGCGGTTGGTACGGGTGGGGCCGGGAATGCTCTGGGACGCACCTGCCGGCGAGGGTGTCCGTGCCCTCGAGATATAGCTTGACGCCTTCTTTCACGAAGCGCTTGCCGTCGCGCCACTCATGTACTCCGTCTTTGAGATGCGGATCCAGAATCTTCATAGCTACAATGGCGCTGTAACCGGAAAACAGATGTCGGGTATATCAGAGGAGAACCTACCGTCTGTAATTAGAATGCACCCTTCGGGATACGCGTTGTACGCTAGCTGCGGCCATGGTCAATAGGATATCATACAAACGACCGGAGACATACTCTAACGGAATTCGGATGCGAGTGGATACCATCAACGATCAGTTCGTAGAACGGTCTTTCGAACTCGAGGTCCGCTACTTGGCCCTTCTCAAGGTGCAGTCCCAGTCTTGGAACCCTGCCCGCGACGCGCGAAGCGGCCAACATGGGAGTCTGGGGTGGTGTTTCATGGTCATCGAATGCCTCGCTTTGTGCTTTCGTTGTCGTGCGCAGCGATACTTGACTCGAGGAGCTGCGAGCCGGGGATGCTGGAGATGCAGGCGACGCGGGAGAGGTCGGAGGGCTCGAGGTGGGCGAAGATGGAGCGCTGATGTGAGGTGAAGCACCGAGAAGACCGATGATGGACGGGTCGCGGTGATGCAGTTGAGGCATCGCGTTGAAGAGGTGGGTGATAAGGCGCGCGCCGTGGCGCACGGCTTCCGTCGCGAAGTCCGACGTTGCAATGCTAGTCGCGGAACACTCTCAGCAAACGAACAGAGATCCGGCGGAGCCGATTCGATATACTATACCTGTGCCCAATAGAGAACACGATCCCACGTTGGTCGAGTTCATGTACTGCGTCGAGCACGCCATTAATTTCTGGCGCCGCAGTTATGATGCGCACGCCGAGGGGAGCGTCTCTATCCATAAGCCAGTCGTCCTTGGTGGCGAGGTTTTCCACCCCGTATATCTCCTCGAACGAAGCAAAGCCTTTCGGAGGAGACCGGATATGTAGAGGAGCATGCGCTCCCCTTTTTGCTAGTTGTATGAAAGGGCCTTCGGCGTGCCATCCCAGAAAAGTTGCACCCCTAGGGTTGGCACGAGGGCGAAGGAGGGAAAGCAAAGTCGGATAGAGCGATTTCTCCTGAGTCTAACAGGCGATTCCTTTAGGACAAAACATGAGAGCATGCCACAAGGACGTACGATAATCGTAGGAACAAGTCTGTGTTGGTATGTAAATCAAATCGGGACAGACCTCCAGTAAATGAAGAGTGATACATACGATGTCACTCCTGTTTCCACGATCTTCTCTGCGACAGTTTGCAGACCACGGCGATAGGCGTCTGAGTCGTCTTCGTACACGGAGAAGTCGAAGCCATAAGCGCCGTTAATTTGAATGTCGATGAATCCCGGGCTGACAATATTTCCGCCCATATTTATGATTCTTTCCGGCCGCTGCCTCCTGGAGAAGAACGTTTGCTATACAAGTACAGTAAACATTGAATGAGAAAGATATTCCTTTGCGCGAGCCATTTTCGCGTGACTTACCTGAGAGTCGAGCACGACACCTCTCCGCTCGTCGATCCAAAGATCCTTTTCGACCAGGCTACCGTCTTGCATGGGAAGCAAGCAGTTGGTAAAGCATATTAGCCCGTTTGGCGAGGTCATTTTGGTGGGGTGGCTTGTAGTTTAGCGGGCGTCGAGTGCTGAGCTGGCACTGGGGGGAGAGACGTCATAGTAGTCAAATTATAACACGGGATAAGGCCATGAGCAGGAGCCGTCCCACTCGGAGTTGAGCCGCATCCCGCTCCCGGCGCAACGGACCGACCCAATCCCGTGAGTCACGGCGCGCGAACGATGCGGTCACTCCGATTCAAAATGTGAGTTTCTCGTTGGATCCACGCACTTATTACTTGGTGGAGTGGCGAGTAGAGTTACAGTTACACCGAGTCGGGGAAAACCGGTCGAATGTCGGTCTCCATTCCCGACATGCGCGCATGCCGACTCCGAGTCATCGACTCGGACTCAGATTACATCACCACTCAGGAGCATCGCATCGATCTCCATTTGCCACACAGCATCGCTCAGAACTACGGGTGCTGGTGAATCGTTGCGTCGCACAAGGGCGAGGACGGACAGTCGATTGCAACGCGGAGCATGCGACACAGGATACATGGTGATGCAACGAGGACACAAGCACAAGTAGAAGGACATGGGTTTAAGATCACGGGCTACTTGTTGGAGCTCGTAAGCAACATGTCAATTATCGATCGAACAGACGTACTTATTCTCGAACGACTCGGTGCAACGCGGGTCCTTGCCGAGGCATCACCAGAATGGTTGGTCAAAACCACACCAACGACACCCACGTGAGCTCTGTGATACAAGAGGTTGGACCTCGGGAGCTCCGGCTCAGGGTACCTACAACGTACCAATACTCGCAGATAAGACAGACCGGAACACTTTCCCCCAGCGCCGTCGCGATACGATAACCAGTTGTCAGTCTGGCCAAGGACCAGCTTCTGATCACGAATCACCTAAGATGCAAGCTGTCAGCGCTGTCAGCGCTAGCCAAGGCATGAACTCAAATGGACAGACAGTAATCGAAAAGCCGAATCCTTGCAAGGCCCGCCCATACCAAGGCCAGCCTGACGTTCCAGACGGGAAGAAGGACTGCAGGTAAGCACTTCACTCAAGACTTCGCGTGTAGCTAGTCATCAATACAACAAGATTGAATGGCGGCAAAATGAACTTCATACCTGTCACACAGCCCAAAAAGACCCTCCTTGATGGAAGCTGTAGACAAACCAAGGAAAAGACAGTTGATAGGCATCCAGAGCCCCCCCAAACGGAAAAAAGTTCATAAGAGTCCCAGCCAAAATTTGAAATGCGGGATCAAGCAAGTTATGAGGTCATGCAAATTGACTCAGAGTGCGAGTCGGAACGTCTAATTTAAACTGACATTCTACGGTCACTTTGAGCGCCGAGCTGAACTGGCATAGGCCATTGCCGTGTTTTGGATCGCCAGACGCCCCAATCGATTCCTGCGTCTACCGACAGTCGGGGACGAGCCAAGATACTTGTAGAGGGACGGATGGTTTCGGTATCGCTCGTTTCATCCTCAGGATCCATCTCAGGACCGTCATCCTCATCTTCTTCGATAATCGGGGAGAGGAGGTGGGGATGGGGAAATGGTGTAACGGGAATAAGGATGGCTTCCTCTCCATCGCCATGGTCTTCTCTCGGAAGGAGGTCGGGGCGAGTATTTCTCAAGGTGACCTCGACCACGGAGGACGAGATGAGTTGTATCTCCCTGTTGATATGCATGAGGGAAAGCAAAGGTGTCGTATTCAAGCCTCGAAACTGGTTAGGTGATTCGATAGGCTTTACTGGAGACAGTAAAGTGTCATCGGTGGTCTCTTCTTCCCCGGCCTCCCAATCCGAGTCCGAATAGTCATCACGCGCAAATGGGTTGACGAAATCAAATTCAAACGAATCCCACGAATCCCAGACGGAGGTGGGAGTAGGAATGTTCGTAGGTTGGCAAGGCAAGTCGTAAGACTCAGCGTCCTGCGCTAACAAGTCTTGGATAGCAACGTTGGTGAGAATTTCCGAGGCAGATGCAGTCGACGGGACAAAATAGGGCTGTGGGTTGACCGTGACCTGTTCTGCGCTACTGAGCGGCTCAGCCGCCGGGCTAATGGCTGAATGATGGCATTCAATACGTGAGAGATGCACTGGCGGACGACGCGTGCTATCAGTCAGTGGGTTTGACGGCCGGGAAGCGGGCGATCGTCCCTGGTAAACTGATGGGATGGAAGATGCTTCTGGTTGCTGGGAAGTGTGCCCTGTGCCGAAATGTATGGTATGGTTGCACCTGAGATGAACGCATGGTGTCAAGAGATGCACTAGTATGACAGACCTGTGGCGCCCGCGCAAAGTCGGTTGAAACGCGCCAATCTGTTGCTCCCGGCCCTGGCACGCCCACGCGGGGGGCCGAAAAAATTCAATGAGGTACACACCAAATCCTCCTGGACCCGAGATGCGATCGGCACGGAAGCTTTTCTACGGCGCAGCGATGTGACCAGCACGGAGAAAATGGAGAACATGTTTTTGGGAGCAGATACTGTAAATAAGAAACAAAAAGTGTGGTGATGTGGTGTAAGAGAAGAGGCATTCAAGCGTGGCAGGGAAACTTGAAAGTCAACCCAGTTGGAACACAAACATTTCAGTCCCTCCCACGGAGATCGCGGGCATGACTGACGGGCCTATGAATACCCGCCAGTCTCATGGTAAATCCGACGCCAGAGATGAGAAATTTCAGCGGCTAGGGTCATTGAGACGAGCAACAAATTCAGGTCGGCCGACTTTACCAAATTGGGGATGAAGGGAAGCACCAAAGCAGCGTACTGTAAGGATACAGCAACAGATACCGTCCCCACGCACGATCTAGGATGGCAAGGGTGAATCGCCAATAGCCCGGCTTTACTCCCACGACAAACAAAATTTCGCGGAACGGTATGGACTGTTGTGAATATCCCGGTGAAAACTGCAATATTTTACATCCCCAAAACGACATATATACGATACAGATGACAAGGATCAACTTTGTGGGTTCCAAAGGGAATAGATAGTACTTCTACGACAGCACTTATAAAAAAGTGGGAAAACGAAGTCTAGATGGGTTTATAGGTTGGAAACAAACCAAGAAAAAGGAGAGACAGGAATGCGAAGGAGTCCCTATACTATGCAGCACGACAGAAACGAGTGTTAACCCCCCCAGGGAGTTGAGGTTAGGTGTCATCGGAGAGAGGATTTTGTGCGATGAGGAATCAGGCGACGAGCGAATTAAACACCTGAAGCAGCGGGAGAAGGGATGGCAATCTCGGTAAACCACCTTATGGTGGGGACAAGTTGAGGCGTACCAGTTGGATTCGACGCCGGAGCAGTACTAGATGACGGCGATGCGGTCACCACTACATCAACACTAGGTGTATTGTTGTTGCCACCAATAAGGGCGAGGAGTCCGGCCATGATTTTAAGCACCGTAGCACTATCAGTTGAACCTGAACCCGGAGGCGGCACGGACTACAAAATTCAGTCAGGCAATCACTCTCTGTAGAGAGACCCGCCCACACTCACCCCATTCCTGCAGTCCGAGTAGGTGCATCGACGCTCAGGCATCGCTCCTTGAAGAGGAACCGGCGCAGCATACGCCATGGCTGCAAACAAAGTCAGAAAAGTCGTCGGCATGTAGTTTGGAAGTAGAACCCACTGGAAAAGAGAGCGAAGAGAGCGAAGAAAAGGGCAGTCAAAGTGCAGCGCATCTTGTGGAAAGATTGTGTGTGTGAAGGTAGTAGGATCACAGAGAAAAGGCTGGAAGGACTGTGCTCAGGTGTCTGTTCGACGCTGACTGCAGTAGTTGGAATCTACATCGCGTTCTTATATACATACGCGTTGAAGAGCCACAGGCCCACAGTCAGCGGACAAAACAAGCTTGAGTCTTGATCTAGTTAAGCTCAGGGATCGAGAAAGCCGCCCCTAGAACGGCGCGAGAGAAGCAGATCAGGGGTGGAGGAAAGCCAACGCACTCTATAACTTCGTCCCCATTTGGAAGATCGTTTAAAGACATTTTTCGGGTAGGACTTTGCCGATATGCCAAAACGGAAAGTTGAAAGGTGTGCAGGCCAACAAGGGTTGCCATTTTAGGCCAGATGATGCCATTTTAGGCATCTAGACGATGCCATTTACAGCACAAAGGCGTTGAGGCGGCGTTTACAGAATGATTAGCCATTGCAGCCAAGCCACTGTCAAGCTAAGATGCATTTTATTGCGTGCGATCGATATGACACCTTCCTCCTGTCGCCCTGCTTTCAGACCCAACGTGGTAACCACAATGTAGCCACCACCTCAAGACATGACAAATTTCTGACCCCAGGCCACTGAGCCGCGTCCCTGGTCAGTACAGACATGGGACACCTTACTGTACTTGGCCACAATTCGTTCGTTCGTTCGTTCAGACTTCCAATATTTAAGCTTCAAGTTATGACTATTCAGGAGCTATTCCAAACCTGACTCTGCGTATAACTAACAATACATTGAGAACTGATCGAGAATAAACAACAAGTCCCAAAGGAACCCCGCGAGAATAAATATGTGTAAGTAGAAATCCGCCGCCTATAGGGGTGCCCAACGTATGCGAACCAATTGAAGTGCGAATGAGAGAGGAACCGTCTAACCAAATGAGTGGAAGTGTCCAGGATAAACCAGATCCAAGGAAACGATGCTAAGGCACGACTGGAGGCGAAAGCCAACAACTGTTCAGTTTTTAGAAATGACTGTGTGAGGGAAGCGTTTATATGGTGTCCGTGACGAGCTAGAGTGCGATCGAGTCGCCGAGAAGGGCATCTATAGCTGGTACTGGTTCTGATGGGTCTCCAGCAACTTCTGGAGTAGCCAAGTCAACGGTTGTAGTGGTATTTGATGGTGTCGTCTCAGTTTGGTACGTTTGGAGAGCGTTGATTAACACCTTAACCAACGTTTGCACATCCATTGATTGGGGCGTAGTGCTAGTATCGGTGCTAGATCCGGGAGGCTAATGGGAAATAAGTAAGACTGTAAAAACTAAGAGTGAGGGAAAGTCCCACCTTTGCTACCCTGCAGTCAGAATAACTACACCCCCTTACCGCGGTCGAGCCAACGGGAGACGGAATTGGAGCAGCGTAAACGGCTGGTGATCCTGGTTCCAAACAAAGTCAGCTCGACCAATCCACGGAAAAAAAATCCCCTCACCAGAAAGAAGAGCCCAGAAAGCGAATAGAAGAGAAACGACGGTGGTGAAGCGCATGGCGAGTGGTTATGGAGGTGATGTGGTGAAGCTTGTAGAAGTCGCGATTGGACAGAACACCTATGGGGCGATGGAGATGCGTACAGCGGCATCAGCTCTTATACTCGTCCATCCTTGCGACTGCTTCGCGGGACAGTAAACTAGGGGCCGGATTTGGAAAATAAGAGGGTATGGCTGCTATGGCATTAATGAGACGACTTAGTATGCGTGAAAAAGAAGCCAAGGAGCAACAGAAAAGGAAGCCGTGAAATTTACAAGTGTCCGCGACACCCGAAAAGGGAGTCCCTTTATGCGGTTGTCGAGCAATAACCGTCTGGAAATAAGGCGGTTTTTGAAGAGAAGAAAGCACATGTACAACGCTTTCCTGTTGGGTTTAGCGGCCCGGGCATCCCGGCAGCCATGACACGCGTCCCCATATGTAAGCGCCCGCGGAATATCGGCAGCTTATGACAGGCTGACACCGGGCAGTGACCTTGACACTCACTCTTCTCCCACAATGTGTCATAGAAAATTGAAGTGTGTACACATGAACAAGTGATACCATTACTGTCGGTGAGTAAGTACCAACTACAAAGAACAGATTTTCACATGTACAGTAGCTCAGTCGTCCCGGTCTACTGGAGAAGCGAGAAAACTCGAGCCAAACAACAAACAACCCGACTCTGGCATCACGTATCTTTAAAGTCTTTGATTTCCAGGCGTTTTAAGTCGACTCTGTGAGTCCGGGGCCTCTACAAGCACCATTAAAAAACCTGCATCATATGCGCTGGCGCTATTCGTGGTGTCTTCTTCTACTGCGATAACGGTTTTTGTAGACTTCAGTTGATCCGAGTGCGAATATCCAGGGGATGTTAGGGACCTTGGGTAGCTTGTCTGACGTGACGTGGGTGCGGTCGTGCCTTTGGCTCTCACAATGCGGATGGATACCTGCTAGATGCGTCACGGTGGGACGAGCCAGCCCTACACTATAGGCCGTCTAACTATTGAATAGCTGCAACATCAATATTGTTATTAAAAAACCACTGGCTCGGTTCAACGTACTTCCATGCGAGCTAAGTTATACCCTACCTCCGGGGAGAATGCAATTGCACGGACTAATTTCGGCGACAGCCTGTTACAGAGATACAGTCTTCAAGGCGCGCCCTGTGCCTGGAGTTCAATTTCGATGGACGTCTCGCGCAGTCGGAGCTGCGACCGTTGCGCGCACTAGAACCCAGGCAGCCGTGAGACAGACTCGGACTTAGACAACTACCGGCGACCCCTGGATAATGGATAATGAATAATGGATAATGACCCTGGGCCCAATATTCCCGGGCCCTTGCGCACGC
Source organism: Russula olivacea (assembly GCA_963926505.1). Lineage (NCBI taxonomy): Eukaryota > Fungi > Basidiomycota > Agaricomycetes > Russulales > Russulaceae > Russula > Russula olivacea. The sequence continues at coordinate 2,612,272 of OZ004884.1, forward strand.
CTCTAGGATCTTGGTCCCTTCCGTCCTCGCCTTCGAGTCGTTCTACTTCTCTCCTGGTTAGCCGGTCAGCTCCATCAATTTACTCAAAATTTCTTATATGCAGTAACTTATTCAAGATGCACAGGATAGAGCTTTACAGTAACTTACAGTAGACACCACTCTCAAGCGGTATACAATTTGGATGAAAAAAATATGCACCCGAGAATGATCAATCGACACTACTTTAGTGGTCCACCGCCACCGCCACAAATTAGACGGCTCGTAGCTAATATGACCAATCTCGATGTGTAATGAGCTTGCAATTGAGAGCTTCCGCTCTAGTCGTTTGAATTTGAAATGTCACAGACCAAATACGCCTTGCCAGTGGTATTCGGCTCTGAGGGTTTCCGTCTGAGGGCCCCTCGTCTAGCAGCTTTCTCCAAAGCTTTGTTTGTTTTCACCGCACGCCGGATGAGGCGACATGCCCAAGTGAGATTCCTTCGTGTCTTCACCTATCTAGCCACCACGCTCTGAGATCGGTGGCCCAGGTTACATAAGTTGATTCGCACAAAGTGAATTGTTCCGATCTTTGCCTCAAGTTCTTCAGAACTATAATAATAGGCATGGCTGACAGACATATGAACCACGAATCATTTCACATTCAGATAAAGCAAGCACCCAACATTGCGAAAAGAACTTAAATGAATAGAGATGTATATGTAGGAAATTCTCTGTCTGTAGCTGAGTATCCGTGGCTAGCAAGAAATCAGTATCAGCGTATTCAATGGTTCGCTCTGAAGCTCGGTACGTTTCGAGTGTTGGTTAACACGTCAACCGACTTTTGCGCCCCCGATTGGGCCGTAGTGTCGGTGACAGAAGACTAGCCGGAAGAACGTATGGCCTTAAAAACCCGAGTACAGTAATGAAAAGTCCGCACAACATCTGCAGCCAGTTGTAATACAATTGCGCCTTGTCCCAGCAGAATCAACTTGAGACATAGCTGGAGCAGTATAGGCAGCAGGCGATTCTGATTCCATGCAAAGCAAAATCGACGATGTAGATCGCATGGCAAGCGGCAATGGAGGCTCTAAGATGAAGTAATGAGGGTCGCGTTTGGACGCGTCGACGATAGTAGGGATACAAATGAAGACATCGGCTTTTATATGGCTCCGCAGGACGGTAAACTAGTGACCGGAGCCGATAAAGTCCAAGAAGCGTTTTTGTGCACCGGGATGGTTTGATGCGTGAACATGACCCATGTTTCACAAGCCAGCCAGGGCCCGGGAGCAGTGTGATGTGTATGTATCTGCAGTAGCAGCCAAGAAGGTCCCTCTATGCAAGCGTTGAATGATGGTGGCCTGGAATTAACACAGTTTTGGTAATTCGTCCTGAAACTGGGGAGGTCTGTACGCGCATGCGACAGTAAAGGCGCTCGTCGCTATTGAGTGAGTAAGCGGGACAAACTGGACTACGGAGAACAGATACTTACCTCAGTCCTGGCACACAGTAAGCATGTAGAGCACGGGGAGTAAACTAGTGAACCCTTTCATCAGTAATATTGTGAAATTAAATAGGGCTATCCAGGGACCGATGCAGTACGAGAGGTGGCGGCACCACGGCCCGGCAGCATCTTGACGCGGGTCACATGCTTTCTCACGGTGATGACTATACTCGCGATGACCTTCACGACGACCTTACTCTGCCCGCCGTCCGATAATCGCTGGATTCCATACACAGATTGTGCAATGGACTCGTAGTTGACATGCGGTATCACTTTCTTTTCGGCCCTTCATTGACTCTGGAGTTTCCATGCAGTGCCGGTGGGACCAAAGTCACCAAATTGTACTCGAGTACATGCCGGTGTTCAAGTTGACCTTTTTTAAACGATTCTTATTCACTGCTGGACTGCAATACCTCCAGCCCAGGATGGCCACGTCTTTACCGGTGATGGAGAAGGGCTGGGCGTCCCTACCCTGCTCACACTTTAAGAGTGCCCTCCGTCCTCTCCCTCGTAGTTTAGGTCTTCCCATTTTATGCTTTTACCGTGCGTCAGGACTGAGGTAAGTGTCTGTTCTCCGAGGTTCAATTCATTCTGATTACTCACACAAGGGCGACATTCATTTACAGTCGCACGCGCGCACACATCCCCCAGGTTCAGGACAAATTTCATATCATCCCATGAGCTCCTAGCGTAGATGTATCAAAACTGTCAAGGCTCAGATAAATGCTTATTGGCCGGCGAAACATGTTATCAGGATATTCGGACCACCTTGTTTCTGGATCCGTTCTGAACATATGCTAACTTACTACTTACTGTAGTTCATATAGCTTCCATTGCTACTTGCCATACGCTCTACCACTGTCGTTTATCTTCTGGTCAATAGCCGGGCTCTACTTTCTCGTGAGGCGACAACGTTTCTTTGTGAATGGGTTGAACTGATTTCGTTTGAAACCAGAATCGCTTGCTGCTTACGGTGCTCTATTCCCGTCTCGCGTTGACTCGGCTGGTGAAATACGTTCTAGTCTGGATAATGCAGGATAGAAGTTGTGCGGACTTCCCTCCTCTTGGTTCTTAAAGCCTTACTTATTTTCAGTCAGTCATCTGACACTGGCACTACGCCCCAATCGGGGGCACAAAAGTTGGCCGACGTGTTAATCAACATTCTCCAAACGTACCAAGGTCAGACAGAATACACCACCAGATTCCAAAACAACCATTGATCTGGTTCCCCCCGAAGAAACCGTACAAGGGATTCCTTCCCTGGCGTGACTTATTCGGACATAGTCCGAGCACTGTATCTTACCTGATAGCTATGGCACTCAACCCACAACGCACCCGTTCAAAGGCTTATGGGACTCATCCCATTCTTCGCGCGTCCTCGGGCTGGCCTGACAGGGTCAATATCTCCGATCCTTTTGCATCCCTAACAGGCGTGTCGCCAAAAATGGCAGTGCTATCGTGTGCCAGTGTCTTACAGCTCTCCGACGCTAGAGCATGTGTCCCTTCTATGAGAGCTAGAGGACGAGCGTGCACACATGAAGTTGGAAGAACTACTTCGGCACCTTACATCCCTTGGGTACTATATTCGTACTTGGCTCACCACAAACTTGAATTCACCGAAACAGTTATAGTAGATGCAGTCACCATGGACAGGACGTAATTTCAGCGCCCACAGTATGATGCAGGTGTCTAAACAGCGTTAGTAAAGAACAAGGAGGCTAAAATTCGCCGTGAGCCCATAGAGTGGCCCCGACGGCGGCGTCGCGCTCAGCCGACTCGTAATAGTACCCTAAAATTACGTAAAGGTGGTGAATTGATGCGCCCTGGGCCCACGCTTGACAGGAAACACATCCTATTATCATAAGTAGTCTGGTGATATCCAGGGAGAGGTAATATAGGTTCAGCCGACAACTGTTCTTGTGAGGTCCGGATCATGCTCAGGCTAGTGGCAATACGCGCGCGTGCACTGGTCTATGATACTAGCCCCGAAAGATCCCCGTCAAGACAGTAGTACTTGATAGTTCCACAGCGCCTAATGGAGAAATGATTGGGTGAAACTGTCACAAAATGTCGCCGGGATGGTGAAAGTCGACGGTGTTCCGTCGAATACTGTAGTAATCACTCCGGTCTCCTGCTAAATCCGGGTTGAGGGTCAGCTCGGTCAGCCTTGGTCATCCTCGACATCGCCCCGTACCCTCCCTCGCCCCATACTCCTTACATTCCACCGTCATGTCCTCAGCGTCGTCGTCACAACAGGGCAATGACGCCGACGCTCCCAGTCATCATCCCTTCACCGCACCACCGAATTACGCCTTCCCCCAGCACCGCCTCAGCCTCCTACAGCGATATCCAGAAAAGCAGCCTATCGTTCTCGTCGCGTGCGGATCCTTTAGTCCAGTTACTTACCTCCATCTGCGTATGTTCGAGATGGCCGTCGATTACGTCCGCCAAAACACGGATTTCGAAGTGATGGGAGGGTACGTGAGTCCTGTCTCGGACCAGTATAAGAAACCAGGATTACTTAGCGCCCATCATCGGTGAGAGTTTCCTTCCTTGCCTTCATTTTGTTATCTTTTCCCCCAGCTGGGGTTACTTTTCTGTCGAGACGGTGTCGTTGTTTTGCGTTATGTGTGTCTCTTATGGCAAGTCTCGATGTGTGTCATTGCGCATCTTCGGCCCATTTCCCCGGTATATCCTTCGGACCCCAGTATCACCGAACAGCGAATGTACCTGGTGTTCTTTGACGGCATACCTTTTCGAATACATCAGGGCGGTCACAGTCTCCCATTTGTGTCTTATCGCATTATTTTTCTGCATTGGCTGACCATCGATTTTCTCAGAGTTAACATGTGCACCCTCGCCACAGAGCAGGCGTCACAATGGCTGATGGTGGATCCTTGGGAAGCCTTTCAGTCTTATCAGCGCACTGCGGTAGTCCTCGACCATTTCGACTACGAGGTCAACACGGTATTAGGAGGCGCGCAACTACCGTCGTCCCCTGAGAAGCGGCACATACGTCCTGTCCTTCTTGCCGGCTCTGACCTCATCAGCACGATGTCGGAGCCCGGTGTATGGTCCGAGAAGGATGTAAGTCCCAGTCTTTCGCACTCAGCTGGGCGATTTCTTTACGTGTAGGACTAGTTGGACCACATCCTGGGGAAGTACGGCACGTTCATCGTAGAGCGCGCCGGCTCAGACATGGACCATGCGACGGAAGCGCTCGCACGCTGGTGTCACAATATTTTCCTTGTGCCGCAGCTCATCCAGAATGATGTGTCGTCGACCAAAGTCCGTTTATTCCTCCGTCGTGGACTTTCAGTGCGCTACCTCCTCCCGGCACCCGTTATCGATTACATCGAGGAGCACGATTTATATGCCGACGATACATCCAGCTTTGACAAGAAGGATAAGGAAAGAGAAAGAACAAAGGACGACGCCTGGAGGCGAGCAGGCACCAGTACACCATCCGCAGCAGCATGACACAGTACCAGTGGGAGTATTGATCTTGATTGGATATACCTTCCTTGTAGAGCGATTTATTGCAATTCCGGTTCCTCGGGAGGTCATTTTGATGTTTTGCTGGGGTGTGTCTTTACCTATACATGCGACTGACAGCCTCTGCAGAGTGTTTGGTATATACATGGACGTCGATGATCTACTACTGTACAAACAAAGCAATCCCTGACACCCATTATCGATCGGCCACCCATGGCGAGAAGTCGGGCGTGATGACCCCCGATTTGTCAAGTTTCCAGACATAGTCAGATGAGTGTGTGTGTGCGAAGAGGAGCCGTTGCTGGCAGTGTCCAGAAATAGACTCAGAATCCAAGTCCAAAGTCCAGGATTCGTGAAGGATTCGGAAACTGGTGCCCCAAAAGGTCCCTGAGGACCTCCTCAGGGCGTCTTCCAAGCAAATATCTTCAGTTCGGATCTCAAAGAGGTCCTTGAAGGATAGTAGTTCCAAGAAATGATCACTTTACAAATTTCGACTTTGATAGCAGGATGACTCAATGGGATGCTATCATGCTACTGGTAATAGAATCCGGTGGCGTCCTGATGCGGAGAACATACATACATACATGCATCTCATCTACGTTTAACCGTAATTTCGCGCCAAGCACCAGTGGGAGGGAGAGAGATCCGAGGTTCGAATCTTCTAGTTCTATATAGTAGAGGCGGTTGATAGGATCATCATCTCGTGAGAACTCATAATTTTTCTCCTCTCGCACCCCCCATCTCACTGGCTCTTCCCTTCTCAAAGGCCCGAGCGCGCATGCGGCGCGCACAGAGAGCTTCTTTTCATCAGATATGCATGGGGGGGGGATAGATCCCCTGCGCTTTCCGGATTTGTCCAACGATGCCTGGAAAACCGCACAGCGCGGGATCAACCAAGGAATCGGACTTTGGTGTGGATTGATTGTGACAGATTGTCCCCGATGTTTAACGTTTATCTGTCGTACATGTGTGGGTTTTTCGGAGACAGCCTACACTGGTAGATAGATGCAGTTCGAGTTGGGGGATGCGAAAGAAGTCGAGAGCGTAGGTAGGATAGGATAACGGTGGTGAGTCAGCCCTCTTTCCTCCTTCCAGTCGGTCGAGACTCGGAGGAAGCTGGTTGCGCTCTTGACGATACCCCCTCTTGTCCTTTTATGTGCCTGGGGGCTGAGCTGAGGTACAAACACGATACGCAAAGCCCGTGGGTAGATGTCACCACCGACCCCCTGCGGTAGTAGTAGCGACTCTGGGACGATGGCTGCACATACACGTTACACGTTACACGTAGTAGGGGAACGGCTTATCGGCCAACTCGGACGAGGAGGCAACCAGAACCAGAACCAGAACCAAAAGAACAGAAGTCGAAGCCGAACTGACTATAAGATAAGAGTCGGACGAGGCACCATCATATCATCGTTATGGGTTGACTGGTGAACGTTGAACGTCGAACGTTAACGGTGAACTAGTACTACCGTGACCGCCATTCAGTTCAACTTGGAGTTACTGTACGTAATTTCGTATTTCACATGTGTGGCACATTCGCGCACGGAAGGGGGCTGGTGGAAGCGATAAGACCATCAGCACCACCATCACATCAATTGTCCGAGTTGCAATCCGAGCGGAATCGGACAAATCCGTTAGGCTGTGCGCTCCCAAGTTAGTCATGGCTACAGTATCTACTACATCTGCCATCTCGCGAGCGGTCGTAACTTAACTTAGCTCCATCTGTAAAACTCATCACCGGGTACAGTACATATCAACAGTCCATCATCATCATGTTCAAGTTGGGGGCAGCCAGCAGATAAAGTACAGTTACCCAATAGGAAACGTCGTCGTTCGTCAGGAAGACGGGAGCGGCTATGCCCACTGCCAGCGTTGTCATGACTCGGGCAATTATCTTCACTCAACGCAACTGAACGCCGCGTCGGCCGCTGCCGCTATGGATTAATTGTCTTCATGCAGGCGGTCGTGGTTGCAGGCGATACTAGGCGACTACTATAACACCATCAATTGCTACTGCAACACCATCAATTGCTGCTGCCCGGCCTACCGTGACAACGCTGTACACACCCCAGTTGCCACCACAGCAGCCCGAGGACGAGAACCCACACTGGGTAGTTCGTGCCAAGCAATTAGCAATGCTACGTGCTCTTCGAGAGATACTAGGAAATATCCAAAAAGCCAGCTCCGCGATATTACAAGTCGGTAGGAAACGTATTCGTTGAGAATCCGTCGGAGTCCCCCCTCCATCACCGTACTGTAGTTACAGAAAAAGTTGCAGCGTTTTGGCAATCCCACTGGCACATTCAAAAGAATATTGTTTGGCCACCTCGCCATTCATGGTGGTTCACTGAGACTGCCATTGGAAATGGGGGAATGATAGTCAAACCAGAGTCCCCAGCCATTTCGTCCAATCTTGACGGGCCAACCAGGCGTGTATCGATTGATCACGAGCATGTAGGGAGAATAGAGCTCTATTGAAAGTCGACCAAACGAGCAATAGATATAAGAATACAATGCGATACGTAAAGCGAAGAAGCAACAAAACACGATAATAACAATGTCCACCGCGCACGACGACGCGGTCTGCGACGATGCTGGATAAGTGTGCGAGATATTCTTCTTTTTGTGATACCTGAGTGGCATCGATCCAACCAAACGCCCCAGATCTATAGACAAGCGAAAACGAAAAATAGGAATACAGACAAAAAATGAGGTGCGATGCATGTATGGTATGTTCTACCGAGATTAGTGGGTGTCGTGTGAAATGTGAATGATGCGGGGCAACCATGCGCCCAGCGAGAATGGTACACGCCTCTATAGCGTAATAAATAAAGATAAGTGGGACTACTAGTGATCAACAAAGCTCAACCTCCCATTCCCCAGCGGTGCCATCAATGCTCGGTGGGCTTTTAAGCGCAATCCGCACGCGGCGCCTGCCACGCGAAGTGTCTACCTCAGACTGTAAAGGGGAGCCGTTGAATAATAACGCAGGGTCGAAGTTGAACCCGAGTTCTTGGTTGGACATGCCAATGCCAATGAAAGGATCAGCATCAAGCTGAGGAGCGGGGAGCAAAGGGACTGGAGGGGAGGCTGACGACACTGGAGAAGGAGCAACGCTCCAACTAGGCATGTCATCAAAGGTGAGTGCGGGAGGTGAGGGGGAAAAGGAACTCGAACTCGAGGCAGGGGATGGTGACACAGAAGTGGGGTTGTGTATGCGCACACGGATCTTGCCGTTGGCTGAAGGCTCGGCATCAAAGGAGATATCGAGGCCACCGAGGCCGAGGGCATCGGCGTCGACGAACTCGAGTTTTAGCGGACGGAAGCGGGGTGCGCGATGCTCCAGGTCAAGGTCCATGGTACCGGGGGCACGCCAATCGCAATCGCGTGGCATGAATGAGGAAAAGTCCATCTTGGACGCGACAGCGGAGTTGACACCCGACGCTGTATTTGACAGAGGAAATGAGCCAGACACAGGTACCGCGGACCTGGAACTTGCCGAGACTGAAAATATGGAGGGAAGCGCGCAGAGCAGGACCTGGGAGAATACCAGTTAGCATGCAGGTTATCTTCAAGGAGGCGAAACTCACGAGAAGGCTGAGGCTGGCGCTTGTCTTATCCGATGCCTTGAGTTGAGTGGGGAAGGCTGGATGGCGTACGGGAGAAGTGGGCAAGCGAGGCTCGGATAACTCCGTTTTGACGGGAATTGGGCGCTTGGAAAGTTGAGAGTTGAGTTCACGTTCTCGCTGTTCTGCAACTGCCAGTCGCGCACGAAGTTGTTCAATCTCTGACATGAGTTCACGTGAGTTCCCATCATGTGGAGCAGACTTGTGTGCGAGTGCTTGTAGGCGTGCATTTTCCTGTTCGAGCTCAGCAACGCGGCTGTAGAATGATGATGCTTAGCTATAGAAGATGGGGATAGAAGACACTTCCAAGCTCACATTTCCATATTTTCAAACTCTTCACGTTTTCGTTGCCTGCTGAGAAAAGCGGCGGCCCTGTTTTTCACGAGGCGCGCCTCACGCTTGCTCAGCCCCGTCACGTCCGGAGGTACAAAGTCTTTGGTACTGATACGATCGCCAGAGGCACGCGACTTTTTTGCAGTGGACATCGGGTGATGTTCAGGACTAGAAGGGCGCTTAATTGCCGTTGCGGAAGGGCTGAGAACTAGGTGCTGATAGTCCGGTGATGTCGGGGAGACGGGCGATGGCGGAGTATGTGGGGCCATAGGAAGCTCGAAGACCTGATGAGTAGGGAAGCAGAGTTGGTCCTTTTCAGAGGCAAAGTCTGGACTCATGCGCATACCGAGAGCGCAGTTGGGAGGTTGAGGAGAGTTGCTGCCGACCGAGCCGACGGAGTATGGGGGGGAGGGAGGGTGGGTGTAGTGGGGATAATTAAGGGTGAAGGACTCAATATTGGAGGTAGGGGAGAAGAGAGGTTGATCCCAAGAGGAGTCGGAGATAGGAGAAGTGAGGGAGTCTGAGGAAATGATCTGGGACATTGTAAGGGAGAGGAGGCGGCGCTCTGGAGAGAGGAGCATTATGAGTATGTCTAATTTATAGTAAAGATGTATGAGGCCGCGGCAGCAAGGAGGTGGACAAGGAACGGGGCAAGGTCTGGTGATGGTAGAACAGAAAAAGTTCTGAAGGAGCGGAAATATGTCGCTTAACTGAACAGAGCTGGGGTGCTCGAAACGGCAGCGTCGCTTTCCCTCTTTGGGGATATCCTGCCCGGTCCTCCGTCCCATCTCTCCCTCTCAAAAATTAAGTGCGCCCGCCCCGCCCTCTACCCTTGCATCTCTCTTGGGCTGTACATCCCTACCACCCATCAATTTCTTTTCTTTTTGTGTGGAATCCCCTCTTTTCACTGTTCTCAACTCCCTTATCTGATCCTTGCCCCCGACCGCTTGGTGCATGTTAGGTTCATGTCGCTGCACGCGCTCACCCGGGTCTTACTCGGGGAATGGTGGCGCTAGTCCACCGCCAGGAGTGCGGGTCAGATTCGTCTCGTCTGGAGGCCCCGGCTGTAGGTCGCACGATGCGCCTGCCATATGGGACATTGTTCGCGCAGACGATCGGTGACCTTCTTGTTCAGCTCCACAAAAAGGAGAGACGAAGCCCCGTACAATGAGTCCCCTCTCTACCAGAAGGTAGATCTTCTCTTACATATCCATGGGACTAGCTTGCTTTTCATTGGGTCGATAAACTTTTATTCTTCCCTTCCCGATATCTGTCTTTTCCGCCCTGCGATAGACCTCGAACAACGAGCCCATCGCATGGATCAATCTAGCTCTCTTTTATGTAGGTTTATTTTTCCCAGCATGCGAGTGATGGCACAACGAGCCGTAGCCGTTCATCAGGCTTGGTATCAACGATGTATTAGGATCCCATCGGCAGCTGTTCCGCGGTCCGCTACCCGGCTGTCAGGGCGGATGGACCTCCATCTGACAATCTTCTTCCTGGGTAGTATTCGGAAAAACTCCTGCAAATCTGCCTCGCCGAATAATGGGAGCGTATGTCCTCCAGGCGTCCTGGTCGGCCATCATTTGGCGCCTGCGAAGGCTGTCATGGTTGCGGAGATGACCTGATTATGCCTCCGTCGCATGTCGCGCAACTCACGTGCTGTGTTCAACATATGCTCGTTGTCATGCACCATGACGTCGAATATAACTCTCCCTATGCGACCCTCGGGTGTGTGTGGTAAGGTTTCTCCCCGTGAAGCTCTGTCGGTTTTGCGACCATGCTTGATCGATTGTGGCGTAGAAGAATTCAATAGCACCTTCTGAGGTTATTGGACTCTGCCTCGCGTCCTATCTCCCAGAGGGCAAGGGCAGGACAACGACTTGGTCGAAGGCCCCACTTGGAGGTGCCAATCGTGCTCAATCGATTGCGTTGTATAATCGACAAATAACCCTCCTTTCCGAATTGACATGCTTTCAAGGTTACGTACAATAACTAACGTCGGATTCAGTAGAGCTTGCCTCATCGGCCGACTGCACCTGAATTTCATTTTACACACGCCTTACGAGTGGGCATGCCGACGTTATTAGAAATCTGGCCATGAGCACAGAACCCACCCAGCGCACCCCAGGATGTCTTCTCTCGTACATTACGCTCTTTAGCAGGCACCCCCACAGGAACTCGGTCCGCGGAGCGGAGAAACCTTGAGCGTTTGATGTGATCGATTGAGCACTTGGCTACTGCCATGTTGAAAGTGTATCCTCGGGCATGGACCTTCGTGCCATTAACTCTGGATTAACCTCTATGTTAGAGAGCACTGACAAGGGGTTACAACCGTTCATCTCCGCTCAGTCTCACTGGTGACCGTCCGCGGAAGATGGAATGATGATACTCCTGGGGTGATGGCCGCTTTCAGCTATTTTCGGTGGCTATGGCATTGTTACTCGGTACAGCTGCGAAGAGCGAAATTGTTGATGAATTCAAGTCCTGATTCCGCTCAATGCGCCCTCGCGCCGATCACAAACAAATAACGGATGCGATGGACTGCTAGTCTTGGTCACGAGCTTCCATTTGGAATTCTTCGAAGGATCAGATACCCAACTGTAAGCATAAATAGGCAGGCAAGGCATGAAGTCGTATAAATACAGAATGCATCCGCGCAGATGTACTCTAAAGATTCAATGTCCCGACAAGGGAGAGTTTAGGAGACGGGGAGATGAGAAGTTTTTCTAGGGTATGAGTTAATTTGGTACAGTGGAGAAAGTGAGAGGTTAAGGAGGCAATAAGGGCTGCAAAGAGTCTCCTTACCCCGGGTTGGGGACATGCTAACTCGTTCAGGAGGGAAGGGATAATTAGCGTAATTAGCGCACTTGGTGGCCCGGGTGTGTTGTGGTTATTCCTGTTACGGAGTATCGTGGATGGAAACAAGTCCAGAGGCAGTAGGCAATAGATTTGCATGTCATGGTATCCCATAATCGCACGCCGTTCGCGGCTTCCAAAGGCTGAGCCGAACTGTGTCTTGAAAAGATGCATAACCAGTGCCAGGAGCCCAAATAGGTGACCGCCGACCATAACCCACAGTGATGCAGCATCAACCTAATATCACACTGGCTCTTAGTCTTATTATGGAATCAAGCCGCCATAACACGAGAGTCGCACGAGGCGTTCTCTTCTTCAGAAAAACGAGGGCAATGATGCGAAATTCGCCAAGGTTCTCTTAAGAGGAATAAGCGCTTTGCCCCATAATGAACTAGGGTAGTAAGGAAGATAAATCTTTCGCTATATCCCTGAACTCGATGACTGGCTCACCTTCCACGCGTGAACGCGTTGAACGCGTGGTGAACCCGAAGGACGGACGGGTGTGTACATCATTCGCGTGATTTTGGGTACGGCTAGCTCCGGTTTTTTTCCGCGGCCCGGACTCTGGAGCTGGGGCCGGTTGCCGGATTAATATTGCCGGAGTGGGCGACTTGCTTGCACCGAGGAGAGCAACCATGACCAGCCTGGCTCGCCACATTGTATTAAGATCTACCGGTCCGCATAGAAACATACCTCACGTTTTTCGTGGTCAACTCAGACATATTCACGAATCCGCTGAGAAACCTGTGTTTCGTTGGGAGGTCAGAATTATTCGGACGCCGGTTCAGTTTCGTTGGATTCTAAATGGCGAATTGAACCCCTAGGATCCTTTGGAACTTGAGAGTCAACTCTCTGAAGAGGAAATCGCAATTCGGTATGCATTTGATTTCTGGTTTTAAACGTCTTCCACGGCTCAACGTAGCACAGCGATGCCGCTCGGGAGTTCTCTCAGGCGCGTACATTTCGTGGCCACAGCTCACGGCCCCTTATTAATGCATCAATAGGAGTATCTCTCTCCACGCGTTCTTGATGCGCACCGGACAGAGGGTGCGTCATTGCCATGAATACCAGCTATGCTTGTTTAATGGAAGAGTGAAAACGTTTCATAATTTTGTAGACTTCGACAAGTCGATTATTCCGGCAATGGGTGCCGTTGGTTTATTGGGTCCGACAATTCAGGGGTATGGATGCGCAGGTGTGAATTATGTTGCCTATGGTCTTATTGCGCGTGAAATCGAAAGGTGTGTGGGGGTTCCGTTCTTCCCTGCCTGCTCGTGTCAGTGTAACGGTTCCGAGGCTGACTGAATTGAGCAGCATTGACTCTGGCTATCGATCAACTGCTTCCGTGCAGTCCTCCCTCGTCATGCTCCCTATCAGCACATTCGGCACAGATGCACAGAAGCAGAAGTACTTGCCCGCCCTCGGTAAAGATGCAGCACTTGCCTCCAATATCCGGGCCCAAAGCTGACTCGATTCGATCCATTCACAGCAAAGGGCGAACTTATTGGATGTTTTGTTGGTTAATCCCACCTTTTATTGAAAAGGCACACAGCTTACCTGTCTTAAGGGTCTAACTGAGCCTAATCATGGCTCAGACCCCGCTGGAATAACCACTTCTGCTGAAGAGACGGATGGTGGCTATATTCTTAGTGGGAGCAAGACCTGGATTACCAATGCTCCTGTCGCGTAAGCTTCTTGATATCCGCTTGCTTCATCTATTGAGCCTTGAAACCTTGCAGCGATGTTCTCATCATTTGGGCCCGGTGCAAGTGGGACGGAAAGGTGCGAGGGTTCATCCTCGAGAAGGCATGTCGACGTCTTTCCAAACCTATTTTTCATGGTTTCTGAGGGGTTCCTATCCTCATAGGGTATGCAAGGGCTCACCGCGCCAAAAATCAGTAACAAACTCGCGTTGCGTGCTTCCCCAACCGGATCTATATTCATGGACAACGTCAAAGTTTCACATGATGCCCTGATGCCCAGCGCGGTCGGTCTGGGCGCCGCGTTCTCCTGCCTCAACAGCGCGCGCTACGGGATCTCCTGGGGCGTGATGGGTGCGCTCGAGGCGTGTCTCACGCGAGCCCGGGAGTATGCGCTCGAGCGACACCAGTTCGGCCGGCCGCTCGCGTCGTTCCAGCTCGTGCAGAAGAAGCTCGCGGACGCACATACGGAACTTGCCCTCGGCTTACAGGCAAGTCTACGCGTCGGACGACTGAAAGATGCTGGTCGTGCCACGCCGGAGATGGTCAGCATCGTGAAGCGAAATAATTGTGGGAAGGCTCTTCATCATGCTCGGGTGTTGTTGGATATCCTGGGCGGAAACGCGACTGCGTCCGAGTGAGCGCGCGATTGTCTGCTCCTGTTGCTGATGTACGCTGGCATTCTCACGCATGGGCACACTTCGCAGGTACCATATCGGGCGGCACGTCGGAAATTTGCAAGTTACGAACACGTACGAGGGCACTTTCGTAAGCGGATCACATTCGTATCATCTCTCCGCGCTTCTCAATCTATATCCACAGGATATTCACACCCTCATGCTCGGGAGAGCGATAACAGGTATTCAAGCTTTTACGTAGCGTACTGTGAGGCAATTTCGCGGTGGGGGAAGTGTGAAGGAAGATATCCATTACAAACACAGCAAAGCATACAGACAAAACAAATATACAGACAGCAATATTTCAACAGAACGAATGTTTACTTGACGGAAAACAAGATTGGGGATGCATAGTAAATTTATTGGGCTTCAGGCATCCGTATTGCGTAACGTAGGGTCAACCCACGGTAGGCCGATAATATCGAAGATCTCCTTTTCAGAGCGCGGAAATATGAGTTGGGAATCGCGCCGACGGTTACTGGAGATCTAAATGTCAGTATACTAAATTTTTTTGGTGCAACGCTGTGGGGATTTGGAACATACAATCCAGAGCTATCAAACTTTAGCCCGCTGCTCAGGAAATTTGAAATTAGCCTGCGTTTGATCGGGTTGACGCAAAGAACGGGATCGGACTCCCACATACACTGATTTCGCGGCCAATCTGAGGTCCCTCTGGAACATGGTTCCACCTGTCCATCCGACGACCGCGGTCCAGTACGTCTCTGGAAGCGCACAAATCAAGTCAACGCGGCGGTGGCCATCATCGGGTGTCCGGTACACCGTGAGCGCCTTCTCGAGTGAATCCCACTGAGCAGTGCGTAGCGTATCGTATTCGTGGAATCCGGAGAGGTCTGCGTGGGTCATGATTAAAACAGTGCGTTGAGCGGGAGGGGGTCAGGTCAGGCGATCGATACTCACACATGATTTGTGTTACCAAGCCCGCCGATCGCAGACGCTCGACGAGACGTCCACAGAGATTTTTGGCCGACTTTGCGTTCGGATGCGTAAAGACAATATCGATGTCGTTGCTTTCCGGCTTCCCGCGACGGTACCTAGAGTGGGGTTACTTGAGAGGAAAAAAGGAGGAAAAAGAGGGTCTATGTCGGGGGATGAAGACGTACCCGCCAGTGATGATACTGACACAACCGGGCTCCACGGCGTTGAGATGATCCATGATCGTGGCATGTATGGCTTCAACTTCTTTGCGCGGTATGCTGTATGCGTGTTAGCACGAAGGTTTTTGGCTCGAGTCCTAGCAAGGGATTCGCACGTCCGCATAAGTTCGCCGCGCAATCCAAGCGCGATACGGATGTTCATATCTGCACTTTCGCTGCTCTCTGCCGGCGTAGAGCCGGTGTCGACCTCATAGTAAGCTTTGAGATCGCGCAAAGAACGCAGTCCACGGTCATACAGTGTTCGTGCTGTGGCCGGTCCGATGCCATAGATGGTGTTGAACAACGAGAGAGCCTTGAAGCGTTCTGATTCTCTCGTCGTCTCTGTTAAGCGCTCTGTTTGGATCGCGTGTGGATGGTAAGGGATACGTAGAGCACATACCAACTTCGGGGATATAACCATGGAAGAGGTATTCGTCGATCTGCCCGATGTGAGTGGAGGAACGGATATGTATTCAAGTCGTGCGCAGCCTACCATCTTGGAAACCTTCGCGCCAATGTATGGCAATTTCTGTACCTCCCCACGCTCCTTGGCCGTAATTTTTCGCGGGAACGCTGATGACCGTGACCCAGTTAGCGGACGTGCACTGAGCATTAGATGCATACGTGAGCACCTTTGATAGCCTACCAAACCTACAAGTTGAGAGCAAAGAGGACGAAGCTTGGCAGAATCACGCTCACCGCTATAGCCCGGCCATAACTAAGTGCACTGACTTCATTGCTCTCCAGTGCGCGGCCTCGTCTCAAGACGTCAAGCGCATTACATAACGGCTGGTTGGGGCACACGAGAGGAGATGCTCGAGAGCAGCAAAGGTGGGCAGTGTGATCGAGCTTGACCTCGGGCGGAGGGACGGGTGGGGGCAGTAGGTATGCGGGCGGGATACGGTCTGTAGATGCGGCTCGTGGAGGGGATTGAGAACGAGTGCGTGGCGAACAATTGTGGGAGGTGATTCGTGATTCGGAGATGCTACGTGGACTGAGCTTCTCATCTTTCTCTCTCAAATCTGGCAATGCGGCGTAGTCTGCACATGGCAGTGGGCTGCCCTTCGCCACGGAATCACGCAACCAATCGGGCGTCACAAGACACTTTCGTTTCTGTGTTGGTGGCCATGGCCATCGTCACCGTAGTCAAAGTGCTGTAATATGATGCGACCCCCAAACCACGCAAGGGGCAGCAAAAAAGCCTGACACTGACCGCGAGGTTCCATTCAATATGGCGCTCCAGGCGCTTGCGCATCCCAATTTTAGTGATGACGACGTCCGCTTCGTCTGGGGAACGGACAATGTCCGCGTCCGCACTCTCCGCGAGATCAAAGATCTCGGATATGTCTGTTTGCGAGAGTTTGGGTTGGAGAATGAAGACGCGGTGGGAGGCCAGGATCCCAGGAGCGCCTTTGGTGCGTTTGGAGGGCCGCTGGGGTGAGTTATAAGCTGATTTCGAAAATGGCGAAGGTGAACGGGAACTGGCACGTCTTGTCGCCATTCATCTAGACTGTCGGTACTGTCGATACTCAACTTGCTGAGCACTTGACGCAAACGGAACGGTCCGTGCTTCCGCCACCCACAACTCATGCTCATGCACTGTATGATAACGACGAACTTTTACCTGTAATTTGGCAGCTTCCTATCTACCGTCCATCGACCATCAGTTGGATGGTGTCCAACATAGTTGGTTCAGTACCTTAAATCCTTCCTCGACCACTACTTTTGTGTAAAGAGACATGTATGCATCACCGCCACTCACCCACCATTCCATTATTTAGCTCTGACTACCACATGTGCACATATGCCTCCAATTCCGATAATCTTCAAGTTTGCGTTTTAAATGTATTATCATCCCAGGATCATCGGTCCTTCCCGGGGTCTCCCACTTACTCAGCCACCCGTTTCGTACCCCAACTCCTACACCGAATCAGGGCCACCAGCATGTGGAGGCCCGCCGGGTGGCCTGAGCTGAGTGGGAATTATCACTTGTTTTCTGTACATGATAAGTGCTAACTAGTCGTTCTTTATCCAGATAATGTTAGCAGTTACTTACTGCCAAGTCTGCCGCTCAGGGTAGGCCGACAATATCGAGCATCTCCTTTTCAGAGTGCGGAAATATGAGTTCGGAATTGCGACGCGTGCTGGGAGGTTTAAATGTCAGAATACTTGCTGTGGAGTTCAACATACAATCCAGAACTATCAAACTTTGGCCTACTGTGCAAGAAAGAAATCAGCTTGAATTCGATCCGGTTGAAGTGGGAGCGAACGTAAGCCGATTTCAAGTTCGCGGCCAACCTCAGGTCTCTCTGAAACATGGCCGCGCCCGTCCACCTGACTTAGGGAGCGCACAGATCGAGTCGACACGGCGGTGCGGGCCGTTGGGTCAGGCGATACTCACGCAAGACGTGTGCGATCTGCAGGTTTGGTAAACAGTGTTGCCAAACCTGCAGATCGCAGGGGCTCGACGAGCCGTTCACAGAGGTCTTTGGTTGATTTTGCACTAGGGGTGCATAAGCACGATGTCAATATCATTGTTTTCCTGCTTCCCGCGACGGTACTTGGAGAGTTAGATGTGAGAAACAGAGAAAGAAAAACACCGGCCCTTGAGCGGTGATGAACACATACCCACCGCAAATGGTACTGACACAACCAGGCTCCATGGTATTAAGATGATCCATGATCGTGGTATGGATGGCTTCAACTTCTTCGCGCGACATGCTGTCACAAGCATTAGCATGGTGGTTTCGGCTCGAGTTCTAACAGGGGTCCGCACGTCAGCTTAAGGTCGTCGCGCAGCCCAGGGTCGGTACGAATGGTCATGTCGGCACTTTCGCTGTGTTCTACTGGCGCAGAGCTAGTCTCGAGCTCAAAATAAGCCTCGAGATCCTGCACAGAACGCAGACCACAGTTATACAGGGCACGCGCTTTGGCCGGTCCGATACCATAGATCCTGGTGAATAACGACAGAGTTTTGAAGCGTTCCGGTTCTCTCATTTCCTTTGTTACATGCTCCCCTTAAATCACGTATCGAGAGTAGGGTATGGAGCACGTACCAACTTCGGTGATGTGACCGTGGGAGAAGGATTCGTCGATCTGCCTAGCGTGAGTAGGAATGGATATATATCCAGCCGCGCACAACCCACCATCTTGGAAATCTTCGCACCAATGAATGGTAGTTTCTGTACCTCGCCACGATCATTGTCTGTAATCTTCGCGGGGACGCCAACGACCCAGTTAGTTGATGTGTATCGAAGATGAGATGATATGTATGTGCCCACATTTGATAGTCTGTGGAGCGTACAAGTTGAGAGAAAGGTGGGTGAAGCTGGGCAAAGTCTCGCTCACCGCTACAGCCCGGGCACAACTGAGCACACTCCGTTCATTGCTCCCAAGGGTGCGGCCTCGTCTGAAAACGTTAAGCGCATCGCATAACGGCTGGTTGGGGCACACAAGAGGAGATGCTAGAGCGCAGCAAGAACGAGCAGTGTGATCGAGCTCAACTTCGGGCGGAGGGCGAGGGCAGCAGGAATCCAGGCGGGGTACCGTCATTATGTGCGGCTGGAGGTGATTGAGAACGAGTGGGTGAACTATAGTAGGAGGTGATTCGTGATTCGGACTTTTGAAGACAGAGGGAAACGTTACGTGGACCGAGCAACTCATCTTCCTCATTCAATCATGGCAATGCAGCGTAGTCTGCGCACGGTAGCGGGCTGCCCTGCGCCACGGAATCACGCAACCAATCGGGCGTAACCAAACCCTATCCTTTCTGTGCATGGTCATTGTCACCCGGTCAATATTCCATCCAAACAGAGGCAAGCTCGACGCTGACCGCGAGATTCCAGTCAATATGGCGCTCCAGGCGCTTGCGCGTCCCAATCGCAGTGACGACGATGTCTGCTTCATATGGGGAACTGACAACGTCCGCGTCCGCACTATCCGTGAGTTTGAAGACCTCAGATATGTCAGTACGCAAAAGTTTGGGTTGAAGAATGAAGATACGAAGAGAGGCGAGAATCCGGTACATTTTGCAATTGATCGAGTGGTGACAAACAGTGTTGAACTGTACTGTGAACTTACTGTAAGTAAAAAAATTGTCAGTTGGAAAACATGCTTAGTCATTTCATGTATAAATCATCTGAGGTTCTCGACAGGGGCCCATGTTCCCGCCTCCCGCCACTTCATATTGTTACGTGTATGAAGAACAGAGGATGACTGCGAGCCACCGAACTGCCTGGTTCAACTGCTCGCTCGTTCTGTACTTTTAGAGCCAGAAATTCTTGTCATAAGTGTTCCAAGTCTTCACTGAGGCTTGGGGGGCCAATGGAGCCCGCTCAGGTATTTGGACCTCTACGTCACAACGATGCCATCTGTACTAGTACTACTGCTTACCGTGACATCATGTGAATTCCACAGGGCACCTCCCGAAGCTTTTTGCCCATCCCTAATCAGACGTTGGCAAGAAAGGAATTTAACCAGAGGGAAATCTGCCGGTGGTAAATATTTATTGTAACCGCCGTCACTGGCACGTACCGGAAGCCTGAAGGGGGGCAGGAATTGACCACTCGGATCGCGTCCTCAAAGAGAATGGCAACATGCGAGCACGCAGAACCGAGCTGTGATCAACCCGATGATCGGCCTTACTTTAGCAAACCTAGCCGACCACCACTTTCATGATCAACAATGATCCTCAATCCAAACCGTACAGCTGCCGTACTAGATCAGAGGATAGATCCAGGGCACCCCTTCATTCTCCCAAACGATATGTAAATGATCTGCCACTCTTCGATTCTATCAGGTCTACCCTCCCCAAAGGGACACCGACGCGGCCCCTCGCCTGAGGTGAGGTTCAACGGTGGATTAACTCGACGAGAATAACTAGATGTCTTTTGACATCGCACCTGTGTCTTGCCGGGTTCAGCTTAGTAATCCCTCTATCCTGGACATGTTTTGCTGGCTGGGTGAAAAGTAATGTGCTCTTGGCTCGCCTCTATGGCATGTCATGGTGGCGTGCGTAAAGTGCGTTGGGGATTTTTCCTCATATATTGTGTCGGGAAGGCACGGAGCTCGGGTGTCACTGTGTCCCTAACGCATGGCGGCGTTTGGTGGCGGTGGTAGGTCACTCTTCCGATGACTTGCCCTCCTCCTCCGGTGAGGATCGTGTACTTGCCAATTTGTATCGATTTGTCATTTTGGTCATGCGGCCGCAGGAGAATTTATCAAGATGTTGATCCGCCGCGTTCGTTGCCACGACATTCTGACCTATCAACCTGGGTATAGTAGCCTAGCCGGCCGAACAGAGTTTATACACTCACGCAAATCAGCAGATACGTAGGTCGGTTGCTGTATTACCCCAATAATGAATAGTTTCAAAGTTTTTACCTGAGCCCACTGCGCGCTTCGGGATGCAACGTGATGCCACCCAAGAACATAGTTGATGTCGGAGTAGGATTTCTCTATAATTGAAGTTTTGTCCATCACTCCATCGGGATCAACCCTATAGCCGTCCCATATCCTGGAGGGGGCTGTATTTTAACCTACCCCGAGTTTGTGATTGCGTACCCACTTGAAAATTTACGGGTGATCCTGCTGAGATGGATTGGCGAGTGATGGAAAGTCTTGATTCCCTGTGCGAACGTCGCATTACCCCGGACTTTCAATCACTCTTATGGATTCTGTTTTCTTCACCGCCGAGGGTAAACTATATGATTCGGAATCGATCAATCATACAGTTATATGTGCTCCGAGTCTGACTACGGAAGAATGAGCCCCGTGACAAGAATAGAACATAGGAATCACACTGGTGATGTAGAGTACTGTACAACCCCATAATGACCCCGCTGTCCAGAGAGAAGAACCCACCCGACCTCCAAGCGTGTCGTGATTGAGCCCGATGCGCCAGCTGGAAAATAGCATCAGCTGCTCATCGTGATGGATACAGAAAATGTCGCGATTGCTGGACGCGGAGAACTAGAGGAGATCGCACCTGGAGTGCAATGGCATAGGCTGCTCCATCCACCAAGGCCGTCGCCGGAGTTCTACTGGGAATATCATGAATATTTGACATGAGCGGAACCTGAGGAATTTATTGAAACAATCAGGCCCGAGGTGTCCACTGAGTCTCGAACTTAATAGGAGATTATTAAAAGAGTGCGAGAGGATGATGCGGGTCCAACACTTACACAAAATTACGATGCCGCCGCGCAAGCAGTGAGAGAAAGTTGATATCATCTAGTTGATCACTCCTTCTGGGACTGTGCCTTGTTCCGTTCGTCTCGTTCGGAGGCTGCAAACCAGGTTTATAAAAACGCCCCACTGGCAGTGGTTGACCCACCAAGCCCTGCTGTGCCGATTTACTTCTTGAAGTAAATTCAACACAGCCTGGCAAGTCTTCGATGTCTCCCGCCCTTCATCGCTCTTCTTATCCCGTAAATCGTCATCGCCATCTGTTTCTGTGATCCCGCACTGCCACGGCCCAGAGATCCTCTCACTAACACCTGGAGAGCGCGAACTTTACGGATACCGTCGGCCACTACCTCGTCTTCTTCCTCGCGAGTCGTCTCCATCTCTGTTCAAAAATTAGAAACGGTTCCCCGGATATGATATGCACCACAATCGTGATGATTCCATCGTTGCATTGGCATTCTCGGCATGGCCAGGCTAATGTCACTTCAAGAACTGGAAGTATCACGAATGGAAGACACGTTATGAAACTGGCCAAACATGAATCAGCTACGAGTCCTGACGTCGACTTGATACCATAAAACTCTGACCAGATGCATGGGGAGAAGAAGGTTCTTCTCGTTGCTGGTTGATAAGTTTCTTTACACTTTCGATCGCTTTTTCTCGAGCTGAAATTTGCCGTCTTGCTTTTGCTACGTCCTTGCTCTTTCGTAGAGTAGAGTAGTCCTTTGTGGGGTGCGATTTTGCTTCCGACTTTGAATCAAGAGTTTGAGGTGAGCTCTCCCCTTTGAGACTTGCAAGTTCACCACGCAGATCAGCGAGGATGTCGTCGAGACTCTGCAGCATAGAAACGCAATCTTCCATTTCGTCTTCCACCTTGAAAACCTTGCATACCTCCCGCGCGCAGTTCTCAATGTGTGTGAATCGTACGGGTCCCAACATGACCCCGCCGTACCTTGAATGCACGACGAATGTTTTAGAATTTTAATGCCCGAAGACTTTAAACACTTGATTTCTTACCAACGACTGACTATGACCACCGCGTCCATGATTGCTTCTGAGGACATGACTCTCAAAACATGACCGCCAGCCCGCTGCTCCCCGTCATCGTCGCACCCCTCTTCGATCTTGAAATCATCCTCTCCACTTAGCCCAGTTCGACCTTCTTTCAATACCATGCAGCGCCAGGCCATGATCTCGTGTGTGGCAGGGTGCTTTGCGTGAATGACGCGACGGACATGAGAATGTGCCCGACGAGCCTGCTCGGGGGTAGATGCCCGGAAGACATAGGCCAGAAAGGTAGACTCTCGGTCCTGGATTTCAGTAGACGTTGCAAGGGGCTCTGGTAAAGGTTGGGTGTGCGTGACGAAACTGTCAAGATTGGACATCGTGGCTGCAAGGACAAGCTACAACTCAACTTCACTCCCCTTCGCCGGGCCGGGAAGAATTACCAGATTCTCTCATGCTGGCCCTCACAAGGTCCACCAGAGCGGCCCACATTCTTTCCCTCCATGCGCGTGCACTCTCCACGATAGCACACAGTACTGGCTCGCCCAATACTGACGCAGAACAATTCAGCAATGACCCAGTGCCAGCCAAGACGGCTGCGAAGCGACGAATGCAGACCCGGCTCGCCAACTCCAGCGCAGAATGTATGCTCGTGTTCCCGTGGAACGGGATACGTTCCTCCGCCGAAGGCTTGGCGATAGCACGGGCAATACAGGACAAATACGGGCCCGCAAAAGAAGTTATTTTTTCCAGAGTACGTTTCGTGCAACTGGCGTCTGTCATCGTCACCTTGCTGACGCCCCACCCTTGCACGCACAGAACGTGGACAGTGTCCACATCTTCCAGCCATACTTTTGGCTCATATTTGATGATCCGAACGTGGCCAAGCGCCTTCCAGAGGAGGATGCGCGCATCACGCTACACGTCGCAGACTTGCCTCGGGGCGATGGCAATGTCGGCCTCGAAGAAATGATGCATGGATTGGGGTTACATACGACAGACCCACATCACTCATCCCCACACTCATCTCCACCACCAACCGAGGCCGACCCATACAAAAATGCCAGCGACGCACCACCCGAGGGCTACAAATCTTTAACCATACGCGTCGGGCAGGCCCGTACGTCCCTTCTTTCCTCCTGCTCCCACACACTCATACATTTGTTAATGTCCTCCCTTTGATCCAATGAAACAGACTTTGGTCCTCGCGAGGTCCTTCAGCGCCTTCAGCGCCGACGCGTCTCTGCGTCCCACCTGAACCAAGACACACGACCCGAATTTGCCAAAGCCTGGCTCGCCTTTGACGGCTTCTCTTCCGAATCTGCGCGTGGTCCACAAACTCCAAATCTCTTCCGCGCGCGCGAAAAATGGCGCAAGCTCGCGCCTCCGGCATCCGCGCACAAAGATGACAACGACAACGCCACCGCAGCGGCAGAGGCCGTATCACCTTCGTCCCAAGGGATTGATGTCGAAGACGTGGACGTGGGGACAGAATCAATGACCGAGACTCGAACGAATGAAATACCTTCTCGCGAATGGGTGCCCATCATCCCTTCCACGCCCCACTCACAACAAGGACCCAGACCCGGACCCGACTCAGCTCGCTCCAAAAACATCCGCTACGAAGACAGTTTCAGCGAGGTTTTCAATGCCTCCACCCCCAGAAATACTGACAATTCCCCTTTTAATGCCGCGTTGGCCACCGCAGCTGCTGAAGCAGCAGCCGTCAATACCACTACCGATGCTACGCCCACCCCCATGCCCATGCCGGCTGGTACGGAGGAGGAGACCGTGGCAAAGCAAGCGCAAGCGGGCGCCGCCAAACTATCTCGTCGAGAACGCATCCTCAATCTCGCACGCCAGAACGCGCGGACTCCCCTCCCAAAGCTCCCCGAGAAGTCCCAGCCGCCGCCAGAGGCAGAAAAGATTGACGAAGAGAGTGAACGGCAAGGGAAGGAGCGGACGATTCGCGAGCGACTCTGGCGACTCGTCGGTGGCAATTACTAATCCCTCGTTCCCCCCTCTCTTCTCTCTTTTTGCCTACCCTCACATATCGATGATACAGGAATATTACTACATCCCCCATTACTCCAATAAATGCACCCTTTTTTTAAATATCTCTCCACGCGGTTGGCAAGAAAATGGTTAATTCTCTTTGAACATGCGACACACTAACCAGCCAAATATCTAACCATATATAACGTAGGTGTATACAAGTAGAGTGGCACGTGAGCGCAGTCCGTCAAATTTTCAATCCATCGAAACAAGTGAGGAGGGTTATAATGTGGCATAATATCTGGGACAACGAAGTAAAAAAAATTGTCTGTTGAGTGCGTAAGGGAACTATTCTGGTTATTACAAGGTGTTGTGTGTATCCAAATAATCAGGAGATATCGGTGAAAGATTTCACATGGATATAATCGTTTAAGGGGCAGCAAACACAGCAAACACAACCTACGAGGCATATTAGAGGGCGGAACTAAGGTAAACAAATGCAGCGCAGCTCGACGTACGCCATCATTAGCGGTATGCGCCTCGCCCAGCCGCGTTCGGCCCTGGTGAATCACGTCCAGAATAATAAGAAAATCGTGTTGATGACTCTTGTCTAGAGTGCGGCCGGTACGTGGGTGCTTCGCGGTATCCCTCATTGCTAGTCATCCGTCCATGATACGCAGTTCCTGGGGGTGGCGGATATTGTGTTACTCCTTGAGGTGGTGAAGAGTAACCGGGTAAGGCATGTGAACTTTGCCCAGCGCCAGCCATGAGCGTTGGGGGGAGAAGTGGTTGCTGGTCTGGGTCGAACCGGGAGAGCTCAATCTCACTGTCAGCGCCGTGTCCTTGAGCCAAGTACCTGGCGTAACCAGGAAGCGACGGTGCAGGAGAGTGCCGTCCCCCCGCGGGGAATGCTGTTGGGTCCAGTGCCGTTGCGATTGACCGTTGGTCCCAGTCGAGTTCGCCACGGTCGCGGCGGTATAGGGCTGGATCGTACTCGAGGTCGTTCTGATCAACGCCAGCAATCCGTATTCCACCAGGGAGTACACGCGCATCCATCTGTTGCCCACCATACTCTCCCAACTTGGTTTGTTCACTGCCAAGTCGTCCACGGTATATTTGCGCAAGGAGTGGCATCATGTTGGCATGGAGTAAGGGAGTAAAAAGCTCCGCATGCAAGGCGGGATGGCCAAATCGCTTCTCGAGACGATTTCCCTTAACGTCACCCCGCTCAGAGTGCACACGGGCATTGCGGAGTTCAGATTCCGTTGGGACGTAGTATCTGAACGGACGAGAGAACGTGCGGGAGATGTAGATCTTGAATATTATCACGATGATAATAGGCGGGATACCGGCAACCCATGCGAATGACTTCCATCCATATTGTAGGCCCATTGCTGAAGAGGCAAGTTACTCGTTAACACATCTAGGCCAAGAGGAAGCTGATACGCACTCAGTAACATGAGAGCCTGCATCAACAACAAGGAGACGAGAAGGCGATTGACAACTGGGTTCCATAGGCGCTAGAAGAAGTTAGCTTGTAAAAAGTCGATCGAAGAGTAGTCTTACACCACCAGTCTCAATCTGTGAGACGTAACAAAACATCAACTGATACTTATAAACCCAAGAATTAATCCACATCACAGCGGCCGCCCCGAATGCGACCAGAGGTGCCAAGGGCGCGAACACAAGACCGACAGTGCCCATAAACAGCTATACACAGCGTCAGTACAGGGACAAAGTACACAGCTTAAAGGTCACCCACGATTAAAGAGCTTACAGTAACACAAACGAGTTAAAACCAACAAACCATTTCAATGTGAGAAAATACGTACTAATAGATTGCATATTCAAAACCGGGCGGTTGCGTAAACTCTCGGTAGTCTCTAGGGGTGCGTCCCAATACGCTAATTACAGCAACACTTTATGAGCAAACCACGGGAAACAAACCATGGGAAAGTCAACGTCTACGTACTGTGTTTTAAATGATATCCACATGAGCTTGACGATCTGCGCAAGGTCGAAGATAGCGAGGAAACCTCGCAGACTGGTATCGTCTCCATCATTTGGGTTCATCCCGAGAGAGGAAAACGTACGGGAAGAAGGTCAGCCAGTAAGAAGCCTGGTTAATGTACGTCTGATTGATAACTTTGGGGAGTTCTGCGGCATGTCATCAGCACCTGGATATTGCGATGGGTTCAGCCAATCGTACTGTCAATGTTATTCAAGATTTCTTGGAAACTTTTGTGTTGTCCAATTTGCTTAATAATCTCCGATACAGAGTCTGGGGTACGCATTAGCATCTACCACATCGCACTGAAATAGTTTGGCACTCACTGAAGCCAACACCAATGAGAGTAAATACGACCAACTGCGAGATTACCAAGAACGCAAAATATCGCGCCACAACTGCGCGGTCTAAACGGGATTGCGTCAAAGCACCCTGGTATTTAGTGATCGAGCGCATCATGATAGGCAAGAAGAACCCAAAAAACGCAGACACGGCGGGGGGGAGTACACCGGAGATAAAGTTGAATGAAGCTGGGGAAGACTCAGACCAGTGTTGGAGGAATGGGACAAAGCTGGCAATCTTCGGGTATACGATAAGGAGAAATCCGGTAAGAAAAGGTTATTATACACACGGAGGATAAGTTGGCGAGAATGGAAAGCACGAAGAGCGGGACGGTGTTCAGGAAGGCGATCATGAAGATCAGGAACCAACCCGTCGTCTTCTTGCGGACCAGCTCGGATGGGGACTGGTTCAAGTTTTCCCAGATCTGTGTAGACCAAAGTGGGTATAGCACACCCAAAAAAGAATGATTTTACTGACAATTTCCTTGGGATTAGGGGCGAGGTTTATCTCTGTGCCTTTAGGCCGCTTTTTCCCTAGCAGCTGGGCAACGATGTGAGCGTATGGAACTGCAGCCATGGAGGCAAAGCCATATTTCTCGGCCTTGTGTGTGTCGATCTGGGCTCTGTACGCCTCAACGGCATGTTCGGTCCGCCTGAGCTTGTCGCTGTCCACACCACCATGTAATAAGTCACCGAGGCACGAGAATATTGCTAAAGCACACACATGTAATGGTCGATCGCGTCTCTCTTCTCGCCACCTATTCCCCAGAAGCCGCCAACATGAATGGTGGGTCGTTTCTTGCCAATCTTGCCATCCTTCAAATAGTGCACCAGGACTTGTTCAAACTCGCGGACGGCACTGTTATGGGCCTCAATCAGACGGGGGAGGTCCCCCACACGGCGACCAATGTGCACAGAGGTCGTAGGATATGGGACCTGAACGGAATTGAAGACTGTCCTGATGCCTTCATCAGACTGAAATTTCTTCGGAACACGCGTAACGATCAGCGTGCGGGCGTAGAAAGAGAGGGCATATTCCGGAGAGCGGAAGAATTGCGTACGAAGGCGCACCATGGCGGTCCAGTGAAACCAAACGACGACTATGACAACACCAGTTATGACATAAACCATGCCGACATGAGCCCAGAGAAGATTGCCCCCGACATCACGAATGGTGAGCATAGAGAGGGCATCGCGACTTGTCGAGGGGACGTTACGGAGATTATATGAGACATTGATAGGGATGAGGATGGTGCAGGTCAGTATAGCCACTAAAGAGTAGATGGTTCGCATCATCCGGAGGAAGCGAAGGAAGGTTGCGGCATCAAGGCCAATCTTCTCGACGAGCTCAGCTTCCTTTGTATGAAGAAGTGGGGAAATCCATCCAAATAATCCCGAAGATATCCGTGGTGGCTGCTTGTCACCGAGATGGTATTTGACTTTGGGCTCATAAACGATCTGGTACAAACGTCGGTGGGAAAGCGCATATAGTATGGTAAAATTTCTCACCTTGTTGCTTGGGCGTAGGATGTTGAATAAAATGATAGTGACAACCTATTCGACAAGAGTATAATGTAACGGTGATATAGCCAAAGACATAGATGGACGCACGGAGACTGCGATCATCAAAAGGGCCTGGGTGCCAACGGCGGCGGGCGCCAGCGTCCGCGAGTCGGCATTTGCAGAAAAGACGTCGGTGATGTTCGTCATGGTACGTTGGAGGGCACCACTTTGCTATGCAGAGCAAAGGGGAGTAAGGGGAAAAAGAGTTGTGCCGAGAGAGAATGAGTTGGTGGATAGGGAAGGGAAATGAGGTGCCCGTGGACAACAATAATGCCAAAGAGGAATAAGGCACATCAAGACATCAAACCAATAATCTTATTTTCCATTCCGGATTATGTAATATCACCCACGGGCCACGGTTAGCCATCCCCGAGCTTCCCGCCCATCAGTGCAGTCACTGCCCTTGTTACGGCATTTGCACCTTCTCGTACAGCCGCCCTCTCCTCATCCTTAACTCGAGGTATGACCCGTCCTTCAAATTTATCTGGGTGAAATCGCAAAATTATCCCTCTAAGTTCCTCCTTGCGCACCCTCCCTGTCCCGGCTTCGTCGTGTCCTTCGTCTCCAGGGAGGAACAGGAACGAAGAAACAGCCTGGGCCGTAATCTGGGAAATGTTTGGTGGTTCACCCTGCACCGGCCACGGTATATCGCCGAAGATCAGATCTGCAGATTTCGATTTAGAACCGAGCAACCCAACCCAGTGCCGTTCATAGGCGTCTCGGGCATTTGCATGTCGCATGCGTTCCCGCTCATATCGCGCGCGCCGACGGGCATCCTCCTCAGCCTTGAGGATCCTCGCGGCCTCAGCCTTCGCCGCAGCGTGAGCGGCCCACTGCCGCTCCTTTTCACGTTGTGCCGCGGCATTGCTGCGCCTGTCAAGTGTTTTTCAAATTTCTTTTTTGGGCTCGTACATCGGGAAGAACGCACCTCCACATCCCCGTTCGCATCCATTCGGCATACTCGTCGTCGTTCATGAGGTTTGGGTCATCACCGAGTCCACCGACAGTGTCCGGACTGTCCCGAGAGCTAACGTCTCTCCATCGTCGCGGGATGTATGCGTATTCATTCAGTCCAGCTTCGATGCCGTCTAGCCGCTCATCGTCTCTGAGCGCATCCCATAGCTTTTCCTGAAAGCTCTCTTCCTCTACCGTGCGAGCACCATAGTGTGAGGTGGACGGTCCAGGGTCGAGAAAAGGGGGTTCCAAGTCGATGCCCTTATCTCCCACAGTACGTGAGCGCTTCGATGAGCGACCGCCTGAATCGAGGTCTGCATCATGTGCTCGATACTGCCGATGAGCAGCCTTTTTGGAAGCCCTGCGCGCCCTGCGCATGTCACGTTCCATTTGTTCGGCTGGTGTCTTCTTTAGGCGCAGTCCTTTGGGCATTACTCGGCGTCCCACGAGTGATGGTCGTCTGAATGAGAGTTGACCGGCCCGTCCTGCCGAGGTCTCGCCTTGATGATGATGATTATCTTACATCGACCATACATCGACCATGATGACGTCCAGTCTATTCCAGATACCTTACACTCCTTTGCTCATCACCATCCAACATATTCCCCTCAATACACCTTTGCTCATGAGGTATAAGGCCTATATAAGAACTCGAAATTGGGTCAGATGTGTCACAGTTTATCCGACCACACCAGAGCTGGTGGTAACGCCATTCCGTTGATCCAATTACTGACGCCTACAATATTCAACCTTTCTCACTCTGCGCTTTTCATCGATGATGATACGAAGACATCTCGCAGGCGGCGATTGTTTCCAACCTGTCGATTGTGACTCGTCCAGCATCCATGGAGGAATTAGATGGGAACTTGTTTTTTCATCGTATCCTCCAGTAGTTACGCCTTCAACTAAAAAGTGGTAGCCAGGAATATACCGATCGACGAACCTATGCATGAAACGTGATACAACAAGGTCTGAGGCGAGATACAGCCTGGAATTTGTACTTACGTCTTGACTTGCTCATCTGTCATACCTTGTCCACCGTTCTTAGCCTTCATCTCATGTTCTTGCTGTAGGCGCCACTTATATATTGGCACGTATGGCTCTATGGCTTGAGGAGAAATCTAGTGAATCCATTTAATCGATATGTGGGACATGAAGTAACCTTTCAAGAGGTTTAAAGGAACACGGCTACACACCTGGACACAGATATCGAAAAGATCCCACCACTCGATGTACTCAGCGACTCGTTGGTTCATATCGAGTACGTGCTCCAGAGAGTAAGCAGGTGTCACATTCAACACGAATGGGACCCCATTCATATGCGCTTCGATGTATTGGCGCGACTGCGGGTAGAATCCCACGCACCAGCCTTCGAGTAGAACGACATCCAAGGGCCCATGGACAAGAGTCCATTCGGACTCTGGGAGACGATCTCCCTCGCCTTCAAAAAGGCTTTTATCGAAGCGGGGGATGCGTATATTATCTGCTCTCAAGCGATTTATATCCTTCAGCGAACGAAGAAGGGATAAACCGAGTTGGATATCATGAGTGCCAGGGAGCCCGCGTCCGCGTAGAAATGGATTATCTGGGTGTGCAGAGGCAAGAGCATTCAATTGTGGGTGAGGAAGGTAGAGGTCATCGATTGAAAGCGTGGCTACACGATAGGATGCGTGATCCTCATTGGCATCAGAGAGCATCTCTTTAACGCGCTCGGTGACAGATGATTTTCCCGAGCCTTGTGGCCCTTGTAGAGCGACAAAAATAGGGGAAGATGTCCTCGCTCTGGATGGGAGGTCTCGAAGATGGACAAGGATGTGTTGGAAAATAGTGAATGCGTATATCTCGAAAGCTCTCGATCCGCTCATGGTTTGTGGCAACAGTGCAAAGAATTTAGGCCCTATTCGGCAACTATTCGGCTATCGGAACCTTTCGGCACGGTAGGTGGCGGTCGGAGTTTAAATCACCTTGCTTAACTCCTGTTACGCCTGCTTGACTCAATTTAATTATTGTGCACATGAACGCTGACTTGGATGATCAATTCGACTCGGAAGAAGATGTCGAGGAAGAAGCCCTTATTGCTCTAGCTGCTGCTACTGCCCGCCTTGGTGCTACCCTTGCTGCCCTTGACAGTACTACAATCAATTATTCCGGCGCCGCGGCTCCTAAGGAGGCTGAGGATGGTGCAAATACAGAAAGTGTGCCAGAAGATGAGAAACCCGGAGACGGTGAGGAGGAGGAGGAGGAGGAGGAGGAGGAGGAGGATGAAGAGGGGGAGGGGGAAGATGAAGAAATCAAGGTGTGTCTTCTCGCTTCACTTGCCAGCTTGGCTTATTTTATGGGTAGTTCGTGCGTGAGATACTCAAGGGGCCGCCGCGCAGGAACATCAAAAAAGAGCACATAGAGGAATGGCTTAAAGGAATCAAATGCAGTGCGTTTTTCATCACACACCATTGTCTGTCTGCACTCTAATTCTATATCGGCACAACGCGCAAGCAGACGATGACGAGGCCTTTGATATCGTGGTGGAGGATGGCATTGCAGACCGGCGATTGGCTAAACGCGTACATGAGGGCAAGGTTGGTGGTAGTTTGCTACGACATGTTTAGGACAAGAAATTTGGGTTTGGTGGCCATGGGAAGGGGGATAAGCAAAATATACACTCATCGACGGATGACTTTGACACGTCGGCACAGAGAGGCCAGAGTGGCAGCGTGATGGGCAAGGGTCGAGGCAGGGAGGGAAAGGCCAGACACTGGGCAAGTCGCACTATGTTACTCGCCGAAATTATTCCTCACATTCCGCTCCCATCCTCCCAATTGAAAGTTTTCGCGCACTGCCTTCCAAGTGTGACGTGTTACGCACACACTCCCTAGTCTGCGACACGATTTGCTGTGCATTATGGAACAAAATACTTCTAAAGGAGCAGAACGGCAAGGACCCCTTATCCTCGAGAACATTCGCTCTGTTTACATCGCATTACACCCTGGAACCGATGCTTCTCTTAAGGCATTCTCTGCTACTACTGAAAACGATGGTATTCCGGATCCGAGTTGGCCGTCGTCATATCAATCCGTCTCCTGATGATTACAATGAGGCAGTTGAAGACGTTTCTCCTTCTCTCCGGTCGCACGTTCAGTCTGTGCCACATCAGTCTTGTATTAGTCTCCAAGATTCGTCCAATTGATATGCCTGCGCACCATACTACGAAGCCCTGTAGACAAGTTATCATTTGGTACCGTCACTGATGTACTACAATCATATACCCCCGTCATTCCCTCATCTCCCCTTGTTGTTGTCGACAGCGAGCCTGTTCCCACACCACCACTGAACTTAGCCGTATTTGGCACTACACAAGGAAACGCTGCATCGATATTTCATTGCCGTGCACCGGTCCCGGCTCTTAGCGCTTAGCCGCGACGTGGGACCCGTGGTGGTTCTTTCATCCGCAAACTCCCCCGTAACCGGGTCTGGTTATCTCCCTTATGCACAAGGATTTGCATCCCTATCCCCCGCCTACCTACGCGCTCAGGCATTTCTCCGCGGGTTAAATCAATTATAAGATGCTCAATGTATTCGAGGATTTCGACCGTTCACGACTTGAATTACAATGGAGGTGTCCCGTCGGTCAAGCCCGAGAAAGTCTCTGCGTCGACACCTGACATCGCCGCAGATTCTTTGCCACCCGCGAAGAAGGCCTGCCAGTGGGCCAACCATAGCTATGACTCTCTGGGGGGCATGACGCTCACCGGTGTTCACAAGGCCCCTCTAACGTCTTATAAGATGCCACTGAATTTATCCGTTTGGTCGATCGACCATTCATCTCATTTCTGTATTTACGTACCTACTCCAGCGTTCTCCTCCTTGTTGATTTCATTCTTGCAAGCGGATGTACGACTTCACATCGAAGAAGCATTGATTCTAAATTGTGTTATGACCTATGTCGAAGGACTAAAAACTCGAACTTGCTTATTTGGAGAACTCGAAGCACATTCGAGCGTGACACTCATAGCTGTACAGCCTGGGGTGACTGTTCTTGCAAGTACACGACTAACTCAAAGAAAAGGAGGAGTATGGTCGGGTGCCCGTGCAGTGAAGCAAAGCTGTCGAGGACATGTACGAGCTC
This sequence comes from Russula olivacea, assembly GCA_963926505.1. Taxonomy (NCBI): domain Eukaryota; kingdom Fungi; phylum Basidiomycota; class Agaricomycetes; order Russulales; family Russulaceae; genus Russula; species Russula olivacea. The sequence goes on from OZ004884.1 coordinate 2,645,774, forward strand.
CAGCTGCACAAAATCGAGGAGTGCCTTGCCAGCGTAGTGTTTGTATATGCTCTCTTTTGGTATTCTAAGTAAAATGCCTTTCGCGGAATAAAAATTGTACTTGCGAGGCTATGGCACCACGTTCTTAAAAGGAGCAAGGTATAGAAATGGCTGGAATTCGAAGATCCCAGAGCAGAAGAACGCCACAGGCTGAGGTTGCGAGACGGGGAGGCGTGGGGTAACTGGAGTTTCGCCGCCGCACATGAGCATAGGACACCACAACATTGCAAGATAAGCTACGGGCGGTCAAAATCATATCGACGAAGAACGAGAAATAACTTAATAACTGCCCGCCCCGTTTAACCTATTTGCGGAGCCATTTCTTGTCTCATGTCAATGAGCAACTTGCATCATTTTTTATGCATTCCATTGTCCTAAAGAGATTGACGCTCTGAGCAATCAAAATATCGAATATTGAATGACCGTGCACGTCCATGCGTTGAGCGTCTACCGTTGAGTACGTTGACCGTAACGTACGTACTCGTTGACTCGGACCTCGGACTGGGAATTACTGGGTTGCCAGTCACCTGATCATATTACATAATTCAATGTGATGGGAACTCCGCCCTTCTCCCATTTCGCTTGGTTCACGGTTCTCCAATCTCGCACAGCAGTCCCCCCCTCCTTGCTATCATATTGCTGTATACTACTCATATAAAAAAGGGACTCCCGATTCTTTTACCTCTACTCAAGGACTCTACGTAGAAGAACTAGGCCAACCAATATGATGTCCTCCTCGGACGCCTCTGGAGAAGCCTCGGCTTCTCTACAAAACATCCCAGCGACATACGCCCGCCTGAAGCGACAATACCAACAGACTCTTGACCGGATTACCCCTCATATTATATATCGGTGGGTCGGAACGACGGTGACAATCGCCGTATTTGAGTTGCGCATCTTGTATGCGCAAGGCGTACGTGTTCCTACAAATATCTCCAAAGTCCATCACTCATATGGAGTACCTCTTCCCGCTTGATTGATATGTACAGTGGTATATTGGTCCGTCGCTCTTCACTAAATACTTTCACCTTGTCCCTGATGATTCTTTGTAGTTTGCTGTAAGTTTAATTTTTGTGGTGAACGACCCTCTTATATCCGTGCCCGTAGATGCGCATGCCATCTATCTCCTCAACCTGCTTCTTGCCTTCCTACAACCAAAGTTCGACCCGTCCCTCCAGGATGATCTAATGGCGGACGAGCTGGAAGGTGGTGAAGGCGACGCACCTTCTCCCCTTCCCAGCAATCGTGACGACGAGTTCCGTCCATTCGTCCGCCGGCTGCCGGAATGGCAATTTTGGTACTTCCTTTTTCCCATGCGTACTCTTGGCGGCAGCTGAGCACACATTGCCGTAAACAGGCTATCCACGACTCGCGCGACCTTAATCTGCTTCTTCATGACATTTTCGTCCGCGTTCGATGTCCCAGTGTACTGGCCAATCCTCGTGATGTACTTCTGCGTCTTGTTTGTGTTGACCATGAGAAGGCAATTACAGTGAGTTGGTTATTTTTATTCCAGCACGTTTTTCCGACCGGTTTACAGACACATGATCAAGTACCGATACATTCCCTTTGACTGGGGGCGTAAGACGCGCTACGGTGGAAGTGCTAAGTAGACTAGAGCGTTTGTGTAATCCAGTAGGGATATTCTTGGCCCTGCCCTGGCAACTGTTCCTTGGTTCACCCGTAATAACTTTTTTGGGGCAAACACGAACATTCCTCCACTTAAACAAGGTTTCCCTGAGTGCTGCAAGCCCTCATTACATGGCCACACGACTCGTTACAGCAATTAATAATGGTTTATCTCCAACTGAGGATTGACCGTGGTGCGTGTTCAAGCATGCCATGCGGGCCGCCTTGCCGCAAGGAGATTGAGATGGGTCAGTCACGAGTTGGGCGAGGGCGTAAGGCGTTCGCTCGCTAAGAGCCTAAGACGTGAAGATGTACGGTTTATCACCGCCCAATATTCATTCATACCCGCCTAGCTTGTCCCGATCATGACACCGCCTCGCGTATTGTTCTGTGGTATGCACTGTGTCCCCGTCCTTTCGTCTGACATCCGAGCTGACCTGCGACTTAAGGTGACTTAGTGTGGGCAAACGAGGAAGCAAAACAGCTCTTCGACGGTCTAGCTGAAGTGGTCGTGAGTGGGTCCTTTGTCATTTGCACAATCACTTAGTGCACTACCCCCTTTTCTCTATCCATAGCGCACTGATTCTCTCGACCGCACCGACTTGCTCGCGAATTTTAAGCCAGGGGGAAAGTACGAACGCATAGTGGCGATATATCGTGCATATCGTGGAACGGAGCCGGTATTTGACAGAGCGCTTATCGATGTATTACCACCCACGGTGCGGTGGATAGCACATAATGGTGCTGGCTATGATTCAATTGACATCAAAGCGTGCAAGGACAAAGGTACGTAAAGGCAATTCTTAGTGGGCCCAGACCCTGATGTCCTGTCAAAATGGGTGACCTATCCCGCGTGTCCTCTCACAAAAGGGATTGTCGTCTCCAACACACCTGTCGCAGTTAATGATGGAACAGCTACTACCGCACTGTATCTGATGATATCGGCCTTCCGCCATTTCTCCCAGGCTGAGCGAAGCTTGCGCGTCGCACGATGGAAGAGCGACATCTCGTCCTCCCTTGCCCACGATGTCACCGGAAAGACACTGGCGATTCTTGGCCTCGGAGGCATCGGGTTCCGTTTGGCGGAACTGGCGCATGCTTTCCCGATGCGTATCATCTATCACTCGCGAAACAAGGTGTTGGGGGCCCCGGATTGGTGTGAGTACTTTGGACAGGAGCGGCTAGACGAGTTTTTAGGACTCGCGGACGTGTTGAGTGTCCACGTTCCTCTAGGGCCGGCTACGGAGGGTCTTATCAATGACGAAATGATTCGGAAACTCAAGAAAGGCGCTATCCTCGTAAACACCGCCAGGGGGAAGGTCATTGATGAGTCAGCGCTTATCAGGGCACTGGAAGACGGACATGTGAGCACTTGCCAATTAATCCTAACCCTTTGATTGCGAGGCTCATGACTCTGAAGCTGGGTGCTGTGGGGTTGGACGTGTACCCTAGCGAGCCCGCTGTCAACCCACGGCTTTTTGACTTTCCAAACGCCACGCTTCTTCCACACATGGGGACCGAGACGTGCGACACACAAAAGAAGATGGAAGTACGAGCACTCACCAATATAAGGGATTATCTGGTAAAGGGGAAGGGAGTTGATGTTGTTCCAGAGTTGAAAGATTCATGCACGAAGTTGTAACTCAAAGTAGACGTTACACAGACATCTCACCTTGGTTTAGGCCATACAATGTAGTACTAGAACATTCTGTGAACTTGAGAATGAACATGACGAGTGTTGTTGTCAGTAGTATATTCCAAGAATTAAACATCCCGGTCGGCCCGGACCCGTTAAGCGAGTTACGTCCGAGCACCACACATACACCACACCACACCCCACACCACACCCACACACACTCTCGCGTTTCCAGTGTCTACTGCCCGAACAGTTGGGACATCCAAGCCAACTAATCCACTTGATCTTTTCCTCCTTTGTGTCTTGTTTCTACTCACATTACGGGTGCGAGCTCCAGTGGATGATACAGTCAGCCCAAACGCGTCCAGCATCAGTTGCGGATTCGGGGATAGGGGATCGTAAATGTCATTCATCGGATTCCGAATTGGAGGTATGATGATGCCATTTCACACCCTGTCGTTTGATACCAGTGCCCACTGACTAACATCTTTGCAGTCTTGCCCAGTTGACAGCGACGAAAGGGGACCCTCAACCCTACTCTCACCACTCACCGCTGATCTGGTCCACGATGCATACCGTCGATTGACCTACGAACAACTACACTTGTTCTGTTCTATGAGGTCGCTTTCCACGGAAGGAACACAGGTGGAGCTCGCCTGTAGGCTTGCCCACTACGATCTACGCATATATGCCTCACCACCCTCAAGCATTTCCTATCATCCGAATGATAATGACACCAAACCAGCCAACCGGCATTTTTACCCCTCTCCGAAAGTCTCTTGCGTTCATCAGCCAAAAACACTGAGTCTTCAACCATTTACCCCATCCCCCGTCGAATCTCTCTGTAAAACACCGCCAATAAGATCCAAGTCCTCTACGCAAATTACGAACGACCCTCATACCCAGTACTCGCGCATCCCTCCCCTCCCCGTTGAAATCATGGCCGAGATATTGGATCATGTGGGTGACTGGGAGCTAACCAAGGCTGTTGGTTTGCCCACTTCCTTACCTCAGCCTCTACCCTGGACACGTGCTTCCAAGACAGATTACGTTCTTCTCGCTGGCTATTTGCCTTCACTCGTCTCCTGTGAACCAACGCTTCGGCCTCCAACTTCCGTTGGTGCAAGGTCCATTGTTCGCTTCTCCTACATCCACATACTAGATTTTTTATTCCATCAGTGCCGTTCAGTCTTTGGCGATGTTTTTGGCCGCCACTTAATTCCAGTTACCGCTGCGCACAATGGATGTGTTGACGTACTCATTTGGTGGCAGAACATGCAGTCAGAGTATCCGGAAGACTTTCCAGTCCCCGACTCACATGCCATTGTTGAAGCCATTGACAGCGCTTCGCGCGCCGGCCATGTCGAATCCCTCGGCTGGTGGCTCGAATCGGGCCTGCCCTTCGAATACACAGAGGCCGCGCTTGAGCACGCGTCTTCCAAAAACCAACTGGATGTGCTTGAGTGGTGGCGTGAGCAGCGAACTCGGCTTCCGCTCAAGGTAGGCCGTGTCATGGACACGGCCAGTGCATCCGGGCATGTTTCGGCGCTCGCATGGTGGGCCCACTCTGGCCTTGACTACACATACGATCGTCAGGCGCTGTATCATGCAAGCTGCAACGGACACATCGACGTGCTCCAGTGGTGGTTGAATAGTGGACTACAGTTATTTTTCGACCAGGACGTATTGGTAGGTGCAACGCGGTACGATCGGGCAGAGGTGCTCGACTGGTGGGACAAAAGCGCGCTGCCGGTGCAATATCGTATGTGCGATGTCGAGGAGGCACTGGAAGATGCGATAGGGGGAGGAGAACGAGCGAGAGAGTGGTGGAAGGGGAAGGGCGTTGACTTTAACGCCAATGACAAGGAATGGATGAAGCTGCAGAATTTGAACTAATGTCCTACTGCCAGGCCCTTGGTGGCTGTATCCTTGTTGTAACATAATTTAGTCGTTAGCATGCTTACACTTTTCATAGTTTTCAGACAACACATTACTAATGATCTACTCTTACGGGCATCTTATTGGTGGCATACATTCATTCCAACTAATACCCATCTCTCCCCAACGGAAAAAAGTGAGACTCGGGAGGGAGTTTCAGCAGAGCCGAGAATTGGCAATTGGCATTCAAAAGTTCGGCCAGTTCTCATAGGGTCACTACACTAATATTCTCCGTCGTCGTCCAGCATTCTCCCATGGCATTCGTCCGTGTCTGTTCTACTTGCATTCTTGTATACGCCTTTCTCTCGTGTCTTTACACAACCTTGTTCTTGCTTCTATGTCCTTTCGTCAGGGACTGTTCGACCTCCGCCGTTGACATTTCCAAGATCTACGCAGGCCTTCTCTGGACGGGGCGACTTTTCGACTTTGCCTTCTCGGGTGCTTCAGACGGCCATACTACTAGTACATCGACTCCAACAATTCAAGCTCTGGTGGCGCAGCAAGCAGCGACTTACAAAGATATGGGAGGTTTTCTTTCTGCTTTCGAAGGGGCCGCCACAGATCCTGTTCTCTACTGGGCCACGGTTTCTCAGATTGAACCCGCCCAGCATGGTCAATCGCTCCAAGGTGCCTCTTCGGCTGAACCAGATTGGTCTCTTGGCTGGTTTGAAATGTCCACGTCTCTCTTCTTGTCGAAAGCGTTCGCTGGCTCTATGCATCCAATGAGAATATTCCCGTACTTTTACAAGGCATCTGAAACCTTTGACGAGGACGATATCACAATAACAACCTTGGTCACCCCGAATAGGTTCGAAGTGCTACGAAAATTGGCACTGCGATACGAAGGTAATCACATTGGGAACCGAATCTTACATGCGCTTTATTTTGACTCGTTGCTCTGCCCCCGACTTTTAGGTCCACTCTCCGTGACCGTTCATATCCCTCTCCCAACTTCCGCAAGCAAGTCTTCATCACGAACACTACACAACAATCTTATCGAGCTACACGCACTCGTCACCAACTCTCCCGATCTCGCCACACGCGCAGACATCCATCTCGTCCTCTCTCCCTTCCCGCGCGCCTTCAACGCTTGGCGAAATATCGCTCGTCTGCTCGCGCGCACCACATATATGCTGCTCCTCGACGTTGATTTTGCGTTGTGCACTGATTGGCGCGCGTCGGTGCGCGCCCTGTTGCGTGATGGTGAGAGTGGCGTTGCGAGGCGCGTTCGCGAAGGAAGCGCTGCGCTCGTGCTACCCGCGTTTGAGTATGTGAGGCAAGCAGAGGGAAGAAACCAAGATACCTTCCCACGAGACAGGCATGTACGCGCCATTCCAGTTTTTCTCCGTTCTGCATCTGTCGCGTCGCGTCGCGTCCTCTTGATTGATCCGCTCACCGGCAGGCACTCCTGGACCTGGTGCGCGCAAATCGCGTTGCCCCTTTCCATGCATCGTTTTCCGCTGGTCACAACAGTACCGACTATCGTCGGTTTTACGCCGCCAAGCCTGGACAGATCTATAAAGTGACACAGTATCAGCCCGCATACGAGCCATACGTAGTAGTTAGAAGAGATGCTGGTGGTTGGTGCGTTGTTCTCGATCTATTTCCAATTTGACTCCCGTAGTTCACACACGGTCTGTGGCAGGTGCGATGAAAGATTCGCTGGTTATGGGGGCAACAAAGCGGCTTGTTTGTTCGAAATGTATCTATCGGGGATCTCGTTCTACGTACTAAGCGATCACTTCTTGGTCCATCAAAGCCACGTGTATGAAGAAGAGGCTCGCAGGAGCGAAGTGAGTACCCATCGTCTTACCCTTGAATGCTGAATGCTACGAATATATTGGCCAAAAAGCGCAAGTATAATCGCAGAATACAATCGGATTTCAAGGAAGAAACTTGCCTCAGGTCTCCGTAATTTTTTGCGTCTGTGTCGGTCGATGCTGACGTGATAAGCGAAGGTATCTCAAGCGGTTTTCGGATCAAGGACTTCTCAACACGGCACGCGCCAGCAATGCCCGGCAGGAATGTAAGAAGATCAAGGGCATCGGGAAGATTGTGATGCAGGTGACAGATTGCCGCTCAAACATTTACGTGGGAGCTTACAAAATCGCACGCGACCAGCTCCTGGATGGCGCGGCGAATGCGTAAAGAACGTGTGAAACAGAGTCCTGTTGATGAAGAATGCAGACATGCGTGCTACAAATAGGAGTGGAACCCGGGAGAGTTTAGAGGGATGCTTCGTACAGATGAGGCAATGATTAAGGCGCTACATGCTTACTCTTTTCACTGGGCAGACCGGAGTCGTTGGGTTAAGCCCTTGACGCAAGAGGTAATAGGAATGAATATCAAATAACCGATGGAAGGGAAAAGAAGGAAGGGAATGTGTATAGTGAGCAAAGCAAGAGAAAAGCAAACTACGTCGTGGTTTCGGAGGGCTCCGACAGGTGTCTTGGCGCGTTCGTCAGCGTGGGTCCAAGAACTGGTACCAGCAATATGATGCAGGAACTCACTTCCCAAGCTCTTTATTCATCTTGAACATGTCGATTTTGTCAGTGTTGAATACAGCCTTCAACACACCGTCGCACATGATTTCTCGCCCGTTTGTTGGGTTTTGTAGGCTGTTAGTTTTGATATATGCCCACAACTTCTTCACGACCTGTGGCCGAGAAAGCAGGTTTTCCTGGACGAGTGCGGCTAGTGGTTCGCTATCGTGCGATGAGATCACGAATGGCATATATGATAAGACAGGGGTGCGAGGCGTATGACACACCTCAGGATATATTCCTTGGACAGTCCTCCGCCCTTCTTTTTCTTGGTCTCGTCACCTTCGCTACCTTCATTACCCGAGTCGTCAATCGTGTCTGCGGTCCTCGCCCCATTGGCTTTGTTGCCTCTCGCACGCCCACGCGCCTTTCCGCGACCGCGACCACGGCTGCCACGCACTGGGGATGCACCTGAAGCTGCAGAGCGAGAACTCCGCTCGCGACCATTGATCTGTTCAGAAAGTTTTCGCGCTAATGCCTCATCCCCTGCGGTCGACGGCTTGGCAGCCTTCGTTGATGAACGGCCGTCATGGTCAACTATTGAGGTACGACGGCGCTTCTTGGATGCGGCTGGTGGCTCTGCCGATGCTGTCCGCCCGCCTTCAGCATCCCCTTCTTCGTCCCGCTGGAATCCCTTCTCCTCGGATACCCTGGCGAAGGTGTTGGCGATGACTTCATCAATCGCTTGTTTATTATCTTTGATCAATTCCTGTGGTACGTCTTCTTGCTCGAGTAAGAGACGGCGGACGCGCTTGGCTGAAATGGTGCTGAGGTCGGTGCCAGGCGCAGAAAGAATGGCGTGGATACGGGGCTCAAGGTCAGGTACTTGCATGACAAGATTCCAGAATTTGAACTAGGAGGCGGGATGTGTGGCGCAAGTGGCGAGAAAAGCCTAGGGAGAAAGATGGATTGGCTGAGACGAGGAGACCGGGATGTGCAGGCCCAAGGACTTTTGGTTCTCAGGCGCTGAACTGGATTTTAGTACCTTAATTCAACTTTGGCGGGCAACGTGGGGCCAGGTAACGTTCGGGCCGCCGCTTCCGAGACCGCGTGACGTGTCTGTCCCCATCTCATCCCCGATTCCCACACTCCGTACACACGCACACTGCTCTCCTCTCGAGTGGACTCGCCACCGTGCACTCCGTCACATCATCTCCGGAGTCCGGTTCCTACTCTCACTTTTGTCCCATCTTATAATCCCTGGTTTAATCTCCCGAATGGTCAGAAAACGGCATGTGCCGTCAAGAAAACGAATGTGGTTGGTGTGGGGTATCATAGCGTTGGGTGTGGCCTCCGGCGCGGCGCAAGATTCGTCTCCTGCACAGGCAGAACTACCTCATGGCTCCAGCGTAACTGTGCGCCATTCACTACATTCCGAGACGCATCTCCTGAAACCCGTCTGCCCCGACAGTCATCCCTTTCTGTTCTAGGATCCTTACCTTCAGGTTCTCATACCCACAAGGTAATGCGTCTTATAAACATGCTCTTCTCTGTGCGCGTGCCACGCAATCCGTCAGTAGACAAATGCGCGCAGTTTCAGGCGGGTGACATGTAACCCTAACCTTATTCTATGTCTTGTCGTCACCCCTTTCAAAATCATGCTCACCGCGTTATTACGATATAGGGCTCTCCATCAGAAGCTGATTCAGCAAATGAAGGTATGCGCCGTTGTATTCGCGTGGTTTCTTACCCTAAGGGTTGATTTTTCTTGTCAGCCGCACGCGCATACAAGCAGGCTCTTGTGACCTTGGCTAGCATAACCGCCTTGCCGTCGTCTCGTGCATTCGAGTCACCTCACCAACTCTCATGGCGAACAGGGAACTCTATCCTCTCCTCATTCCTCCCTAACCCACAAGGTCGCGGCCCACTGGGCAGTGCAATCCGAGTAGCCATCAAATTACGCCATCAGTCATGGCTTCCACGCTTCCTATCATCCCGACTCTCTCAAGAGGGACGTCGGAGAAGTGACGAGGAGTTAAGTGGCCGTGCGGTTAAGGTCATGGATCTGTTGCAACATGCCGCAGATTTAGGCCACTTGGATGCTTTTTTCACCCTCGGAAAAATTTCTTTGGTATTTTCTTCCATCTTTCTAATGTTCGCCCGCGCGATCTCATTCCATCCCAGCTTCCACCTACTCCACACTTCACTGCAGACCCTGTATTTTCCTATAAAACTTTTGAGACCCACGCTGCCTTAACAGGAAATGCAACCTCGCAAGGATACCTTGCTTTCTTTCATGCAACTGGTTACCAGAATGTTGTAGCAGTCGACCAAGCAAAGGCACAGCTATACTACACGTTTTCTGCCCTTGGCGGAGATAAGGCTTCGCAGATGGCACTCGGGTATCGATACTGGACAGGAATTGGGGTTGTCGAAGATTGCGAGCGCGCTGTCGAGTGGTATGGTGCCGCAGCTGAGCAAGGCAAGCTTGGTATACCTTCTTGTTATCCTCTATTAATATCTGAACAGCGATGGCACGATTCTTGTCCGGCCCACCTGGGGGACGCACACTTCCGTTGACATCAACTCGCCTGTCTGACCTCGCCGGTGGGGTTTATGGTCCAGGCGCAAGTGTAGCGTCGACAGGGTTGAACGGGCAGCGTCCAGCCATCAAAGCTGCTCGCGCTCGCGCTGCTGGCGAGACTTGGGAAGATATTCTTGAATATTATATCGTTAGTGTCAATCCTTTCTTGGTATAGTCATTACGACTCACTCGATTCAGTTCAACGCAGACCGTGGGGAGATCGACTTTGCCTTCCGTCTCGGAAAGATATTCTACCACGGCAGCATATACCATGCACCGGGCGGTATCGCATCTGGCGGTGAAGGTGTCGGTCGGGTACCTCGCGACTTCGAACGAGCGCGTTACTACTTCGAATCTATCGCACGACAAGTGTGGCCGAGCGACTCTGGTGACGGCCAGGGAAGGCGTGATGAAACTGGTCCGGTGGGTTTTGCGGCGCCTGCAGCTGGCTATTTAGGCCGCATGTACCTTCGTGGTGAAGGCGTGCGCGTGGATTTGAAGCAAGCCAAGATGTGGTTCGAACGTGGTGCTGCCTACAGCGACAAAGAGTGCCACAACAGTCTTGGCATCATATGGCGCGATGGATTGATCGATGGTAGGAAGGATAGCAAGGCATCATTCACCCATTTCGCAATCGCAGCAGGCCAGGATCTCGCTGAGGCTCAAGTTAACTTGGGAAAGCATCACTACCGTGAGTGCATCGACACTGATTTCAATCCCACTCTGATACCACACCAATCAGAGCGTGGTGATGCGAAGTTGGCAATTACATACTTCGAAGCTGCAATGAGGCAAGGCTCACCTTTCGAGGCATTCTACTATCTTGCAAAGACCCAAGCGTCCCAGATGAAAAATCTGCCAGCTTCTTTGAAGCCGGGCGCCTGCTCCATTGCTGCGTCTTTCTTCAAGGTCGTCACTGAGCGCGGGTCTTGGGACGAAGATTTTATTCGGGGAGGCGAGAGGGCTTGGGAAATTGGTACTCCAAGCGGGAAGCAGCTGGGTATGCTGAAATGGTGGATTGCTGCCGAACGCGGGCACGAGATCGGTCAAAACAACTTGGCGTTTGTTCTCGATCAAGGTAAGTTCAGTTTTGTGCGGTGCTTAGCGGAAGGGTTCTCATACTAGCCCAGACAAGAGCACGCTCCGGCGCAGCACTTTTGCGAACTTCTTCCCATCGAACGACACGGCAAAGCTTGCGCTCACTCAGTGGACACGATCAGCCGCGCAGAACAATATCGATGCCCTAGTCAAAGTTGGAGACTATTATTACCACGGTCTTGGTGTACCAGATGAGCCCGAAAACGTCCGCTGGGAGAAGGCAGCTGGATATTATCGGTCGGCGGCGGAGACGCAAGTCAGCGCACTGGCTATGTGGAACCTGGGATGGATGTACGAACATGGGTACGGTGTCCCACAGGTTAGCGCCTATTCGTACCTACGAGCTCCTAGAGCTGAGCATCGCACAGGATTTTCATCTGGCGAAACGTCACTATGATATCGCTCTGGAGACAAATGTTGAAGCATACCTTCCCGTAATGCTATCCCTCTTCCGGTTACACGCTCACAGTTTATGGCATACCTTGATTGGACGAGAAGGCGGCCTTAGTCTATGGTCAAGTAAAAAGATAGATTCTGGTAGGTCATACTTTTTCAAAACCATAATTCGAGGATACTTATGGATATTCAGACTCCGACCAAATCGCTGGCCGGAGAGAATTGGATGAGGCCCCGGCGGCTACTCCTGGTTCAACGCCCGAGGTAGACGGGGATCTCGTATTTGAGGATGACGGGCCCTGGTACATGGGCAAGGCACGGGACGAGTTCAACCGACGTATCCGTGACGCTGCGGTCCCCGGTGACGACGAGGATCCTGTACAGGTAACACAACCTATCTGCCTTTCTTTCCCAGATTAACCACCAGTGTACAGTGGGCTCGTGAACGCCGCAACGCAGAACGCGATCGAGATAGCGATCTCGGCCCGGACGACATGTTCGACGCTGCTTTGCGCGGCGGACATCGAGGGGAAGACGAACAGGATGAATTTGCCGAGACGATGATACTCGTGGTTCTCTGCCTCATCGTGTCGTTGTTACTTTATATCCGCGGAAGATGGGTTGAACGACTACGCAGGGAGGAACAGCAACAGAGACAACAATTGGAGCATCGCGAGGAGCGGGAGAACGGATTGTTCCCGCTCGCTGGAGAGCCAGCGAGGAACGATTGGCCCGGAGCTGAAGCACGGTAAGAAAAAATGGCCTACACAGTACGCTTGTAATCCAGGTTTTGTATACCTACTCAATACATAATTATTTTTTTGGAGCGCCGCCTGTTATGTGTTTGTTTTCAGGCGCTTACAGTACTTCCGATGGATCACCACCAGCTATCACAGAAAACGCTGGAGAGGAAAATCCTCGGCGGCAGATGTAAGTACGGGACCTGACGGGCTCTAATGTACGGCTATACCTACGAAGTGAAGCTAGTGTCGTACTCGTACGAGCTTTTTCCCCGGTTTTCACTCTCTGGCCCCGTCTTGCCTCAAGGTAAGTGATTTACGTCTATAGTGTTCCAACAACATCCGAGCTATTTCACAGATACTAGTAGTCGCCCAGTCCATCTCCTCATACTTTGGTTTCCAATGTCTTGGCTGCACTCCCTGTCACGTAGAAATACTGAAGTGGTCTATCTAGACTACAGTATAGTAGTGGCTGAGAGTGCTGTCTACTAGTATTAACTGGCGGATTTTGTCGCGCCGCGGCTCGTGCACCTGCCAGTGCACACCCGACGCACTGCTGCATCTCGGGGCACCGTCTGTTTTCAACGGCCCCGTCTCTATTCTCGTCCTCGCTTTCCCCCATTGTTCCCTTGTCTTCCCCTTTCCCAGTACGATACCCTACTGTACGATATCGATTGACTCACGCGCGTGTGTAATATCTCTGCTGACGCTCAGGCCCCCCGGCGCTCAAGTGCGTGAGTGCTCTCGTGGTGCTTCGACACCTTGCTCGTTTTGACAGCACTTCGATTATTTTTTTTGGAAAAAAGAACATGTTACACTATTTTACGCATGTGTGATATCCATGACGGCCGAATTTCGAGGGCTCGTGCCAGTGTTAAAAGTCTCCGCACTAGTAGCCCGTTCCTCAATGTCAGGTACTGGTCCCGCCGCAGGTTTATTGCGCGGTTCTCCTCCTGCAACGACGAAGGAGACATGATGGCTCGTCGGACCCATCTCGTATCGATTGTAGGTCTTGTGCACGGCCACTTCCATGTGATTTAGAGGGACTGGCATGGGCGCCATGGTGGGGCGAGCTCTATCTGCCGACGAGATGGGGCTGCGAGAACTGTCGACTACGCGGGGGCTACGGTGATATCGACCACAGTGAGCGGGGAGAAAGAAGAAAAAGAGTCGTATCGCACAGATTGTAGGATGCACTCGCATTGGCTGCAAACTCTGTCAAAGAGCGATGTATTCGGGTCGCAGCGATTGATATTGCGATCACTGAGGGTAGCTGAAAGACCTATTGTTGCGAAAAGTCGTTTGAGATTCATAGCCTCCTGGCATATATAGCAAAAAACGGACGTACGTAGTCGAGCGGATCTGATTATTTTGAGAAGAATCGATCAAGTTTAATAAGCGCTCCTCTATCGACAGATGAAATTTACTATTTAGGTCCAAACAAATGAACACCTGCGACATACTCGCGATGAGCGGAAGGATTTGCACATGAAACTAGCCACATACCGCGGGTAGGACCTCGGAGATAGTGGCAATCAAGAGCCAAATTAGACCCTTTGAGAACAGGGAACATATAAACGGGAGAACACCACTTTCAGCGTTGAGCGATGACACCCTACCTGCTTCCAAAGGAGGCGTCCAATACCATACGTACTGCGTTCGTAGAGGTGGTTGGAAAGCAAGCCGATGAACATAATAACAAGTAAAATGACATTGGTGGCTAGGGTGACGAGGGTGTTAGGCTTGGTAACACCCAAGTTGAGCGTCTCGCAGACGGCCCCCAAAGGGCCCAAACCAGTGGATGCCCACTCAGCGCGGATCTGGGGATGGATGAGTCTAGAAGTTCCGCCACGACAGCTCAAGTCGATTTATTTACCCGCACGACACCTAATATCCATAACATATTTAAATGGATTCCTAGACCTTCACGGGAAAGGAGACGAAGGGGCTCACTTTGAATGGTGAATATAAAACCGAGCACCCATGTGCTAGTTGCTATCGCTACGACTATCCTCTTCATGTTCCAAATGGCGAGGCTGGTAGTGCGCGTGGGCGCCTAATTCGGGAAGATGGTCGGATCGATCGGGGAATAAGACGTACATTCGGAGCACAATCAAGAGAGAAGACGTGGAAACGGATAGATACCCAAACATCTAGAAAGTAAAAGAAAAGGGCACGGTAACGGACAGTCTTTCCTCAGAGATCAGGGGTATTGGAAGGGGAGGATACTCACAATTTGGAACATGACCTCGACCTTGGGTTCAATTCAAAGGGCTGTCAGGGTGCGGGTGTACATAAGGCAGATGCGGGAGACGACACACCTGACAGTTGTATATGCGGGTGGTAACGCTAATGAAGAATAGGTTGAGTATTACAGTTATTAAAGTGGCCAGCCGGGTAGCGGAGTAGATCTAGTACCAAGGGACGAATCAGTCTAGCATTCCAGGCTGGGCGACGAGACCCAAAAAAGCACGTATCGCTACAGACCCATATCGTCCAGTTGTGAGTGCGATGCCCTCGGATGATACTCCACTCGTAATCGAGATTAGTGACGAACTCCCAACTATAGGTAAAGCGCCGAGTTATCATGAAATATGTTATGAGAGCAGGACCACGAGAC
Source organism: Russula olivacea (assembly GCA_963926505.1). Classification (NCBI taxonomy): domain Eukaryota; kingdom Fungi; phylum Basidiomycota; class Agaricomycetes; order Russulales; family Russulaceae; genus Russula; species Russula olivacea. Next base: position 2,660,937 of record OZ004884.1, read on the forward strand.
GGGGCCGGACTCACAGGTAGAGACCATCCACGGAGCTCCAGAGCTTTGCGACTGCGACTGTTTCAAAATATGAGTTGAGAGGTCTCCCTAAGATCGCGTGCTTGGCCTCAAAAGCCTACGCACACATATCCTGTTCGATTACTCTGGGATCTTGGAAGTTGACCATCCTAGCGGATAGTGAATAGTAAGGAAGGAGGGGGAATGGGTTTGGGTTTGTGTACTCCCCAAGGTAGGGAGTAGAATCGAGTTCGGTGATTTGGGGAATAGACAAATATTAATACCCCAACCTGTAGGGGCGGAGGGGAAGACTTACGGTACAGCAATAACGTAGATCGTGCTATAAATTATAATGTCCGAGGATCAATGACGAAGAACTAGAGAAATAGATATTATGTGAGATGGTACTGGTATTCATTCCAAGTTGTCATTGCTCATATCATTGAGACTTGGCTGCGCAGATCTACATCGGTCCTACCAAGTCGGACTATCTGTTCGTTGCTACGAACATGCCCCTGAGATATTCCCCAGTTGTGGAGTTGGCAACAAGCTGAGATCCCAGCACACACTAGCTGCTACAAACGGGGACATTGGCATCTACCATCGGGAGGACCTTAGCCCGACTTGCGGAAAGGCGGAAGACCACAAGAAAGGCAGATGATCACATGGATGATCACATGGATAACTCGGCATTAAAGAGGCTTAGACGCCACCAATCTTGAAAAATATATATGTAGCCTATCCGCATTGTCCACAACCTTGTTCCTGTGACGAAAAGAGGCAATGGTGTACGTGAGGAGAACCCGCGTCCCGGCCCGACGGTGCCTTCCGAGTAGTTCGGGTTCGTCTGAACATAGTCCAGAGTCGTGACGTAGCGGCCCGAGAACGACTACTGGCATGCACCACTTCTAGATGTGCAGAAACAAGAACCATTTCTTTCGGCATTGAAAGTGTCAAACCGTACTTTCAAGCAGAAGAGCTCAACTGAGAATGACACTCAAGAGGAAGATGGGCCCCCTGGCCCTGGGATGTCATGTGAACCTCAATCGAGATTCAGGTGGTCCAGCTTGACTTGCGTTGAATCGGTTCATTTTACACCGCATCCCCAACACAGTTGACAGTTGTCACTGTTGTCTCCATGGTGAAACGGATTAGTCTTCGTGTCACTCAGGCTGCTATGGTGTCCTTGATGTCTGTAGTACTCTGTATTGCAGAGACATAAATTAATGCGGGCGAAGATAATGGCTGTGAAGGCTGAGTGTGCCAACCATCAAAAATCCCATTGGAGTCAATTTCGCTACACTCGCAATGTGGTAACCAATTGTGTCACATTTATGTGATGGTAGAACTGATAAACCATGCTAGATGATAAGGGAGATGCTAAAATGAAATATAGGTGGATTCAGAGTTCCCTGAGTGAATAGTGATGCCGAGACAATTACAAGCAATCACCTTCATACCCAATACCGAACTCTGACAGTTAATCACCAAGGTGCCATGTAAAACCGATCGAGCAAGGATGGTGAATTTTGTCGCGCCGTGGCCCGCGGACCTGCACACCCTATGCACCGCTGCGTCCTGGGGCCTGGGGCCTGGGGCTCCGTTGTAACGCATTAGGGTCACGCGCCGCGGCGGCGCGGCGAGTGAGTTCAGGAGAGAGAACTATAAAGGGAGAAGTATCAGTGTTCGACAGGAGGGTAAGGCCGGGCACACGGAACGGCTCGGCGACTCTATTTGGCATCTAGGGCCCAAGGGTCGAAGAAGATTGAAGAACCAAGGGGTAGGGACACCTCAACCGAAAGCGAAGCTAGGCGACACGTGACGGGCCGACGGCTCAGCGGCCCGGGATCGGTTTGGGTCTTCAAAGACACGCCATTTCTCATGTCTTGTCTCCATTCGAACGTGTGCTTCCTTCTCCTCTCGCTCTTGCTCGACCTCCTGATCTCTGCGCAATTCCCTCCTTGCTGCTAGTTTCCTTGCGTCTTACCCTCTACAATCCGTGGCCTATTTATTATAGCATCCGTTGACGAACCATGTTTCACAAACAGTAGTAATCTCACAGGCAGTACCGAGCTCAAGATCTGGTGCCTCCGATCAAACGTACGACAGGCCATCGTCATATCCACCGAGATTCTCTCACACCTATTCTGGCCCCAGCTAATTGAGGAAGCTCATTACAGTATGTGAACCGAGGCCTCGCAGAAAGCAGACTTGGATCACGTCTTACGTTCGGTACGTAATGATTTTGAGAATACGGTCAGTACTCCAAATAGGTCAAGATCCATACAGCAGTCCTATGTTTGCACTACCAAATATGGCATGCCTCTTTGCTCACTGTGACTCTCGGACACGTAGTCACACGCTCTCGGATGATATGTATACTGTATTTAAGCGGAGAATGTTGCCTACAGTATGGAGCAGTCAGCTAAGTCACGGTGTGCCAGCTCACGGTAAATCTTCTCTGCAAACGGCTGTAAGACTATATTCTACATACAAGGCAGGACAAGGCAGGAAACAAGTGCCGTGGAGCCATGTCATGATGAGACTTGTGTTTGACATTCTACATCAATCTCCGCGCTTTCGTCGAGCCTACGTTGTCTGCCAGGCATTTCGCACAGTTGTCCTTCGATGCATGCGAGCGAGCCGTTTTGGCTCGTTTGCGGCGTCTGATCCTGATCGGACGTCCTATCAGTGGCCACCACTATGTGGCTCAGCGTGATGGGGACCTTATTTTCCTTCCATTCTACGCGACCACATCGTTCGCTGCAGAGTCCGCTCAGGCTACAACATCAACCACAGTTAGCGTTGAGAGAAATGGGGTGAAATTATGTCATACTGTTTGGTACAACCGAAGGAGTACTCTACCAGACAGCGATGGATTCGAGTCGCAGCAATTGATAAGGTGACCATCGAGGGAGGCATGAACATCTATAATTCAAGGGGTCATCAAAGACAAATGCTACCCGCACGAGTAAAAAATAAGAACGAACGTAGTTGAACGGAGCTAATATTTCGAGCACCAAATCAGCGATTCTTCGTTGACGGAATATATAGAAAAGTAAAGCTACCGTTTAAATTTAAAATGAGGAACACCTGGGCATAATATCACGATAAGCGGAAAGGAGGGGCACATAAGTCTAGCCACTCACCGCGGGCAGGACTTCGGCGACAGTGGCAACTAAGAGCCAAGTGACACCCTTGTGAATGCGGACCACCGTATAAGCGGAGAACACCACGGTTAGCGAGAGGTACCAATAGCCCACCTGTTTCCATAAGAGGCGTCCCAGTCCGAACGTGCCGCGCTCATGTAAGCCCATACGAAGCAAACCAAAGAACATAGTGAGAAGTAAGGTGACGTCGGTGGCGAGAAGTGCGAGAATGTTGAGCTCAGAAATATGCAGGTTGGGCACCACGCAACCAACCCCAGATACCTGTATAGTGCGGATCTAGGAAGAAATGAGTCAAAAAATGTTCAACTATAATTCAAGTTGATCCAGCATTCACCCGCACGACGGCTGGTAAAACGGGATGTTTTATATTAATGGGGATTTCTGAACTTCCGCAGAAGGAAGGAGCTTACATTGAATCTGGAATATAACGTTGATTCCCCAAGCACCAGCTGCGATCGCTATGATAATCTTCTCCTTGTTCCAAATGGCGACACTACCAATGCCTGTGAGTGCCTAATTCAAAGGAAGATAAATGAATCAGGTGAACAAGACGTACATGCGGAGCACGATCAAGAGAGAAGCACCGGCAATGGCTATATACCCAAGGAGCTAGAGACCAGAAAAAGCAGGAGTGCCAGACATTATTTCCCTTGAGATTAGGTGCATCAAGATTAGGTGCATCGGAGGGGGTTACTTACAAGTTGAAAAACGGTCTCAACCTTTGGATCATGACCTATCAGGTCACTGCCGTATATGAAGCAGACGTGGAACCTGCGCACCTCACAGTTATATCGAGCCGTAACGTTAAAACCCACCAGGGTAAGTATTACAGAGATAAGAGTGAAGATGCGCGTAGTGGAGTAGATCTGCCAAACGGAATAGACTAGTACAGCGCCCGGACCTGGGCGACGCAACCCAACAGAAACAATGCATCGATACGAACCCATATTGTCCAGCGGAAGGGGCGATGCCTCCGGATGACACTCCACTCGTAATCGAGAGTGGTAAGGAACTCCCAGCTTGAGATAAAGCACCGGATTATTATTATGGGATATTTTATGAGAGTCGAACGCCCACAAGTAGAGTCCAGCCACAGCATGCCAGATTTTCGACACAGCCACTGTCAAAAGAAGTCAGTTTTCTCTCCGAGCCCATGTACTTTGTTGCAAAGGCGTACGCACAAAGATCCTGCATGACTATAACGGGATCGTGGTAATTAACCATCCTGGGGGAAAGTTAATGGGATGGAAGGTGGGAGAGTTGGTTTGATGTAATGGCCACTCGATGTACTAGCAATGTATATATACACCTTGGACTGCATGTCATGTCGTGTGACTCGTGTCATGTTGAGACCGTAAGACGCCACTGTTGTTGGCGCTACGCCAGGGTCACGGAAAACTACGCTTTTATTCCTACCGAATGATGTGAAGCAACCCAGCGGCCCACGCTTGTATCTTCTCCGGCAACGATGATTGCCGCCGATATCATTACAGCTAAATTCAGATCGATAGTCGAGTTTTCGCCAGAGCGCAGCTTACAATCTTTGTTGTCATACAAATAAGTCTAACCATAATTAGATATACCAACCACCAGGAATTGAAAGCGATGTTTGATGCTATCGCCGCCATGGCTGGAGGTCGTTGACACATTCCGCCCCACCCAGATTACAAGAGTCACCTATGTCAATATACGAACAGTTCAGTGTGTCATTGCTGTGGCTTTACGAACTGGTTCTGTGGTCAGAAAGCCTTTAGAGGCTGGGAGACCTCGAGAATTAGATGCATTGGATGGATAGGGCGGAAGCATTGGGATTGTTCTCATACAATGGGTGGGGCCAATACAGTATATTGCTCGGCACTCAGGGATGATTGGTGAACGGACGAAGGATGTTGTTGTGAGGGCTACACGCCGAAAACGCTACTATCGATCTGAATTTAGCTATAAGGGCCGAAGCGTGGGACCGATTGATCAAGCTCGGGGCATTCGGTCTCTAGAATTTGCGCAGCAGCAAGGGGTGGGTGGGGTGGCATGCAACATGGGATGAACGATACGATCCCAGTGATATGTCGTGGCTTCAGTAGACTGGTACACTCTGACCAAAGACCCGATAGGTGCAACCAGAACGATTAGTAGACACGATATATCAGGGAAGTATCGTAGCTGGACATACGATATTTTGTCATCGAATCATCACTGGTTCTTCTGGCATGGTTCACCCACTCGTCTAACAATGATCAGAGTGCGTTACCATGAAGCACATCTGGTAGCCCGAATGGTGACTCGGAGCCCGGTTGTAATAAATGTGGGCAGGGAAGCATGTAAAAGCCCGTGAGCAATGCTCCCCAGCGGTTAGTGAGCTCTAGTGGGTGGGAAGCCGGATACGTGACTGACGAATTGACCATCATGATGTAGCACCCCCTCCAACCACTGCCTCAACCATCCTATTGGCGACGTCGGACGTGCATTTTGTCCGTCAGGACATCCGTTTCAAAAGCTTTTCCACGCTCAGTCACGGCAGCCATTTGGCTAGTTGGGTAAATTTTTTGCCTCGTCTCGTTTTGTATGCGGTTATCGGAAGAGTCTGCACTGCATTGCGGGAGACTACCGGATAACTGGTTACAAAATCACGAGGTTTAGTGGGTATTGACGCGCTTGACGCGCAATATTGACGTGTGACCGCAACCCACAACCAGGCACACGAGCCCCACAGTAACTTACCCCTTACCCCAACACCAGCGTAAACGCCGTAAAGGCATTTTCTCCTCCCCCGGGACACGCCCGACTCCAGTGACGTATTTAGGTAGTTTTGTACCAACTACCAAATAAATTGCTCCACCAAAAAAATTAATTGCAGACTCTTCTGAAGACTCGTGGGAAACCCTTAGACTGTTAAACTCTTCCCATTTCCAAGGGTCTCCCATGGGTTTTCCCAAAGTTACTTTTTCCGAGACAGAAAACTTTGCATTGCATTGCATGCAGTGATCCGGCTCGGCTGCTGTGACATAGGCAGTTAAGTATTTGGAACTCCATCATGTTGGACTGTCTCGCTGCTGTCTCCCACGCTACTAGCACAATCAGAACACGAGCACTGCCTTGTGTACAGGAATTCCTGGGCCCTGTGGAACTGTCCGGCCAGAGCCGCCAGACGCGACAGACAAGCGCGCAAAACTCGAAGTCATCACGAGGCCCAGGGGCGAATAAGTTACAGTAGAGCCGAGACAATAGGGATAGAACTCACTAGCAGCGAGTCACTGGCAGCGTCTGCCGGCGTGCCGCGGACTGTGCGGCGTCGGTGAAGAGCGACTCGCAGTCACACAAGGCGCGCGCCCAGTTTTTCCAATATCAGGGACTGAGGCACATTCAATGCCAGGCACCTTCGGCCCCGCATCATCGGCTCTATATACTGCATCAGGCTGACAACGTGGTCAAGGCCTTTCGGCCCCTTCAAGTTGGTCACTGTGAAACGAGTGATTTGGGTAGGGTCCGCTTTGACAGCCCTGAGATTTTGATTTGGTTGCGCGAGGGTGCCCGGGAGTAAATACAAGTGCTTATGATGAAGGAATGTAAGTTATTTATGTCAGTATGGTACTGTAAATGAAGGGAAATTAGTGTGCTACTAAAACTGGTGCCACGTGCACTATACTAAAATGGCTAGGGAGAAATGGGTCGCGCGAGCTCGATTTCAACACCTGAGACTCGTCTACTGTCTGGTCACCGGTCACCCGAGGAGCGGCTTCGTATCATGGTGCTTGTGACTCTCCATCATTTCCCAAGTTTTCGTCGAGTCCGGGTTGTCTCCCACGCCTTTCGCGCAGGTTTCCTCCGACGCTGACCAGCGAGTTGCCCTAGCACGTTCGCAGAGTCTGATCTTGGTCGTATGTACTATTTATGGCCACCTCTACGCGACTCAGCAGAGTGGGTGTGATAGGAACCCTATTGGTTTCCCCTCGGAGGCTGACGGAGTCGCTCAGCCTACAGCATCAATCACAGTCAACGCTGAGAATAATGAAATGGCGTTATGTCGTACTGCTCGGTGCATCCGACGGAGGCATAGTCCGCCAAACTGCGATAAATTCGAGTCGCAGAAATTGACAATGTGACCATCGCGGGAAGCAGGAACATCTGTAATTCCGAGAGGCATTAAAGACACGTAGCTACTCATACGAGTAACAAGAACGTACGTAGTTAAATGGATCTTATATTTCGGGCAGGATCGAGTCCAATCATCAGTGATCTTTGTTGGCAAAAATGGACAGAAAAGTAGATATACCGTTCAGATTCAAACAGATGAACACCTGTGACATAAAATCGTGATGGGCGGAGAGGATGGGCACTTAAAACTAGCCACTTACGGCGGGCAGGACTTCGGCGATGGTGGCAGCCAAGAGCCAAATGACACCCTTTGTGGATGGGGAGTACCATATCAGCGGAGAACACCACGGCCACCAATGACCCACCTGTTTCCACACCAGGCGTCCCAGACCATACGCGTTGCGCTCATGGAAGCCCAGGCGGAGTAAGCCAAAGAACATGATGAGAAGTAAGATGATGTCGGTGCCGAGGCTGACGAGAATGTTAAGTTTGGTAATGCGTAGGTTGACCACCACGCAAGCATCCGTTCCAGGTATCCATTTAGCGCGGATCTAAGAAAGGAAGAGTCTAAGAAGGACCGAGTACAGTTCAGGTCGAAATATTCACCCGCACGATCGCTGTATCATGGCATGTTGGAACAGGGTCTCTGAACTTTTGCAAAAAGGAGGTATGGCCTTACCTTGAATCTGGGATATAACGTTGGTTAACCATACGCCAGTTGCTATCGCTACGATGATCTTCTCCTTGTTCCATATAGCGACACTAGCGACGCCCGTGAGTGCCCAATTCCAGAGATGATAATCGAATAAAGGAACAGGACATACACGCGGAGCACGATCAAGAGAGAAGCGGCAGCAATGGCTAGATACCCAAAGATCTAGAAATAAAAGAAAAAAGGTGCCAGACATTCTTCTCTCAGAGATGAAGCCCATCCGAGGAGCTTACTCACAAGTTCAAAAATGGTTTCGACCTTCGGATCACGGCCTATCAGGTCGTGGGCGCATGTGAAGCATGTGGAATGCGCGCACCTCACAATTGTATCGGGCCGTAACATTGTTACCGACTAAGGCAAGTACTACAGCCATTAGAGTGGCTATGCGCGTGGTAAAGTAGATCTGCCAAGATCAGTCCGGCACTCAGTGCCCACCGCCCGGACTACGAGTGCGCGTTGCCACGGACCCAGATACTCCAAGGATAGGGGCGACGCCTTCGGATGACACTCCACTCGTAATCGAGAGTAGCGACAAACTCCCAGCTGGAAATGAAGCATCAGATTATTATAATCAGATACTATTATGAGAGTAGAGTGCCCGCGCGTGGGGCAGACACACAAGTAGAGACCAGCCACAGCATGCCAGAGCTTCGACACTGTAACTGCCAAGGAAGTCAGTTAGCTCAACGAGCTCGCGCATTGCCGAAAAAGTACACGCACAAGCATCCTGCATGATTATAGCGGGATCACGGTAGTTAACCATCTTGGGGGAGATCAATGAGGTAGAAGGCAGGGGGAGGTTGATGTGATTCCCCGCGAGGTACGGGTAACATATATATATTGTGACTTGGACGGCATGTTGTCATGTCGTCTTCCCAATTTAATAGAACGTAAATGCCACAACAGCGGGCGCTACGCCACGTTCATGAGCGGCATACGTTCCTCATGCCAAGTGGAAGCTGGAACACGTGCTCGTACTTCTGCACAGTATTATCTTGATTTCCGCTGATATTGAAGGCACGGGCGGATCATCTATCTAGCTTGGATACGATCTCCATCATTTGTACAGCACATAGCAGGGGATGGAAGCGTACAACATAGCAAGGCAGGACGATACAACCCCGGATGTAGGTCATCGCTTTAGTAGATGGTGAACTCCGAGATAAGAGGCTCGATAGGAGCGTCGGCGAAATGATTATAGACCTACTATATCCAGTGCGTCAGCGTGATGCACACCCGATAGACCGAATGATGGGCCAGGTTGTAATAGATGCGGAAGCAAACAGACATGCGACTGACAATTTGACATGCCTTTGTTGTCGAGACCCGATGCCCTACTACCATCAAGTCCCGGCTCTCCAGCGCGTGGCGGGACTCAGCACATAACATTCTGTAGTCTCCAAGGAGGATCCACGTGTTCATCGAGACTATGCTTTTCAAACCACGGGCGACGATGCACGAACGATCGAGTTCAGCCGCGGCTCGGGGGCATTGATAGAAGTAGGACGAGAGACACAAGCTCACCGAGAAATGCGAAGCGCGAGTTATGTCCTAGGAAGAAATCACGGTGGTTAAAGTGTGTGGAAGGATACAATGGGCTAGCGTGGGAGTAATCCGAGAGGGAAAATTGTCGAGATCTTGAACTTGAATTCAGAGACACTAGAGCTTTGTGAGCACCGCACTGCCTCACAATAATTTCCTCAAATTAGTGATGCACTGTACTGTATGCTTTTTTAACTGTTCTATCACAGACTATCAGTGTGAAATTTAAGGTGTCCGAGTCTCATGCCACCCGCTCTCTCCCCTGTTGCCAGTGCCAGCCCCCGGCCTGTCGAACGCGTTCCCATGGAATTTCCCAGGTTATAAGGCGGTGTGACGGGCCGACGGTTCAGCGGCTCGGTTTGGCGACTTGCCAGTGGGCCCTCAAGTTGTTTTTCCCAGAAGACACGCCATTTCTCGTCTTGTCTCCGAATCGCTGCGCGATTTCCTCCTTGCTGCTAGTTTCCTTGCATCTTACCCTCTACTAGTACAATCCGTGGCCTATTCTTTATGGCAATCAACGTACATATGGCAGGCCATCATCATATCCACCGTGACCAAGATTCTCCCACACCTATTCTGGCCCCAGCTAAGTTAATTGAGGAAGCTAATTACAGTATGTGAACCTAGGCCTCGGAGAAAGCGTACTTGGATCACGGCAGCCACTCTTTTCATTCGGTATGTAATAATTATGAGAATACGGTTAGTACTCCAAATAGGTCAAGATCATACAGCCGTTCGCAGTAGCATCAGCAAAACATCAAGTGTCTTGATCTGTACTTTATTAGCTTTTTTCCCCTTATTTTCCCTTATTTCAAGACATGTCACGGACATGTCTTGAAACAAGGGAAAATAAGGGAAAATAAGGGGGGAAAAGCTAATAAAGTACAGATCAAGACACTTGATGTTTTGCTGATGTAGCCTCGTGACCGGCCCTCTAATGAAGTGACCCTCGATAGAGGGCCTGGTAGATCTGAGTTTAAACTTGGCGGACAGAGAAAATTACTCTATAAGGAAATGTTGGAATTGGGCGATCCAGGGGCTCCCACAGTCATGCACCAAGCTGCACGAACGCGCCTCTGAGGATGGAGGGGGAGAGGGTAAGCACAATCGAGGGCGAGAGATCCCTGATCGTTGCATTTCTCTTTCGAACACCGCAGGCACATTGATTTGGATCAAGAACATTTATCTTTTATATTGGTCGGCCCATACCCATTTGTGGCATACCCGACAATATGCCTCGCGCGGAGCCCGACACTTATGGCTCGCGCGCCGCCACACGCTCGCCGACCTCGCGCCCCTGCCAGCTGACACAGGGAGTGCCCATTCTATCTTCACTACACCCGATGATCATGTCTGATCGTCATTTGTTGCTGCCCACATGTTCATGTATTTTCCCTTCCCCTTAATTGTACCTCTTCTTCTTTCTTTCACATGTGTCGAGTCTCTTGCATTTAAGGGTGTGTTGTACACCTCAAATAAATCGTGTCTTCTTTTATTGTCCCAGCGTGCCCGCGTCCAAGTTCCAAGTCGTCCTCTCCACTTGTCGCCACTTCTCGTTGAAGTTACTTGCGGCGTGTTCCCACGCCACTCGCCCGTTCCCACGCCACCTCGACTCGTTGGTTTTGCACCTCACGCTTTCGCTGCATCCTCGTTCTCTATTTTAGCAGGTTATGGGCCCTGCCCTAACTCACTAATCTACTGCTTTACCAACTTATCGATCCGACAACCATGGAACAAGAAGGGCACAAGGTCAAATTACCAAAGCTAATCAAGGGCGGCGCGAACTGGGTCGTCTATCGAGACCGGGTCATCTGGGCTTTACAATCTCAGAGCATCAAGGACCACCTTAGCTCGGAAACACCCCTGGCGGCTTATGCAGCCCAAGGCACTGTCGACAATCTCACCTCTGAGGCTCGCTGGAAGAAGGAGGAAGACTACATTAAGTCTGCCCTTGGCCCTACTCTCCCTGACACCGCTTTTCTCAAAGCTAAGGCTGCGACGACCATCAAATCTGCTTGGGATACTCTCAAGGGCCTGTACGAGAATTGGTCCAAGGCCCTAATCGTCGATGTGCTACAGCAGTTCCGGATGAAGTGCTGTGGGGAAGACGACAGCATACGCGATCATTTCGAGTCCCTCGCTGATCTCTGTGAACAGCTCGCCTCAATGGGAAGAACTGTTAGTGATGAAGACTACAGTGACACGCTACTTGCCTCACTCCCATCATCCTACGGCGGTGCCATCCAGTCTATCAGCACAGCTGCGCGCTTTAGCAAGGAGAAGCTAACTCCGGACACCATTGAATCGCTTATCACTGACGAGTATGAGCGCCGCCAGATCGAGAAGCAAAACAAGGCTAAGGATGAAGCACTGACTGCTGATTCTACCAAGAAGGGTGGCAAGGACAAAGACAAGCGGAAAATCGAATGTTTCAACTGTCACAAGAAAGGCCACTACAAGTCCGAATGCTATGCAAAGGGTGGTGGACAAGAAGGCAAGGGGCCAAAGCGTGGCAGGGGCGCGAAGGAGGACGCCTCGCAAGCCGTGGAGAAGGAGGAGCCAGAAGCATGGGCCGCGATGGAGTATTCGCAGGAGCCCGACCAGGAGGCCCGACTTGATGTCGCTGCTGCAGCAGAGGGGAGTTCCCCAGCGCAGACAGGACAAACACGTTCAGGCTCAGTGACCGAGCTTTATGACTCTGGAGCCTCCCGGCACATGTCACCTTTCCATGACCAATTTGTGTCGTACCACGCAATCTTGCTGCGTGCCATTGTGGCCGCTGATAAGTGGACCTTTTATGCAGTTGGAACCGGGGATCTCAAGATTGAGGTCCCCAATGGCGAGTCCCTCACTCCTATTTTACTCAAAGATGTTCTTCATGCCCCTGACATGGGTATCACCATAGTATCCATAAATTGAATTGCCAAAGCCGGGTACGTGGTGACTTTCAAGGACAACACTTGCCAAATCCGGAACAAGTTGGACAAAGTTGTTGGCTCAATCCCAGCCAGCGCCAATGGGCTGTACAAGGTTGACTGAGCATACACAGCAGCAATGCACGAGGAGCGCGTTGATCTCATGATGCTGCACCGACACCTTGCCCACATCGCACCAGACGCGATCAGGAAGATGGTCAAAACTGGTGCCATCGAGGGCATCAAGCTTGATGACAACAGATCGGCACTTATCTGCGAGGCATGCGAGCAGGCAAAGGCCACACGCAAGCAAATCCGAAAGGAGCGCGAGGCACCTCTCGCAGACACATTTGGAGTGGAAGTGCACTCAGATTTATGGGGGCCCTCATCTGTACCCAGTTTGGGCGGAAGGGCCTACTATGTTACGTTCACCGATGATTATTCTCGCTACACAAAGCTGACCCCTCTCTGGACCAAGGACCAAACGCTTGAAGCGTATAAATCATTTGCGGCCTGGGCTCAGACTCAGCACGGTGTCAAGATCAAACACCTTCGTTCCGACCGCGGTGGCGAGTACACAGGAGCCACCTTCAGCAAGTTCCTTGCGGAACAAGGCACGGAGCGCCATCTCACTACCCATGATACACCTCAGCACAACAGCGTTGCTGAATCCCTTAACCGTAGGCTCGCAGAGCATGTGCGGGCCTTCCTCATCCAGTCTGACCTCCCGAAGTCCCTTTGGGCAGAGGCAGCACAGTTCACCATCTGGGTCAAGAACCGCACAACGACATGGGTCCTCGGAGATGTGACACCTTATAAGCGACTGACCGGGCAGAAGCCCAACTTGGCAAGTGTGCCAGAATGGGGACAGCACGTGTGGGTGCATAACGACTCGGGCTCCAAGCTCGATGAGCGTGCCACAGCAGCGTGATGGGTAGGCTACGATGCTGACAGTACCCATGCACATCGCATCTATTGGCCAGATGCTTGGAAGATCTCGGTGGAGCGCAATGTGAAGTTCACAGCTGACTCCATCACTGTAGACTTCCCAGTTCCCGAACCAACACGCCATGTACCACAGCCTCAAACCACCACCATGCCCGAGCCACCAGCACCCACAGATGTCACACAGCCACCTGCGCCACAGTACCCCCCTGCCACAGATAGTGGGGAGGAGGAGGTTGAGGTTGAGGACGAACTCATTGATCAGGTGCCAGCACCAGTAGCCTCGTGGAGGAACACTGGCTCAGCCAGGGCCAGGTCATCCACTGGACAAGCTCCACAGCTGACGCGCCAGTCGGCGCGACTCCGCAAACCTTCAGCACTTGTTTGCAGGATCGAGGCGGGGGAGGGAACAGGCAATGGGCATATTTCTGCTCACACAAACACCACTCCGCTCACCTCCGTATCTGCAGGACTAGAATCAGAATGGGCTTACTCTGCGAGTGTTAACCCTCTTACTGGCACTGTTGTAGCGACACTTTCAGTCTTGCAAGATGATCCCCGCACCATTGCAGATGCGCAATCTCGCTCCAACTGGCATCGCTGGAAGGAAGTGATGGATCGTGAGATGGATTCACTCAAGCATGCTGGAACATGGGTTACAGTCTCACGTGTGCCTGGGCGAAACATCGTTACTTGCAAATGGGTTTACAAGCTCAAAAGGAAAGCCGACGGCAGCATAGACAAGTACAAGGCTCGTCTGGTCGCTCGCGGGTTCACCCAAGTCTACGGGGTGGACTATTACGACACCTACTCCCCTGTCGCACGGCTTGCAAGTTTCCGTACGATCCTCGCCTTCGCTGCGCACCACAACTGGGAGATAGAAGCCTTCGACTTCAACTCTGCGTACCTGAATGGTGAACTGGGAGAGGATGAGGAGATCTACATGGAAGAACCACCAGGTTATGAAACAAATGGTAAACGATGGGTCAAGCGGCTGCGCAAAGCGCTTTACAGCTTGAAGCAGGCCGGCCGCAAGTGGTATAAAGCACTTTCAGGTGCCCTGGCTAAACTAGGTTTCCGTGTCAGCAGCGCAGATCCCGGCGTATTCACAGCACGGATTGGGACAGATATCCTCATTCTGGCTGCACACATGGACGACTGCCTCTTAACTGGCACTTTGGCAGATCTCATCATGCAGTGCAAGGAGAAGCTCAACAAGCACTACGCTCTCACTGATCTCGGGCCAGTGCATTGGCTGTTGGGGATCAAGGTTACCCGCGATCGCAAGTCACGGAGCCTTTCTCTTTCCCAATCAACCTACATCAAAGCAATTCTGGCCCGATTTTCCCTTAGCGATGCCAAACCACTCGACACACCAATGATTCCCGGAGCCACCTACTCAAAGAAAGATTCACCAACCTCCCCAACCGAGTTAGACTGAATGCGCAAGGTGCCTTATCACGAGGCGATCAGCAGCCTTATGTACGCTTCTGTTGCCACTCATCCTGACATCACATATGCAGTCTCGACGCTTTCACAATTCCTTGAGAACCCGGGGGAGGCCCATTGGCAGGCGGTAAAGCGGGTGTTCCGCTACCTCTCGGGCACATGCAACATCGCGTTGACTTATGGGGGAGATAGGCATGAGCTTATTGGTTATACTGATGCCGATGGTGCTTCACAGGAACATTGCCGTGCCATTTCAGGCCACGCATTTCTCATAGACGGCGGGGCTGTTTCCTGGAGCTCGCGGAAGCAGGAGTTGGTTACTCTGTCTACAGCAGAAGCGGAATATGTTGCGGCGATGCACGCCTCAAAAGAACTAATCTGGCTGCATCGCCTAATTGGTGACTTATCCCACCCAATTAGGGCTGTACACCGTTACCATACAATACAGCTGTGCGGCCGTATTGTACGGGTGCCGTAACCGTACCGTCGGTATCTAATCATCATTTCAATATGGCCATACCTTGTACAGGCCGTATACCGTACTCGGCCGTAATACGGCTGTACGGTGCATGTGACAAAACCCAACTTGAAGTAAACGATTCCAAGTTTGTCGATGACCTTCCCTCTTTGTGCAGCATGTGGCAGGTCTGACCCCAACATTGGACCGCTGATCCCACATGGTTTCATGCACTCGATCATGAAACAGACACTATCCTCCGACCCTCATGTTACTCACTACACCACCTCACTCAGGCAAGCTTCATTCTGTTGCGTCCCTGTCGGAGCGCCCGCTAGTCACCTGTGTAACACATGTTTGCCTCGTGTTATCCAAGTTCGACGTCTGCCCTTCTCTTTTCCCTATCCTGTCCTCCCCTCTCATCCTTCTCTCAGCATAACCCCATCATGGATCCCTTATATGTGTCCTCTCTCACCGTTTTACATTTGGGCCGGCTGTGAGTCAAGTACTTTTTTCATCATGTTTTGAGTACTAACCTTTGTCTGAAGTGCTGGACCCTCACATTTCGTACGAAGGCTTGACAGCAGATTACGCAGACGATGCCGACCTTCTTGCTGACCTTGAGAAAGCGAAATCGGCACTGCACACCTTCTATCATGACAACTATGCTAACTTTACATCGAGCACTGACAAATGCGACCCTTTGACCACTGTGCCGGTCGTGCAAAATGGATCACCTCAAAAGGTTGACTTCACTGCCAGGTACAAGCGAACCAACCGTCGAGTCACTGATGAACTTGAAGACTATTTTAAGCTTGGGCAGGAGGATTTCGATACATGCCGACCACTTGATTGGTGGTGGGGGAGACGTGCCCAATTTCCCAATCTGTACCGTCTAGCTTGAGACGTCCTTGCTATTCCTGGTGAGTTGTTTTCACTTCTTTCCCACTGTACTTGTGACTAACGCATCAAGCATATTAGGTTCTGCAGTTGCGGTTGAGCGCATATTCTCTGGTGGCCGCGACACTATCTCTATGCGGCGTGCAAGTCTGCACCCTGACACCATCTGCACCTTGATGCTGGTCAAACATCGCCTTCAGCTGGCCCAAGTTGTGATTGATCGAGCTATTTGATAATGTTGGCATGCACGCACGCACACGCACCCCCTCCCACTGCCCTACGTCCAGACCTGCCCAGTTGTACAGCCACCTGTCCTGCATACCCGCCCAGCCATCAGCACAGCCCCTAGCCCATGCCAGTCATGCTCATCACGCCCACTCAGACTGTCCACCCTAGTCCACTATCTAACCGCCCGTACCATCATATGCCCACCACCCAAGAACCCGCTCCACCATATCCGTCACCCAGCCCACCCCTCTACCACCCACCACCATACACAACCACACTCCCCATCCCTGGATCCCTCGCAAGTCCCACTCCAACCCACTTCTCCATCTCCATCTCTGCCTGAGTCCACCACCACCACCTCTCCCTCCCGCAACCCGACCTCATCTCCTCATCAAACTCAACTTCAACTCTCCCTGTAACGCAAGATGTGCGCACAAGCTCGGTGTGCCCGCAACAACAACAGACAAGGAATGGACGACATACAGGTGACCACTAAGGTGCAAGCAAGCAAACGTGCACGCACAACAACACCCTGCCCGGAAAGAGGCCGCTGCAATTCGCTTCTCACTCCCCACTTGTCTCCTGGCGTGGTTTGTAACCCACACTCGAAACCACCCCTTCTCTCGCGCTATGCAATGATGGCCCAAGCCATGCGTCATGTTCAACTGCACTATAAGTCCTGTTGTTATAATATTATCTATTATAGTGTTTTCTCACTCCGTACACCGTATAATACTGTTTACGGCCGTAAAGAACCCCGTACCGTACCGTTGACAATCAAACTTAATGCTTACGGTTACGGTTTATGGTCACGCCGTTGCCGTACTAGCCCCGTCATCTTACGGCCGTATGCTGTATACGGTACGGTGTACAGCCCTACACCCAATCTCTGCTGCAACCACGCTACTTTGTGACAATCAGGCTGCAATTCGCATTGCCAAATCTGACAACTACCATGCACGGACCAAACATATCGATATTTGTTTCCACTTCATCCGCAATGTGGTCGAGCGTGGAGAGGCAGCGCTGACATATTGCCCGACTGATGACATGACCGCCGATGTCCTTACCAAAGCGCTCCCGCGCTGGAAGGTAGCACAGCACTTGCTGGCCCTTGGACTAGGTCGCCCCTGCGGGGGAGTGTTGGAATCAGGCGATCCAGGGGCTCCCGCGGTCATGCACCAAGCTGCACAAACGTGCCTCTGAGGATGGAGGGGGAGAGGGTAAGCACAATCGAGGGCGAGAGATCCCTGATCGTTGCATTTCTCTTTCGAACACCGCAGGCACATTGATTTGGATCAAGAACATTTATCTTTTATATTGGTCAGCCCATACCCATTTGTGGCATACCCGACAATATGCCTCACGCGGAGCCCGACACTTATGGCTCGCGCGCCGCCGCACACTCGCCAACCTCACGCCCCTGCCAGCTGACACAGGGAGTGCCCATTCTATCTTCACTACACCCGATGATCACGTCTGATCGTCATTTGTTGCTGCCCACATGTTCATGTATTTTCCCTTCCCCTTAATTGTACCTCTTCTTCTTTCTTTCACATGTGTCGAGCCTCTTGCATTTAAGGGTGTGTTGTACACCTTGAATAAAGCGTTGTTGTGTCTTCTTTTATTGTCCCAGCGTGCCCGCATCCAAGTTCCAAGTCGTCCTCTCCACTTGTCGCCACTTCTCGTTGAAGTTACTCACGGCGTGTTCCCACGCCACTCGCCCGTTCCCACGCCACCTCGACTCGTTGGTTTTGCGCCTCGTGCTTTCGCTGCATCCTTGTTCTCTATTTTAGCAGGAAACGCCCAATAAAGAAATTTGTCATGTGATCACGAATAAGAGAAAATTTACGCGTTTGCTGAGTATGCGTTTGCTGAGTACGCATTTGCTGAGTACACGTTTGCTGAGTACGCATTTGCTGAGTACGTGTTTGCTGAGTACGTGTTTGCTGAGTACGCATTTGCTGAGTACGCGTTTGCTGAGTACGCGTTTGCTGAGTACGCGTTTGCTGAGTACGCGTTTGCTGAGTACGCGTTTGCTGAGTACGCGTTTGCTGAGTACGCGTTTGCTGACACTTTATTGACCCATCATGGTTCCAGGGTTGTCAGATCTGCACTGCGCTCAATAAGCATGCGAGCAATGTCTACATGTCCCCTTTGCAACACGAAATATACTTGTCCCCTTTGCAAAGCGAGATGCAATGGTGTCACCCCGTCCCCTTTCCGGGCTGTCACATCTGTTCCGTGCTCAATAAGCATGGGAGCGACGTCTACTTCTCCCCATTGCGACGCAAGATGTAATGGTGTCGACCCGTAGTTATTCTGGGCTGTGATATCCACGCTGTGCTCAATAATCATGCGAGCAACATCTACTTGTCCCCATAGCAACGTGAGATGCAATGGAGTCTCCCCCTTATTGTTCTGGGCTGTGGGACATGCGCCGTGCTCAATGAACTTCCAGGCAGCTTTCACGTGTCCGTTTCGCAAGGCAAGATGTAATGGAGTGGCATTGTCAGTGGAGTCTCGAGAGCACACATCCTGTGAGTGCTTGATGATGAGGAACTCTACAACAGAATGTATGCCCCAAGAATCGGCATAATGCAACGATATTTGTGGAAGTGGCAGCGGCGTTTTGTTTAGTGTCATTTGTTCCCATGTCGGACATGCTGGGTCATATATCCCGACCCAGATCGCAAGATGCGGTTTGTTCGGGTCAAATAGTTGCTTCATCCTATCCTCCACAGTTCCTGACATGTCCTTTAACTGGGCATGATCAGCCCAGTGCTTCGCAGCATATTCAGCGAGAGGGAAGTCTTCCAGACTGTCCCGAGTGACATCCGTATCCAGATGTAGCAGAATGCCCAAACAGGCACAAGGGTATGCGCAGGTGTCATAGAAACATGATAACGGCAGGAAATATTGTCGGTTGTTTCGGAAAGGCGGGCGGAAGTCAAGAATTCCTTGATGAAAAAATGTGAGAATTGTATGATGGGGGATCCGTCTTAGTGGTAGTGGTAGTGGTATTCGTAGTGGTATTCGTAGTCGTCGACAATGGCAAGTAGAGTAGAACATGTAGACAGTACGGCATCTGCTGGATCTTCCAGGCCCCAATCCTTGTAAAATTTTGGTATTGATCCTGCCTCGAAATCGAATGCGAGCAAGTCAGCTAGTTTCCTTGACGCGAAGTGGGCGCCGGGTGGGAAGCCACTGAAACATCCAATCGGCTATTTCCCTGTTTACCTTATTGATCCCTCGCAGGGTACGCTCATATGTCTCGTCCAGAGTCTCTAGTAACTCGACCAGTGCATGCCGGATATGTGCTGGGGTGCAGTCGCAAATGTGGACTGCGAGCCTCAACGTAAATGATGCCGGGGAGGGATTCGCGCTTAAAGGCAAAGAGGATTTGTAAAGGACGGTTGGAAAATTCAAGGTCAATGAACTTGCGCATGAGACTAAACACGAGGTTGCGTTCACGACCAGGCTGGGTGTCGTGCTGTCAGTGCCGGAGTATATACTCATAGCATGGATGAATACCTACTTTACATCGCATATACCAAAGGTTGGCATCTTGGACAGAGGGCATTAAGAGGCATTGTGGTACTTCATTCATGTCCCCAGAGAAACGAACGGCCGACCGCTTGCAACGCTGGCTAACGTCCTCTGCTATCCGGGCCAAGTCCTGGTCGTTGAGCGCTCTCTCGACTTTCACATCTGTCTATGCGGGCATGGTGGACTGATCTCTTCGGGCCCTCTTCGTCATCACCGTCACCTTCGGGCTCGGCGATGAACTCGTCTGCGATTGAGTCCAAGTCAGAAAGAGTTGTTCCGGAGAGAGCGAGCTGTACGAACCTCTACCAGAGCGCAGACTTAACACCATCACGTCGTGATCACATGACAGATTTCTTTATTGGGTATATCCTTATACAGTAATTTTCTCTGTCCGCCAAGTTTAAACTCAGATCGACCGGTCTCTCTAGCGAGATTTCCCTCTTAGGACTCGCCGAGAGACGGTCACCGGTCTACGTTCGCAGTCCCATGTTTGCACTACCAAATATGGCATGCCTCTTTGCTCACTGTGACTCTCGGACACGTAGTCACACTGCTCTGCATATTTAAGCGGTGAATGTTGCTTACAGTATGGAGCAGTCAGCTAAGTCACGGTGTGCCAGCTCACGGTAAATCTTCTCTGCAAACGGCTGTAAGACCATATTCTACATACAAGGTAGGACAAGGCAGGAAACAAGTGCCGTGGAGCTATGTCATGATGAGACTTGTGTTTGAGATTCTACATCAATCTCCGCGCTTTCGTCGAGCCTACGTTGTCTGCCAGGCATTTCGCACAGTTGTCCTTCGATGCATGCGAGCGAGCCGTTCTGGCTCGTTCGCGGCGTCTGATCCTGATCGGACGTCCTATCAGTGGCCACCACCATGTGGCTCAGCGTGATGGGGACCCTATTTTCCTTCCATTCTATGCGACCACATCGTTCGCTGCAGAGTCCGCTCAGGCTACAACATCAACCACAGTTAGCGTTGAGAGAAATGGGGTGAAATTATGTCTTACTGTTTGGTACAACCGAAGGAGTACTCTACCAGACAGCGATGGATTCGAGTCGCAGCAATTGATAAGATGACCATCGAGGGAGGCATGAACATCTATAATTCAAGGGGTCATCAAAGACACATGCTACCCGCACGAGTATAAAATAAGAACGCACGTGGTTGAATGGAGCTAATATTTCGAGCACCAATCAGCGATTCTTCGTTGACGGAATATATAGAAAGGTAAAGCTACCGTTTAAATTTAAAATGAGGAACACCTGGGACATAATATCACGATAAGCGGAACAGAGGG
This sequence comes from Russula olivacea, assembly GCA_963926505.1. Lineage (NCBI taxonomy): Eukaryota > Fungi > Basidiomycota > Agaricomycetes > Russulales > Russulaceae > Russula > Russula olivacea. The sequence continues at coordinate 2,682,196 of OZ004884.1, forward strand.
CACATAAGTCTAGCCACTCACCGCGGGCAGGACTTCGGCGACAGTGGCAACTAAGAGCCAAGTGACACCCTTGTGAATGCGGACCACCGTATAAGCGGAGAACACAACGGTTAGCGAGAGGTACCAATAGCCCACCTGTTTCCATAAGAGGCGTCCCAGTCCGAACGTGTCGCGCTCATGTAAGCCCATACGAAGCAAACCAAAGAACATAGTGAGAAGTAAGGTGACGTCGGTGGCGAGAAGTGCGAGAATGTCGAGCTTCAACTTGAGCTCGGAAATATGCAGGTTGGGCACCACGCAACCAACCCCAGATACCTGTATAGTGCGGATCTAGGAAGAAATGAGTCAAAAAATGTTTAACTACAATTCAAGTTGATCTGGCATTCACCCGCACGATGGCTGGTAAAACGGGATGTTTTATATTAATGGGGATTTCTGAACTTCCGCAGAAGGAAGGAGCTTACATTGAATCTGGAATATAACGTTGATTCCCCAAGCACCAGCTGCGATCGCTATGATAATCTTCTCCTTGTTCCAAATGGCGACACTACCAATGCCTGTGAGTACCTAATTCAAAGGGAGATAAATGAATCAGGTGAACAAGACGTACATGCGGAGCACGATCAAGAGAGAAGCACCGGCAATGGCTATATACCCAAGGAGCTAGAGACCAGAAAAAGCAGGAGTGCCGGACATTATTTCCCTTAAGATTAGGTGCATCAAGATTAGGTGCATCGGAGGGGGTTACTTACAAGTTGAAAAACGGTCTCAACCTTTGGATCATGGCCTATCAGGTCACTGCCGTATATGAAGCAGACGTGGAACCTGCGCACCTCACAGTTATATCGAGCCGTAACGTTAAAACCCACCAGGGTAAGTATTACAGAAATAAGAGTGAAGATGCGCGTAGTGGAGTAGATCTGCCAAACGGAATAGACTAGTCCAGCGCCCGGACCTGGGCGACGCAACCCAACAGAAACAATGAATCGATACGAACCCATATTGTCCAGCGGAAGGGGCGATGCCTTCGGATGACACTCCACTCGTAATCGAGAGTGGTAAGGAACTCCCAGCTAGAGATAAAGCACCGGATTATTATTATGGGATATTTTATGAGAGTCGAACGCCCACAAGTAGAGTCCAGCCACAGCATGCCAGATTTTCGACACAGCCACTGTCAAAAGAAGTCAGTTTTCTCTCCGAGCCCATGTACTTAGTTGCAAAGGCGAACGCACAAAGATCCTGCATGACAACAACGGGATCGTGGTAATCAACCATCCTGGGGAAAAGTTAATGGGATGGAAGGTGGAGGAGTTGGTTTGATGTAATGGCTACTCGATGTACTAGCAATGTATATATACACCTTGGACTGCATGTCATGTTGAGACCGTAAGACGCCACTGTTGTTGGCGCTACGCCAAGGTCACGGAAACCGACGCTTTTATTCCTACCGAATGATGTGAAGCAACGCAGCGGCCCACGCTTGTGTCTTCTCCGGCAACGATGATTGCCGCCGATATTATTACAACTAAATTCAGATCGATAGTCGAGTTTTCGCCAGAGCGCAGCTTACAAACCTTGTTGTCATACAAATAAGTCTAACCATAATTAGATATACCAACCGGTCCAACCACCAGGAATTGAAAGCGATGTTTGATGCTATCGCCGCCATGGCTGGAGGTCGTTGACACATTCCGCGCCCTGTGAAAGAGCGATTCATGTCTATCCATATGCGCCCCACCCAGATTACAAGAGTCACCTATGTCAATATACGAACAGTTCAGTGTGCCATTGCCGTGGCTTTACGAACTGGTTCTGTGGTCAGAAAGCCTTCAGAGGCTGGGAGACCTCGAGAATTAGATGCATTGGATGCATAGGGCGGCAGCATTGGGGTTGTTCTCATACAATGAGTAGGGGCAGTACAGTATATTGCTCGGCTCTCAGGGATGATTGGTGAACGGACGAAGGATGTTGTTGTGAGGGCTACACACCAAAAACGCTACTATCGATCTGAATTTAGCTATAAGGGCCGAAGCGTGGGATCGATTGATCAAGCTCGAGGCATTCGGTCTCTAGAATTTGCGCAGCAGCAAAGGGGTGTGGTGGCATGCAACATGGCATGAACGATACGATCCTAGTAGTAATATGTCGTGGCTTCAGTAGACTGGTACACTCTGACCAAAGAGACCAGATAGGTGCAACCAGAACGATTAGTAGACACGACATATCAGGGAAATATCGTATCTGGACATACGATATTTTGTCATCGAATCATCACTGGTTCTTCTGGCATGGCTCACCCACTCGCCTAAGGACTCCGGACCAAGATGCCTTTCAATCCACTACATTGATCAGAGTGCGTTACCATGAAGCACATCTGGTAGCCCGAATGGTGAGCCCGGTTGTAATAAATGTGGGCACGGAAGCATGTAAAAGCCCGTGAGCAATGCTCCCTAGCGGTTAGTGACCTCTAGTGGGTGGGAAGCCGGATACGTGACTGACGAATCGACCATCATGATGTAGCACCCCCTCCAACCACTGCCTCAACCATCCTATTGGCGACTTTTTGTAGGCCTACTACCAAGTCCCGGTTCCTCGGCGCTCGACGAGACTTTACTAGCGTGTACTGTAACGTTGCGATGTCGGACGTGCATTTTGTCCGTCAGGACATCCGTTTCAAAAGCTTTTCCACGCTCAGTCACGGCAGCCATTTGGCTAGTTGGGTAAATTTTTTGCCTCGTCTCGTTTTGTATGCGGTTATCGGAAGAGTCTGCATTGCGGGAGACTACCGCCGGATAACTGGTTACCAAATCACGAGGTTTAGTGGGTATTGCACGCGCAATATTGACGTGTGCATGTGACCGCAACCCGCAACCAGGCACACGAGCCCCACAGTAACTTACCCCTTACCCAACACCGGCGACGCAGCGTAAACGTCGTAAAGGCATTTTCTCCTCGGGACACGCCCGACTCCAGTGACGTATTTAGGTAGTTTTGTACCAACTACCAAATAAATTGCTCCACCAAAAAAAAATTGGAAGACTCGTGGGAAACCCTTTGCATTGCATGCAGTGATCCGGCTCGGCTACTGTGACATAGGCAGTTAAGTATTTGGAACTCCATCATGTTGGACTGTCTCGCTGCTGTCTCCCACGCTACTAGCACAATCAGAACACGAGCACTGCCTTGTGTACAGGAATTCCTGGGCCCTGTGGAACTGTGGAACTGTCCGGCCAGAGCCGCCAGACGCGACAGACAAGCGCACAAAACTCGAAGTCATCACGAGGCCCAGGGGCGAATAAGTTACGGTAGAGCCGAGACAATAGGGATAGAACTCACTAGCAGCGAGTCACTGGCAGCATCTGCCGGCGTGCCGTGGACTGTGCGGCGTCGGTGAAGAGCGACTCGCAGTCACACAAGGCGCGCGCCCAGTTTTTCCAATATCAGGGACTGAGGCACATTCAATGCCAGGCACCTTCGGCCCCGCATCATCGGCTCTATATACTGCATCAGGCTGACAACGTGGTCAAGGCCTTTCGGCCCCTTCAAGTTGGTCACTGTGAAACGAGTGATTTGGGTAGGGTCCGCTTTGACAGCCCTGGGCTTTGATTTGGTTGCGCGAGAGTGCCCGGGAGTAAATACAAGTGCTTATGATGAAGGAATGTAAGTTATTTATGTCAGTATGGTACTGTAAATGAAGGGAAATTAGTGTGCTACTAAAACTGGTGCCACGTGCACTATACTAAAATGGCTAGGGAGAAATGGGTCGCGCGAGCTCGATTTCAACACCTGAGACTCATCTACTGTCTGGTCACCGGTCACCCGAGGAGCGGCTTCATATCATGGGACCCGTGCTTGTGACTCTCCATCATTTCCCAAGTTTTCGTCGAGTCCGGGTTGTCTCCCACGCCTTTCGCGCAGGTTTCCTCCGACGCTGACCAGCGAGTTGCCCTAGCACGTTCGCAGAGTCTGATCTTGGTCGTATGTACTATTTATGGCCACCTCTACGCGACTCAGCAGAGTGGGTGTGATAGGAACCCTATTGGTTTCCCCTCGGAGGCTGACGGAGTCGCTCAGCCTACAGCATCAATCACAGTCAACGCTGAGAATAATGAAATGGCGTTATGTCGTACTGCTCGGTGCATCCGACGGAGGCATAGTCCGCCAAACTGCGATAAATTCGAGTCGCAGAAATTGACAATGTGACCATCGCGGGAAGCAGGAACATCTGTAATTCCGAGAGGCATTAAAGACACGTAGCTACTCATACGAGTAACAAGAACGTACGTAGTTAAATGGATCTTATATTTCGGGCAGGATCGAGTCCAATCATCAGTGATCTTTGTTGGCAAAAATGGACAGAAAAGTAGATATACCGTTCAGATTCAAACAGATGAACACCTGTGACATAAAATCGTGATGGGCGGAGAGGATGGGCACTTAAAACTAGCCACTTACGGCGGGCAGGACTTCGGCGATGGTGGCAGCCAAGAGCCAAATGACACCCTTTGTGGATGGGGAGTACCATATCAGCGGAGAACACCACGGCCACCAATGACCCACCTGTTTCCACACCAGGCGTCCCAGACCATACGCGTTGCGCTCATGGAAGCCCAGGCGGAGTAAGCCAAAGAACATGATGAGAAGTAAGATGATGTCGGTGCCGAGGCTGACGAGAATGTTAAGTTTGGTAATGCGTAGGTTGACCACCACGCAAGCATCCGTTCCAGGTATCCATTTAGCGCGGATCTAAAGAAGAATGAGTCTAAGAAGGACCGAGTACAGTTCAGGTCGAAATATTCACCCGCACGATCGCTGTATCATGGCATGTTGGAACAGGGTCTCTGAACTTCTGCAAAAAGGAGGAATGGCCTTACCTTGAATCTGGGATATAACGTTGGTTAACCATACGCCAGTTGCTATCGCTACGATGATCTTCTCCTTGTTCCATATAGCGACACTAGCGACGCCCGTGAGTGCCTAATTCCAGAGAAGATAATCGAATAAAGGAACAGGACATACACGCGGAGCACGATCAAGAGAGAAGCGGCAGCAATGGCTAGATACCCAAAGATCTAGAAATAAAGAAAAAAGGTGCCAGACATTCTTCTCTCAGAGATGAAGCCCATCCGAGGAGCTTACTCACAAGTTCAAAAACGGTTTCGACCTTCGGATCACGGTCTATCAGGTCGTGGGCGCATGTGAAGCACGTGGAATGCGCGCACCTCACAATTGTATCGGGCCGTAACATTGTTACCAACTAAGGCAAGTACTACAGCCATTAGAGTGGCTATGCGCGTGGTGAAGTAGATCTGCCAAGATCAGTCTGGCACTCAGCGCCCACCGCCCGGACTACGAGTGCGCGTTGCCACGGACCCAGATACTCCAAGGATAGGGGCGACGCCTTCGGATGACACTCCACTCGTAATCAAGAGTAGCGACAAACTCCCAGCTGGAAATGAAGCATCAGATTATTATAATCAGATACTATTATGAGAGTAGAATGCCCGCGCGTGGGGCAGACACACAAGTAGAGACCAGCCACAGCATGCCAGAGCTTCGACACTGCAACTGCCAAGGAAGTCAGTTAGCTCAACGAGCTCGCGCATTGCCGAAAAAGTACACGCACAAGCATCCTGCATGATTATAGCGGGATCACGGTAGTTAACCATCTTGGGGAGATCAATGAGGTAGAAGGCAGGGGAAGGTTGATATGATTCCCCACGAGGTACGGGTAACGTATATATATTGTGACTTGGACGGCATGTTGTCATGTCGCATTCCCAATTTAATAGAACGTAAATGCCACAACAGCGGGCGCTACGCCACGTTCATGAGCGGCATACGTTCCTCATACCGAGTGGAAGCTGGAACACGTGCTCGTACTTCTGCACAGAGATTATCTTGATTTCCGCTGATATTGAAGGCACGGGCGGATCATCTATCTATCAAGCTTGGATACGATCTCCATCATTTGTACAGCACATAGCAGGGGATGGAAGCGTACAACATAGCAAGGCAGGACGATACAACCCCAGATGTAGGTCATCGCTTTAGTAGATGGTGAACTCCGAGATAAGAGGCTCGATAGGAGCGACGGCGAAATGATTATAGACCTACTATATCTAGGTGGCTGGGCCGACTATTATCATCGAGTTGTCAATGATACTTTGATATAGCATATTCGCTGGTCTAAGAACTTCGGATTAAGATACAGTGCGTCAGCGTGATGCACATCCGATAGACCGAATGATGGACCAGGTTGTAATAGATGCGGAAGCAAACACTGACGATTTGACATGCCTTTGTTGTCGAGACCCGATGCCCTACTACCATCAAGTCCCGGCTCTCCAGCGCGTGGCGGGACTCAGCACATAACATTCTGTAGTCTCCAAGGAGGATCCACATGTTCATCGAGACTATGCTTTTCAAGCCACGGGCGACGATGCACGAACGATCGAATTCAGCCGCGGCTCGGGGGCATTGATAGAAGTAGGACGAGAGACACAAGCTCACCGAGAAATGCGAAGCGCGAGTTGTGTCCTAGGAAGAAATCACGGTGGTTAAGGTGTGTGGAAGGATACAATGGGCTAGCGTGGGAGAAATCCGAGAGGGAAAATTGTCGAGATGTTGAGCAAACAACTTGAACTTGAATTCAGAGACACCGCTAGAGCTTTGTGAGCACCGCACTGCCTCACAATAATTTCCTCAAATTAGTGATGCACTGTACTGTATGCTTTTTTAACTGTACTATCAGCGTGAAATTTAAGGTATTTATCTGAATTTCCCAGGTTATAAGGCGGTGTGACGGGCCGACGGTTCAGCGGCTCGGTTTGGCGACTTGCCAGTGGGCCCTCAAGTTGTTTCTCTCAGAAGACACGCCATTTCTCGTGTCTTATCTCCATTCGAACGTGTGCTCCCTTCTCCTCTCGCTCTTGCTCGACCTCCTGATCGCTGCGCGATTTCCTCCTTGCTGCTAGTTTCCTTGCGTCTTACCCTCTACTAGTACAATCCGTGGCCTATTCTTTATAGCGATCAAACGTACGTACGGCAGGCCATCACAGTATGTGAACCTAGGTCTCGGAGAAAGCATACTTGGATCACGGCAGCCACTCTTTACGTTCGGTACGTAATAATTATAAGAATACGGTTAGTACTCCAAATAGGTCAAGATCATAGTATCAGCCGTTCGCAGTCCCATGTTTGCACTACCAAATATGGTATGCCTCTTTGCTCACTGTCACTCTCGGACACGTAGTCACACCGCTCTCGGATGATATGCATATTTAAGCGGTGAATGTTGCTTACAGTATGGAGCAGTCAGCTAAGTCACGGTATGCCAGCTCACGGTAAATCTTCTCTGCAAACGGCTGTAAGACTATATTCTACATACAAGGCAGGACAAGGCAGGAAACAAGTGCCGTGGAGCTATGTCATGATGAGACTTGTGTTTGAGATTCTACGTCTTTCTCCGCGCTTTCGTCGAGCCTACGTTGTCTGCCAGGCATTTCGCACAGTTGTCCTTCGATGCATGCGAGCGAGCCGTTCTGGCTCGTTTGCGGCGTCTGATCCTGGTCGGACGTCGTATTTATGGCCACCGCCATGTGGCTCAGCGTGATGGGGACTCTATTTGCTTTAAATTCTATGCGACCGATTCGTTCGTTGCCGAGTTTGCTCAGGCTACAACATCAACCACAGTCAGCGTTGAGAGAAATGGGGTGAAATTATGTCTTACTGTTTGGTACTCCCGAAGGAGGCATCTACCAGACAGCGATGGATTCGAGTCGCAGCAATTGATAAGGTGACCATCGAGGGAGGCATGAACATCTGTAATTCAAGGGGTCATCAAAGATACATGCTACCCGCGCGAGTATAAAATAAGAACGCACGTAGTTGAACGGAGCTAATATTTCAAGCACCAATCAGCGAATCTTCTTTGACGGAATAGATAGAAAGTAAAGCTACCGTTTAAATTTAAAATGAGGAACACCTGGGACATAATATTACGATAAGCGGAAAGGAGGGGCACATAAGTCTAGCCACTCACCGCAGGCAGGACTTCGGCGATAGTGGCAACTAAGAGCCAAATGATACCCTTATGAATGGACCACCATATAAGCGGAGAACACAACGGTTAGCGAGAAGCACCAATAGCCCACCTGTTTCCACAAGAGGCGTCCCAGTCCGAACGTGCCGCGCTCATGTAAGCCCATACGAAGCAAACCAAAGAACATAGTGAGAAGTAAGGTGACGTCGATGGCGAGGTGTGCGAGAATGTTGAGCTCAGAAATATGCAGGTTGGGCACCACGCAACCAACCCCAGGTACCTGCATAGTGCGGATCTAGGAAGGAATGAGTCAAAAAAGGTCCAACTGCAATTCAGGTTGATCATTCACCCGCACGATGGCTGGTAAAATGGGATATTTTATATTAATGGGGATTTCTGAACTTCCGCAGAAGGAAGGAGCTTACATTGAATCTGGAATATAACGTTGATTCCCCAAGCGCCAGCTGCGATCCCTATGATAATCTTCTTCTTGTTCCAAATGGCGACACTGGCAATGCCCGTGAGTGCCTAATCCAAAGGAAGATAAATGAATCAGGGGAACAAGACGTACATGCGGAGCACGATCAAGAGAGAAGCGCAGGCAATGGCTAGATACCCAAGGAGCTAGAGACCAGAAAAAGCAGGAGTGCCGGACATTATTTCCCTTAAGATTAGGTGCATCGGAGGGGGTTACTCACAAGTTGAAAAACGGTCTCAACCTTGGATCATGGCCGATCAGGACCATCATCAGGTCACTGCCGTATATGAAGCAGACGTGGAACCTGCGCACCTCACAGTTATATCGAGCCGTAACGTTAAAACCCACCAGGGTAAGTATTACAGCGATAAGAGTGAGGATGCGTGTAGTGGAGTAGATCTGCCAAACGGGATAGACTAGTCAGCGCCCGGACCTGGGCAACCCAATCCAACAGAAACAATGCATCGATACGAACCCATATTGTCCAACGGAAGGGGCGATGCCTTCGGATGATACTCCACTCGTAATCGAGAGTGGTAATGAACTCCCAGCTAGAGATAAAGCACCGGATTATTATTATGGGATACTTTATGAGAGTCGAGCGCCTCAGGCTGGCGTGGCAGACGTACAAGTAGAGTCCAGCCACAGCATGCCAGATTTTCGACACAGCCACTGTCAAAATAAGTCAGGTTTCTCCCCGAGCCCATGTACTTTGTTGCAAAGGCGTACGCACGAATATCCTGCTGGACTACATTGGGATCATGGTAATTAACCATCCTGGTGAAAAGTTAATGGGGTGGAAGGTGGGGGAGTTGGTTTGATGCAATGGCCACTCGATGTACTAGCAATGTATATATACACCTTAGACTACATGTCATGTCATGTCATGTTGGGACTATACGACGCCACTGTTGTTGGCGCTACGCCACGGTCACGGAAAACTACTTAACGAATGACGTGAAACAATGCTTGTATCTTCTCCGGCAATGATGATTGCCGCCGACTCGGATATCATTACAGCTAAATTCAGATCGATAGTCGGGTTTTCGCCAGAGCGCAGCTTACGATCTTTGTTGTCATACAAATAAGTCTAACCATAATTAAGATATGCCAACCACCAGGAATTGAAAGATGTTTGGTGCTATCGCCACCATGGCCGGAGGTCGTTGACACATCCCGCGCTCTGTGAAAGAGCGATTCATGTCTATCCATATGCCCCCCAGATTGCAAGAGTCACCCATGTCAGTATACGAACAGTTCAGTGTGTCGTTGCCGTGGCTTTACGAACTGGTTCTGTGGTCAGAAAGCCTTTAGAGGCTGGGAGACCTCGAGAATTGGATGCATAGGGCGGCAGCATTCTCATACAATGGGTGGAGCCAATACGGTATATTGCTCGGCACTCAGGAATGATTGGTGAACGGACGAAGGATGTTGTTGTGAGGGCTACACACCAAAAACGCTACTATCGATCTGAATTTAGCTATAAAGGCCGAAGCGTGGGATCGATTGATCAAGCTCGAGGCATTCGGTCTCTAGAATTTGCGCAGCAGCAAAGGGGTGGGGTGGCATGCAACATGGCATGAACGATACGATCCTAGTAGTAATATGTCGTGGCTTCAGTAGACTGGTACACTCTGACCAAAGAGACCAGATAGGTGCAACCAGAACGATTAGTAGACACGACATATCAGGGAAATATCGTATCTGGACATACGATATTTTGTCATCGAATCATCACTGGTTCTTCTGGCATGGCTCACCCACTCGCCTAAGGACTCCGGACTAAGATGCCTTTCAATCCACTACATTGATCAGAGTGCGTTACCATGAAGCACATCTGGTAGCCCGAATGGTGAGCCCGGTTGTAATAAATGTGGGCACGGAAGCATGTAAAAGCCCGTGAGCAATGCTCCCTAGCGGCTAGTGAGCTCTAGTGGGTGGGAAGCAAGATACGTGACTGACAAATTGACCATCATGATGTAGCACCCCCTCCAACCACTGCCTCAACCATCCTGTTAGCGACTTTGTGTAGGCCTACTACCAAGTCCCGGTTCCTCGGCGCTCGACGAGACTAGCGTATAACCTGTACTGTAACGTTTGCGATGTGCATTTTGTCCGTCAGGACATCTGTTTCAAAAGCTTTTCCACGCTCATTTGGCTAGTTGGGTAAGTTTTTTGCCTCGTCTCGTTTCGTATGCGGTTATCGGAAGAGTCTGCATTGCGGGAGACTACCGGATAACTGGTTACAAAATCACGAGGTTTAGTGGGTATTGACGCGCAATATTGAGGTGTGACCTACCCGCAAACCCGCAACCAGGCACACGAGTCCCACACTAACCTACCCCAACACCAGCGTAAATGCCGGAAAGGCATTTTCTCCTCCCCCGGGACACGCTCGGTTCCAGTGACGTATTTAGGTAGTTTGTACCAACACCAAATAAATCGCTCCACCAAAAAAATTGCAGACTCTTCCGAAGACTCGTGGGAAAACCCTTAGAATGTAAAACTCTCCCAGGAGTGACACATGTACATTTCCCACGGGTTTCCCCGACCAAAGTTAGTTACTTCCGGGAGTTTTCCGAGACAGGAAACTTTGCATTGCATTGTATGCGGTGATCCGACTCGGCTACTGCGACATAGGCAGTTAAAGTATTTGGAATACCATCATGTGGGGCTGTCTCGCTGCTGTCCCTCCCACGCTAGCACAATCAGAACACGAGTACTGCCTTGTGTACAGGAATTCCTGGGCCCTGTGGAGCTGTCCGGCCAGATGCGACAGATAAGCGCACAAAACTCGAAGTCATTACGAGGCCCGGGGGCGAATAAGTTACAGTAGAGCCGAGACGATACTCCGAGTCGGACCAACTTGAAGGGGCCGAAAGGCCTTAACCACGGTGTCAGCCTGATGCAGTATATAGAGCCGATGATGCGGGGCCGAAGGCGCCTGGCCTGGAGTATTGAATGTGCCTCAGTCCCTGATGTTAGAAAAACCGGGTGCGCACCGTGTGTGAATGCCACTGTGAAACGAGGGATTTGAGTAGGGTTGGGGGCCGGCTAGTGCCGACCGTACCGTATACGGCTACGGCCGTACTGTATACTTTACGGCGGTCATATGGCTCCGGGCCGTCACCGTGACGGTACCGCCGTATGATGGCTGTGACAGTGGCCAGTGTACATCTATGTTTTGGACCCCTCACCGGTACGGTACGTCAACCACTACGGCCGGTATACGGCATCAGTAATCCTGGGTCTCAGTTTCCAGAGGTTGCTCAAGTTGAGCAACCATCGGAAACCAGCGAAAACCTGGAAACTTGGACACTTGGAAACGTAGGTCCATTTTCTGGGTAGTCTAGCGTGAGAAGCACGATAGAGGAAGGTCTTTGGTAAGCGGGGCGCAAAGCACGTGGCCATCGCTTTTTCTCCTCTCCCGCCACTGTTGCTGTCGCGCCGCCCTGCTTGCTCGCTCGCTCGTTTTCTTCGCACAACTTTCCAACACCTCCTACAACTAAAAACCCACATAATCACCCCTTACAACCATTCCAATGGCTAACCGAGCACATGAGGCACCGCCGGATTTCAGCACACATCCTCACTATCAACCGCTTTTCAATACATTGATAGACGGTGGCCAAAACAGAGAACAGGCAAATCTACTGCTAACAGACCTCTGGCGTAGACAGGCCAACAACATCCCACCACAGCAGCAAGGGGGACCACAGCCTCCCGAGCCGCAACCGCCGCACCTCCCAGGAGACGGAGAGCAACAACAGCCGGGGCAAGCAGACCATGACCAGCCCCAGCAGCCCGACAATTTCCAGCACCGCCACGATCCACAGGTGAATCGCCAACAGCCTCCCCAAAACCAGGAGGAACAGCCAGCGCCCCCTCAGGAACAGCACAATGGACGGGTGCCACACCCTTTCCAGCTCCGAGCACCCCATGCCCCTCGGGAGCTACCCCCTCCTCAACCTGAGGATCGAGACTTCTTCGCACTCGACAAGGTAGAAAAGCGGATGCCGCAACTGCCCCCGATCGACCTCGAAGCAGAAAGCCATACAATGTCCCTCCAGCGTCCCACAACATATGCTATTGACAAGTTCTGTAAATTCGAATATGTGCCTCTCTGGTACTTCACGGATGAAGGCTGTCTCGCCGCCGACAGAGACAAAGCCTCAGATGAAGATCTCTGGGACATCACCAAAACTAATGACAACCACCTCACACTGCGCACAGCAGCATCCAACCGTGCCCACCCAAATGCCTTAAGCGATGAACAGCTCTCTTGGGAGCAGTTCTTGGGCGCCAACTGCCTTCTTTGCAGATGGCTAGTGCCGGCAGGCTGGCCTAACGACTATAACAAAGTCCTGTCTTCTTTCTTTTGGCAGATCGAGACCCACGATATCAAGGCCATCCCCGAGGGCAAAGAGACCCTTCTGCTGTACCAAGCTCGGGCCCGCAGGGCATGGCACGACAAGCTCAAAGCGGGCCATTTCTTCAACTTAGCCAGGCTTAACCACGTAAAATTGGATGCCTACCGTAAGGAGGTCGATGCTAAGCATAATGCGGTTGTCCGCAAAGCTGTAAGTGTTGCATACACATCTCCAAAGCACTAAGCTAACGCAAACCTTTTTTCCCATCATCCCACCCGGCTAAACAAACTATTCGCCAACCCCTCAAACTGCTGTCTCATCCTGCTTCCTGGATGACCGGCACGCTTTTGAATTGTCCCCTGTCAATGGGCTCATTTCATGCTTTCTCTTGTCCTTTGGACTTGTGCCCTTCGCACCCACCGTTGAATCTGCGCCCTACAATGGGTCGATTCATGCTTTTCACGCTGTTGAATCCATACCCACGGGGCCGATTCATGCTTTACCCCACTCGCATCGGTCATGTGCCTTCACCCAATGTTAGGCCATGGCTTTGCTTGCAGCCAACCCACAGGAGGCCGCTACTAACCCTGTCGGCAAGACAAGGCGACAAAGGCCACGTAACGCGAGCTTAGCAGACAACACATACACATCCCCGCCTCACCCTCACCCATACAAAAGGACAGCTTCCACACCCACACACTCCTTTCGTGCCCCCGAGCAGCCACAAACCCTCTGTGCCGTCTGCCTCCGTAGGCCCCATCAGAACATGGCAGAGTGTCGGGAGGAAACACTCAGCGATGGACAATCTGCCTTCAGCACGCGTAGCAAACTCGGTCACCTCACTGACCGCTATGGGAAGCCACTCTGCATCGATTTTCAGCTCCCCAAAGGATGCTCCAGCAAGCACCATGGCATGCGCCATCGCTGTGCCAGTTGTGGAACTGAGCACCATGGCGCTACAGCTTGCCATCGCCGACCGGCGAACTAAGCCAGTCACGCCGTTGCTACTCAGTGGATGGCGTACCTTTATGGACAAACACACCCTCGTAAATAAATACCCCAATGTCCTTAGTACAATACAGCATGGCGCACTGATCGGGATACCGCCGATCAAACACTCCTTTATACCCCCTAATAAACCCTCCATCGTCTATTATGCCACACCGTTCCACACTATTTTACAACATGAATATTTCACGCGTCGACAGCTTGGCCCATTCACCAGAGCTGAGCTCGAAGCAGCCATAGGCCCCTTTCAAACATCACCCCTATCGATAATACCAAAGTCCAACAAACCAGGCAAGTTCCGCCCCGTACAAGACTTCTCTTTCCCTCATTCGCCAGCTTCGCCCATCCCGTCTATCAATACACAAATCGATTCCTCCCTTTACCCATGCACATGGGGCACTTTCGCCACCATGGCCCTTTGTATCATGCGACTCCCACCAGGCTCACAGGCTGCCACAAGAGATGAGGCCGAGGCTTACCGAACCATTCCACTCCACTCATCCCAATGGAATGGTACAGTAGTCAGAGTAGGCGATGATGCTTTCAACCTCGATACATGCCTCTCCTTTGGGCTCGGCCCCTCAGCAGGCATCTATGGTGCCTGCGCTGATGCCGCAAATGACATAATGCGTGCCGAAGGCATCGGACCGATAATCAAATGGGTTGATGATCGTGTCTTCTTCCGCATTCCAAAGGCAGCATTGGCCGAATTTAATGCTGACCGGGCCCACCTCCGCACACAGATAACCCACAATGGGGGCAGACATCATGACGGTGGCAGGTGGTGGTACCATGCCGGCTATCTCCCCGATGGACGCATCATACAATGCGATGAGGACATGTTATTCCCACTCAAAGACCTCTCTGGCACTACGCCTAGATTGATGCAGGATGCTGAATTCACATACTGCATCGATGATATCGACAGGATAGCAGCTCATATGGGCATCCCATGGGAAAAATCCAAGGATGTCCCATTTGGCACAGCAATCAGATACATCGGATTGGAGTGGGACATTGCCAAAAACACTGTATCGCTTCCAGACGACAAGAGGGACAAGTATCGTAATGCTATCATTGAATGGATGTCGCATGCTACTCATGCCCTCAAAGAGGTACAGAGCCTCTACGGCAAACTCCTGCATGCCTGTCATGTCATTCCAGCGGGCCGTGCTTACATAACGCGCTTAGAAAATTTTATGGGAAATTTTCATGCCACCCCTTTTCAACCTCGTACCCCTCCCAGAGGCACTCACGCCGACCTTGAATGGTGGCTCGCCAGGCTACTCCTCCCTTCAATAGCACGACCCATACCAGGCCAGATCATCCTTCACGACCATCACGCATTCTCAGATGCAAGCTCAGGAATGGGCCTTGGAATCATTGTGGGAGAATATTGGCGTGCATGGATCCTCATCGGAGACTGGCATTCCCAAGGCCGCGACATTGGCTGGGCCGAGGCCGTCGCCTTCGAGCTCCTTGCCCGGACCCTTATTGTCTTATACGGAGCTGGCAACCATTTCAAATGCCATGGCGACAACACAGGTGTCGTCAAAGGGTGGTGGAAGGGTGCCAGCAAAAACGCCCAGACCAACGGCGTCTTTCGGAGAATGCATGACATCTCAGAAACAACAGGAGCGCATTTCCATACGCGGTATGTGCCCAGTCAGCACAACCCAGCAGACGCACCTTCACGAGGAATCCTTGGACCTCCCAACCGCCTTCTTCCCACTATCCCCATCCCCAGCCCTCTCCGATCCTACCTTCGAGATGCGACATATGCTTCAGCTTGGCCTCGAGGTCATCAGCCACCACCCAAACACCACAAGCAGCACCGTGAGGATGGGCAACATGCCCTCCTCACCTGGCAGCTTGAGACAGCCAATGAAGAACTTGTTGCCGCCTCCATCTGGGCCGACGCCTAACCATCTCCAAGCCTTACTGGCAAAAAATAGGGCAGACAGGCGCGAGCCTTATTCCCCGCTCGCAAGAGCCCAACCCTCACTTCATACTTCAACCCCAGCTCGCCCACATTGCCCAGCTGGTGACCGCCTTCTCAAATGGCGCCCACTCCTCCCTGCCGACACTTCCCCTTCCAGTGAAGATCTAGAGAAGCGCTACCAACTCACAGCCCTCGCATGGGAGCCCTCTACCCGTGCGTCGTATGCCTCCGGGCTGCTTGTTTTCCACACCTGGTGTGACTCAAAGGGCTTACCGGAACAAGAGCGTGCTCCGGTGCCCCAAGACACATTAGCCAGTTTCATAACGGACTTAGCAGGGGCCTATGCCGGAGATACCATAGCTAACTACGTACAGGGCCTAAGGGCTTGGCACAGGATATACAATATACCTTGGAATATAGATGATCTGCACATTCAGACCATGCTGAAAGGTGCCAGGAAGTCCACACCCGAAGCACTTAAATTGCCCAAGCGCCAACCACTCCTCATCGAGGATATACTTGCCATGCGAGGCCATTTAAACCTGTCCCAGCCCTTAGACGCCGCATTCTTCGCGTGCCTCACCACCACATTCTTCACTGCTGCACGCCTAGGAGAATTCACAGTCAAAAACCTGAGCAGTTTCAATCCCGAGATGCACATAAAAGTCACCAACATCCAGCGACGCATCACAGATAGGAGCGGTAATGAGGTCACCACTTTCCACATCCCGCAAACCAAGACAGTCTCCAAAGAGAGAGGAGGAGAAACAGTCTTCTGGGCCCAACAGGAAGGCCCTGCGGATCCCGACGCTGCCCTATCAAACCACATTGAAGTCAACCAACCACCGCACACCGCTCACCTCTTCGCCTACCGGCACAACAATACCCACAGACCGCTCACGAAGACCATCTTCCTCACACGCCTCAAGAAGGCCTTGAACGATGCAGGCCGCCCCATCAAACATGGTCACAGCATACGCATCGGCGCTACGCTCGAGTACCTACTAAGGGGTGTGCCTTTCGAAGCCATGAAGAGCATCGGCAGATGGTCAAGTGACTCATTCTCCAGATATTTGCACAAGCACGCTCAGATACTTGCCCCCTACGTCCAAGCCAACCCAGACCTCCACCAGAAGATATCACAAGAACAAATGTCAGTTGTTCGATAACCAACCGAAAGAGACAACCCCCTCGCCGACTAGAAGCAGGGAGCCTGCCTGCGCGCCGCGTCGGCTAGCGACTATAGCATAGGGCACCGCAGCTGGCAGGCTCCCTCCTGTGTCCCGGCCGAGCCAGAAAGCGCTTACACGCTTTGCCCACTCTGTACATACATTGCCTTTATTAGAGCACGATAGTAGTGTTAGCACCCCAACACAACTATACGGTATAAACTAGCGATAGCCGAGCGACCAACAAAGATCGGAAACCTGACTAGGCGGTCCAGGATGGAAACCTAACCCCAACTCCCTTCACGTGTTTTGCCATCCTCCGAGCAACACATACACAGTGGAACCTTGCTGGAACACATAACTTCAACAACTGTGTAAGTAAGATAGGAATTAGACATAAAGGCAATGCCGCCCTGGTGGAACTGTCCGGCCAGACGCGACAGATAAGCGCACAAAACTCGAAGTCATCACGAGGCCCCGGGCGAATAAGTTACAGTAGAGCCGAGACAATAGGGATGGAACTCACTAGCAGCGAGTCACTGGCAGCATCTGCTGGCGTGCCGTGGACTGTGCGGCGTCGGTGAACACTGAAGGGCGACTCGGACCAACTTGAAAGGCCTTGACCGCGGTGTCAGCCTGATGCAGTATATAGAGTTGATGATGCGGGGCCGAAGGTGCCTGGCCTGGAGCATTGAATGTGGAAAAACCGGGCGCGCACCGTGTGTGAATGCCACTGTGAAACGAGTGATTTGGGTAGGTTTGGGGCAAACGTGCAAGGGTGCTCAATGTCATTTGATGGCTCTCTATACGTCATAGTACCTGTCTCTTTTTAAAGATTAGCGTGCACATACAACAGCACCTTCTCCAAATTATTATTTCGTGCATATCATGATCTCTCTCACGAGCATTTTCACACACGACGTTGTCTGAACACACATGCCACAAGCGAACGAAGTAAAAGGCAATCCTCCATTTTCCAGACACTGTCCTGTGCTCCACACGGGTCCTGCACTAGTTACTTGACATTTGCATAGATAAAATAGAAATAAAATAGAACTTATTTTTGTGCAGTGCCTTGATGACGAAAGCGTACATAACGATTATTTACATTATCATTCACTAGCACTGGTTTGCAAACCAGGTTTTTGCTGATGAGGTGCGATAAGAACTCTGTTGGTTTTCCACTCTACGCGACGACTTCCTCGGAGGCTGATGGAGTCGCTCAGCCTACAGCATCAATCACAGTCAACGCTGAGAAACATGAATGGAGTTATGTCTTACTGTTCGGTGCGCCCGACGGAGGCATAGTCCGCCAGACTGCGATAGATTCGAGTCGCGGAAATTGACAATGTGACCATCGCGGGAAGCAGGAACATCTGTAATTCCAAGAGGCGTTAAAGACACGTAGCTACTCACACGGGTGGCAAGAAAGAACGCACGTAGTTAAAAGGATCTTATATTTCGGGCAGGACCGAGTCCAATCATCAGTGATCTTTGTTGACAAAAATGGACAGAAAAGTAGATATACCGTTCAAATTCAAACAGATGAATACCTGTGACATAAAATCGTGATGGGCGGAGAGGATGGGCACTTAAAACTAGCCACTTACGGCGGGCAGGACCTCGGCGATGGCGGCAGCCAAGAGCCAAATGACACCCTTTGTGGATGGGGAATACCATATTAGCGGAGAACATCACGGCCACCAATGAGTGGCAATGACCCACCTGTTTCCACATGAGGCGTCCCAGACCGAACGCGCTGCGTTCATGGAAGCCCAGGCGGAGTAAGCCAAAGAACATGATGAGAAGTAAGATGATGTCGGTGCCGAGGCTGACGAGAATGTTAAGTTTGGTAATGCGTAGGTTGACCACCACGCAAGCATCCGTTCCAGGTATCCATTTAGCGCGGATCTAAAGAAGAATGAGTCTAAGAAGGACCGAGTACAGTTCAGGTCGAAATATTCACCCGCACGATCGCTGTATCATGGCATGTTGGAACAGGGTCTCTGAACTTCTGCAAAAAGGAGGAATGGCCTTACCTTGAATCTGGGATATAACGTTGGTTAACCATACGCCAGTTGCTATCGCTACGATGATCTTCTCCTTGTTCCATATAGCGACACTAGCGACGCCCGTGAGTGCCTAATTCCAGAGAAGATAATCGAATAAAGGAACAGGACATACACGCGGAGCACGATCAAGAGAGAAGCGGCAGCAATGGCTAGATACCCAAAGATCTAGAAATAAAAGAAAAAAGGTGCCAGACATTCTTCTCTCAGAGATGAAGCCCGTCCGAGGAGCTTACTCACAAGTTCAAAAATGGTTTCGACCTTCGGATCACGGTCTATCAGGTCGTGGGCGCATGTGAAGCATGTGGAATGAGCGCACCTCACAATTGTATCGGGCTGTAACATTGTTACCGACTATGGCAAGTACTACAGCCAATAGAGTGGATATGCGCGTGGTGAAGTAGACCTGCCAAGATCAGTCCAGCAATCAGCGCCCACCGCCCAGACTACGAGTGCGCGTTGCTACGGACCCAGATACTCCAAGGGTAGGGGCGACGCCTTCGGATGACACTCCACTCGTAATCGAGAGTAGCGACAAACTCCCAGCTGGAAAAGAAGCATCAGATTATTATAATCAGATACTATTATGAGATTAGAGTGCCCGCGCGTGGGGTAGACACACAAGTAGAGACCAGCCACAACATGTAAGAGCTTCGACACTGCAACTGCCAAGGAAGTCAGTTAGCTTGCGTGCATTGCCGAAAAAGTGCACGCACAAGCATCCTGCATGATTATAGCGGGATCATGGTAGTTAACCATCTTGGGGAGATCAATGAGGTGGAAGGCAGGGGGAGGTTAATGCAATTCCCCGCGAGGTAGTGGTAACATATATATATATCATGACTTAGACGGCACGCTGTCATGTCGTCTTCCCAATTTAATGGAACGTAGCTGCCCCAACAGCGGGCGCTACGATACGTTCACGAGCGGCATACATTCTTTATGCCGAGTAGAAGCTGGAACACGTGCTCGTACTTCTGCACAGAGATTATCTTGATTTCCGCTGATATTGAAGGCACGGACGGATCATCTACCTATCAAGCCTGGATACGATCTCCATCATTTGTACAGCACATATTATAGCAGGGGAATGGAAGCGTACCACATGGCAAGGCAGGACGATACAACTCCAGATGTAGGTCATCGCTTTAGTAGACGGTGAACTCCGGGATAAGAGGCTCGATAGGAGCGACGGCGAATGATTATAGACCTACTATATCTAGGTTGCAGGGCCGACTATTATCATCAAGTTACCAATGCTACTTTGACATAGCATATTCGCTGGTCTAGGAACTTCGGACCAAGATACCTTTCGAATCCACCATAATGTTCGGCTGCCTTCAGCGCGTCAGCGTGATGCACATCCGATAGACCGAATGATGGGCCTGGTCGTAATAAATGCGGAAGCAAACAGATATGCGACTGACGTTTTGACGTAGTACCCCTCCAACTACCGACTCGAACATCGTGTCCATGCCTTTGTGGAGACCCGTCAAGTCCCGGTTCCCCGGCGCGTGGCGGGACTCAGCGCATAATGTTCTGTAGTCTCCAATGAGGATCCACGTGTTCATCTTGGGCTATGTTTTTCAAACCACGGGCGGCGATGCATGAACGGTCGTGTTCTGCCGCGGCTGGGAGTTATTGTAGGTGGAATGGCAACATGTAAACGTCGAGCGTTTACTGCCCTGTGATGGGCAAAAATTAGGGGGCATTGATAAAAATAGGGCGAGAGACACAAGCCCACCGAGAAATGAGAAGCGCGAGTTGTGTCCTAGGAAGAAACCACGGTGGCTAAGGTGTGAGGAAGGACGCGCTGGGCTAGCGCGGGAGAAATTCGAGAGGGAAAATTGTCAAGATGTTGAGCAAACAATTTGAATTCAGAGACACCGCCTCTGAGAGCTTGGATTTGTTATTCTTGGGCGGCCGTTCGCTGACGCTGAGTGACGGAAATAGAGGGCAGCCTCGGTGTGGATGTGCCACCTTCCTTCGGATAGAAACCAGAGAATAAGCTATGCATTTATGCACTCCCGAAAAGAAAAGCGGAACTTGGGTGCAGCGTAGAGACTACTAGGCCCATAACAGCAACGAGATTTGGAGTTATGATTTGGAGTTCGGAATATCCCGGAAAGTGACTAGTGTGACAGGGGTAATATGACATAATAATATAAGTTTTGATTTCAGTAATTCAAATAAATCTTGGCCCTCACATAAATTGACATAAAAATTTTGACTATACCGGGATTTGAACCCCAGGCCCCCCTGGACCCCCCGGATGTATACCAGGCGCTTTAACCACTGAGCTACCCCACCTTGGGTCCCGCGATCCAAATTTGTAACTTATATTCTGGTGCCTCAGCCTGAGACCCGGAAAAAAACTATTGGCCGAATTATCTTATTTTCTTTTTTAAATAACACTTGCCAAGGGTCTTGAAAAAAAAACTCATATTATTATGTCATATTACCCCTGTCACACTAGTCACTCCCGGGATATCCCGAACTCCAAATTACAATCCAAATCTCGTTGCTGTTATGGGCCAAAAGAACGTGGATGACGTGCGTAGTGCAAAATCCCTCAGGGTTAGGGTCATATTTGGCATTGCAAATCCCGCGCTATATGCTGTGTGCATGGTAAGGTACAAAGTCAAGAAGCATACTGTAAATAATTATGCCATAAAGGAGTAGAATTATTTTATAGGTGCAACTTTTACGTTAGATGACTTTCTGTTTGAGACCTCACACCATTCTCCACGTTTTCGTCAGGTCTTGGTAGTCCGGGCCTTTCCTACAACTGTCCTTCGACATCGATAAGCGAGCCTGCCGAGCCATGCTGGCTCATTTGCGGTGTCTCATCTCGCTCACACATCTCAGGTATCGCCACATCCATGCCCGGCATGCCGCTCAGCTGCGTGCACATGATAGGGACTCTATTGGCTTTCCATTCTGCGCGACCATTTGCTTTACTGTGGCTGAGGTTGAACAGTCTACGACCGTGACACCTATGTGAGTGCAGAGAAGAATGGGATGGAGTTATATCGTACTGTTCGGTGGATTCGACAGAGGAATAGTCTACCAGGCCACGATGGATTCGAGTCCCTGCAATTGACAAGGCAACAATCGAGGGAGTCAGGCACATCTGTAATTACAAGAGGCGTTAAAAAACCCACAGCAACAGCAACCCACACATGTACTAGTAGAAAATAAGAACGCACTTCGTCGAGCGGGACTGAAATTTCGAACAGAATCGAATCGAATCATCAGTATTCTGTCGACAAATTGGACAGAAAAGGAAATCTACAATTTAGGTCCAAACAAATGAACACCTGCGACGAAAAATCGCGATAAGTGGAAAGGGCGGCACATGAAACTGTCCACTTACCACGGGTAGGACGTCGGCTATGATGGCAGCCAAGAGCCAAACGAGACTCTTGTGAGTGGCGAGTGACGTATCAGCGGAAAGAGAGCACCACGGCCAGGGAGAAGCATCAATAGCCCATCCCACCTGTCCCCACAGAAGGCGTCCCATACCGAGTGCGCTGGATTTGTGGAAGGGCAGGCGAAACAAGTCAAAGAACATGATAAGCAGTAAGACGATGTCGATAGGGAGGATGACGAGAGCGTTAAGCTTGAGATTGTGCGGGTTGGCCACCACACAGGTAGATTTTCCAGGTGTCGATTCAACGCGAGTCTAGGAATGGATGAACCCAGAAAATCTACTACAGTTCAGGTTGATTATTCACCCGTACGGTGGCTGGTACAATGGCACGTCTTAAATGGGGTCTCTGAACTTCCGCCGAAGGGAGGAAGGGGCTTACTTTGAATCTGAAATATAACGCCAGTCTCCCATGCCCCGCCTTCGTTCTTCCCTAGATGGTTAATTACCGTGACCCCGCTGTAGTCGCACAGGATTATTGTGCGTACACCTTTGCGGTGACGAAACACGCGATCTCGTGGAGCCAGCTGACTTCTTTCGACACTGGCAGTATCGAAGTATCGAAGCTCTGGCATGCTGGACTTTATTTGTGTGTCTGCCCTGCCGCTCGGCCCTTTGCTCTCATAGCGTATCGAATAATAATAATCCGGCACTCCATTTCCAGCTGGGAGTTTGTCACTACTCTCGATTACGAGTGGAATGTCTTCCACGTCGCCCCTTCCGTTGGACGATATCACATGATGGGTGGGTAGCAATGCGCGCTTTCTGTTGGGCCTCCATCCCGGCGCTAAGCGGTTTACTAATTCTGCCCCCTTCGGTAGATCTATTTCACCACACGCATAATTGGTTTCTTTAGTTGATATCAACGTTACGGTCCGATACAACTGCAGGGTGCACGCATTTCCCGTCTGCTTCTTAGTCGCCCACGATCTGATAGGCCGTGATCCGAAGGTTGAGACCTTTTTCGAGCTTGTGAGTAATCTACTCCGAATCGGCCCCGGCTCTCTGAGGAAGGATCTATGACACTCTGTTTGTTTTCTAGACATTTGGATTTCTAGCTGCTGCCGCCGCTTCTCTCTTGATCGTGCTCCGCATGTACGTCCCGTTCTCTGACCCAATTATCTTCTACAATTTGGCATTCATGGGGACCGCCAGCCTCGCCATTTGGAAATTGAAAAGGTTCGTTATAGCGATAGCAACTGGCGGGTGCGAGAGTGAGATTGGTTCAATGGCTACTTGGAGCACTGGCCACATATATACCGTCATCCACCGTACAACCACACAGCTCTGTCAGCGAATTTCTGATCGAAGTGACGGTGGTGTGGAATGGCATAAGTGGTTCGATTGCACGATGGATGACGGTATACTGTACAGTATGTCTTCTCTTCAAGACTGCATGATGTTCCCGGAACATCCGGTTGATGAGACGGTACGACGCCACTGCTACTGTGCTACGGGTGCAGACGGCCGCTCCATAAGAGCATATGTGTTCATTCTATCGAATGATGGTCAGCTGAAACAACCTCCTTTTCACCGGTATCGAAAGACGCCGTTGATATATTAGTGATATATCCGGTTCACTGAATAGCCGGAGCGTCAACTATCGACTATTACGATGATCTCTAGCACTTGCGCGACACCTTGTAGATTACTAGATTGGGGAAGTCTGAGCAAAGGACCTAACACTGAATGATTATTAAACCCAATATATCTGGGAGATATCACTGCCAACTCCACCATGTATTGTCGTCAAAGTCATCAGCGGTACTTGGCATAGCATACTTGCTTGTCTAAGAACTCCGGACTAAGACAGCTTTCAATCCACCAAAGTGTTCAGCTCCGTTCAGTGCCCAGCGCGAAAGCACACACAGTAACCCGAATGGTGCGCCCGATTGTGATAACTGCGGAAGCACCCCCGTATGGAACATCCTGTGAGTCATGCTTCCTCCTTAGCAGACCAGCTAGTAAGCTTCAGCGCCAGTGGGTGGGAACGAAGATATGGGACTGACAAATTGACGTAGCACCCCTCCAACTACTGCACTGCATCGACTATCGTGCCCGCGCCCTATCATCAAGTCCTAGTTCCCCGGCGCGCGGCGGGACCCAACGCCCAACGACCCCAATGAGGAGAAACGTATTCACCAAGGCTACGCGTGTTCAAAACACGGACAGCAAAGCATGGGCGGTCATGTTTTGTCGATGGAGTGATTGCAGGAA